>OY804577.1:68654777-69854777 GCA_963680875.1 Bathymodiolus brooksi | reverse complement strand
TAGAATACCACTCCGTCAGATCAAATCCAAATTCCAATCACAGAATAGTACCTGATACAAAGTTTATATCCATAGCAAATATTTATATGATTGTTCCCTTTCCTGGCTTGGTACAGACACTTCAGTAAAAAGTGGCGGGGTTTAGCTATTTTTGGGGTCGCAAAGGTCGAATCAACTTTTTTGTCTGATTATTTACTTATAAGACACATATTAAAATACCTGCACTTCGTTGTCTTTAAAAATTTAGGTAAAATGCATATAGGTGAAAATACTATTAAGACGGGGAAACTTCAATCGATATTGGTCTTTTTGAAAACATAATCTGGTTACAGGCTGTTTGACATTAAGCGCGTATGAATTATTTAAATCTGAAAATTAAACCAAAATATATAATGCATTTCATGAGTATCGGACAAAATCAATTGTGAATAAATATACACTGATAGTAAACTTTTACGAGTTAACGTTGCGAGTGATTGCAGTTCAATAAAACAATTTTTTCAAAGTATTTAGTTAAAGCACGTGGCTTACAAATCTATATAGTAATAAATGTGATATATGACTTACCTGTAAAATATCAGTAGAAAAATAATCGCAATCGCTAATAGAATTTCTGTTATCATTTTTTTTTATTGCTGTTCTTTGAATAATAGTAAAAAATAATCCTTTTGAAATATAAAATATATTAAATTTTATGAATGAGTTTAGTTAAATGATTTGAACATCGAAGATTTTTGCTTTTAGTATCACAAATAAATACTTATCAACCAATCAGAAGTATTTATGTTGGTATTTAAAAAAAATAGAGGAGGTTCTTAGATATGTCATGTGTAGGGGTACTCATTATTGACTGATCAATCGTCTTTCAGGTTATTTTGTAGCAGAAATTTATATTTTTATGAATGAATATGTCTATTCATTGAGTTTCTAAAATCGATAGCAGTCGGAAGCTGATTACATATTACAACCTGTAGGCTACAAATGTAGATTACGTATTAGTAGAGGGAAAATCACGGGAATATTGTTTAATTATATCCATAAATGGTAAAAAATAAATAGAATTTATTTTTACGGTAGAGTTAATTTACGATATCTTTGATTTCTACGATATACAGACATGTAAGACGAATACCAATCTAGAAACTCGAGTATTAACTTGGCGATCATATTATTTTTAGCTACGTTGTATTACAAACGTATGCCATGTTTATAGAATAACCTTCATACGGTACGGTCAAAGTCAAGAGTTTGGAAAGCCAAATAATTTAAAAGTTTTAGTTAGGAGAAAGAAAAATAAATGGCCCAAACAGGATTACCAAATGTTCTGTTCAGATGCAGTTTAACCTCGCTATATCGAAATCAAGGATTACAGGTGTCTAATTAGTTAATAATAAAATTTGTTCACGCCACAATATAACTGAATTATTGATAAAGTTGGCGTTAAACACCAATCAATCAATCAATCGAAATCAAAGGGATCTACTAATTAATCCGAATTAGACGGGTATTCGAGCTAACAAATCTAACTAACTATTACCACACTTTACTTCGAGTTATCCAGGAGAACAACTTTAGATAACGAGAATATACTGGATATTGAGAGAAACATTTAATAAAAACATACACAATCCAGTTATTGATATAAATTTTCCAATTTGATCCATTTAGAATTTTATGGCCCACTGTTTTTTATTTGCTAGTTGAAGTGTTTAACGGCCACATACTACAACTGATCTACATCTATACAACACTTAATACCGAAAATGTCACTGATAATGTTCTAATTAATTAAAGGTCACCGTTCTTCTTGTTTTTAGCATTTGCACATGTTAAGCTGCAATTTTTTTTTATATGAATGAAGAAAAGCAACTGGAAAGAGTATCAAATATCACACTGTAACTAGAAACTTGAAAATAGGAATTGAGAAGTTGTTAAATTGAAATATACATTTGCAGTAATTGATGTCAGGTAAATTATTATCAATAAGAACAAAGGTAAATTTATTTTTAAAATATAAGAAAGTAGAACAGAAATAATTTATTGTGAATATGTTCAGGATTTACCAACAACAACAATAATAATAATAATAATAATCGACTATCCTGTTGAGGATCTTTGGTTTACTTACTTCCAAAGATTTTTAGATTATTTGGGATTCCAATCTTTTCACATGGAACGTATGTTATTCCAGAAAACACAATAATTTAGATATTTTGAAGACAATTTTTTGTATATTCTTATCAAGTATATAATTGTATAATACGACAATAAAAAGAACGCGTACATTTGTAAGTGGAAACATAAATATGGAATAATGACAGTTTTGAAGGTCGAGACAGACATTATCGGTAGTATCACAGTGAGTCAGATAGGACGCGCTGTCATACTAGTAATAATATATGTCGAGATCTTAAAAACTGGCGTTATCGTTTTTTCGGTATTAAACGTCTCAATGTGATGTCACACTGACCGATATGTTCCAGTATTAGATTTAGTTGGTTGATACTGAAAATACCCCCATATAGGTCAAAGGGAACATGTCCAAATAACCGATATATAAATATGTATGTTGATATTATGCTGTGTACAATTATATAGGTTACTAGAACAAGCAACTTGATTACATGAAGTGTGGAGTGGGTTTTTTTTAAATAGAGAACAACACAAACAAATATATCACCACTAACGTTGTGAATTCGAATCCCGTTCATGTGCTCGATATAATATTATGTTAAAGTTTGTCAGTGATTTGCAGCAAGTCGGTGGTTTTCTCCGGGTACTCCGGTTTCCTCCCCCAATAAAACTGACCGCCACGATATAACTGAAATATTGTTGTAAAGTGGCATTAAACACCATAGCCTTAAAACTTAACCCACAAACAAATATCATGGTCTCCATGTTCATATATTACATGTAACAGTTTGATTGCTTGCCCGCTGATCATTGTGAATTAACTGTAAAACTAAGATTGATTCTTTATTGCTTAACGTCTAGCTATCTGTACGTCAGATATATTAAGGACGAGAACTAGGTCAATAATATATAAAAACTATATAGAAATGAAGGAAGGGAAGGGATGGATCAACGACTTTTGACTGCCACTGGAAAAATATGGCGAAATGGGTAGGGAGGACACATTCAGTCTTTTGTAGCAGTTGCGAAGCGCCTATTCTTTTTCGAACTCTACAAAACAGATTTTTAGCGTGCAGGGGGCGTACCATTCTCCAAACACATTACTCGCTATGCTCCATGGTCAGGCTTTCCGTATTATAATCTAACAACCCCCTATCGAATGAACTCCCTTATCTACCACAAAAGGACGCTCTGAGCAGCTCTGTGAGTTTTAACCCGTGGAACATTCACCAGTACCCAGTAAATTAAAAGTAATACTTTGGATATAGTTTCGATGTTATATATGTTTATGGAATAATATTTGTATTTTAGCCTAATTTGTCCAATTACAATTACACAGGTGGTGTAAACGACCAAGCATATTGAAAAATATTACAAGTTTGTATTAAGCTTAAGAAGTTAACCAGTAATTGTCGATGATCTAATCAACCACAACTATACGAACACTCTATAAACTATCTGGTGATCAGCAATAAATAACAATTTACAATACTTATCTAAATAAACATTTGTCTACCATCAGCTATTTACATCATCTTCTAAGGTTAGTTGTTCTTCATGTATTGCTATACAGATACAATGCACTACCAGTAATATATGACACACATTTCTTAATACAACTGCTTATACTTCGCCAGTGCCTGGGTTCACTCCCTTGTGAGTTAGTTTTTAATTGGCATTTTCAACCGGGCGCATATTTTGTCTGAACAATAACTCCATCAGTGTTTCCAGAAACATGAAAAGTAATCGATATTTTGGTAAGGGTGTGAACGGGGTCATGACTTATTTATGTCTTCTCCCAAAATTAAGGTACCTGTAAATACTTCTGACGACAAGAATTGCCTGTTCGCAATCTATATTAAACCCTACAAAATGTAATGTTATTGTGATAACTCTTTTGGCATTTTAAAAACTTTTTTTGTAATTTGTTAGAGATTACAGAAATATAGTCGGAAATGAAAAAGACAAATTATTTATTATTGTATAATGATTAGTCTGGGGAATGAATATTTAAAAAGCAATGTCACTAATTACAGGTGTACAATATATCAAATTAATAGAATGGGATTAAATATATTTGAAGAACAAAATATAGTTTGATAATAATAGAATATAGTAGGTGTTTTAGTTGACATTATACAGATTATATGACGATTGTTTTACAAAGCGCTTTTCTCCTAGGAAATAGGAATGTGTAATATAAACATTATATTAACACTAACATTTTCAGTGTACAGAATTTTTAATCAAGTTGCATATTGTTGAGTGGTATCTTTTATGGCATTATCAATAATGTAAACTAGCATTTAACTGCAGACAAAAGCAAACTTACGTAGGAATCTGCCTCACAAAACGGTTTCTCTGATCCCATGTCAGGTCTTCTTCGTGTTCATTGTGATCCCTACTACACCTACCTATACCAACATAATGTGTAACTGTAAACTCCGATGATGAACGCTTTATTTCATTGAAATTCATGCACCAAGCCAGGAGAGTGATCAGTTATGCATACGTGTGTTAGGTATCGAATTTGCCTCTTTCTAGGATTTATCGACTGAATTTTTTAACTGTTCTGACATTGTTGTATTTTTTGCTTTTCATGTTATTATTAAGATTAACTGTTGTTAATTATAAAATATGCTATTGGTCCAATATTAATGCTATTCCAGAAAGTTTTTAAAAATAATTATCCTATATTTATGGTTAGGGTTATGGTGTTTAACGCCACTTTCAACAATATTTCAGGTATATCGTGGCGGTCAATTTTATTCGTGGAGGAAATAGGAGTACCAGGAGAAAACCACCGACATGCCACAAACTACTGACAAATTTATCACATAATGTTGTATCGAGTACACCTCGTTATCCTATATTTAGGATTAGTGGTTGTTGTTTTAGGCCAAACTCTGAGAAAATTATTACGATGTCTGTTATGTACCAGACCAACACGATGAGTTGGATTTATATAGTGCTAGCTTACTGGAACACCAACCCATAGGTAGTCATACTGGGATACGCAATGCGAACACACTAACCGGTACACCACCGATGCAAATTTTGTTTTATTCAAGACAAAGTACCAATTACCAATACCAATTAGATGTTTTATCTTTTTTCCTGTGCCGTTCCAAATAAATGTAGTTTACCTTTATCATTGTACCGCTCTCATAAGAAGAGCTTGAAGATACCAAAAGGGTAACCAGAACCACAAAACCAGACAACATAACGACCAAAAGAAAAAGGACAAAAGGACAAACAACCATCTACCGTTCCTACTAAGTAGGATGCTATTTTCGGTTCCCATTAATTGAGATTCTACCTTTTTCATTGTACCGTTCCCACTTATTGAAACTCTGCTTTTGTCTTTGTATCGTTCTATTACATTGGTGGCTGACCTTTATCTACTAAGTAGAAGTGAGTGAGCACAAATGAATGGAATGAGATATTGAGACGGGTACTTTTAAAACATTATTCTACAGCTTAAGAGCATTAGATATAAGCTAGTTAATTCACAGAGTGCTTATGATCCAGCAGCAGTTTCTAGAGCAAATCTGTTGTTTTTATTCATAATATATTATGGATAGCAATGAGCACTCACTTAGGACTGTTTTAATTACACACCCACACGAGTTGTATGACGTATTATTGTCTTAATTTTATTTTAAATGATAGACATTTTCTCAACAAACGAATCTGTATTTTGTAGTATATATGATTTTAATAGCACCTTCAAATGTGACTGAAACTAACCGACTTTATCACGCCATTTCCCTGTTGTTATTTTGACACGATATCACGTGAAAAATACTTTTGTTATTTGCTACATATGCAACTCCATACAAGGAAGCACCGAGGGTTAAATCATATATAGTACAGAACATATACTGTGGGACAAACGAAAGGCAACACATTTATATAAATCAATATACATTTGATTTTCCACTAAAGCAAACTGTAAATACAGTAACTTAATGAGAACTTTGTCCTCAGGAAATAAATTATCAGTCTTTCGTATTCCGACCACGAGATGTCTTGGCGTAATCCCACTAAGCTCATTTGAGATTTGGTAGAGTGGGTGGTTTTATGATACCCATCAGACACGGCGGCTCAATTCATCCAAATGTGTTTCCGGTGATTTTGACGACCAAGGCATGACATCAATGTATTGCTGCTGATGAAAAGATAGAGATACACGAGCAGTATGTAATATTGCATTGTCTTGCAGAAAAGTACTGCCTGTTCCATTCTGATAAATGAGATTGTCAATGTCTGTTAGCTTGTTGTATCTGCGAGTATTTAATGTACAATGAACAAACAACGAGACTTACATGTATTCTACGTGGCTGTGGCTCGCTGTAACATACCCGTTATGAATAAACCTGCTATTAGCTGCAGATGTGACATTTGTTCGGTAGAACAGGGAAAGTAATTAACGTAGATGAAGAAACATATAATCAGTGGCAGATGTGACATTTGTTCGGTAGAACAGGGGAAGTAATTAACGTAGATGAAGAAACATATAATCAGTGGCAGATGTGACATTTGTTCGGTAGAACAGGGGAAGTAATTAACGTAGATGAAGAAACATATAATCAGTGGCAGATGTGACATTTGTTCGGTAGAACAGGGGAAGTAATTAACGTAGATGAAGAAACATATAATCAGTGGCAGATGTGACATTTGTTCGGTAGAACAGGGGAAGTAATTAACGTAGATGAAGAAGCATATAATCAGTGGCAGATGTGACATTTGTTCGGTAGAACAGGGGAAGTAATTAACGTAGATGAAGAAGCATATAATCAGTGGCAGATGTGACATTTGTTCGGTAGAACAGGGGAAGTAATTAACGTAGATGAAGAAACATATAATCAGTGGCAGATGTGACATTTGTTCGGTAGAACAGGGGAAGTAATTAACGTAGATGAAGAAACATATAATCAGTGGCAGATGTGACATTTGTTCGGTAGAACAGGGGAAGTAATTAACGTAGATGAAGAAACATATAATCAGTGGCAGATGTGACATTTGTTCGGTAGAACAGGGGAAGTAATTAACGTAGATGAAGAAACATATAATCAGTGGCAGATGTGACATTTGTTCGGTAGAACAGGGAAGTAATTAACGTAGATGAAGAAACATATAATCAGTGGCAGATGTGACATTTGTTCGGTAGAACAGGGAAAGTAATTAACGTAGATGAAGAAACATATAATCAGTGGCAGATGTGACATTTGTTCGGTAGAACAGGGAAAGTAATTAACGTAGATGAAGAAACATATAATCAGCGGCAGATGTGACATTTGTTCGGTAGAACAGGGCAAGTAATTAACGTAGATGAAGAAACATATAATCAGTGGCAGATGTGACATTTGTTCGGTAGAACAGGGAAAGTAATTAACGTAGATGAAGAAACATATAATCAGTGGCAGATGTGACATTTGTTCGGTAGAACAGGGAAAGTAATTAACGTAGATGAAGAAACATATAATCAGCGGCAGATGTGACATTTGTTCGGTAGAACAGGGAAAGTAATTAACGTAGATGAAGAAACATATAATCAGTGGCAGATGTGACATTTGTTCGGTAGAACAGGGGAAGTAATTAACGTAGATGAAGAAACATATAATCAGTGGCAGATGTGACATTTGTTCGGTAGAACAGGGGAAGTAATTAACGTAGATGAAGAAGCATATAATCAGTGGCAGATGTGACATTTGTTCGGTAGAACAGGGAAAGTAATTAACGTAGATGAAGAAACATATAATCAGTGGCAGATGTGACATTTGTTCGGTAGAACAGGGGAAGTAATTAACGTAGATGAAGAAACATATAATCAGTGGCAGATGTGACATTTGTTCGGTAGAACAGGGGAAGTAATTAGCGTAGATGAAGAAACATATAATCAGTGGCAGATGTGACATTTGTTCGGTAGAACAGGGGAAGTAATTAACGTAGATGAAGAAACATATAATCAGTGGCAGATGTGACATTTGTTCGGTAGAACAGGGAAAGTAATTAACGTAGATGAAGAAACATATAATCAGTGGCAGATGTGACATTTGTTCGGTAGAACAGGGAAAGTAATTAACGTAGATGAAGAAACATATAATCAGTGGCAGATGTGACATTTGTTCGGTAGAACAGGGAAAGTAATTAACGTAGATGAAGAAACATATAATCAGTGGCAGATGTGACATTTGTTCGGTAGAACAGGGGAAGTAATTAACGTAGATGAAGAAACATATAATCAGTGGCAGATGTGACATTTGTTCGGTAGAACAGGGAAAGTAATTAACGTAGATGAAGAAACATATAATCAGTGGCAGATGTGACATTTGTTCGGTAGAACAGGGAAAGTAATTAACGTAGATGAAGAAACATATAATCAGTGGCAGATGTGACATTTGTTCGGTAGAACAGGGAAAGTAATTAACGTAGATGAAGAAACATATAATCAGTGGCAGATGTGACATTTGTTCGGTAGAACAGGGGAAGTAATTAACGTAGATGAAGAAACATATAATCAGTGGCAGATGTGACATTTGTTCGGTAGAACAGGGGAAGTAATTAACGTAGATGAAGAAACATATAATCAGTGGCAGATGTGACATTTGTTCGGTAGAACAGGGAAAGTAATTAACGTAGATGAAGAAACATATAATCAGTGGCAGATGTGACATTTGTTCGGTAGAACAGGGAAAGTAATTAACGTAGATGAAGAAACATATAATCAGTGGCAGATGTGACATTTGTTCGGTAGAACAGGGGAAGTAATTAACGTAGATGAAGAAGCATATAATCAGTGGCAGATGTGACATTTGTTCGGTAGAACAGGGAAAGTAATTAACGTAGATGAAGAAACATATAATCAGTGGCAGATGTGACATTTGTTCGGTAGAACAGGGAAAATAATTAACGTAGATGAAGAAACATATAATCAGTGGCAGATGTGACATTTGTTCGGTAGAACAGGGAAAGTAATTAACGTAGATGAAGAAACATATAATCAGTGGCAGATGTGACATTGGTTCGGTAGAACAGGGGAAGTAATTAACGTAGATGAAGAAACATATAATCAGTGGCAGATGTGACATTTGTTCGGTAGAACAGGGAAAGTAATTAACGTAGATGAAGAAACATATAATCAGTGGCAGATGTGACATTTGTTCGGTAGAACAGGGAAAGTAATTAACGTAGATGAAGAAACATATAATCAGTGGCAGATGTGACATTTGTTCGGTAGAACAGGGGAAGTAATTAACGTAGATGAAGAAACATATAATCAGTGGCAGATGTGACATTTGTTCGGTAGAACAGGGGAAGTAATTAACGTAGATGAAGAAACATATAATCAGTGGCAGATGTGACATTTGTTCGGTAGAACAGGGAAAGTAATTAACGTAGATGAAGAAACATATAATCAGTGGCAGATGTGACATTTGTTCGGTAGAACAGGGAAAGTAATTAATGTAGATGAAGAAACATATAATCAGTGGCAGATGTGACATTTGTTCGGTAGAACAGGGAAAGTAATTAACGTAGATGAAGAAACATATAATCAGTGGCAGATGTGACATTTGTTCGGTAGAACAGGGGAAGTAATTAACGTAGATGAAGAAACATATAATCAGTGGCAGATGTGACATTTGTTCGGTAGAACAGGGAAAGTAATTAACGTAGATGAAGAAACATATAATCAGTGGCAGATGTGACATTTGTTCGGTAGAACAGGGAAAGTAATTAACGTAGATGAAGAAACATATAATCAGTGGCAGATGTGACATTTGTTCGGTAGAACAGGGGAAGTAATTAACGTAGATGAAGAAACATATAATCAGTGGCAGATGTGACATTTGTTCGGTAGAATAGGGGAAGTAATTAACGTAGATGAAGAAACATATAATCAGTGGCAGATGTGACATTTGTTCGGTAGAACAGGGAAAGAAATTAACGTAGATGAAGAAACATATAATCAGTGGCAGATGTGACATTTGTTCGGTAGAACAGGGAAAGTAATTAACGTAGATGAAGAAACATATAATCAGTGGCAGATGTGACATTTGTTCGGTAGAACAGGGAAAGTAATTAACGTAGATGAAGAAACATATAATCAGTGGCAGATGTGACATTTGTTCGGTAGAACAGGGGAAGTAATTAACGTAGATGAAGAAGCATATAATCAGTGGCAGATGTGACATTTGTTCGGTAGAACAGGGAAAGTAATTAACGTAGATGAAGAAACATATAATCAGTGGCAGATGTGACATTTGTTCGGTAGAACAGGGAAAGTAATTAACGTAGATGAAGAAACATATAATCAGTGGCAGATGTGACATTTGTTCGGTAGAACAGGGGAAGTAATTAACGTAGATGAAGAAACATATAATCAGTGGCAGATGTGACATTTGTTCGGTAGAACAGGGAAAGTAATTAACGTAGATGAAGAAACATATAATCAGTGGCAGATGTGACATTTGTTCGGTAGAACAGGGAAAGTAATTAATGTAGATGAAGAAACATATAATCAGTGGCAGATGTGACATTTGTTCGGTAGAACAGGGAAAGTAATTAACGTAGATGAAGAAACATATAATCAGTGGCAGATGTGACATTTGTTCGGTAGAACAGGGGAAGTAATTAACGTAGATGAAGAAACATATAATCAGTGGCAGATGTGACATTTGTTCGGTAGAACAGGGAAAGTAATTAACGTAGATGAAGAAACATATAATCAGTGGCAGATGTGACATTTGTTCGGTAGAACAGGGAAAGTAATTAACGTAGATGAAGAAACATATAATCAGTGGCAGATGTGACATTTGTTCGGTAGAACAGGGGAAGTAATTAACGTAGATGAAGAAACATATAATCAGTGGCAGATGTGACATTTGTTCGGTAGAACAGGGAAAGTAATTAACGTAGATGAAGAAACATATAATCAGTGGCAGATGTGACATTTGTTCGGTAGAACAGGGAAAGTAATTAACGTAGATGAAGAAACATATAATCAGTGGCAGATATGACATTTGTTCGGTAGAACAGGGAAAGTAATTAACGTAGATGAAGAAACATATAATCAGTGGCAGATGTGACATTTGTTCGGTAGAACAGGGAAAGTAATTAACGTAGATGAAGAAACATATAATCAGTGGCAGATGTGACATTTGTTCGGTAGAACAGGGGAAGTAATTAACGTAGATGAAGAAGCATATAATCAGTGGCAGATGTGACATTTGTTCGGTAGAACAGGGAAAGTAATTAACGTAGATGAAGAAACATATAATCAGTGGCAGATGTGACATTTGTTCGGTAGAACAGGGAAAGTAATTAACGTAGATGAAGAAACATATAATCAGTGGCAGATGTGACATTTGTTCGGTAGAACAGGGGAAGTAATTAACGTAGATGAAGAAACATATAATCAGTGGCAGATGTGACATTTGTTCGGTAGAACAGGGGAAGTAATTAACGTAGATGAAGAAACATATAATCAGTGGCAGATGTGACATTTGTTCGGTAGAACAGGGAAAGTAATTAACGTAGATGAAGAAACATATAATCAGTGGCAGATGTGACATTTGTTCGGTAGAACAGGGAAAGTAATTAACGTAGATGAAGAAACATATAATCAGTGACAGATGTGACATTTGTTCGGTAGAACAGGGGAAGTAATTAACGTAGATGAAGAAACATATAATCAGTGGCAGATGTGACATTTGTTCGGTAGAACAGGGGAAGTAATTAACGTAGATGAAGAAACATATAATCAGTGGCAGATGTGACATTTGTTCGGTAGAACAGGGAAAGTAATTAACGTAGATGAAGAAACATATAATCAGTGGCAGATGTGACATTTGTTCGGTAGAACAGGGAAAGTAATTAACGTAGATGAAGAAACATATAATCAGTGGCAGATGTGACATTTGTTCGGTAGAACAGGGAAAGTAATTAACGTAGATGAAGAAACATATAGTCAGTGGCAGATGTGACATTTGTTCGGTTGAACAGGGGAAGTAATTAACGTAGATGAAGAAGCATATAATCAGTGGCAGATGTGACATTTGTTCGGTAGAACAGGGAAAGTAATTAACGTAGATGAAGAAACATATAATCAGTGGCAGATGTGACATTTGTTCGGTAGAACAGGGAAAGTAATTAACGTAGATGAAGAAACATATAATCAGTGGCAGATGTGACATTTGTTCGGTAGAACAGGGAAAGTAATTAACGTAGATGAAGAAACATATAATCAGTGGCAGATGTGACATTTGTTCGGTAGAACAGGGGAAGTAATTAACGTAGATGAAGAAACATATAATCAGTGGCAGATGTGACATTTGTTCGGTAGAACAGGGAAAGTAATTAACGTAGATGAAGAAACATATAATCAGTGGCAGATGTGACATTTGTTCGGTAGAACAGGGGAAGTAATTAACGTAGATGAAGAAGCATATAATCAGTGGCAGATGTGACATTTGTTCGGTAGAACAGGGAAAGTAATTAACGTAGATGAAGAAACATATAATCAGTGGCAGATGTGACATTTGTTCGGTAGAACAGGGAAAGTAATTAGCGTAGATGAAGAAACATATAATCAGTGGCAGATGTGACATTTGTTCGGTAGAACAGGGAAAGTAATTAACGTAGATGAAGAAACATATAATCAGTGGCAGATGTGACATTTGTTCGGTAGAACAGGGGAAGTAATTAACGTAGATGAAGAAACATATAATCAGTGGTAGATGTGACATTTGTTCGGTAGAACAGGGGAAGTAATTAACGTAGATGAAGAAACATATAATCAGTGGCAGATGTGACATTTGTTCGGTAGAACAGGGGAAGTAATTAACGTAGATGAAGAAACATATAATCATTGGCAGATGTGACATTTGTTCGGTAGAACAGGGAAAGTAATTAACGTAGATGAAGAAACATATAATCAGTGGCAGATGTGACATTTGTTCGGTAGAACAGGGAAAGTAATTAACGTAGATGAAGAAACATATAATCAGTGGCAGATGTGACATTTGTTCGGTAGAACAGGGAAGTAATTAACGTAGATGAAGAAACATATAATCAGTGGCAGATGTGACATTTGTTCGGTAGAACAGGGGAAGTAATTAACGTAGATGAAGAAGCATATAATCAGTGGCAGATGTGACATTTGTTCGGTAGAACAGGGGAAGTAATTAACGTAGATGAAGAAACATATAATCAGTGGCAGATGTGACATTTGTTCGGTAGTACAGGGGAAGCAATTAACGTAGATGAAGAAGCATATAATCAGTGGCAGATGTGACATTTGTTCGGTAGAACAGGGAAAGTAATTAACGTAGATGAAGAAGCATATAATCAGTGGCAGATGTGACATTTGTTCGGTAGAACAGGGAAAGTAATTAACGTAGATGAAGAAGCATATAATCAGTGGCAGATGTGACATTTGTTCGGTAGAACAGGGGAAGTAATTAACGTAGATGAAGAAACATATAATCAGTGGCAGATGTGACATTTGTTCGGTAGAACAGGGAAAGTAATTAACGTAGATGAAGAAACATATAATCAGTGGCAGATGTGACATTTGTTCGGTAGAACAGGGGAAGTAATTAACGTAGATGAAGAAACATATAATCAGTGGCAGATGTGACATTTGTTCGGTAGAACAGGGGAAGTAATTAACGTAGATGAAGAAACATATAATCAGTGGCAGATGTGACATTTGTTCGGTAGAACAGGGAAGTAATTAACGTAGATGAAGAAACATATAATCAGTGGCAGATGTGACATTTGTTCGGTAGAACAGGGGAAGTAATTAACGTAGATGAAGAAGCATATAATCAGTGGCAGATGTGACATTTGTTCGGTAGAACAGGGAAAGTAATTAACGTAGATGAAGAAACATATAATCAGTGGCAGATGTGACATTTGTTCGGTAGAACAGGGGAAGTAATTAACGTAGATGAAGAAACATATAATCAGTGGCAGATGTGACATTTGTTCGGTAGAACAGGGGAAGTAATTAACGTAGATGAAGAAACATATAATCAGTGGCAGATGTGACATTTCGTCGCGCAGAACGATGACACTCTTTTGACTAATCTCTCCTCTGTATAATCCAACGTTGGAGGGTGATACAAGGTCAAGCGTCAACAGTCAATAACCATTACATCATCTATGACAACTACGCCAGATAATTAGGACATCCTGTTGATATTGATGCAGTTTTGAATTTTATCTAATTAAGCAGCGTAGATTCCTAATTGAGTATGTATTTGGTACAACTTTCATCAGATACGTAGTTAAAAGACTGTAAATACTTTGGAGGAAGTAACCAAAGTGTGTAAACAGGGTAGCCAAAATCGGCTAGGGTTTTATATACCAGAGGAATATTGACCTTAGTTTTAATAATTACATCTTTTAGGGAGGGACTTGCGCTGCAGTAATCATAACTCGAGCATTAACTGCCTGTGGCCTAATGTTGATAATTCTTTTACTTTATTCTTGTATCGATAATTAACTCCATATGAATCTAGCATCGATAACCCACTTGCGCTGCAGTAGTCATAACTTAATATTACCTTCCTGTGTGTGCCATAGTGTCGACTTTACTTTAGTATTGATAATGAACTCCATATGAATCTATCATTGACAACCCACTTGCGCTGCAGTAATCATAACTTAATAATTAACTTTCTGTGACCTAACATCGATTATTAAGTTGCGATGCATTGCATTGACAATTATCATCTTTCCCTCCCGCTATATCTACCTGTTGATTTCAT
Source organism: Bathymodiolus brooksi (assembly GCA_963680875.1). Taxonomy (NCBI): domain Eukaryota; kingdom Metazoa; phylum Mollusca; class Bivalvia; order Mytilida; family Modiolidae; genus Bathymodiolus; species Bathymodiolus brooksi. The sequence goes on along the minus strand of OY804577.1, from coordinate 69,839,865 downwards.
AAACAAAACTCGTATCAAAGGTCATGTGAGCTGAGCAGGATTTATCAAGTCAGCAGGAGTTAACACCAAAATCTCCCAACATTCAAACGATAATTCCTGTGAAGATGACAAAAGTAAATAAAATCCATCAACACCATTAGCTAGTTAACATTTCATTTCTTAAAGATAAATCAATTTAGGAACTGTCGTGTCAGCAATATCAACAAACATCGTCCTACAAAAATGACACAATTCTTGATAACCTCTGCTGGGACTACGTTTTTACGTCATAATCGAGGAATGTGCTTTCTAAACCGGACGGAATTTGTAAGCAAAGCCGCTAAAGAAAATGGGCGAATCATGTTGCCGATTTCATTATTTTAAATCGTTGTCTTTGAACTATGTTTTTTTTTTATTAAATATTTACAAAGTTACGTTATTAAATCCACCATTCACTGTAGCATTATCATAATATTTTTTTACAATATAGTGAATTACACGTCTGGTATCACAAGTGGAGCAAGAATGGCTTACCTTTCTGAAGCATCTGAAATCACACCCGGTTTTAGATGGCGTCTGAATTGTTCATTTTTAGTTTTCTGTGTTTGTTGTGAAATAATAGCCGCACTGTATAATTTTATGCAAAAGTATGCATGAGTTGATAATATTTGTGAAATAAAACAAATGTTGAAATGTCAAATTTTGTTCTATATACATGCCGATTCATTAATAACTTACAATCTTAATGTTTTTTCATCAGACGGAAATGACATTAATTAACATGTAGATATCTAATTTAGCATGGACGGTGCATTTCTGGAATAACCTATATATGGTACGCTCGAATTTAAAAGATTGGAAAGTCAATATAGATTTATTTTTTGGTTGAATATTAAACTTCATTTTTCGATTTTTTTTATGATTTATGTTCGAAATTCCCAAATAATGTAATCTTTTAAAACTAAGTTCAATCTCCCTAGGTAACCCAAGCTGATTTTGATCATCCTTATTAGGCCTTTTGGAGTACTTGCTCACAAGGACCTTTAAATATTTGGCTTTCCAATATTTCGACTTGAAGCTTATCTCATGAAGGTTTTTCAAGAAACACGTAGTACGTTACTTCTATATTGTGTTGTGTTTTTCTTCGTCTTGTGTAACCTATGTTGCCCGTTTCTCTGTGTTGTGTTATGTTTTTCTTCGTCTTGTGTACCGTATGTTGCCCGTTTCTCTGTGTTGTGTTATGTTTTTCTTCGTCGTGTGTACCGTATGTTGCCCGTTTCTCTGTGTTGTGTTGTGTTTTTCTTCGTCTTGTGGACCGTATGTTGCCCGTTTCTCTGGATTGTCCATTCTTGATTGCCCCTTCGGTATTCTCTAACGTTTATTTATCAAAATCAGGTATCTACTCTTTTATTTTTCGTATATAATGTTAATAAAGGTCGACAGTCTTAAAACATTTACAGGACTATGTATATATACACATGACAATACATAACGTATAATGATTTTATGTACATTCTAATCAAGACGCCTCTGATAGTTTATATTTGTATAAACATCATAGTTTATAGTCAAACAGTCAAGTCAATGTAACTGGGTTACCGAGGCTGGTCAATGACCTGTTCTACCTAGATAATCGAATATTGACGCAGTTGATATAAGATGACGACATCTTCAGGCCTCATTAGGTAAAACATATCTACTTCAGAATCTGTAACTTTAATGTCATATTTTTTTATCGATTTTGTTGAATATATTCTGAAAAAAATACAAACTTTAATAGCAACATGAAAACCTCATAATACCATACTGTCGGAAGAGTTTCAAAATCAAATATCAAATTCGTATAAAGAGACAAAATCGACACTCCTATCACACAAATACATGACCAATAACTTTCCTGGAATGGTAAATACACTTCAGTAAGAAAGAAAAGAAGAAACATGTCATTATTAGAATAAAATGTCACACTGTCGGTGCAATTCTAAAATCCAATCGGAATTTTAATTTAATTAAATTAAGAATGTGTAGCATTTATGGAAACTTCTGCTATCATGTAATGGATAAAACACTCCAACTGTAGATTCTTAAAAATAATAAACGAGACATGTAAAGGACGAACTCATTTTTTAAGAATCCACAGAAGGTTGTGGGGAATACCCTTTCTTCATTCATTCCCATCTACAATAGTATCAAGTGAGTGAGTGAGTGGGTGATTGTTATTTAACGCCAACTCAGCTATATCATGGCGAGAACAAGTAAATGTTCAATGATATGATGATGAGGTCCGTTTTGTCCTAAGCTACACACTTAGTTGGATTTGTATAGTGCTAGCTTACTGAAACAACAGTCCGCGGATAGACATGTCGCCCCACTCGGACACATTATCCTGATGCCGAGCAAATCAGTATTTGACCTGATCGGGACCCGAACCCACGATATACCACACTCGTGGCGAGTACACAACCGTTGCGGTTACAATAGTATCAAAGGACACAATTATGACCGGATACAAATACGAATTATTTTAATAAGCCTAGCCCAAAATACCCTCCAACATATTCAAATTGTAGATAAAACGTTACTAATGCATTAAAACTTGCACTCCAGGACATGCATTTATGGAGAGAAAAAAACGTGTGCATAATAAAAAAAAGATCGGCAGACAACGATCTTCATCAGTAGAAAATATTGAAAATTGACATTACTAGACGGAAAACAACAATAAAAATCAAAAAAGTATGTCATGATTCCAATGTGAAACTATATGTAGTTATCATGATTCCAATGTGAAACTATATGCATTTCCCAATTACGACCTCCGTTTTGCATGTTTGCGTTTTAATCATTCAATATGCAGCTTTCTGTTGACCGAAAACGAAAAGACATAGGTGACCTTAGCCGATTTTGGCCATCTTGTTTAGGCCCTTTGGTTTTCTTGCTAACAAAGACTTTTAAATTATTTGCCTTTGAATGTACAATATGAAGGTTATCCCAGGGGCGCATCGTGTGCACTAAATTTGATATACATTTTTTTAGTCATTGAAAAAGCATGAGAGATCCGAATATGATAGCACCATTTCGCTTGCTTTTATGAAGCATTTAAGCTTGGGTTTATTACCTTTGCATGGTACATAATTGTTTGTAAATCGATCTGAGAATATACGAACATGATATCTAAAAGTTAATCAATCATATTTTGTGTATCCTTATGATGATTTAATTAAAATATTAACCATTCATAATTGTATTCAGTCAGTGTATTACAAAGGGTGCACTCGTAATGCCAACATCAATTTGTTTTTATCAAAACAATTTGGTGTCCTTCAATATTTTACTTGAAAACAAAAATAAATCAAAAACCATAGAATATACTTGATATCTATATAAGATGCTGTTTTCACATATACACTATATACTAGAAAGGTTGTGAGTTCGAATCCATCCCGCTCAGGCGAGGCGTATTCGATACAACATTACGTGAAAAAGTGTGTCAGTGACTTGCGTCAGGTTAGTGGTTTTCACCGGGTACTCTGTTTTCCTCCACCAATAAAACTGACCCCCCCCCTCCCCCCCGTTATACCTGATATATGGTTGAAATGGCGTGAATTCCATAATCCTTACCCTAACCGTGTACTCGGATTTCCTCCACGAATAAAACTGACCGCCACGATATAACTGAAATATTGTTGAAAGTGGCATTAAACACCATAACCCTACCCCTAACATCACATACTACTAATAATTAGTTGCTTAGTTTTGCGAGTTATTCAGATATTTTGTTTTAAGATAAAAAAAAATGAATAGTACAACATGATGTAGTTTATGACGCAATCTAGGGACTCCCAGCATATATATAGCGTTATTTAATTTGGAAATGTAGTCCCTCTGAACTTGCAAACATTGTAAATATGGGGTACATTTGGCAGCTTTTCCCACTTCATAAACAGTGGGAGTTCTTACCTTTGATCATGCACTATTTTCATATCGCAATAATATAACTACATATCAAATAAAGCAAAACTTACAAATTCAATAAAAATCACGGCCATTCTGTCGAAGGTGACTTTGGCGAACAGCAATTCTGCACAAACCGTTTTATATTACTTTCTTTTATTGCTATACCGAATACCCCCATGTAATATATTTCTATTATGTGTTGTTGCATTTATGTTTTTTTTTTTTTATTTATTAAAAATAATTTTGTGTTTTTACTTTTATCAAATAGCAAGTCGAGCACATCCCTGACAAGTGTTATAATGATTCTAAGGTTCAATATAATACTTGTCAAGAATCTGTCTGATTTGTAATTGCAGCTTAGGTAAAAATGTTTGGAAAATCACGTTACAAATCCGAATTCAAATGAATACAAGCTTACAGCAATCGTCTTCGATATTGCCCATAACATACTTTTCAAACCTGTTGCCATTAAGAAAAATGAAATAGAACATAATAAATCAGTTAAATCTAAAATTCCTCTCTGTGTAAAAGATCGGGCTGTCAACTACAAGAACGTGTTTCAGGACGTCAAGTCTAAACATGCTGAGTGAATCTATGCATATTCCTCATTCATATATAATCCCGCTGTCCACGTTAAAACTGGTGACCATAACATTATCAACAGAAACTCTCTACGCGATGTGTTCTCCAAAGGACCGATATATCGTGGACCTAAATTCATAAATTGGGAACAGAACTTTCAGGGTTTATGCAAGACAATAGACAAAACGTGAAAAGGAGGACATATATACTGAGGTCGTTTATACACATTAGAATCTAAAAACTACATCAATCAGTAAGATTTGATTTGATTTTTGGTGTTTAACGCCACTTTCAGCAATATTTCAGCTATATCGTGGTGATCAGTTTTAGTGGTGGAAGAAGTCGGAGTACCCGGAGAGAACCACCGACCATGGACAAGCAACTGGTAAACTTTATCACTTGCGGCTGCGAGTCGAGTGCATCCTTTTTTGTAATCTACAAAGCCGGGAGCGAACCCACGTCGTATTGGCGATAGGCTTGTATGAGTTGTTGGGTAATCCAACTACCTAACTCATTGAGCCACCCGGGTCCTGAATGAATCAGTAAGAGCATCGACCTTAAACAAAACCAACTGTTGCTGAACACCTGCCTCGCCTCCATGAAAGTACAGTGTTGTCCCTGTCACATAGCATAGACTGCTTGATAAAGGAATTAGACAGTGACAATTCACTTTGCAACTCCATACATACCCCGGCGATACTTGCGAAAGAGGAAATTCTGGATAATCATAGATTTTTTGTTTGTGTTCCTTTGGAATTTCAACAAAATATGACGAGCTGGATCATCCGTCACTCTACTGGATTTTTAAATTACACGGGTGCCCTTACAAGCAGTGTTATATTGTTGGATCTGCCAAATGTTCCACGAGCCTGTGGTCAAATTATTGACATCTATTCTATCAGCGGTCAAAACCGGGCTTCAGCGTTACTGTGGCAGAAGAAACTTACGGAATGGTGTGAATCAGATGTGGATTCTGAGAAAAAGGTCAATATTTTTACAATCAAGGTCTTTCTCCTCATGCAATATCATTTGAGTTCTCTACCCTCTACACATCTAATCACCACTCCAAACTAAAAAATGTTGTCAAATTACATTTATTTACGTTTTTAGTTCAGTGTTGTATTGTTCGATGTTATTGCCGTGTAAAAACTATGTTCAGTTCGTCTTTACTCCCATTTGAGTTGTAGGGGATTGATGCTTTATTTATCTTATTTGTATTTATTTACGTACATTGGTGTCCAACACGATTTACATATCACATGATGTTCGTGTCGGTTTACAGTAACACGACGGGTGTCAGGAATCCCCACACCTGATTCTTAGTGGGGTTAGTGTTGATCAATCTTTAGTTTTGTGTAGGATTTTGTAGATCATTGTTCGTTCTTCTGTCCATTGTGTTGTCTGTCTATCGATTTACGACTTCCGGTTACTCTTTCAGTATATTCAAACTTTTCTTATTAGTTTATTTGCACAATCACAATACTATGAAAGAAAGCAAACTATTTAAAAACTATTGCCAGCTCTAATCTAATTAACTTTACAAATATTGCGATGGGAATATATTAAGAGTTACAAAACGACATAGACCATGCTAAATTGTTTTTTTACTACACTGAGAATATTACAAAATATAAAGTTCCAATATGTTTTTGATGTGATTTGGTCTACATGTATCTCTACATGCAAGCCACCCACAGATGTCTGTTCCGCCATTCCTTGGATATACCGTGTAGTATGCAAACGAAGTTTACTATGTCAGTATGTGGGAATGTTAGATTATTGCTGACGTTGAATAAAAAAGGAGACCAAGCACGACATTTATATGCCTCGTTAAATTAGAACATTTCTACCCTCGCCATCCTTGTTAACTTTACGTAGTATCTGATGTAGAAAATTCTGATAGTCGTAAATAAATGACTTTTTCCGATTTAACTATCTAATCATTAGTATCTATCGTATTAACATGCTATGTAATAATTCACAATGTTTAAACACTCAGAAGAGACAGAAAGGCTGCTTATACCAACAGCGATATTCCTTATTGATATAAGCGACTTTGTTCTATTTATAGTAACTGCAATACATGGGTATCTAAATCAGCCACTTGAAATAGAACAGTGCAGATATCGATTGTTAATTAAACTATACAACCATGCCTATAAAAAATATCTGTTCATGATTTTAATTCATTCAATTGATCATTTGATATTTATTTTACAAATTATGAATGCAAACATGAAGTATTCTTCGTTGGCGTTTATTATACAATTAATCACTTTATTGTATAATAAATAATCTATCCTATGATTAAATCGTCGTCTGAGTCAGAAATTAGAACATTTCTTGTTAACTTAGCGTAGTATCTGATGTAGAAAATTCTGATAGTCGTAAATAAATGACTTGGTCAGAAAATAAAATTGAACTCTGTACCAGGTCTTTAAGGGTTTGCAAAATGAGGTCTTTGTGCAATTCAAAATCTTCGCTTGAAAATCCCGTCGGGTTTTAAATCAATTCAGTATTTACTAGAAAAAACAGCATTTTGTAGCTGTATATCTTTTTATATTAACAAGGGGATAAAATGATACACAAGTTCCTATCATTTTGTGATTGTAGAAAGTATAATATAGAGAGGGTCATTTCTAAATCCAAGTCGTATGTATGTTATTTGAATCAAACCTACAATATTATCTAATGAAGTGTAAACTTTGATCTGGATAACGACTCATTTACAGCAGCTATCGGATTACCCGATTATTTTGAGAAATTTTGAATTTTATGTTCGAAATTTATGACCAGGTCTATACGTTAGCAAAATCAGTAATATATGAAGAAATTGTAAAGGTAGTTGGTCTTTTTATGTATGTGTTACAGAATGTTGTTGTCGGTATTTAATATCAATTTATTGGTCGGAAACAAAACAATATGACATTTTGCCCTGGGTCTATACCCGTAGTGGGGTTTATATACTCTTTGCCAAGCAGATTAATAATGAATATCATACACAACTCTTAATTTGCAAACTGTCAAAATTAAGGTAAAAAATGTCTACTAAATCATTATAATGTTGAAATCATCACTTCGAAACTTTAACGGTTGCTATCATAACTTGGTTAATGGCTTTGGAATATCTGTTTCACAAGTTATCACGGATATGGTCATTAGTCACATTCCCGTCCTTCCAGTAGTTCATGACTTATCGCAGGATTTTCAATATGTGTAACACGAAGGGTGTCAGAAACAAAAACTATTTACGTTCCTGTCCGGAGCACGTGGGCTCATCATCGTTATCACTTGAGATCTTGTTGCTGAATCTTAATGTTCTGTGTAGTGTTTGTGGGCCGTTCTTTGGCTTTTTGTCTTTTCTTTTGACATTCGATTTACGGTTTCTGTGCAACCCTTTGGTATCTTCAAAATGCCATTTATCTATTTACATTGAGGCTAACATAGTGTGAACACATTTTTCGTCATTTATTTGGCATTCAATTGCCACCAAATATTAATATTAATGCAGTGTGAGCAAATTCCTTGTCATTTATCTGGCATTAAATTGCCACGAAATACCTTAAGACACTGAACTTTTTTACAGGTATATATCCGTTTGTCATTATGTGATCCAGATATTGAGCTATGGTTAACCAAACTGTAGTTACGACAGTCAAACTTTCGAAATGCTTATTTCAACTTAACCTCTGGGAATCCTTGATCTAATAGCTTCCTTCTTGTGTTTTGTTTTGTTCTTCGTCTTATGTACATTATGTTGCCAGTTTCTCTGGATCGTCAATTTTTGATTGCCATTCGGTATTCTATAACGTTAATATTCTTAACAGCAACCCTCTCTATCGGGAACATCTTGATAGGATCCACACGCAATTGAATATTGTATCAACTGAGATATATATACTCACTATGCAGGTGCTGTTGGACAGTTGCTGCATATAAATGAAAAGTTCACAATGGGAACATTTAAAGCTTCGTTCATAACCGACCTTTACTGTCAATTTATATGTGTTGGACAATGTTTGAAGCAGACTTAGCAGTATCTGTGGTATCCTTTATTTCAAGTTCAATGTGATAGACGCGATAATTAGTCGGTATTTACCGTTTCAAGCTAGATTTACACGTTAATTAGTGGTAATTTACATTTTCACGGGTAAAAGTAAGAAACAAATGTCAAACCTCGGGGTATCGCCTACTCAGTAGTCTGAATTGTGTTATTAGATACGTAGGCAAACACAAGTAAACTAAATATGACACGTTTCAAATTTACAGTTCCTAAATAGTATAATTTATCAAAACTAAGGTCATTGTGCCTCTCGCATGTGTAACATAAGCCGATTATGATTAACCTGTTTATGCCCTGTGTATTACTCTACCCCACAGACCTTTAAATTATTTGTCTTTCCAGTCTTTTGACGGAGTGTATCCGATGAAGATTATTCCGATATGTGTCCTGCGCACTAAATTAGATATATTCGTTTTCATTACTAACACTGTGAAAATATGCTGGTTGCCTATTATTTTCCGAGAGTATAATTATCAGGTCCATTGGCCAGTACATCCGCATGTTTTTTTAATGTTATTTATGTTCCGCATATACACTTCCTAAATGGTATGTTAAGACGTAGATAATCTAAGCCGTTTTGGCTATTTTCATTAGGCCCTTTTGTTTACTTGCTACCAACGATTTTCTTAATTATTTTGGTTTTTCAGTCTTTTGACAATGCGTGTAAATGATTCCTGAAACGCGTCGGGTGCACTAAATTAGATATTTTCGTCTTGATTACTATCATTTGCTGATGGACTATTAGTCTCCGGTGGTGAAATCCGCCCAGTAGTCAGTGCTTTGGCTGTGTGACATTATTTATTAGAATATGTTTGAAATTTACATTTTTTTTTGTAATTTGTTTATCTTTCTAATAACATATTCATACATAACTGATCTTGTATTCACAATGGTTTAGTAATTGTGAGTATATAAAAACACGGATTAAACATGGCTATTTCAATATCGTCCAAGTAGTCATTAATCAACCAATATCGGCCCGCGGTTTATCTTAGGTTGATATTGGGATTTTTGGATGATAGTCAAACCGTCATGATAAATGCCATGTATAATTCTGTATATATTACACTCTTCCAAATTATTTGTTAACTTAACAGTATCCACAGCTCTCCCATTGCTTTATCAGTAAATGGTCATCGTTCTACCGTTATCTCTCAAAAGTCTATATTCAATTATCATTCGCCGATTATTTCACGTTCATTGATCCCTTATTTGGGAATATTGACTGTTACATATATATATACATGTATATATATATGTATACGTCTGAAAATTAAACCAAGCAGTGTTAGAATTAGATCTTTGAGCTGTCAAATTTTTGTTCTTCCCTCGACAGGATTTGAACTCACACCATTGATGCACCGCAGCACCAATCGCTTAGCCTTATGTCCAGCGCCCTAGACCACTCGACCACATCCGCTATATTAAAATATAGCTTCAATAGTCGAAGTGTTACCTTGTCTCGTAAGGAAAATCTAGAGATAGACATAAGACATGTGTCTAAGCGTGTGTAGATGGTACATATATACTTATATAATAATGTGGTCTTGTCTAGGTAATATGCCAAAATATTACCCAGGTCTGAGAGACATATTACCAGACCCGTATTTACCCAGGTCTGAGAGACATATTACCCGACCCGTAGGGGAGAGTAATATGTCTCTCAGACCTGGGTAATATTTTGGCATATTACCTGGAGAAGATCACATTAATATCATTATTAGACTGAGTGTCTAATTGTCCAGCTAATATGCCAAAATATTACAGTACCAAATATCACTACAGAAACTTACACGAAGTATAATAATTAATATTATAATTTGACAGCAATCTAACTCAGCAATTTTTAATATATTGCATAGGATATATAAATATCAATACAAAATAAAAATGACCCCATTATTTTGAAAAGAAATCTGTCAATACATGAGGTCGATTGCTTTTCCAAGTAAAGCTTCATTAGCACATTTGCAACGGTCAATTGGGGTTGAAGCCAAATAATTCACACATGTCTACGTGCTAACAAATGTGAGAAAGTCAAATATACACAAGATGTATTTGATGAATAACAAATAATAATTTCTTGTTCATTCTACCAGATTAAGAACATTCAAAATGAATATATCCCTTATAATATTGCATCATGTGTAATCTATTCTTGATTACTTACTCCAACGAACTCGAATTTGAATAAATGTACTCCCGACTATCTAGAATTAACATTTTTATTCAATCTAGCTAAAGTTGGAATAAATTTACTTTCAACTAACTAGAATTGGAATAGATTTACCTAGATTTATCTAGAATCGAACAGAAAGTTAGAAGATATCAAATGGGTAATCATAAACTGTCATTCGCATAAAGACTACAATAACCCAACGATAACTGGCCAACAAGACACACAATGGTCTACAAAACACTACATAGTGAACAGTTTGAAGATACCAAAGGGATAATCAGAAGCCACAAGACAAACAATGGTCTACAAAACACTACACAGTGAACAGTTTGAAGATACCAAAGGCATAATCAGAAACCACAAGACAAACAGTGGTCTACAAAACACTACATAGTGAACAGTTTGAAGATACCAAAGGGATAATCAGAAGCCACAAGACAAACAGTGGTCTACAAAACACTACATAGTGAACAGTTTGAAGATACCAAAGGGATAATCAGAAGTCACAAGACAACCAATGGTCTACAAAACACTACACAGTGAACAGTTTGAAGATACGAAAGGGATAATCAGAAACCACAAGACAAACAGTGGCCTACAAAACACTACACAGTGAACGGTTTGAAGATACCAAAGGGATAATCAGAAGCCACAAGACAAACAGTGGTCTACAAAACACTACACAGTGAACAGTTTGAAGATACCAAAGGGATAATCAGAAACCACCAGACAAACAATGGTCTACAAAACACTACACAGTGAACAGTTTGAAGATACCAAAGGGATAATCAGAAGCCACAAGACAAAAAGACAAACAGTGGTCTACCAAACACTACACAGTGAACAGTTTGAAGATACCAAAGGGATAATCAGAAACCACAAGACAAACAGTGGTCTACAAAACACTACACAGTGAACAGTTTGAAGATACCAAAGGGATAATCAGAAGTCAGAAGACAAACAGTGGTCTACAAAACACTACACAGTGAACAGTTTGAAGATACCAAAGGGATAATCAGAAGTTACAAGACAAACAGTGGTCTACAAAACACTACATAGTGAACAGTTTGAAGATACCAAAGGAATAATCAGAAACCACAAGACAAACAGTGGTCTACAAAACACTACACAGTGAACAGTTTGAAGATACGAAAGGGATAATCAGAAATCACAAGACAAACAGTGGTCTACCAAACACTACACAGTGATGACTTTGAAGATACCAAAGGGATAATCAGAAATCACAAGACAAACAGTGGTTTACAAAACACTACACAGTGAACAGTTTGAAGGTACCAAAGGGATAATCAGAAGCCACAAGACAAAAAGACAAACAGTGGTCTACCAAACACTACACAGTGAATAGTTTGAAGATACCAAAGGGATAATCAGAAGCCACAAGACAAAAAGACAAACAGTGGTCTACCAAACACTACACAGTGAACAGTTTGAAGATACCATAGGGATAATCAGAAACCACAAGACAAACAGTGGTCTACCAAACACTACACAGTGAACAGTTTGAAGATACCAAAGGGATAATCAGAAGTCACAAGACAAACAATGGTCTACAAAACACTACATAGTGAACAGTTTGAAGATACCAAAGGGATAATCAGAAATCACAAGACAAACAGTGGTCTACAAAACACTACACAGTGAACAGTTTGAAGATACCAAAGGGATAATCAGAAGCCACAAGACAAACAGTGGTCTACAAAACACTACACAGTGAACAGTTTGAAGATACCAAAGGGATAATCAGAAGCCACAAGACAAAAAGACAAACAGTGGTCTACCAAACACTACACAGTGAACAGTTTGAAGATACCAAAGGGATAATCAGAAGCCACAAGACAAAAAGACAAACAGTGGTCTACCAAACACTACACAGTGAACAGTTTGAAGATACCAAAGGGATAATCAGAAACCACAAGACCAACAGTGGTCTACCAAACACTACACAGTGAACAGTTTGAAGATACCAAAGGCATAATCAGAAACCACAAGACAAACAGTGGTCTACAAAACACTACACAGTGAACGGTTTGAAGATACCAAAGGGATAATCAGAAGTCACAAGACAAACAATGGTCTACAAAACACTACATAGTGAACAGTTTGAAGATACCAAAGGGATAATCAGAAATCACAAGACAAACAGTGGTCTACAAAACACTACACAGTGAACAGTTTGAAGATACCAAAGGGATAATCAGAAGTCACAAGACAAACAGTGGTCTACAAAACACTACATAGTGAACAGTTTGAAGATACCAAAGGGATAATCAGAAATCACAAGACAAACAGTGGTCTACAAAACACTACACAGTGAACAGTTTGAAGATACGAAAGGGAAAATCAGAAGCCACAAGACAAACAGTGGTCTACAAAACACTACACAGTGAATAGTTTAAAGATACCAAAAGGATAATCAGAAATCACAAGACAAACAATGGTCTACAAAACACAACACAGTGAACAGTTTGAAGATACCAAAGGGATAATCAGAAGTCATAAGACAAACAATGGTCTACAAAACACTACACAGTGAACAGTTTGAAGATACCAAAGGGATAATCAGAAGTCACAAGACAAACAGTGGTCTACAAAACACTACACAGTGAACAGTTTGAAGATACCAAAGGATTATCAGAAGTCAGAAGGCAAACAGTGGTCAACAAAACACTACACAGTGAACAGTTTGAAGTTACCAAATGGGTAATCAGTAGCCACAAGACAAACAGTGGTCTACAAAACACTACACAATGAACAGTTTGAAGATACCAAAGGGATAATCAGAAACCACAAGACAAACAATGGTCTACAAAACACAACACAGTGAACAGTTTGAAGATACCAAAGGGATAATCAGAAGTCACAAGACAAACAATGGTCTACAATACACTACACAGTGAACAGTTTGAAGATACCAAAGGGATAATCAGAAGTCACAAGACAAACAGTGGTCTACAAAACACTACACAGTGAACAGTTTGAAGATACCAAAGGATTATCAGAAGTCAGAAGCCAAACAGTGGTCAACAAAACAATACACAGTGAACAGTTTGAAGTTACCAAATGGTTAATCAGTAGCCACAAGACAAACAGTGGTCTACAAAACACTACACAGTGAACAGTTTGAAGATACCAAAGGGATAATCAGAAACCACAAGACAAACAATGGTCTACAAAACACTACACAGTGAACAGTTTGAAGATACCAAAGGGATAATCAGAAGTCACAAGACAAACAATGGTCTACAAAACACTACATAGTGAACAGTTTGAAGATACCAAAAAGGATAATCAGAAGTCAGAGGCCAAACAGTGGTCTACAAAACACTACACAGTGAACAATTTGAAGATACCAAAGGGATAATCAGAAGTCACAAGACAAACAATGGTCTACAAAACACTACATAGTGAACAGTTTGAAGATACCAAAGGGATAATCAGAAATCACAAGACAAACAGTGGTCTACAAAACACTACACAGTGAACAGTTTGAAGTTACCAAATGGATAATCAGTAGCCACAAGAACAAAAGTGGTCTACAAAACACTACACAGTGAACAGTTTGAAGATACCAAAGGAATAATCAGAAACCACAAGAAAAACACTGGTCTACAAAACACTACACAGTGAACAGTTTGAAGATACCAAAGGGATAATCAGAAGTCACAAGACAAACAATGGTCTACAAAACACTACATAGTGAACAGTTTGAAGATACCAAAGGGATAATCAGAAATCATAAGACAAACAATGGTCTACAAAACATTATACAGTGAACAGTTTGAAGATACCAAAGGGATAATCAGAAATCACAAGACAAACAGTGGTCTACAAAACACTACACAGTGAACAGTTTGAAGATACTAAAGGGATAATCAGAAGTCACAAGACAAACAATGGACTACAAAACACTACACAGTGAACAGTTTGAAGATAACAAAGGGATAATCAGAAGTCAGAAGCCAAACCGTGGTCTACAAAACACTACACAGTGAACAGTTTGAAGATACCAAAGGGATAATCAGAAACCACAAGACAAACAATGGTCTAAGAAACACTACACAGTGAACAGTTTGAAGATACCAAAGGGATAATCAGAAGCCACAAGACAAATAGTGGTCTACAAAACACTACACAGTGAACAGTTTGAAGATACCAAAGGGATAATCAGAAGCCAAAAGACAAACAGTGGTCTACAAAACACTACACAGTGGACAGTTTGAAGATACCAAAGGGATAATCAGAAGTCACAAGACAAACAATGGCCTACAAAACACTACACAGTGAACAGTTTGAAGATACCAAAGGGATAATCAGAAGCCACAAGACAAACAATGGTCTACAAAGCACAACACAGTGAACAGTTTGAAGATACCAAAGGGATAATCAGAAGTCACAAGACAAACAATGGTCTACAAAACACTATATAGTGAACAGTTTGAAGATACCAAAGGGATAATCAGAAATCACAAGACAAACAGTGGTCTACAAAACACTACACAGTGAACAGTTTGAAGATACCAAAGGGATAATCAGAAACCACAAGACAAACAATGGTCTACAAAACACTACACAGTGAACAGTTTGAAGATACCAAAGGGATAATCAGAAGCCACAAGACAAACAGTGGTCTACAAAACACTACACAGTGAACAGTTTGAAGATACCAAAGGGATAATCAGAAGTTACAAGACAAACAGTGGTCTACAAAACACTACATAGTGAAC
Organism: Bathymodiolus brooksi; assembly: GCA_963680875.1. NCBI lineage: Eukaryota > Metazoa > Mollusca > Bivalvia > Mytilida > Modiolidae > Bathymodiolus > Bathymodiolus brooksi. Next base: position 69,824,360 of record OY804577.1, on the reverse strand, counting down.
AGTTTGAAGATACCAAAGGAATAATCAGAAACCACAAGACAAACAGTGGTCTACAAAACACTACATAGTGAACAGTTTGAAGATACCAAAGGGATAATCAGAAATTACAAGACAAACAGTGGTCTACAATACACTACACAGTGAACAGTTTGAAGATACGAAAGGGATAATCAGAAATCACGAGACAAACAGTGGTCTACCAAACACTACACAGTGACCAGTTTGAAGATACAAGGAGATAATCAGTAGCCACAAAACAAACAATGGTCTACAAAACACTACACAGTGATGAGTTTGAAGATACCAAAGGGATAATCAGAAATCACAAGACAAACAGTGGTCTACCAAACACTACACAGTGAACAGTTTGAAGATACCAAAGGGATAATCAGAAGTCAGAAGCCAAACCGTGGTCTACAAAACACTACACAGTGAACAGTTTGAAGATACCAAAGGGATAATCAGAAACCACAAGACAAACAATGGTCTAAGAAACACTACACAGTGAACAGTTTGAAGATACCAAAGGGATAATCAGAAGCCACAAGACAAACAGTGGTCTACAAAACACTACACAGTGAACAGTTTGAAGATACCAAAGGGATAATCAGAAGCCAAAAGACAAACAGTGGTCTACAAAACACTACACAGTGAACAGTTTGAAGATACCAAAGGGATAATCAGAAATCTCAAGACAAACAGTGGTATACAAAACACTACACAGTGAACAGTTTGAAGATACCAAAGGGATAATCAGAAGTCACAAGACAAACAATGGTCTACAAAACACTACATAGTGAACAGTTTGAAGATACCAAAGGGATAATCAGAAGTCACAAGACAAACAATGGTCTACAAAACACTACACAGTGAACAGTTTGAAGATACCAAAGGCATAATCAGAAACCACAAGACAAACAGTGGTCTACCAAACACTACACAGTGAACAGTTTGAAGATACCAAAGGCATAATCAGAAACCACAAGACAAACAGTGGTCTACAAAACACAACACAGTGAACAGTTTAAAGATACCAAAGGGATAATCAGAAGTCACAAGACAAACAATGGTCTACAAAAACTACATAGTAAACAGTTTGAAGATACAAAAGGGATAATCAGAAATCACAAGACAAACAGTGGTCTACAAAACACTACACAGTGAACAGTTTGAAGATACCAAAGGGATAATCAGAAGTCACAAGACAAACAATGGTCTACAAAACACTACATAGTGAACAGTTTGAAGATACCAAAGGGATAATCAGAAATCACAAGACAAACAGTGGTCTACAAAACACTACACAGTGAACAGTTTGAAGATACGAAAAGGATAATCAGAAATCACAAGACAAACAGTGGTCTACAAAACACTACATAGTGAACAGTTTGAAGATACCAAAGGGATAATCAGAAGCCACAAGACAAGCAGTGGTCTACAAAACACTACACAGTGAACAGTTTGAAGATACCAAAGGGAATATCAGAAGCCACAAGACAAACAGTGGTCTACAAAACACTACACAGTGAATTGTTTGAAGATACCAAAAGGATAATCAGAAATCACAAGACAAACAATGGTCTACAAAACACAACACAGTGAACAGTTTGAAGATAGCAAAGGGATAATCAGAAGTCACAAGACAAACAGTGGTCTACAAAACACTACACAGTGAACAGTTTGAAGATACCAAAGGATTATCAGAAGTCAGAAGCCAAACAGTGGTCAACAAAACACTACACAGTGAACAGTTTGAAGTTACCAAATGGATAATCAGTAGCCACAAGACAAACAGTGGTCTACAAAACACTACACAGTGAACAGTTTGAAGATACCAAAGGGATAATCAGAAACCACAAGACAAACAATGGTCTACAAAACACTACACAGTGAACAGTTTGAAGATACCAAAGGGATAATCAGAAGTCACAAGACAAACAATGGTCTACAAAACACTACACAGTGAACAGTTTGAAGATACCAAAGGGATAATCAGAAGTCAGAGACCAAACAGTGGTCTACAAAACACTACACAGTGAACAGTTAGAAGTTACCAAAGGGATAATCATAAGTCACAAGACAAACAATGGTCTACAAAACACTACATAGTGAACGGTTTGAAGATACCAAAGGGATAATCAGAAGTCACAAGACAAACAATGGTCTACAAAACACTACATAGTGAAGAGTTTGAAGATACCAAAGGCATAATCAGAAACCACAAGACAAACAGTGGTCTACCAAACACTACACAGTGAACAGTTTGAAGATACCAAAGGCATAATCAGAAACCACAAGACAAACAGTGGTCTACAAAACACTACACAGTGAACAGTTTGAAGATACCAAAGGGATAATCAGAAGTCACAAGACAAACAATGGTCTACAAAACACTACATAGTGAACAGTTTGAAGATACCAAAGGCATAATCAGAAACCACAAGACAAACAGTGGTCTACAAAACACTACATAGTGAACAGTTTGAAGATACCAAAGGGATAATCAGAAGTCACAAGACAAACAATGGTCTACAAAACACTACATAGTGAACAGTTTGAAGATACCAAAGGGATAATCAGAAACCACAAGACAAACAGTGGTCTACCAAACACTACACAGTGAACAGTTTGAAGATACCAAAGCCATAATCAGAAATCACAAGACAAACAGTGGTCTACAAAACACTACACAGTGAACAGTTTGAAGATACCAAAGGGATAATCAGAAGTCACAATACAAACAATGGTCTACAAAACACTATATAGTGAACAGTTTCAAGATACCAAAGGGATAATCAGAAATCACAAGACAAACAGTGGTCTACAATACATTACACAGTAAACAGTTTGAAGATACCAAAGGGATAATCAGAAATCACAAGACAAACAGTGGTCTACAAAACACTACACGGTGAACAGTTTGAAGATACGAAAAGGATAATCAGAAATCACAAGACAAACAGTGGTCTACAAAACACTACACAGTGAACAGTTTGAAGATACCAAAGGGATAATCAGAAATCACAAGACAAACAGTGGTCTACAAAACACTACACAGTGAACAGTTTGAAGATACCAAAGGGATAATCAGAAGCCACAAGACAAACAATAGTCTACAAAACACTACACAGTGAACAGTTTGAAGATACCAAAGGGATAATCAGAAGCCACAAGACAAACAATGGCCTACAAACACTACACAGTGAACAGTTTGAAGATACCAAAGGGATAATCAGAAGCCACAAGATAAACAGTGGTCTACAAAACACTACACAGTGAACAGTTTGAAGATACCAAAGGGATAATCAGAAGCCACAAGACAAACAGTGGTCTACAAAACACTACACAGTGAACAGTTTGAAGATACCAAAGGGATAATCAGAAGTTACAAGACAAACAGTGGTCTACAAAACACTACATAGTTAACAGTTTGAAGATACCAAAGGAATAATCAGAAACCACAAGACAAACAGTGGTCTACAAAACACTACACAGTGAACAGTTTGAAGATACCAAAGGGATAATCAGAAATCATAAGACAAACAGTGGTCTACAAAACACTACACAGTGAACAGTTTGAAGATACGAAAGGGATAATCAGAAATCACAAGACAAACAGTGGTCTACCAAACAGTACACAGTGAACAGTTTGAAGATACAAGGAGATAATCAGAAGCCACAAAACAAACAATGGTCTACAAAATACTACACAGTGATGAGTTTGAAGATACCAAAGGGATAATCAGAAATCACAAGACAAACAGTGGTCTACCAAACACTACACAGTGAACAGTTTGAAGATACCAAGGAGATAATCAGAAGCCACAAGACAAACAATGGTCTACAAAACACTACACAGTGAACAGTTTGAAGATACCAAAGGGATAATCAGAAGTCACAAGACAAACAATGGTCTACAAAACACTACATAGTGAACAGTTTGAAGATACCAAAGGGATAATCAGAAACCACAAGACAAACAGTGGTCTACCAAACACTACACAGTGAACAGTTTGAAGATACCAAAAGCATAATCAGAAACCACAAGACAAACAGTGGTCTACAAAACATTACACAGTGAACAGTTTGAAGATACCAAAGGGATAATCAGAAGTCACAAGACAAACAATGTTCTACAAAACACTACATAGTGAACAGTTTGAAGATACCAAAGGGATAATCAGAAATCACAAGACAAACAGTGGTCTACAAAACACTACACAGTGAACAGTTTGAAGATACCAAAGGGATAATCAGAAGTCACAAGACAAACAATGGTCTACAAAACACTACATAGTGAACAGTTTGAAGATACCAAAGGGATAATCAGAAATCACAAGACAAACAGTGGTCTACAAAACACTACACAGTGAACAGTTTGAAGATACGAAAAGGATAATCAGAAATCACAAGACAAACAGTGGTCTACAAAACACTACACAGTGAACAGTTTGAAGATACCAAAGGGATAAGCAGAAATCACAAGACAAACAATGGTCTACAAAACACCACATAGTGAACAGTTTGAAGATACCAAAGGGATAATCAGAAGCCACAAGACAAGCAGTGGTCTACAAAACACTACACAGTGAACAGTTTGAAGATACCTAAGGGAAAATCAGAAGCCACAAGACAAACAGTGGTCTACAAAACACTACACAGTGAATAGTTTGAAGATACCAAAAGGATAATCAGAAATCACAAGACAAACAATGGTCTACAAAACAAAACACAGTGAACAGTTTGAAGATACCAAAGGGATATTCAGAAGTCACAAGACAAACAATGGTCTACAAAACACTACACAGTGAACAGTTTGAAGATACCAAAGGGATAATCAGAAGTCACAAGACAAACAGTGGTCTACAAAACACTACACAGTGAACAGTTTGAAGATACCAAAGGATTATCAGAAGTCAGAAGCCAAACAGTGGTCAACAAAACACAACACAGTGAACAGTTTGAAGTTACCAAATGGATAATCAGTAGCCACAAGACAAACAGTGGTCTACAAAACACTACACAGTGAACAGTTTGAAGATACCAAAGGGATAATCAGAAACCACAAGAAAAACAATGGTCTACAAAACACTACACAGTGAACAGTTTGAAGATACCAAAGGGATAATCAGAAGTCACAAGACAAACAATGGTCTACAAAACACTACATAGTGAACAGTTTGAAGATACCAAAGGGATAATCAGAAGTCACAAGACAAACAATGGTCTACAAAACACTACATAGTGAACAGTTTGAAGATACCAAAGGCATAATCAGAAACCACAAGACAAACAGTGATCTACAAAACACTACACAGTGAACAGTTTGAAGATACCAAAAGGATAATCAGAAGTTACAAGACAAACAATGGTCTACAAAACACTACATAGTGAACAGTTTGAAGATACCAAAGGGATAATCAGAAATCACAAGACAAACAGTGGTCAACAAAACACTACACAGTGAACAGTTTGAAGATACCAAAGGGATAATCAGAAGTCACAAGACAAACAATGGTCTACAAAACACTACATAGTGAACAGTTTGAAGATACCAAAGGGATAATCAGAAATCACAAGACAAACAATGGCCTACAAAACACTACACAGTGAACAGTTTGAATATACCAAAGGGATAATCAGAAGCAACAAGACAAACAGTGGTCTAAAAAACACTATACAGTGAACAGTTTGAAGATACCAAAGGGATAATCAGAAGCCACAAGACAAACAGTGGTCTACAAAACACTACACAGTGAACAGTTTGAAGATACCAAAGGGATAATCAGAAATCACAAGACAAACAGTGGTCTACAAAACACTACACAGTGAACAGTTTGAAGATACCAAAGGGATAATCAGAAGTCAAAAGACAAACAATGGTCTACAAAACACTACATAGTGAACAGTTTGAAGATACCAAAGGGATAATCAGAAATCACAAGACAAACAATGGTCTACAAAACACTACACAGTGAACAGTTTGAAGATACCAAAGGGATAATCAGAAGTCACAAGACAAACAATGGTCTACAAAACACTACATAGTGAACAGTTTGAAGATACCAAAGGGATAATCAGAAGTCACAAGACAAACAATGGTCTACAAAACACTACATAGTGAACAGTTTGAAGATACCAAAGGCATAATCAGAAACCACAAGACAAACAGTGATCAACAAAACACTACACAGTGAACAGTTTGAAGATACCAAAAGGATAATCAGAAGTCACAAGACAAACAATGGTCTACAAAACACTACATAGTGAACAGTTTGAAGATACCAAAGGGATAATCAGAAATCACAAGACAAACAGTGGTCTACAAAACACTACACAGTGAACAGTTTGAAGATACCAAAGGGATAATCAGAAGTCACAAGACAAACAATGGTCTACAAAACACTACATAGTGAACAGTTTGAAGATACCAAAGGGATAATCAGAAATCACAAGACAAACAATGGCCTACAAAACACTACACAGTGAACAGTTTGAAGATACCAAAGGGATAATCAGAAGCAACAAGACAAACAGTGGTCTACAAAACACTACACAGTGAACAGTTTGAAGATACCAAAGGGATAATCAGAAGCCACAAGACAAACAGTGGTCTACAAAACACTACACAGTGAACAGTTTGAAGATACCAAAGGGATAATCAGAAATCACAAGACAAACAGTGGTCTACAAAACACTACACAGTGAACAGTTTGAAGATACCAAAGGGATAATCAGAAGTCAAAAGACAAACAATGGTCTACAAAACACTACATAGTGAACAGTTTGAAGATACCAAAGGGATAATCAGAAATCACAAGACAAACAATGGTCTACAAAACACTACACAGTGAACAGTTTGAAGATACCAAAGGGATAATCAGAAGTCACAAGACAAACAATGGTCTACAAAACACTACATAGTGAACAGTTTGAAGATACCAAAGGGATAATCAGAAATCACAAGACAAACAGTGGTCTACAAAACACTACACAGTGAACAGTTTGAAGATACGAAAAGGATAATCAGAAATCACAAGACAAACAATGGTCTACAAAACACTACACAGTGAACAGTTTGAAGATACCAAAGGGATAATCAGAAATCACAAGACAAACAGTGGTCTACAAAACACTACATAGTGAACAGTTTGAAGATACCAAAGGGATAATCAGAAGCCACAAGACAAACAGTGGACTACAAAACACTACACAGTGAACAGTTTGAAGATAACAAAGGGAAAATCAGAAGCCACAAGACAAACAGTGGTCTACAAAACACTACACAGTGAATAGTTTGAAGATACCAAAAGGATAATCAGAAATCACAAGACAAACAATGGTCTACAAAACACAAAACAGTGAACAGTTTGAAGATACCAAAGGGATAATCAGAAGTCACAAGACAAACAATGGTCTACAAAACACTACACAGTGAACAGTTTGAAGATAGCAAAGGGATAATCAGAAGTCACAAGACAAACAATGGTCTACAAAACACTACACAGTGAACAGTTTGAAGATACCAAAGGATTATAAGAAGTCAGAAGCCAAACAGTGGTCAACAAAACACTACACAGTGAACAGTTTGAAGTTACCAAATGGATAATCAGTAGCCACAAGACAAACAGTGGTCTACAAAACACTACACAGTGAACAGTTTGAAGATACCAAAGGGATAATCAGAAACCACAAGACAAACAATGGTCTACAAAACACTACACAGTGAACAGTTTGAAGATACCAAAGGGATAATCAGAAGTCACAAGACAAACAATGGTCTACAAAACACTACACAGTGAACAGTTTGAAGATACCAAAGGGATAATCAGAAATCAGAGACCAAACAGTGGTCTACAAAACACTACACAGTGAACAGTTTGAAGATAATAAAGGGATAATCAGAAGTCAAAAGACAAACAATGGTCTACAAAACACTACATAGTGAACGGTTTGAAGATACCAAAGGGATAATCAGAAGTCACAAGACAAACAATGGTCTACCAAACACTACATAGTGAACAGTTTGAAGATACCAAAGGCATAATCAGAAACCACAAGACAAACAGTGGTCTACAAAACACTACACAGTGAACAGTTTGAAGATACCAAAAGGATAATCAGAAGTCACAAGACAAACAATAGTCTACAAAACACTACATAGTGAACAGTTTGAAGATACCAAAGGGATAATCAGAAATCACAAGACAAACAGTGGTCTACAAAGCACTACACAGTGAACAGTTTGAAGATACCAAAGGGATAATCAGAAGTCACAAGAAAAACAATGGTCTACAAAATACTACATAGTCAACAGTTTGAAGATACCAAAGGGATAATCGGAAATCACAAGACAAACAGTGGTCTACAAAACACTACATAGTGAACAGTTTGAAGATACCAAAGGGATAATCAGTAATCACAAGACAAACAGTGGTCTACAAAACACTACACAGTGAACAGTTTGAAGATACCAAAGGGATAATCAGAAATCACAAGACAAACAGTGGTCAACAAAACACTACACAGTGAACAGTTTGAAGATACCAAAGGGATAATCAGAAGTCACAAGACAAACAATGGTCTACAAAACACTACATAGTGAACAGTTTGAAGATACCAAAGGGATAATCAGAAGTCACAAGACAAACAATGGTCTACAAACACTACACAGTGAACAGTTTGAACATACCAAAGGATTATCAGAAGTCAGAAGCCAAACAGTGGTCAACAAAACACTACACAGTGAACAGGTTGAAGTTACCAAATGGATAATCAGTAGCCACAAGACAAACAGTGGTCTACAAAACACTACACAGTGTACAGTTTGAAGATACCAAAGGGATAATCAGAAACCACAAGACAAACAATGGTCTACAAAACACTACACAGTGAACAGTTTGAAGTTACCAAATGGATAATCAGTCGCCACAAGACAAACAGTGGTCTACAAAACACTACACAGTGAACAGTTTGAAGATACCAAAGGGATAATCAGAAACCACAAGACAAACAATGGTCTACAAAACACTACACAGTGAACAGTTTAAAGATACCAAAGGGATAATCAGAAGTCAGAAGCCAAACAGTGGTCTACAAAACACTACACAGTGAACAGTTTGAAGATACCAAAGGGATAATCAAAAATCACAAGACAAACAATGGTCTACAAAACACTACACAGTGAACAGTTTGAAGATACCAAAGGGATAATCAGAAATCACAAGACAAACAGTGGTCTACAAAACACTACACCGTGAACAGTTTGAAGATACCAAAGGGATAATCAGAAGTCACAAGACAAACAATGGTCTACAAAACACTACACAGTGAACAGTTTGAAGATACCAAAGGGATAATCAGAAGTCAAAAGCCAAACCGTGGTCTACAAAACACTACACAGTGAACAGTTTGAAGATACCAAAGGGATAATCAGAAACCACAAGACAAACAATGGTTCAAAAAAACACTACACAGTGAACAGTTTGAAGATACCAAAGGGATAATCAGAAGCCACAAGACAAACAGTGGTCTACAAAACACTACACAGTGAACAGTTTGAAGATACCAAAGGGATAATCAAAAATCACAAGACAAACAATGGTCTACAAAACACTACACAGTGAACAGTTTGAAGATACCAAAGGGATAATCAGTAATCACAAGACAAACAGTGGTCTACAAAACACTACACAGTGAACAGTTTGAAGATACCAAAGGGATAATCAGAAGTCCCAAGAAAAAACAATGGTCTACAAAACACTACACAGTGATCAGTTTGAAGATACCAAAGGGCTAATCAGAAGTCAAAAGCCAAACCGTGGTCTACAAAACACTACACAGTGAACAGTTTGAAGATACCAAAGGGATAATCAGAAACCACAAGACAAACAATGGTTCAAAAAAACACTACACAGTGAACAGTTTGAAGATACCAAAGGGATAATCAGAAACCACAAGACAAACAATGGTCTACAAAACACTACACAGTGAACAGTTTGAAGATACCAAAGGGATAATCAGAAGCCACAAGACAAACAGTGGTCTACAAAACACTACACAGTGAACAGTTTGAAGATACTAAAGGGATAATCAGAAGCCACAAGACAAACAGTGGTCTACAAAACACTACACAGTGAACAGTTTGAAGATACCAAAGGGATAATCAGAAGTCACAAGACAAACAATGGTCTACAAAACACTACATAGTGAACAGTTTGAAGATACCAAAGGGATAATCAGAAATCACAAGACAAACAATGGTCTACAAAACACTACACAGTGAACAGTTTGAAGATACCAAAGGGATAATCAGAAACCACAAGACAAACAGTGGTCTACAAAACACTACACAGTGAACAGTTTGAAGATACCAAAGGGATAATCAGAAATCACAAGACAAACAGTGGTCTACAAAACACTACATAGTGAACAGTTTGAAGATACCAAAGGGATAATCAGAAGCCACAAGACAAACAGTGGTCTACAAAACACTACACAGTGAACAGTTTGAAGATACCAAAGGGATAATCAGAAGTTACAAGACAAACAGTGGTCTACAAAACACTACACAGTGAACAGTTTGAAGATACCAAAGGGATAATCAGAAGTCACAAGACAAACAATGGTCTACAAAACACTACATAGTGAACAGTTTGAAGATACCAAAGGGATAATCAGAAACCACAAGACAAACAGTGGTCTACCAAACACTACACAGTGAACAGTTTGAAGATACCAAAGGCATAATCAGAAACCACAAGACAAACAATGGTCTACAAAACACTACACAGTGAACAGTTTGAAGATACCAAAGGGATAATCAGAAGTCACAAGACAAACAATGGTCTACAAAACACTACATAGTGAACAGTTTGAAGATACCAAAGGGATAATCAGAAATCACAAGACAAACAATGGTCTACAAAACACTACACAGTGAACAGTTTGAAGATACCAAAGGGATAATCAGAAGTCACAAGACAAAAAATGGTCTACAAAACACTACATAGTCAACAGTTTGAAGATACCAAAGGGATAATCAGAAATCACAAGACAAACAGTGGTCTACAAAACACTACACAGTGAACAGTTTGAAGATACGAAAAGGATAATCAGAAATCACAAGACAAACAGTGGTCTACAAAACACTACACAGTGAACAGTTTGAAGTTACCAAAGGGATAATCAGAAATCCCAAGACAAACAGTGGTCTACAAAACACTACATAGTGAACAGTTTGAAGATACCAAAGGGATAATCAGAAGCCACAAGACAAGCAGTGGTCTACAAAACACTACACAGTGAACAGTTTGAAGATACCAAAGGGAAAATCAGAAGCCACAAGACAAACAGTGGTCTACAAAACACTACACAGTGAATAGTTTGAAGATACCAAAAGGATAATCAGAAATCACAAGACAAACAATGGTCTACAAAACACAACACAGTGAACAGTTTGAAGATACCAAAGGGATAATCAGAAGTCACAAGACAAACAATGGTCTACAAAACACTACACAGTGAACAGTTTGAAGATAGCAAAGGGATAATCAGAAGTCACAAGACAAACAATGGTCTACAAAACACTACACAGTGAACAGTTTGAAGATACCAAAGGATTATCAGAAGTCAGAAGCCAAACAGTGGTCAACAAAACACTACACAGTGAACAGTTTGAAGTTACCAAATGGATAATCAGTAGCCACAAGACAAACAGTGGTCTACAAAACACTACACAGTGAACAGTTTGAAGATACCAAAGGGATAATCAGAAACCACAAGACAAACAATGGTCTACAAAACACTACACAGTGAACAGTTTGAAGATACCAAAGGGATAATCAGAAGTCACAAGACAAACAATGGTCTACAAAACACTACACAGTGAACAGTTTGAAGATACCAAAGGGATAATCAGAAGTCAGAGACCAAACAGTGGTCTACAAAACACTACACAGTGAACAGTTTGAAGATACCAAAGGGATAATCAGAAGTCACAAGACAAACAATGGTCTACAAAACACTACATTGTGAACGGTTTGAAGATACCAAAGGGATAATCAGAAGTCACAAGACAAACAATGGTCTACAAAACACTACATAGTGAACAGTTTGAAGATACCAAAGGCATAATCAGAAACCACAAGACAAACAGTGGTCTACAAAACACTACACAGTGAACAGTTTGAAGATACCAAAAGGATAATGAGAAGTCACAAGACAAACAATGGTCTACAAAACACTACATAGTGAACAGTTTGAAGATACCAAAGGGATAATCAGAAATCACAAGAAAAACAGTGGTCTACAAAACACTACACAGTGAACAGTTTGAAGATACCAAAGGGATAATCAGAAGTCACAAGAAAAACAATGGTCTACAAAACACTACATAGTGAACAGTTTGATGATACCAAAGGGATAATCAGAAATCACAAGACAAACAGTGGTCTACAAAACACTACATAGTGAACAGTTTGAAGATACCAAAGGGATAATCAGTAATCACAAGACAAACAGTGGTCTACAAAACACTACACAGTGAACAGTTTGAAGATACCAAAGGGATAATCAGAAATCACAAGACAAACAGTGGTCAACAAAACACTACACAGTGAACAGTTTGAAGATACCAAAGGATAATCAGAAGCCACAAGACAAACAGTGGTCTACAAAACACTACACAGTGAACAGTTTGAAGATACCAAAGGGAAAATCAGAAGCCACAAGACAAACAGTGGTCTACAAAACACTACACAGTGAATAGTTTGAAGATACCAAAAGGATAATCAGAAATCACAAGACAAACAATGGTCTACAAAACACAACACAGTGAACAGTTTGAAGATACCAAAGGGATAATCAGAAGTCACAAGACAAACAATGGTCTACAAAACACTACATAGTGAACAGTTTGAAGATACCAAAGGGATAATCAGAAATCACAAGACAAACAATGGTCTACAAAACACTACACAGTGAACAGTTTGAAGATACCAAAGGGATAATCAGAAGTCACAAGACAAAAAATGGTCTACAAAACACTACATAGTCAACAGTTTGAAGATACCAAAGGGATAATCAGAAATCACAAGACAAACAGTGGTCTACAAAACACTACACAGTGAACAGTTTGAAGATACGAAAAGGATAATCAGAAATCACAAGACAAACAGTGGTCTACAAAACACTACACAGTGAACAGTTTGAAGTTACCAAAGGGATAATCAGAAATCACAAGACAAACAGTGGTCTACAAAACACTACATAGTGAACAGTTTGAAGATACCAAAGGGATAATCAGAAGCCACAAGACAAGCAGTGGTCTACAAAACACTACACAGTGAACAGTTTGAAGATACCAAAGGGAAAATCAGAAGCCACAAGACAAACAGTGGTCTACAAAACACTACACAGTGAATAGTTTGAAGATACCAAAAGGATAATCAGAAATCACAAGACAAACAATGGTCTACAAAACACAACACAGTGAACAGTTTGAAGATACCAAAGGGATAATCAGAAGTCACAAGACAAACAATGGTCTACAAAACACTACACAGTGAACAGTTTGAAGATAGCAAAGGGATAATCAGAAGTCACAAGACAAACAATGGTCTACAAAACACTACACAGTGAACAGTTTGAAGATACCAAAGGATTATCAGAAGTCAGAAGCCAAACAGTGGTCAACAAAACACTACACAGTGAACAGTTTGAAGTTACCAAATGGATAATCAGTAGCCACAAGACAAACAGTGGTCTACAAAACACTACACAGTGAACAGTTTGAAGATACCAAAGGGATAATCAGAAACCACAAGACAAACAATGGTGTACAAAACACTACACAGTGAACAGTTTGAAGATACCAAAGGGATAATCAGAAGTCACAAGACAAACAATGGTCTACAAAACACTACACAGTGAACAGTTTGAAGATACCAAAGGGATAATCAGAAGTCAGAGACCAAACAGTGGTCTACAAAACACTACACAGTGAACAGTTTGAAGATACCAAAGGGATAATCAGAAGTCACAAGACAAACAATGGTCTACAAAACACTACATAGTGAACGGTTTGAAGATACCAAAGGGATAATCAGAAGTCACAAGACAAACAATGGTCTACAAAACACTACATAGTGAACAGTTTGAAGATACCAAAGGCATAATCAGAAACCACAAGACAAACAGTGGTCTACAAAACACTACACAGTGAACAGTTTGAAGATACCAAAAGGATAATCAGAAGTCACAAGACAAACAATGGTCTACAAAACACTACATAGTGAACAGTTTGAAGATACCAAAGGGATAATCAGAAATCACAAGAAAAACAGTGGTCTACAAAACACTACACAGTGAACAGTTTGAAGATACCAAAGGGATAATCAGAAGTCACAAGAAAAACAATGGTCTACAAAACACTACATAGTGAACAGTTTGAAGATACCAAAGGGATAATCAGAAATCACAAGACAAACAGTGGTCTACAAAACACTACATAGTGAACAGTTTGAAGATACCAAAGGGATAATCAGTAATCACAAGACAAACAGTGGTCTACAAAACACTACACAGTGAACAGTTTGAAGATACCAAAGGGATAATCAGAAATCACAAGACAAACAGTGGTCAACAAAACACTACACAGTGAACAGTTTGAAGATACCAAAGGGATAATCAGAAGTCAGAAGACAAACAGTGGTCAACAAAACACTACACAGTGAACAGTTTGAAGATACCAAAGGATAATCAGAAGCCACAAGACAAACAGTGGTCTACAAAACACTACACAGTGAACAGTTTGAAGATACCAAAGGGAAAATCAGAAGCCACAAGACAAACAGTGGTCTACAAAACACTACACAGTGAATAGTTTGAAGATACCAAAAGGATAATCAGAAATCACAAGACAAACAATGGTCTACAAAACACAACACAGTGAACAGTTTGAAGATACCAAAGGGATAATCAGAAGTCACAAGACAAACAATGGTCTACAAAACACTACATAGTGAACAGTTTGAAGATACCAAAGGGATAATCAGAAATCACAAGACAAACAATGGTCTACAAAACACTACACAGTGAACAGTTTGAAGATACCAAAGGGATAATCAGAAGTCACAAGACAAAAAATGGTCTACAAAACACTACATAGTCAACAGTTTGAAGATACCAAAGGGATAATCAGAAATCACAAGACAAACAGTGGTCTACAAAACACTACACAGTGAACAGTTTGAAGATACGAAAAGGATAATCAGAAATCACAAGACAAACAGTGGTCTACAAAACACTACACAGTGAACAGTTTGAAGTTACCAAAGGGATAATCAGAAATCACAAGACAAACAGTGGTCTACAAAACACTACATAGTGAACAGTTTGAAGATACCAAAGGGATAATCAGAAGCCACAAGACAAGCAGTGGTCTACAAAACACTACACAGTGAACAGTTTGAAGATACCAAAGGGAAAATCAGAAGCCACAAGACAAACAGTGGTCTACAAAACACTACACAGTGAATAGTTTGAAGATACCAAAAGGATAATCAGAAATCACAAGACAAACAATGGTCTACAAAACACAACACAGTGAACAGTTTGAAGATACCAAAGGGATAATCAGAAGTCACAAGACAAACAATGGTCTACAAAACACTACACAGTGAACAGTTTGAAGATAGCAAAGGGATAATCAGAAGTCACAAGACAAACAATGGTCTACAAAACACTACACAGTGAACAGTTTGAAGATACCAAAGGATTATCAGAAGTCAGAAGCCAAACAGTGGTCAACAAAACACTACACAGTGAACAGTTTGAAGTTACCAAATGGATAATCAGTAGCCACAAGACAAACAGTGGTCTACAAAACACTACACAGTTAACAGTTTGAAGATACCAAAGGGATAATCAGAAACCACAAGACAAACAATGGTCTACAAAACACTACACAGTGAACAGTTTGAAGATACCAAAGGGATAATCAGAAGTCACAAGACAAACAATGGTCTACAAAACACTACACAGTGAACAGTTTGAAGATACCAAAGGGATAATCAGAAGTCAGAGACCAAACAGTGGTCTACAAAACACTACACAGTGAACAGTTTGAAGATACCAAAGGGATAATCAGAAGTCACAAGACAAACAATGGTCTACAAAACACTACATAGTGAACGGTTTGAAGATACCAAAGGGATAATCAGAAGTCACAAGACAAACAATGGTCTACAAAACACTACATAGTGAACAGTTTGAAGATACCAAAGGCATAATCAGAAACCACAAGACAAACAGTGGTCTACAAAACACTACACAGTGAACAGTTTGAAGATACCAAAAGGATAATCAGAAGTCACAAGACAAACAATGGTCTACAAAACACTACATAGTGAACAGTTTGAAGATACCAAAGGGATAATCAGAAATCACAAGAAAAACAGTGGTCTACAAAACACTACACAGTGAACAGTTTGAAGATACCAAAGGGATAATCAGAAGTCACAAGAAAAACAATGGTCTACAAAACACTACATAGTGAACAGTTTGAAGATACCAAAGGGATAATCAGAAATCACAAGACAAACAGTGGTCTACAAAACACTACATAGTGAACAGTTTGAAGATACCAAAGGGATAATCAGTAATCACAAGACAAACAGTGGTCTACAAAACACTACACAGTGAACAGTTTGAAGATACCAAAGGGATAATCAGAAATCACAAGACAAACAGTGGTCAACAAAACACTACACAGTGAACAGTTTGAAGATACCAAAGGGATAATCAGAAGTCAGAAGCCAAACAGTGGTCTACAAAACACTACATAGTGAACAGTTTGAAGATACCAAAGGGATAATCAAAAATCACAAGACAAACAATGGTCTACAAAACACTACACAGTGAACAGTTTGAAGATACCAAAGGGATAATCAGAAGTCACAAGACAAACAATGGTCTACAAAACACTACACAGTGAACAGTTTGAAGATACCAAAGGGATAATCAGAAGTCAGAGACCAAACAGTGGTCTACAAAACACTACACAGTGAACAGTTTGAAGATACCAAAGGGATAATCAGAAACCACAAGACAAACAATGGTTAAAAAAAACACTACACAGTGAACAGTTTGAAGATACCAAAGGGATAATCAGAAGCCACAAGACAAACAGTGGTCTACAAAACACTACATAGTGAACAGTTTGAAGATACCAAAGGGATAATCAGAAATCACAAGACAAACAGTGGTCAACAAAACACTACACAGTGAACAGTTTGAAGATACCAAAGGATAATCAGAAGCCACAAGACAAACAGTGGTCTACAAAACACTACACAGTGAACAGTTTGAAGATACCAAAGGGAAAATCAGAAGCCACAAGACAAACAGTGGTTTACAAAACACTACACAGTGAATAGTTTGAAGATACCAAAAGGATAATCAGAAATCACAAGACAAACAATGGTCTACAAAACACAACACAGTGAACAGTTTGAAGATACCAAAGGGATAATCAGAAGTCACAAGACAAACAATGGTCTACAAAACACTACATAGTGAACAGTTTGAAGATACCAAAGGGATAATCAGAAGTCACAAGACAAACAGTGGTCTACAAACACTACACAGTGAACAGTTTGAAGATACCAAAGGATTATCAGAAGTCAGAAGCCAAACAGTGGTCAACAAAACACTACACAGTGAACAGGTTGAAGTTACCAAATGGATAATCAGTAGCCACAAGACAAACAGTGGTCTACAAAACACTACACAGTGTACAGTTTGAAGATACCAAAGGGATAATCAGAAACCACAAGACAAACAATGGTCTACAAAACACTACACAGTGAACAGTTTGAAGATACCAAAGGGATAATCAGAAGTCACAAGACAAACAATGGTCTACAAAACACTACACAGTGAACAGTTTGAAGATACCAAAGGGATAATCAGAAATCACAAGACAAACAATGGTCTACAAAACACTACACAGTGAACAGTTTGAAGATACCAGAGGGATAATCAGAAATCACAAGACAAACAATGGTCTACAAAACACTACACAGTGAACAGTTTGAAGTTACCAAATGGATAATCAGTAGCCACAAGACAAACAGTGGTCTACAAAACACTACACAGTGAACAGTTTGAAGATACCAAAGGGATAATCAGAAACCAAAAGACAAACAATGGTCTACAAAACACTACACAGTGAACAGTTTAAAGATACCAAAGGGATAATCAGAAGACAGAAGCCAAACAGTGGTCTACAAAACACTACATAGTGAACAGTTTGAAGATACCAAAGGGATAATCAAAAATCACAAGACAAACAATGGTCTACAAAACACTACACAGTGAACAGTTTGAAGATACCAAAGGGATAATCAGAAGTCACAAGACAAACAATGGTCTACAAAACACTACACAGTGAACAGTTTGAAGATACCAAAGGGATAATCAGAAGTCACAAGAAAAACAATGGTCTACAAAACACTACATAGTGAACAGTTTGAAGATACCAAAGGGATAATCAGAAATCACAAGACAAACAGTGGTCTACAAAACACTACATAGTGAACAGTTTGAAGATACCAAAGGGATAATCAGTAATCACAAGACAAACAGTGGTCTACAAAACACTACACAGTGAACAGTTTGAAGATACCAAAGGGATAATCAGAAATCACAAGACAAACAGTGGTCAACAAAACACTACACAGTGAACAGTTTGAAGATACCAAAGGATAATCAGAAGCCACAAGACAAACAGTGGTCTACAAAACACTACACAGTGAACAGTTTGAAGATACCAAAGGGAAAATCAGAAGCCACAAGACAAACAGTGGTCTACAAAACACTACACAGTGAATAGTTTGAAGATACCAAAAGGATAATCAGAAATCACAAGACAAACAATGGTCTACAAAACACAACACAGTGAACAGTTTGAAGATACCAAAGGGATAATCAGAAGTCACAAGACAAACAATGGTCTACAAAACACTACATAGTGAACAGTTTGAAGATACCAAAGAGATAATCAGAAGTCACAAGACAAACAGTGGTCTACAAACACTACACAGTGAACAGTTTGAAGATACCAAAGGATTATCAGAAGTCAAAAGCCAAACAGTGGTCAACAAAACACTACACAGTGAACAGGTTGAAGTTACCAAATGGATAATCAGTAGCCACAAGACAAACAGTGGTCTACAAAACACTACACAGTGTACAGTTTGAAGATACCAAAGGGATAATCAGAAACCACAAGACAAACAATGGTCTACAAAACACTACACAGTGAACAGTTTGAAGATACCAAAGGGATAATCAGAAGTCACAAGACAAACAATGGTCTACAAAACACTACACAGTGAACAGTTTGAAGATACCAAAGGGATAATCAGAAATCACAAGACAAACAATGGTCTACAAAACACTACATAGTGAACCGTTTGAAGATACCAGAGGGATAATCAGAAATCACAAGACAAACAATGGTCTACAAAACACTACACAGTGAACAGTTTGAAGTTACCAAATGGATAATCAGTAGCCACAAGACAAACAGTGGTCTACAAAACACTACACAGTGAACAGTTTGAAGATACCAAAGGGATAATCAGAAACCAAAAGACAAACAATGGTCTCCAAAACACTACACAGTGAACAGTTTAAAGATACCAAAGGGATAATCAGAAGTCAGAAGCCAAACAGTGGTCTACAAAACACTACATAGTGAACAGTTTGAAGATACCAAAGGGATAATCAAAAATCACAAGACAAACAATGGTCTACAAAACACTACACAGTGAACAGTTTGAAGATACCAAAGGGATAATCAGAAGTCACAAGACAAACAATGGTCTACAAAACACTACACAGTGAACAGTTTGAAGATACCAAAGGGATAATCAAAAGTCAGAGACCAAACAGTGGTCTACAAAACACTACACAGTGAACAGTTTGAAGATACCAAAGGGATAATCAGAAACCACAAGACAAACAATGGTTAAAAAAAACACTACACAGTGAACAGTTTGAAGATACCAAAGGGATAATCATAAGCCACAAGACAAACAGTGGTCTACAAAACACTACACAGTGAACAGTTTGAAGATACCAAAGGGATAATCAAAAATCACAAGACAAACAGTGGTCTACAAAACACTACACAGTGAACAGTTTGAAGATACCAAAGGGATAATCAGAAGTCACAAGAAAAAACAATGGTCTACAAAACACTACACAGTGAACAGTTTGAAGATACCAAAGGGATAATCAGAAGTCAAAAGCCAAACCGTGGTCTACAAAACACTACACAGTGAACAGTTTGAAGATACCAAAGGGATAATCAGAAACCACAAGACAAACAATGGTCTACAAAACACTACACAGTGAACAGTTTGAAGATACCAAAGGGATAATCAGAAGCCACAAGACAAACAGTGGTCTACAAAACACTACACAGTGAACAGTTTGAAGATACTAAAGGGATAATCAGAAGCCACAAGACAAACAGTGGTCTACAAAACACTACACAGTGAACAGTTTGAAGATACCAAAGGGATAATCAGAAGTCACAAGACAAACAATGGTCTACAAAACACTACATAGTGAACAGTTTGAAGATACCAAAGGGATAATCAGAAATCACAAGACAAACAATGGTCTACAAAACACTACACAGTGAACAGTTTGAAGATACCAAAGGGATAATCAGAAACCACAAGACAAACAGTGGTCTACAAAACACTACACAGTGAACAGTTTGAAGATACCAAAGGGATAATCAGAAATCACAAGAAAAACAGTGGTCTACAAAACACTACACAGTGAACAGTTTGAAGATACGAAAGGGATAATCAGAAATCACAAGACAAACAGTGGTCTACCAAACACTACACAGTGAACAGTTTGAAGATACAAGGAGATAATCAGAAGCCACAAATCAAACAATGGTCTACAAAACACTACACAGTGATGAGTTTGAAGATACCAAAGGGATAATCAGAAATCACAAGACAAACAGTGGTCTACCAAACACTACACTGTAAACAGTTTGAAGATACCAAGGAGATAATCAGAAGCCACAAGACAAACAATGGTCTACAAAACACTACACAGTGAACAGTTTGAAGATACCAAAGGGATAATCAGAAATCACAAGACAAACAGTGGTCTACAAAACACTACACAGTGGACAGTTTGAAGATACCAAAGGGATAATCAGAAGTCACAAGATAAACAATGGTCTACAAAACACTACATAGTGAACAGTTTGAAGATATCAAAGGGATAATCAGAAACCACAAGACAAACAGTGGTCTACCAAACACTACACAGTGAACAGTTTGAAGATACCAAAGGCATAATAAGAAACCACAAGACAAACAGTGGTCTACAAAACACTACATAGTGAACAGTTTGAAGATACCAAAGGGATAATCAGAAGTCACAAGACAAACAATGGTCTACAAAACACTACATAGTGAACAGTTTGAAGATACCAAAGGGATAATCAGAAATCACAAGACAAACAGTGGTCTACAAAACACTACACAGTGAACAGTTTGAAGATACCAAAGGGATAATCAGAAATCACAAGACAAACAATGGTCTACAAAACACTACATAGTGAACAGTTTGAAAATACCAAAGGGATAATCAGAAATCACAAGACAAACAGTGGCCTACAAAACACTACACAGTGAACAGTTTGAAGATACGAAAAGGATAATCAGAAACCACAAGACAAACAGTGGTCTACAAAACACTACACGGTGAACAGTTTGAAGATACCAAAGGGATAATCAGAAATCACAAGACAGACAATGGTCTACAAAACACTACACAGTGAACAGTTTGAAGATACCAAAGGGATAATCAGAAATCACAAGACAAACAGTGGTCTACAAAACACTACACAGTGAACAGTTTGAAGATACCAAAGGGATAATCAGAAGTCACAAGACAAACAATGGTCTACAAAACACTACATAGTGAACAGTTTGAAGATACCAAAGGGATAATCAGAAACCACAAGACAAACAATGGTCTACAAAACACTACACAGTGAACAGTTTGAAGATACCAAAGGGATAATCAGAAGCCACAAGACAAACAGTGGTCTACAAAACCCTACACAGTGAACAGTTTGAAGATACCAAAGGGATAATCAGAAGTCACAAGACAAACAATGGTCTACAAAACACTACATAGTGAACAGTTTGAAGATACCAAAGGGATAATCAGAAATCACAAGACAAACAATGGTCTACAAAACACTACACAGTGAACAGTTTAAAGATACCAAAGGGATAATCAGACGCCACAAGACAAACAGTGGTCTACAAAACACTACACAGTGAACAGTTTGAAGATACCAAAGGGATAATCAGAAGCCACAAGACAAACAGTGGTCTACAAAGCACTACACAGTGAACAGTTTGAAGATACCAAAGGGATAATCAGAAGTCACAAGACAAACGATGGTCTACAAAACACTACAGAGTGAACAGTTTGAAGATACCAAAGGGATAATCAGAAATCACAAGACAGACAATGGTCTACAAAACACTACACAGTGAACAGTTTGAAGATACCAAAGGGATAATCAGAAATCACAAGACAAACAGTGGTCTACAAAACACTACACAGTGAACAGTTTGAAGATACCAAAGGGATAATCAAAAGTCACAAGACAAACAATGGTCTACAAAACACTACACAGTGAACAGTTTGAAGATACCAAGGGGATAATCAGAAGTCAGAAGCCAAACAGTGGTCTACAAAACACTACACAGTGAACAGTTTGAAGATACCAAAGGGATAATCAGAAGTCAGAAGCCAAACAGTGGTCTACAAAACACTACACAGTGACCAGTTTGAAGATACCAAAGGGATAATCAGAAGCCACAAGACAAACAGTGGTCTACAAAACACTACACAGTGAACAGTTTGAAGATACCAAAGGGATAATCAGAAGCCACAAGACAAACAGTGGTCTACAAAACACTACAAAGTGAACAGTTTGAAGATACCAAAGGGATAATCAGAAGTCACAAGACAAACAATGGCCTACAAAACACTACATAGTGAACAGTTTGAAGATACCAAAGGGATAATCAGAAATCACAAGACAAACAATGGTCTACAAAACACTACACAGTGAACAGTTTAAAGATACCAAAGGGATAATCAGAAGCCACAAGACAAACAGTGGTCTACAAAACACTACACAGTGAACCGTTTGAAGATACCAAAGGGATAATCAGAAGCCACAAGACAAACAGTGGTCTACAAAACACTACACAGTGAACAGTTTGAAGATACCAAAGGGATAATCAGAAGTCACAAGACAAACAATTGTCTACAAAACACTACATAGTGAACAGTTTGAAGATACCAAAGGGATAATCAGAAATCACAAGACAGACAATGGTCTACAAAACACTACATAGTGAACAGTTTGAAGATACCAAAGGGATAATCAGAAATCACAAGACAAACAGTGGTCTACAAAACACTACACAGTGAACAGTTTGAAGATACCAAAGGGATAATCAGAAGTCACAAGACAAACAATGGTCTACAAAACACTACATAGTGAACAGTTTGAAGATACCAAATGGATAATCAGAAGTCACAAGACAAACAATGGTCTACAAAACATTACATAGTGAACAGTTTGAAGATACCAAAGGGAAAATCAGAAACCACAAGACAAACAATGGTCTACAAAACACTACACAGTGAACAGTTTGAAGATACCAAAGGGATAATCAGAAGCCACAAGACAAACAGTGGTCTACAAAACACTACACAGTGAACAGTTTGAAGATACCAAAGGGATAATCAGAAGTCACAAGACAAACAATGGTCTACAAAACACTACATAGTGAACAGTTTGAAGATACCAAAGGGATAATCAGAAATCACAAGACAAACAATGGTCTACAAAACACTACACAGTGAACAGTTTAAAGATACCAAAGGGATAATCAGAAGCCACAAGACAAACAGTGGTCTACAAAACACTACACAGTGAACAGTTTGAAGATACCAAAGGTATAATCAGAAGCCAAAAGACAAACAGTGTTCTACAAAGCACTACACAGTGAACAGTTTGAAGATACCAAAGGGAAAATCAGAAGTCACAAGACAAACAATGGTCTACAAAACACTACATAGTGAACAGTTTGAAGATACAAAAGGGATAATCAGAAACCACAAGACAAACAATGGTCTACAAAACACTACACAGTGAACAGTTTGAAGATACCAAAGGGATAATCAGAAGCCACAAGACAAATACTGGTCTACAAAACACTACCCAGTGAACAGTTTGAAGATACCAAAGGGATAATCAGAAATCACAAGACAAACAATGGTCTACAAAACACTACATAGTGAACAGTTTGAAGATACCAAAGGGATAATTAGAAATCACAAGACAGACAATGGTCTACAAAACACTACACAGTGAACAGTTTGAAGATACCAAAGGGATAATCAGAAATCACAAGACAAACAGTGGTCTACAAAACACTACACAGTGAACAGTTTGAAGATACCAAAGGGATAATCAGAAGTCACAAGACAAACAATGGTCTACAAAACACTACATAGTGAACAGTTTGAAGATACCAAAGGGATAATCAGAAACCACAAGACAAACAGTGGTCTACAAAACACTACACAGTGAACAGTTTGAAGATACCAAAGGGATAATCAGAAGTCAGAAGCCAAACAGTGGTCTACAAAACACTACACAGTGAACAGTTTGAAGATACCAAAGGGATAATCAGAAATCACAAGACAAACAATGGTCTACAAAACACTACACAGTGAACAGTTTGAAGATACCAAAGGGAAAATCAGAAGTCACAAGACAAACAATGGTCTACAAAACACTACATAGTGAACAGTTTGAAGATACAAAAGGGATAATCAGAAACCACAAGACAAACAATGGTCTACAAAACACTACACAGTGAACAGTTTGAAGATACCAAAGGGATAATCAGAAGCCACAAGACAAATACTGGTCTACAAAACACTACCCAGTGAACAGTTTGAAGATACCAAAGGGATAATCAGAAGTCACAAGACAAACAATGGTCTACAAAACACTACACAGTGAACAGTTTGAAGATACCAAAGGGATAATCAGAAGTCAGAAGCCAACCAGTTGTCTACAAAACACTACACAGTGAACAGTTTGAAGATACCAAAGGGATAATCAGAAACCACAAGACAAACAATTGTCTACAAAACACTACACAGTGAACAGTTTGAAGATACCAAAGGGATAATCAGAAGCCACAAGACAAACAGTGGTCTACAAAACACTACACAGTGAACAGTTTAAAGATACCAAAGGGATAATCAGAAGCCACAAGACAAACAGTGGTCTACAAAACACTACAAAGTGAACAGTTTGAAGATACCAAAGGGATAATCAGAAGTCACAAGACAAACAATGGCCTACAAAACACTACATAGTGAACAGTTTGAAGATACCAAAGGGATAATCAGAAATCACAAGACAAACAATGGTCTACAAAACACTACACAGTGAACAGTTTAAAGATACCAAAGGGATAATCAGAAGCCACAAGACAAACAGTGGTCTACAAAACACTACACAGTGAACCGTTTGAAGATACCAAAGGGATAATCAGAAGCCACAAGACAAACAGTGGTCTACAAAACACTACACAGTGAACAGTTTGAAGATACCAAAGGGATAATCAGAAGTCACAAGACAAACAATGGTCTACAAAACACTACATAGTGAACAGTTTGAAGATACCAAAGGGATAATCAGAAATCACAAGACAGACAATGGTCTACAAAACACTACACAGTGAAAAGTTTGAAGATACCAAAGGGATAATCAGAAATCACAAGACAAACAATGGTCTACAAAACACTACACAGTGAACAGTTTGAAGATACCAAAGGGATAATCAGAAACCACAAGACAAACAGTGGTCTACAAAACACTACACAGTGAACAGTTTGAAGATACCAAAGGGGTAATCAGAAACCACAAGACAAACAGTGGTCTACAAAACACTACACAGTGAACAGTTTGAAGATACCAAAGGGATAATCAGAAACCACAAGACAAACAGTGGTCTACAAAACACTACACAGTGAACAGTTTGAAGATACCAAAGGGATAATCAGAAGTCACAAGACAAACAATGGTTTACAAAACACTACATAGTGAACAGTTTGAAGATACCAAAGGGATAATCAGAAGTCACAAGACAAACAATGGTCTACAAAACACTACATAGTGAACAGTTTGAATATACCAAAGGGATAATCAGAAATCACAAGACAAACAGTGGTCTACAAAACACTACACAGTGAACAGTTTGAAGATACGAAAAGGATAATCAGAAATCACAAGACAAACAGTGGTCAACAAAACACTACACAGTGAACAGTTTGAAGATACCAAAGGGATAATCAGAAGCCACAAGACAAACAGTGGTCTACAAAACACTACACAGTGAACAGTTTGAAGATACCAAAGGGGTAATCAGAAACCACAAGACAAACAATGGTCTACAAAACACTACACAGTGAACAGTTTGAAGATACCAAAGGGATAATCAGAAACCACAAGACAAACAGTGGTCTACAAAACACTACACAGTGAACAGTTTGAAGATACCAAAGGGATAATCAGAAGTCACAAGACAAACAATGGTTTACAAAACACTACATAGTGAACAGTTTGAAGATACCAAAGGGATAATCAGAAGTCACAAGACAAACAATGGTCTACAAAACACTACATAGTGAACAGTTTGAATATACCAAAGGGATAATCAGAAATCACAAGACAAACAGTGGTCTACAAAACACTACACAGTGAACAGTTTGAAGATACGAAAAGGATAATCAGAAATCACAAGACAAACAGTGGTCAACAAAACACTACACAGTGAACAGTTTGAAGATACCAAAGGGATAATCAGAAGCCACAAGACAAACAGTGGTCAACAAAACACAACACAGTGAACAGTTTGAAGATACCAAAGGGATAATCAGAAGCCACAAGACAAACAGTGGTCTACAAAACACTACACAGTGAATAGTTTGAAGATACCAAAAGGATAATCAGAAATCACAAGACAAACAGTGGTCTACAAAACACTACACAGTGAACAGTTTGAAGCTACCAAAGGGATAATCAGAAACCACAAGACAAACAATGGTCTACAAAACACAACACAGTGAACAGTTTGAAGATACCAAAGGGATAATCAGAAGTCACAAGACAAACAGTGGTCTACAAAACACTACACAGTGAACAGTTTGAAGATACCAAACGGATAATCAGAAGTCACAAGACAAACAGTGGTCTACAAAAGACTACATAGTGAACAGTTTGAAGAAACCAAAGGGATAATCAGAAATCACAAGACAAACAATGGTCTACAAAACACTACACAGTGAACAGTTTGAAGATACCAAAGGGATAATCAGAAATCACAAGAAAAAGAGTGGTCTACAAAACACTACACAGTGGACAGTTTGAAGATACCAAAGGGATAATCAGAAGTCACAAGACAAACAATGGTCTACAAAACACTACACAGTGAACAGTTTGAAGATACCAAAGGGATAATCAGAAGTCAGAAGCCAAACAGTGGTCTACAAAACACTACACAGTGAACAGTTTGAAGATACCAAAGGGATAATCAGAAGCCACAAGACAAACAGTGGTCAACAAATCACTACACAGTGAACAGTTTGAAGATACCAAAGGGATAATCAGAAGCCACAAGACAAACAGTGGTCTACAAAACACTACACAGTGAACAGTTTGAAGATACCAAAGGGATAATCAGAAGTCACAAGACAAACAATGGTCTACAAAACACTACATAGTGAACAGTTTGAAGATACCAAAGGGATAATCAGAAATCACAAGACAAACAATGGTCTACAAAACACTACACAGTGAACAGTTTGAAGATACCAAAGGGATAATCAGAAATCACAAGACAAACAGTGGTCTACAAAACACTTCACAGTGAACAGTTTGAAGATACCAAAGGGATAATCAGAAGTCACAAGACAAACAATGGTCTACAAAACACTACATAGTGAACAGTTTGAAGATACCAAAGGGATAATCAGAAACCACAAGACAAACAATTGTCTACAAAACACTACACAGTGAACAGTTTGAAGATACCAAAGGGATAATCAGAAGCCACAAGACAAACAGTGGTCTACAAAACACTACACAGTGAACAGTTTAAAGATACCAAAGGGATAATCAGAAGCCACAAGACAAACAGTGGTCTACAAAACACTACAAAGTGAACAGTTTGAAGATACCAAAGGGATAATCAGAAGTCACAAGACAAACAATGGCCTACAAAACACTACATAGTGAACAGTTTGAAGATACCAAAGGGATAATCAGAAATCACAAGACAAACAATGGTCTACAAAACACTACACAGTGAACAGTTTAAAGATACCAAAGGGATAATCAGAAGCCACAAGACAAACAGTGGTCTACAAAACACTACACAGTGAACCGTTTGAAGATACCAAAGGGATAATCAGAAGCCACAAGACAAACAGTGGTCTACAAAACACTACACAGTGAACAGTTTGAAGATACCAAAGGGATAATCAGAAGTCACAAGACAAACAATGGTCTACAAAACACTACATAGTGAACAGTTTGAAGATACCAAAGGGATAATCAGAAATCACAAGACAGACAATGGTCTACAAAACACTACACAGTGAACAGTTTGAAGATACCAAAGGGATAATCAGAAATCACAAGACAAACAATGGTCTACAAAACACTACACAGTGAACAGTTTGAAGATACCAAAGGGGTAATCAGAAACCACAAGACAAACAATGGTCTACAAAACACTACACAGTGAACAGTTTGAAGATACCAAAGGGATAATCAGAAACCACAAGACAAACAGTGGTCTACAAAACACTACACAGTGAACAGTTTGAAGATACCAAAGGGATAATCAGAAGTCACAAGACAAACAATGGTTTACAAAACACTACATAGTGAACAGTTTGAAGATACCAAAGGGATAATCAGAAGTCACAAGACAAACAATGGTCTACAAAACACTACATAGTGAACAGTTTGAATATACCAAAGGGATAATCAGAAATCACAAGACAAACAGTGGTCTACAAAACACTACACAGTGAACAGTTTGAAGATACGAAAAGGATAATCAGAAATCACAAGACAAACAGTGGTCAACAAAACACTACACAGTGAACAGTTTGAAGATACCAAAGGGATAATCAGAAGCCACAAGACAAACAGTGGTCTACAAAACACTACACAGTGAACAGTTTGAAGATACCAAAGGGGTAATCAGAAACCACAAGACAAACAATGGTCTACAAAACATTACACAGTGAACAGTTTGAAGATACCAAAGGGATAATCAGAAACCACAAGACAAACAGTGGTCTACAAAACACTACACAGTAAACAGTTTGAAGATACCAAAGGGATAATCAGAAGTCACAAGACAAACAATGGTTTACAAAACACTACATAGTGAACAGTTTGAAGATACCAAAGGGATAATCAGAAGTCACAAGACAAACAATGGTCTACAAAACACTACATAGTGAACAGTTTGAATATACCAAAGGGATAATCAGAAATCACAAGACAAACAGTGGTCTACAAAACACTACACAGTGAACAGTTTGAAGATACGAAAAGGATAATCAGAAATCACAAGACAAACAGTGGTCAACAAAACACTACACAGTGAACAGTTTGAAGATACCAAAGGGATAATCAGAAGCCACAAGACAAACAGTGGTCAACAAAACACAACACAGTGAACAGTTTGAAGATACCAAAGGGATAATCAGAAGCCACAAGACAAACAGTGGTCTACAAAACACTACACAGTGAATAGTTTGAAGATACCAAAAGGATAATCAGAAATCACAAGACAAACAGTGGTCTACAAAACACTACACAGTGAACAGTTTGAAGCTACCAAAGGGATAATCAGAAACCACAAGACAAACAATGGTCTACAAAACACAACACAGTGAACAGTTTGAAGATACCAAAGGGATAATCAGAAGTCACAAGACAAACAGTGGTCTACAAAACACTACACAGTGAACAGTTTGAAGATACCAAACGGATAATCAGAAGTCACAAGACAAACAATGGTCTACAAAAGACTACATAGTGAACAGTTTGAAGAAACCAAAGGGATAATCAGAAATCACAAGACAAACAATGGTCTACAAAACACTACACAGTGAACAGTTTGAAGATACCAAAGGGATAATCAGAAATCACAAGAAAAAGAGTGGTCTACAAAACACTACACAGTGGACAGTTTGAAGATACCAAAGGGATAATCAGAAGTCACAAGACAAACAATGGTCTACAAAACACTACACAGTGAACAGTTTGAAGATACCAAAGGGATAATCAGAAGTCAGAAGCCAAACAGTGGTCTACAAAACACTACACAGTGAACAGTTTGAAGATACCAAAGGGATAATCAGAAGCCACAAGACAAACAATGGTCTACAAAACACAACACAGTGAACAGTTTGAAGATACCAAAGGGATAATCAGAAGTCACAAGACAAACAGTGGTCTACAAAACACTACACAGTGAACAGTTTGAAGATACCAAACGGATAATCAGAAGTCACAAGACAAACAATGGTCTACAAAAGACTACATAGTGAACAGTTTGAAGAAACCAAAGGGATAATCAGAAATCACAAGACAAACAATGGTCTACAAAACACTACACAGTGAACAGTTTGAAGATACCAAAGGGATAATCAGAAATCACAAGAAAAAGAGTGGTCTACAAAACACTACACAGTGGACAGTTTGAAGATACCAAAGGGATAATCAGAAGTCACAAGACAAACAATGGTCTACAAAACACTACACAGTGAACAGTTTGAAGATACCAAAGGGATAATCAGAAGTCAGAAGCCAAACAGTGGTCTACAAAACACTACACAGTGAACAGTTTGAAGATACCAAAGGGATAATCAGAAGCCACAAGACAAACAGTGGTCAACAAATCACTACACAGTGAACAGTTTGAAGATACCAAAGGGATAATCAGAAGCCACAAGACAAACAGTGGTCTACAAAACACTACACAGTGAACAGTTTGAAGATACCAAAGGGATAATCAGAAGTCACAAGACAAACAATGGTCTACAAAACACTACATAGTGAACAGTTTGAAGATACCAAAGGGATAATCAGAAATCACAAGACAAACAATGGTCTACAAAACACTACACAGTGAACAGTTTGAAGATACCAAAGGGATAATCAGAAATCACAAGACAAACAGTGGTCTACAAAACACTTCACAGTGAACAGTTTGAAGATACCAAAGGGATAATCAGAAGTCACAAGACAAACAATGGTCTACAAAACACTACATAGTGAACAGTTTGAAGATACCAAAGGGATAATCAGAAACCACAAGACAAACAATGGTCTACAAAACACTACACAGTGAACAGTTCGAAGATACCAAAGGGATAATCAGAAGCCACAAGACAAATAGTGGTCTACAAAACACTACACAGTGAACAGTTTGAAGATACCAAAGGGATAATCAGAAGTCACAAGACAAACAATGGTCTACAAAACACTACACAGTGAACAGTTTGAAGATACCAAAAGAATAATCAGAAGTCAGAAGCCAAACCGTGGTCTACAAAACACTACACAGTGAACAGTTTGAAGATACCAAAGGGATAATCAGAAACCACAAGACAAACAATGGTCTACAAAACACTACACAGTGAACAGTTTGAAGATACCAAAGGGATAATCAGAAACCACAAGACAAACAGTGGTCTACAAAACACTACACAGTGAACAGTTTGAAGATACCAAAGGGATAATCAGAAGTCACAAGACAAACAATGGTTTACAAAACACTACATAGTGAACAGTTTGAAGATACCAAAGGGATAATCAGAAGTAACAAGACAAACAATGGTCTACAAAACACTACATAGTGGACAGTTTGAAGATACCAAAGGGATAATCAGAAATCACAAGACAAACAATGGTCTACAAAACACTACACAGTGAAAAGTTTGAAGATATGAAAAGGATAATCAGAAATCACAAGACAAACAGTGGTCAACAAAACACTACACAGTTAACAGTTTGAAGATACCAAAGGGATAATCAGAAGCCACAAGACAAACAGTGGTCTAAAAAACACAACACAGTGAACAGTTTGAAGATACCAAAGGGATAATCAGAAGCCACAAGACAAACAGTGGTCTACAAAACACTACACAGTGAATAGTTTGAAGATACCAAAAGGATAATCAGAAATCACAAGACAAACAATGGTCTACAAAACACTACACAGTGAACAATTTGAAGCTACCAAAGGGATAATCAGAAACCACAAGACAAACAATGGTCTACAAACACAACACAGTGAACAGTTTGAAGATACCAAAGGGATAATCAGAAGTCACAAGACAAACAGTGGTCTACAAAACACTACACAGTGAACAGTTTGAAGATACCAAAGGGATAATCAGAAGTCACAAGACAAACAGTGGTCTACAAAACACTACACAGTGAACAGTTTGAAGATACCTAAGGATTATCAGAAGTCAGAAGCCAAACAGTGGTCTACAAAACACTACATAGTGAACAGTTTGAAGATACCAAATGGATAATCAGTAGCCACAAGACAAACAGTGGTCTACAAAACACTACACAGTGAACAGTTTGAAGATACCAAAGGAATGATCAGAAACCACAAGACAAACAATGGTCTACAAAACACTACACAGTGAACAGTTTGAAGATACCAAAGGGATAATCAGAAGTCACAAGACAAACAATGGTCTACAAAACACTACACAGTGAACAGTTTGAAGATACCAAAGGGATAATCAGAAACCACAAGACAAGCAATGGTCTACAAAACACTACACAGTGAACAGTTTGAAGATACCAAAGGGATAATCAGAAGCCACAAGACAAACAGTGGTCTACAAAACACTACATAGTGAACAGTTTGAAGATACCAAAGGGATAATCAGAAGCCACAAGACAATCAGTGGTCTACAAAACACTACACAGTGAAAAGTTTGACGATACCAAAGGGATAATTAGAAGTCACAAGACAAACAATGGTCTACAAAACACTACATAGTGAACAGTTTGAAGATACCAAAGGGATAATCAGAAGCAACAAGACAAACAGTGGTCTACAAAACACTACATAGTGAACAGTTTGAAGATACCAAAGGGATAATCAGAAGCCACAAGACAATCAGTGGTCTACAAAACACTACACAGTGAACAGTTTGAAGATACCAAAGGGATAATCAGAAATCACAAGACAAACAATGGTCTACAAAACACTACATAGTGAACAGCTTGAAGATACCAAAGGGATAATCAGAAATCACAAGACAAACAATGGTCTACAAAACACTACACAGTAAACTGTTTGAAGATACCAAAGGGATAATCAGAAATCACAAGAAAAAGAGTGGTCTACAAAACACTACACAGTGAACAGTTTGAAGATACCAAAGGGATAATCAGAAGTCACAAGACAAACAATGGTCTACAAAACACTACACAGTGAACAGTTTGAAGATTCCAAAGAGATAATCAGAAGCCACAAGACAAACAGTGGTCAACAAATCACTACACAGTGAACAGTTTGAAGATACCAAAGGGATAATCAGAAGCCACAAGACAAACAGTGGTCTACAAAACACTACACAGTGAACAGTTTGAAGATACCAAAGGGATAATCAGAAGTCACAAGACAAACAATGGTCTACAAAACACTACACAGTGAACAGTTTGAAGATACCAAAGGGATAATCAGAAATCACAAGACAAACAATGGTCTACAAAACACTACACAGTGAACAGTTTGAAGATACCAAAGGGATAATCAGAAATCACAAGACAAACAGTGGTCTACAAAACACTTCACAGTGAACAGTTTGAAGATACCAAAGGGATAATCAGAAGTCACAAGACAAACAATGGTCTACAAAACACTACATAGTGAACAGTTTGAAGATACCAAAGGGATAATCAGAAACCACAAGACAAACAATGGTCTACAAAACACTACACAGTGAACAGTTCGAAGATACCAAAGGGATAATCAGAAGCCACAAGACAAATAGTGGTCTACAAAACACTACACAGTGAACAGTTTGAAGATACCAAAGGGATAATCAGAAGTCACAAGACAAACAATGGTCTCCAAAACACTACACAGTGAACAGTTTGAAGATACCAAAGGAATAATCAGAAGTCAGAAGCCAAATCGTGGTCAACAAAACACTACACAGTGAACAGTTTGAAGATACCAAAGGGATAATCAGAAACCACAAGACAAACAATGGTCTACAAAACACTACACAGTGAACAGTTTGAAGATACCAAAGGGATAATCAGAAACCACAAGACAAACAGTGGTCTACAAAACACTACACAGTGAACAGTTTGAAGATACCAAAGGGATAATCAGAAGTCACAAGACAAACAATGGTTTACAAAACACTACATAGTGAACAGTTTGAAGATACCAAAGGGATAATCAGAAGTAACAAGACAAACAATGGTCTACAAAACACTACATAGTGGACAGTTTGAAGATACCAAAGGGATAATCAGAAATCACAAGACAAACAGTGGTCTACAAAACACTACACAGTGAACAGTTTGAAGATACGAAAAGGATAATCAGAAATCACAAGACAAACAGTGGTCAACAAAACACTACACAGTGAACAGTTTGAAGATACCAAAGGGATAATCAGAAGCCACAAGACAAACAGTGGTCTACAAAACACTACACAGTGAATAGTTTGAAGATACCAAAAGGATAATCAGAAATCACAAGACAAACAATGGTCTACAAAACACTACACAGTGAACAATTTGAAGCTACCAAAGGGATAATCAGAAACCACAAGACAAACAATGGTCTACAAAACACAACACAGTGAACAGTTTGAAGATACCAAAGGGATAATCAGAAGTCACAAGACAAACAGTGGTCTACAAAACACTACACAGTGAACAGTTTGAAGATACCAAAGGGATAATCAGAAGTCACAAGACAAACAGTGGTCTACAAAACACTACACAGTGAACAGTTTGAAGATACCAAAGGATTATCAGAAGTCAGAAGCCAAACAGTGGTCTACAAAACACTACATAGTGAACAGTTTGAAGATACCAAATGGATAATCAGTAGCCACAAGACAAACAATGGTCTACAAAACACTACACAGTGAACAGTTTGAAGATACCAAAGGAATGATCAGAAACCACAAGACAAACAATGGTCTACAAAACACTACACAGTGAACAGTTTGAAGATACAAAAGGGATAATCAGAAGTCACAAGACAAACAATGGTCTACAAAACACTACACAGTGAACAGTTTGAAGATACCAAAGGGATAATCAGAAACCACAAGACAAGCAATGGTCTACAAAACACTACACAGTGAACAGTTTGAAGATACCAAAGGGATAATCAGAAGCCACAAGACAAACAGTGGTCTACAAAACACTACATAGTGAACAGTTTGAAGATACCAAAGGGATAATCAGAAGCCACAAGACAATCAGTGGTCTACAAAACACTACACAGTGAAAAGTTTGACGATACCAAAGGGATAATCAGAAGTCACAAGACAAACAATGGTCTACAAAACACTACATAGTGAACAGTTTGAAGATACCAAAGGGATAATCAGAAATCACAAGACAAACAATGGTCTACAAAACACTACACAGTGAACAGTTTGAAGATACCAAAGGGATAATCAGAAATCACAAGACAAACAGTGGTCTACAAAACACTACACAGTGAAAAGTTTGACGATACCAAAGGGATAATCAGACGTCATAAGACAAACAATGGTCTACAAAACACTACATAGTCAACAGTTTGAAGATACCAAAGGGATAATCAGAAATCACAAGACAAACAATGGTCTACAAAACACTACACAGTGAACAGTTTGAAGATACCAAAGGGATAATCAGAAACCACAATACAAACAGTGGTCAACAAAACACTACACAGTGAACAGTTTGAAGATACCAAGGAGATAATCAGAAGTCACAAGACAAACAATGGTCTACAAAACACTACACAGTGAACAATTTGAAGCTACCAAAGGGATAATCAGAAACCACAAGACAAACAATGGTCTACAAAACACAACACAGTGAACAGTTTGAAGATACCAAAGGGATAATCAGAAGTCACAAGACAAACAGTGGTCTACAAAACACTACACAGTGAACAGTTTGAAGATACCAAAGGGATAATCAGAAGTCACAAGACAAACAGTGGTCTACAAAACACTACACAGTGAACAGTTTGAAGATACCAAAGGATTATCAGAAGTCAGAAGCCAAACAGTGGTCTACAAAACACTACATAGTGAACAGTTTGAAGATACCAAATAGATAATCAGTAGCCACAAGACAAACAGTGGTCTACAAAACACTACACAGTGAACAGTTTGAAGATACCAAAGGAATGATCAGAAACCACAAGACAAACAATGGTCTACAAAACACTACACAGTGAACAGTTTGAAGATACCAAAGGGATAATCAGAAGTCACAAGACAAACAATGGTCTACAAAACATTACACAGTGAACAGTTTGAAGATACCAAAGGGATAATCAGAAACCACAAGACAAGCAATGGTCTACAAAACACTACACAGTGAACAGTTTGAAGATACCAAAGGGATAATCAGAAGCCACAAGACAAACAGTGGTCTACAAAACACTACATAGTGAACAGTTTGAAGATACCAAAGGGATAATCAGAAGCCACAAGACAATCAGTGGTCTACAAAACACTACACAGTGAAAAGTTTGACGATACCAAAGGGATAATCAGAAGTCACAAGACAAACAATGGTCTACAAAACACTACATAGTGAACAGTTTGAAGATACCAAAGGGATAATCAGAAATCACAAGACAAACAATGGTCTACAAAACACTACACAGTGAACAGTTTGAAGATACCAAAGGGATAATCAGAAATCACAAGACAAACAGTGGTCTACAAAACACTACACAGTGAAAAGTTTGACGATACCAAAGGGATAATCAGAAGTCATAAGACAAACAATGGTCTACAAAACACTACATAGTCAACAGTTTGAAGATACCAAAGGGATAATCAGAAATCACAAGACAAACAATGGTCTACAAAACACTACACAGTGAACAGTTTGAAGATACCAAAGGGATAATCAGAAACCACAATACAAACAGTGGTCAACAAAACACTACACAGTGAACAGTTTGAAGATACCAAGGAGATAATCAGAAGTCACAAGACAAACAATGGTCTACAAAACACAACACAGTGAACAGTTTGAAGATACCAAAGGGATAATCAGAAGCCACAAGACAAACAGTGGTCTACAAACACTACACAGTGAACAGTTTGAAGATACCAAGGAGATAATCAGAAGTCACAAGACAAACAATGGTCTACAAAAGACTACATAGTGAACAGTTTGAAGATACCAAAGGGATAATCAGAAATCACAAGACAAACAATGGTTTACAAAACACTACACAGTGAACAGTTTGAAGATACCAAAGGGATAATCAGAAATCACAAGAAAAACAGTGGTCTACAAAACACTACACAGTGAACAGTTTGAAGATACCAAAGGGATAATCAGAAGTCACAAGACAAACAATGGTCTACAAAACACTACATAGTGAACAGTTTGAAGATACCAAAGG
The DNA here is from genome assembly GCA_963680875.1 of Bathymodiolus brooksi. Taxonomy (NCBI): domain Eukaryota; kingdom Metazoa; phylum Mollusca; class Bivalvia; order Mytilida; family Modiolidae; genus Bathymodiolus; species Bathymodiolus brooksi. The sequence continues at coordinate 69,786,474 of OY804577.1, read as the reverse complement.
GATAATCAGAAGTCAGAAGCCAAACAGTGGTCTACAAACCACTACACAGTGAACAGTTTGAAGATACCAAAGGGATAATCAGAAGCCACAAGACAAACAGTGGTCTACAAACACTACACAGTGAACAGTTTGAAGATACCAAAGGGATAATCAGAAGTCACAAGACAAACAATGGTCTACAAAACACTACACAGTGAACAGTTTGAAGATACCAAAGGGATAATCAGAAATCACAAGACAAACAATGGTCTACAAAACACTACACAGTGAACAGTTTGAAGATACCAAAGGGATAATCAGAAATCACAAGACAAACAGTGGTCTACAAAACACTACACAGTGAACAGTTTGAAGATACCAAAGGGATAATCAGAAGCCACATGACAAACAGTGGTCTACAAAACACTACACAGTGAACAGTTTGAAGATACCAAGGAGATAATCAGAAGTCACAAGACAAACAATGGTCTACAAAAGACTACATAGTGAACAGTTTGAAGATACCAAAGGGATAATCAGAAATCACAAGACAAACAATGGTCTACAAAACACTACACAGTGAACAGTTTGAAGATACCAAAGGGATAATCAGAAATCACAAGAAAAACAGTGGTCTACAAAACACTACACAGTGAACAGTTTGAAGATACCAAAGGGATAATCATAAGTCACAAGACAAACAATGGTCTACAAAACACTACATAGTGAACAGTTTGAAGATACCAAAGGGATAATCAGAAGTCAGAAGCCAAACAGTGGTCTACAAAACACTACACAGTGAACAGTTTGAAGATACCAAAGGGATAATCAGAAGCCACAAGACAAACAGTGGTCAACAAATCACTACACAGTGAACAGTTTGAAGATACCAAAGGGATAATCAGAAGCCACAAGAAAAACAGTGGTCTACAAACACTACACAGTGAACAGTTTGAAGATACCAAAGGGATAATCAGAAGTCACAAGACAAACAATGGTCTACAAAACACTACACAGTGAACAGTTTGAAGATACCAAAGGGATAATCAGAAATCACAAGACAAACAATGGTCTACAAAACACTACACAGTGAACAGTTTGAAGATACCAAAGGGATAATCAGAAATCACAAGACAAACAGTGGTCTACAAAACACTACACAGTGAACAGTTTGAAGATACCAAAGGGATAATCAGAAGTCACAAGACAAACAGTGGTCTACAAAACACTACACAGTGAACAGTTTGAAGATACCAAAGGGACAATCAGAAACCACAAGACAAACAATGGTCTACAAAACACTACACAGTGAACAGTTCGAAGATACCAAAGGGATAATCAGAAGCCACAAGACAAATAGTGGTCTACAAAACACTACACAGTGACAGTTTGAAGATACCAAAGGGATAATCAGAAGTCATAAGACAAACAATGGTCTACAAAACACTACACAGTGAACAGTTTGAAGATACCAAATGAATAATCAGAAGTCAGAAGCCAAACCGTGGTCTACAAAACACTACACAGTGAACAGTTTGAAGATACCAAAGGGATAATCAGAAACCACAAGACAAACAATGGTCTACAAAACACTACACAGTGAACAGTTTGAAGATACCAAAGGGATAATCAGAAACCACAAGACAAACAGTGGTCTACAAAATACTACACAGTGAACAGTTTGAAGATACCAAAGGGATAATCAGAAGTCACAAGACAAACAATGGTTTACAAAACACTACATAGTGAACAGTTTGAAGATACCAAAGGGATAATCGGAAATCACAAGACAAACAGTGGTCTACAAAACACTACACAGTGAACAGTTTGAAGATACGAAAAGGATAATCAGAAATCACAAGACAAACAGTGGTCAACAAAACACTACACAGTGAACAGTTTGAAGATACCAAAGGGATAATCAGAAGCCACAAGACAAACAGTGGTCTACAAAACACTACACAGTGAATAGTTTGAAGATACCAAAGGGATAATCAGAAACCACAAGACAAACAATGGTCTACAAAACACAACACAGTGAACAGTTTGAAGATACCAAAGGGATAATCAGAAGTCACAAGACAAACAGTGGTCTACAAAACACTACACAGTGAACAGTTTGAAGATACCAAAGGGATAATCAGAAGTCACAAGACAAACAATGGTTTACAAAACACTACATAGTGAACAGTTTGAAGATACCAAAGGGATAATCAGAAGTCACAAGACAAACAATGGTCTACAAAACACTACATAGTGAACAGTTTGAAGATATCAAAGGGATAATCAGAAATCACAAGACAAACAGTGGTCTACAAAACACTACACAGTGAACAGTTTGAAGATACGAAAAGGATAATCAGAAATCACAAGACAAACAATGGTCTACAAAACACTACACAGTGAACAGTTTGAAGCTACCAAAGGGATAATCAGAAACCACAAGACAAACAATGGTCTACAAAACACAACACAGTGAACAGTTTGAAGATACCAAAGGGATAATCAGAAGTCACAAGACAAACAGTGGTCTACAAAACACTACACAATGAACAGTTTGAAGATACCAAAGGATTATCAGAAGTCAGAAGCCAAACTGTGGTCTACAAAACACTACATAGTGAACAGTTTGAAGATACCAAATGGATAATCAGTAGCCACAAGACAAACAGTGGTCTACAAACACTACACAGTGAACAGTTTGAAGATACCAAAGGAATGATCAGAAACCACAAGACAAACAATGGTCTACAAAACACTACACAGTGAACAGTTTGAAGATACCAAAGGGATAATCAGAAGTCACAAGACAAACAATGGTCTACAAAACACTACACAGTGAACAGTTTGAAGATACGAAAAGGATAATCAGAAACCACAAGACAAACAATGGTCTACAAAACACTACACAGTGAACAGTTTGAAGATACCAAAGGGATAATCAGAAGCCACAAGACAAACAGTGGTCTACAAAACACTACATAGTGAACAGTTTGAAGATACCAAAGGGATAATCAGAAGCCACAAGACAATCAGTGGTCTACAAAACACTACACAGTGAAAAGTTTGACGATACCAAAGGGATAATCAGAAGTCACAAGACAAACAATGGTCTACAAAACACTACACAGTGAACAGTTTGAAGATACCAAAGGTATAATCAGAAATCACAAGACAAACAATGGTCTACAAAACACTACACAGTGAACAGTTTGAAGATACCAAAGGGATAATCAGAAATCACAAGACAAACAGTGGTCTACAAAACACTACACAGTGAACAGTTTGAAGATACCAAAGATCAGAAGCCACAAGACAAACAATGATCTACAAAACACTACACAGTGAACAGTTTGAAGATACCAAAGGGATAATCAGAAACCACAATACAAACAGTGGTCAACAAAACACTACACAGTGAACAGTTTGAAGATACCAAGGAGATAATCAGAAGTCACAAGACAAACAATGGTCTACACAACACAACACAGTGAACAGTTTGAAGATACCAAAGGGATAATCAGAAGCCACAAGACAAACAGTGGTCTACAAAACACTACACAGTGAACAGTTTGAAGATACCAAGGAGATAATCAGAAGTCACAAGACAAACAATGGTCTACAAAACAGAGTGAACAGTTTGAAGATACCAAAGGGATAATCAGAAGCCACAAGACAAACAATGGTCTACAAACACAACACAGTGAACAGTTTGAAGATACCAAAGGGATAATCAGAAGTCACAAGACAAACAATGGTCTACAAAATACTACATAGTGAACTGTTTGAAGATACCAAAGGGATAATCAGAAATCACAAGACAAACAGTGGTCTATAAAACACTACACAGTGAACAGTTTGAAGATACCAAAGGGATAATCAGAAACCACAAGACAAACAGTGGTCTACAAAACACTACACAGTGAACAGTTTGAAGATACCAAGGGGATAATCAGAAGCCACAAGACAATCAGTGGTCTACAAAACACTACACAGACATAAATTTTAAACGTCGAGATTTCGGTAAGAATTAAGAAATCATTCATGAAATCCATAATTTGTGGAGAGTTTAATAGCGGCGAGGAAAGTCGGTAGTATATGTTTAATGGTGTGGACAAGATCGAACAAAATGTATGTGACGCAGCAGGCTGTTCCATCTTCCACCCCGTCAAATTCATCAACGTTTTCACTGGTAAACTAAATTGGAATGCATCAATGAAAAGAAAAAGAAATCAAGAAATAATAATTTCAAATAGGATTTACAAAAAGGTGTACAAAACAACAAATGAAAAGGTTTGCATTAAAATCCATTTAAAACGGTCCACTGACCTTCATTTTTGCAGTGGTATTTTATTTATACTGTATAGTTATAACCGTAGATGCTGTTAAGTTACTGACATTTTCCAGTTTGATGGTATTTTGATTTTAGCGAGTGAAATGTCAAAACAAATCGTACATTATGTCAGTAATTAGGTGTCAATGCCGCCAACGTTACTTTGGAAACTAATTCATCGGAAGACGACAATTTACAAAGTAGATAGATGGTTTTCTTTGTTATTTTTTTCCCGAAAAAGGAATTTGTAAAGAAAAAAATCAAGTATTTTAATGTTTTAATGGACCATGGTCCTGTATAAATATATGAAATCATTTAGAAACTATGCTAATAATTTGTCCGGCAATACACATGTGCGAAGTAAAATATATCGGGAAGGTAGTCAATGAAGGACATTATGTTAGAATATCAGATAATTTATCTTGTATTGAGATTATCTAAATAAATATTTGTAATTTGTAGGCAATACCAAAAATATATATTTACAACATTTTTTTAAATTTTGTGTACGTAAACTTGAACACCATCCTGAATACAAGACATGACAATTTGGAACCAATGTTTTATATTTGACCTCGTACACATAAGAATGTACAACATCAGCACTTTAGTACAATAAAGTTGTCAATAGGTGTAACGTTGGCCTATTGTTGGGATGTGGAAATGTTCCAATTTAAAGCATTTATATTAAAAGACGTCTGTCTGCAGACAATATGTCATCAACTGAAAACTGACAGAAAACATTACATTGTAATTTATAATGAAATAATTCTGACAATATTGTATTGTTCCTTTTATTAAGAATAGGCATGAAATAATTTGTAAATTGTTAAAAGCCAAATAAATAATTCGACAGAGAATATAAATAAAATAGTCATTGTTTGTATATAATATCAAAGACAGTTATAACAATAGAATTAAATGCTACTTTAAATATTTAATAGGCGGTAAGTTGTTTATTTAATTGGGTGTTAAACATTTTGCTCCGATAGAAATAGCACAAGTAGACTTAATTAGAAAAAAAGTCAATAATAATTACCTTTTAATTTACTTTTACTATATTTTAATAAGCTACTTTTGTCCAGTATCAAACTTTTTAATTATTTTAACAATATTCTCTTCGAAAATGCTGGCTCTTTTTAACACAGAAAGTACTAATATAGTAACTATCAATATGTTTTGTAAACATGGTTCATAAAATAATCCTAGCTTTAGGACACATCTAAGTCTACCAAACCAATTGCATATACATTATATCACAAAACATTAGTACGAGCTTTATAAAGAGGTAGAAAAGCGAGCATACAAAAAATGTATGGCGAGCTTCCTGGTCTGTTTCCCGAATATTACTGCATAAACAAGCGTCATTCCAATAATTTTAAAGGATGTTCTCACTTGTCATAACTTAGCCGATTAAGTTCCTCCAGCTACCATTGTCCTTATTACCACAGTTGGAACTTCTTTCGGAAATGTTCAATGTTGGGTGTTATTTTAGTACTTTCAAAATGGATGTGTCCAGATGAAGTATATAAACGTTAGAGAATACCGAAATGGCAATCAAAAAAAAACAATCGAGAAAAACTGGCAACATAGGTTTACACAAGACGAAGGCAAACAAAACAAAAACACAATATGTGTTGGACACTACTATGCGAATAAAAAGACAAATAATGTAAATAATGAGCCCTCCTACAAACACCTGGAGGTAAAGACATCGTTTTTATGCTGAAATGGTAAAAATATGATAAACCAGACAACTTTAATGTCTGAAATATGTAGTATTATATGTAGATACCAGTATGACTTTGATCTATAAATGGAATAATATGTAGGTGTTTGAGATCAAGACCCGTTGGCAATATAGATAAACAATCTTTGTCGGCATAAACTGAGTTGAAAGTCTGACCGGTTTTCCTTCAATGCAAAACATTCTGAAATACACAATACAGAATAGTATTTTTCCATAGCATAATCAAAATACTTAGCGAACATCGCTATTAAGTGTTTTTGTGGATTATTGTTTGGTCATTATATTTTGTGTGGTTTTCGATTAACGGCTTCTGATTACCCCTTTGGTATCTTCAAAATTTTCTTAAAGGACAAGTTTTGTTATACTATTACACTGAGTGAAGAATCACTTCCGGCAAAGAAATGCTTTGTGCCGAACATCCAAACATATCACATTCTGTATTACAGCCGAGGAATAGAAGGAAAGCAGAGATTTCACCCGGGGTTTACCGATTGAATGAGTCGTCTTTCACGTTTGTGCAATACTGTTACCGTTTCCTACAGTTCGCTCAACATGAATCCGGTACCAGGATACTGTTTTTGAATAATAGAAAATTAAAGCAAAAATATACTCGTATACCTTTATTGTACAGCAAATCTAGTGATTGCAGGATAAAAGTACCTAATATTTTATATTGAACAAAAATATCAACTTCATATACAATATGACAGTTCATGTTCCTGTTGCAGTTTGTTTGTTTCACAATACAAACCCATTTATTTAAACATAGATTTATCCAGACTGGGAGCTGTAAACAACATTCCTAGCTATATGTATAATAAGAATAAGTTCACAAATAAGTGTAATATAAATCGGCTTGTATTTTGAGATCAATCTAATTACAATTAGATGTTTGTTGGATTTTTTTCTTTACGGTACCCTAATATCAAATAACACCCCGTATGTGGTCATGTCAGGTGACCATTTATTCATCTTTGGTCATCCAATCATATGCAATATTTTTGTTTTAATTGATCAATCGGACAACAGCTCTCAGTATATATTAGGTTTTAATAGATTTGGTAGGCTCATTCCTGATTGATCAGTTAAATACATGACCCCTGATATGACCTATGTGCGATGTCATTAGATGCCACTGTATAACGAATAATGACCATCGTCTATAGCCCACTACTGGTCATGTTCTGAGTCTCTCACTCATTGCCCGTGGGTCAACTGATATAGAGAAAAATAACAATTAAACCACTGATTACTTGCTATTGGCTTAGAAAGGCACACTGTCGTGTAAGATGATTTTCCTTCTGCATTTACATTCATCTTAATATGATTGTGTCCTTCTCTTAACAATACATACGTACCATTTATTAAGATTTCGATGTGACGGATTCTTGGTGCGTTGACCTTTTTATTGCAACAGCCAATCTTATAACAGAGTATATATTGCCACGTGCTAATTCAACATTTTATTTAAATCCAAATCATCAAATTAAGTTTATCACGATAACACCTTTTTTTTTACATATGATTAAAAAGATATTTATTTGGAACACTATAAGATGATATGTCTTGATTAGAACACCTTTATAGATGCTATCAATGATTTATTGGGTATATATTTTAATGGGTTATTAAATTTATATGATAATACAAGATAGTTAGGTGCCATTCAATTGTAAGGAGAAATAATATTAGACTATGACCATAACAATAGAATTATGCACGAAACAATAACAATATTAAATTGTGTCTAGTTGGAAAACAATTAGAATTGTTTAAGATATCACCGATATTATCTTGAACAAAAGACAATACTTCTAATCATGCATTGACGCCTATTTGGTTATTAATTTATCTTAATTAGAATATCGGAGTTAATTTGCCAGAAATATTTGACATTGTTAAAGATAGAACAAGTAATTGTTTTTATCTAAAAGTGAAGAAACGTCCCTTTAAAGAGGCATTAGCTACGATTTTGACCACAAAAATTATATGTTTTGGAAATTGGTAAATAGCTTTAAAATGATGAAAAAAAGGTAAATATTTCACATTAAACAGCTTATCGTACCACTTTTCGCCTTTTGAGAACGAAAATTACCATCGATTTGTTATTTCCTTGCAAGCAAATAATTTGACCTCGCTTTCTCCGTATGCAACTGACCTTACTAGTGACAGGTAAAAACGAATAATGTGTATGTTGTCGCTTATTAACTGCAAACTTGCATGGTTCTTTGTCCAGATTCACAGAAAATAAGAAATAAGTGCATTGTTGTATTGATTTAATGACGATTCGGCAAACTCCGTAAACAATGCAGATAATTAATAAGATGGCGTCCATTTCTTGATCGATCTCAAAACACGAGCAGTTGCACCTTTCTTCCCCAATGCGCGTACATTTCATAACATTTATAAGTTACAGAAACACGTTTTATTAAGGCATCAATCATATCTGATAGTTTTTATGGGTAACAAAAATTTACGATTTTGGCAGTTAATACCCCTTTAAGTAGAACTGTTGTGCTCCTTGTACCTTTGCGGTACAAAAATACTTATATTATGTATGAAGTTCAAGATTAAGATTCAGTGTTCTTTAAACAATCGTTGACACTTTACTCACATGTGGAAGCGCTTGCACGATCGAGAACTAGTTTGTGCCCGTCACTTTTTAATGATGCATCAATACCGGAGTGCGACCGATAACATGGAGTTGGATTATGGGTGATGGCGGAAAAGAGGTCATATTTGCTCATTCACGGCAAACCCTTATACTGATCTGAAATGTAAAATGTAAATGTAAAAAATGTCTAAAATTCATGAAACTGGTGGAGCTTGACACAAAATGTAACTATGAATGAAAGTTGGCGGTACCTTTTCTTGAATCAATTTGCATTCTTCAGTCAAAAAATAACTAGAGGTTCGCACATTAACTATAAATGATCATTATGGATGTACGCAACTTCAAAGAAATTGTTAAAAATCGTTACAAAACAAAAACATGATTTTAATTTTGACAGAAAAAAATCAACAATACATTTTAATTATCGAATCCTAGACGAACACATTTAATTTCCGTATTTTATGCAATAATTTGACAAATCTAATAAATAATTAAATGAACTTGAAACCACATTCATGTATTCAAAATCTAATTGAAATACTATAAATATTTATGAGAAAAAGTACCATCAATTTCTGGATTAGTCCGAGATTCCTCTGCGTCTAACGGCTTTAATGGATTTTCTGTAGCCGTTGGACGTCAGAGCGCTATATATACGGAAAACAGCTGATTTGCCTCTCCAGCTCTGGGTCGGCACATTTCCACATTTCGTGGCTATCGGATTTTATTTTCTAACAGAAACCCTTATATAAATCGCTTCACCAATCATTTTTCTATTCATTCATAACCATCTTACCCTCAGAAAGTGGTGTTACACTCCATTACAGCACGATTTTGCCTTAGATCCTATTATTCCGCCATTTGACTTCCATTTTCGAATCTACAAACGTGATCTCGCGATACTAACTGAATGATAACAGTAACGCATTGCATGATGGGAGCTACTTAATTCAGCGCACCAAATTATTTGAGCATTAGTTTAATAATATTTTATTGTACATAAACAATAGGATTGGACAGCAAGTTATACCAACTTATATGAAGTCCTCTCCTTACAAATTATACACATGAATTAATGGCAGCAAAACAAAACACAGACAATAGACATTTAAAATTTTGACACTAGAAGAAAATAAGAAGTACAAGTGAAAAAGTGAAAAAGTGAAAAAGTAAATAAAATTGCTGACATTAGCCCTAAAATCTTTTTGATTGAGCATTATTTGCATACGTAAACAACATTCAAATCACATGGAAGACGATACATTTAAGCGTATTCTGCAGGACAAACAGTCCATCTATAGATCAAAGCAGAGCAGAAGGAAATAATACAGAATGTGTTGGAAAGAAAAGATTCAATGGCAGAGTGTTACCAACGGGCTTCGGAAAGAGAATGTGTTACGTCCCCCCTTTTTGGAAAAGGTACTACATCATTTTTTTTTCTTATGGTTATCTGTAATTCACTATTGCTGTTAAAATCATTACCAATCAATATAATCAACTGTATTAAATTTTATGTTAATTGTTCTGCCTTAACAGGCGTGTATGATTGGCAATACAAATATTTGTTTGTTTGTTTATATGCAAATCATCTCCCATGATACATTGCGGTAATCGTGGTTTTCTCGTAGTCACGTGACAAATGTTTGAAAAATGGAAGACAAATGGCGGAATCATAGGATCTAAGGCAAAATGGTGCTGTAATGGAGTGTAGCACCACTTTCTGAGGGTAAGATGGTTATGAATGAATAGAAAAATGATTGGTGAAGCGATTTATATAAGGGTTTCTGATAGAAAATAAAATCCGATAGCCACGAAACGTGAAAATGTGCTGACCCAGAGTTGGAGAAGCAAATCCGCTGTTTTCCGTATGTATAGCGCTCTGACGTCCCACGGCTACAGCAAATCCATAAAAGCCGTTAGACGGCAGAGGAATCTTGGACTATTTCTGGATATGCTAAGTTTCTACTATTTTTCTATCGGATTTTGTAACTGTTCTGACGTTGTGGTATATGTTTTCTTCATTTTATTATCGTATTTTCTAGGATGTCTTTACCGCGACAGATATGATTTATTGGATTGACTTATTGATTGATTGGTGTCTAACATCAACTGAGCATACTTTTAGTTCTGTTCATGACGAGAACATTGTGTAAGGCAACCAGGTGAGACTGATGTTTTTATTGCCACAAGAGAAATTGGAGTAGCAGATATGATCTGAAACGGACCACCAACTACCAAACATAACAAAGGCAGGCTCATGGAAATGTACAATCTGACTACAATCTCCAACCAATAGACAATTGTGTACGTGTCATTATTTTTGTGATTGGGAACTATATGTATTGCACATCTCGCAACACTAACGTATATACCATCAGCCTTATTCACTTCCAAATTTGAATGTTAGAGACCTGTGAAAAATAATCAAATATGATGTGGATGATTTTGGGATCACCGTGGCATTCATGCACCTTCTGAAAAACAACATATAAACTCGTTGACGATTAAAACAATTGGCAAAGATCAATCTGTTCGTGTACTTTCATTTATTAGTTACTGTCATTTTGACAAACAAATTCGTACATCACTGCTTCAAGTAAAATCAGGAAATTTACCCATAAAGATTTCTAAAGTTTATTTTCCATTTAGTTTTCAAGACTAAAAAAATTAAATCTTGAAAATATCAAAATAGGCTATAAAAAAATTAAACTAGATTCTCAGGCCCCGCCGCATTATCTTCGACTTTTCAACGTCATGTACGTACACAGAATTGTATAACTCCATAAAGAATGGACAATCTGCTCCAGATGGATGGACCTTCCCGGAAAAATATGACAAATGCTCCGTTTCAGCTACTATCGGTAGTTCCAAGGTTGAGAACGATCCAGTGGTTATGTCATGCAACGTGGCTCAGGCAGTTGCTGCTTTTGGAAGGTACATTTCATTTAAATTGTTTGATAATGATAAACCAGCTGTTGAAGCATCAAACTCTGAAATTGCGAATGATAAAATGGCATGTACTGGCGAAAGTGACACTGCCAAAGTGAATGCATTTGAGATATTGATGTCATCTGGTAGAAAATTGTCTTTGCCAACACCACAGGCCGAGGATACACAAAAACAAAATAACAAAATACGTTTGTATAACAAAGTGCTGCAGCTGCTTGAAAAGGCAGGACTAGGTTTTACACAACAGAATATGGACAATGGGATAAATTTTATCCAGTGTATTACCAACAGCCTATGGTATATTGATCCTTTTCTAGACAAAATGTATGATATGAGTTGTCATTTGCCAATGTTATTTGAGCACTTCAGTGGTTACAATGATCCCAACAGGCATGATTTCCATATCTGTTCTTTTTTGTGTATCAAACTTTTATTAATACTTTGAGGTCTTCAACTTGAACGTAGAATAATATTGAATACAGTTTTTTCCTCTGAAAAGATATAAAGCAGATCATCCTTGATAGTCACAATAGCTGCAGTAGTGGCTTTGATGAAATTTTTCGAAAAAAGGAAGAAAACTTCTGAAAAAAAATAGAAAGCCTCCCTCCATCATCCATTTTTCACAAAATTGGCCCGAGAACCTAGGCATATTTTTTGAATGGCCTTAGATATTTCATGTTTCTTGCATAATATTTATAAATATTTTGTAAAGTCAAAATTAAAAACAAAAACAGGATTAAAAATAGTAGAAAGAGAGTCATACTATATACTATTAATATATTGTTCGCCATTTTCCTTGATTTAAATAAAACAAAAACAATACATGTAGGTAGGCCTAACCTAACACGGTTAATTGGGAAGTAAGTCATCTTGAATCTAGTTCAATGTAAGATAAGTTTTTAAAAAATCCTTTAATTCTTCATTTTTTAAATATTTAATTCTAATTTGTTTTTATTTTATTGATCTTAATTTTTTGCATGAAATTGTTCTTAGGCATAATTGATAACGTACTATGAAAATTAATAGAAAGCAACATTGATAACATTTACATGTAGGGAAATCCGAGAGGAAACTGTTATCGATACAGTCGCCAAACTTTAGAGAAAATGGTAATCCAAAATATTGTTTAAGAGATGTCAGTACGTCTTCAAATTTATTTTTGTTTCTTAAGGTATACTTTAAATATTTGTCAGGTTGACATGACATAAGATATAAGGAAATTGTATAAATATAATATATAAGTACTATTTTGTTTGGAATTTCCTGTATCCTTGTTAAATATGAATTTAAAATGATTCATTTTAGGTTGTATTATCGTGCAGTGGAAATATGAATCATTTTTGCATCTTCAATTCAAGTCGGTGACCACAAATATGGCAGAATGTTCCTTTGTTGAGATTATTAATTGTATCTATATTGTACTCAGATAAGATAGTTATTAAAAGAGTGTCAAGTGTATTGTGTGTATTGAACGCCTAATCCTACGTCATCAAGTCGATACGCCCATCAATATCAAATTATTTGTAAAATTTAATATTTAATATTTAATATGTATTCTGTTTTGTAACAAAGATGTGATTTGAACTCAAACCAACTTGTCTCGTGGCTGTGTGTACAAATAGGGACAGATGCCATAAATTATGTTAATTAACTCGTACGAAAATAATGAAATAACTTTGTAAACATATGACATATAATTGTACTGTTTAATATTATAAATTTAACCAATAGGCATAACGAGTATTGTACATGTATCTTTGGTTACTGTACGCTTGGCATGACGAGTATATTGTACACATCAGTGTCTGTTTCTGTTATTAGCTTAGTTTTGTTTGTTTTATTACTATTATTATATATTTTTTGCTTTGTCAAAAAATAGGGAGGAGGGGGGGGGGGGGGGGGGGTGGCAGAAAAAGCATGAAATCAGACATGCAGTATGCAAAACTCCACGTCAAAGTTGTATGTCTACAATGGGGTTCACCTATCCCATTCCCGACAGGTGGCGCATGTGTACTATCAGTTATTCGATTCCAAGATGGCGGACGGCGATCAGCTGTGGTCAGTGCCGAAGCTCGAATATGATCTACTACGCCGAAATGCATCGACAAACGTTCGAAAAACTGACTTGATTGAAAGGTACATATTACACCGAAAACCCAAGCATACGATTTATGTTCGTTACTTTTCAATATTATTGTATTTGTTGAATGTCCAAGTTGCCCCGACTGAAAAGAAAACATCATTAAAATTATGATGACGGATCAGTTTGAATGTGCTTTCGTGACAGGATTCAGAGACAAGACCAGGAGAATTTGTCATATTTATGCTATCCATTATAATTGAAAAAGAAGATTTTGAAGTTGACTGCCTTTATAAAACCAGATGGGATTCATATCCAGGCATAGGTGAAAAAAAAATCATTTTTATTAAAAAAAACTGACCCAACTTTTTACACACCTTTTCTTTTTATTAAATATTCAAAAACAACACACTGAAAGCATCGTATACATGTCATCATTCAGAATGTGAAAAAACGCGGCACATTTTCAATAGAAAAAAAGTATGAGGCTTTCAATAGGGGTACCCTCATACGTTTTTTAAGAAGCATTTTACATTTTTTAAAAAAAACATTATTTTTTTCACAATTTTCACAATTTTTTTTATCTTTGAAATATAAATACACAATCATGTGTAATTACCTTAATAAATATACTAATTTAAATGATGCTCATTACATTCGGTATACATCTTTATGAAATTTGTACAAAAAATGTATTCCTTATTTGTCTGGTATATTTTCAAAACTGTGCAGCAATAAAAAAAAAAAAAAAAAAAAAAAGTCACTATGGTTTCAAAGCATACCCTTGTCCAAATATCCTTATACCCTTGGCTAAATGGACAATATATGCTTCCATACTATAGTAAAAAAAAAAAGGGGGGGCAAAACTATTCCCCCCTCCCTCCCTCAATTTTTAAAAGTAGGGAGGGCAATTGCCCCCAGCTCTTTCGCCCTTGAAGTGGTATTAGTGAAGTTCGAACTGCAGACTCATATGGAGCATCTGAGTTCATGTCAGTTCGGATTTTTAGTTGTTTGTGCGTCTCAGTCTTCAGTTTTCTGGGTATTCATAATTTTTTGTCAGCCATTAAATATTTGTCTTTTTGTCATGTTATACTTGTATATTTATATCATATATTGTTATTAAAGTAATATATTGACCCTTTATGTTTAAGACTATTTAAGCGAAGGGGCTAGTCGCTACTAACAGTAGCTAGAGAAAAAAAAAGGTTTCATGAATCACGAAAACATTAACAACTTTTTAATGAATAGTATTACCTGATGTAATCAGTGTCAATAAATACACAATTTAAACATTTAACTATCCTATGGTGAAGATTAAAATACATGTACATCTGTAGTTAATAATATGTCGTAAATACAGTCCTTTGTACAAGATGCTATTGAAGTACTTGTTTGAGTGGTTTATTTATCTGTATGTGTACTTTGTGTAACATTACAATCATTATGGCTTCTATAGTACAAGGTAGTACATTTCAATAAAGTTGAAAAGATGTCAGTTCAAATCTGACTGGAAGCTAATCTATGATCTTTTTAATGTTTGTTTGATGATATTGACTGTATTAACTAACTTCAACTAAGCAACTTGGGCACAAGTCACTTGCTTTATGAAAGTTTTGAAGGACTGCTCCTTTTTCAGTGTGATTTTTATACGACCACATACATTTTGTTGTGGTGGTATTATGTTATTGGTCTGTAGACAAAATGGTTTCCTATCTCATCGGTGGTGTAATGGTTAGCATTCTCGCCTTGAGTGTGTTAGATCCATGGGATAGAGCACCAGTCTGGTCAAACCAAAGACTATAACATTGGTATTTGTTGCTTCTCTACTATTAAAGCATGCAAGTAAGAACAAAGACTGGCCGGCTAGGAATCGGAATATTAATTAGTGTGCCCGAGTGGAGTGACATGTCTTCCCACTCACTTGTTTTCTTTATTAGACACCAGCAATTTTATTAGTGAAAGAGGGAGGGGGCATGGGATTTTTTATGTGTCAGTAGAGAATCCAATTTTTTTTTCAAACATCGGGTAGATCAAAAATATTTGTTATACATACATGAGATAAAAGATACATGCATACGAGACCTAAAAAAATAATTGTGTGTTTAGGGTTACCGGTAACCCTGTGAAAAAGGTTAGGTAAAGGTGACCAGGATTTTTTTTTTTTTTTTTTCATTGGATATATTGGGCATGCAGATGTTCCAAGACTGTGCTTGTTGAGAAAAACTAATAAAATAGCTAGGATTATAGGCACTAAATTTTAGGTAGGGTCGAGTTAACCTAAACAAGCAATATTTTTTTAGAGCTGAGGTGTATTCAGGTTTACTTTAAAATTTGGACATAGTGGAAAATAAACGATTTTTATTCTAACCCCCCCTCAGTAGTAAAATGGTTAGTGCTTTATGTCTTATTAAATATATTGAACACTATGCTTAGAGGAGCCATTCCTTAAGTAAAAATAATATAAACTTTTTATTCAATCAACACTGGAAGACATCTAACATAATAATCCCGACACTGAGAAGCCGATGTCCTTGAGATGTCATTATGTGCTGAGCAAACCATGTCGTATTTCCCTGGCGTCCACGGACCTCTCGTCGCATGGTCAGTCTTCTTGATAGCTACCCTCATCTTGTTAAACACAGCATTTGTGGCATTTTACACGAATACATATACATTTTTTGTAAATCAATATCGTAGTTTACATTAGTTACGTTATTGATGCTAGCCGAGGAGTTCCGAAAGTAATAACTGATTGAACACATGCGCCACCTATTAGCGTAAAACTCGTAGGTGAACCCCATTCCATCAATATCACCTAAAACTAATAATCTCCTCTCTTCTCAAACAACTGAACACAATATACACCACTACATATGGCGTTGGAGATACTGGTGTGAGATAACTACCCCGTTATTTCCTTGATCTAAAACTTTAATGGGAGACAAACTATACACGTTTTTCCTGATAGACAATTATATTTACTCACGATTTCACACAAACATCAAGAAGCATACGTTTTATTACTCTAAGATACAAAATTACACTAGTTATCAAAAGAGGAAACCTAGATAGATTATCACAATCCTAAAGAAAACAAAATTGTGCAAACTGATAATCATCTGCGTCGAAACATTTGATGTTGAAATTGATGTCTAATCAGCTGATAAGACCCCTGGTGAAAAATATATCTCCTCTTCTGGTTTTGAAGGACGAATCCTAATTACGGGAGGTAGCTACACTTCATGTCCGTAAAAGACATGTTACAGGAGACCCTAATGGGTACAAATTAGTTAAGATGCGAGCAGTCAAGGCAATCAATTAACTGGTATGTTAACAATGAAAGATTAATGGTTTTATTTTTGAGGTCTGTTTGATTGTTTTTCGACACAGGTGAGCAGTATTTAGCTATGCTAATGATGTGAAAAAGGGGGGTGGTATAGACAAAATATGGTTCATTCTATTTTATATCACGATGTTCAATCCTGCACGTCTCTTGCTTAGAATTTCGCAAAGTACCTAATAATTCTTTCAAATTGACCATATCAAAGCCGTTTACTGTATTCTTTCATGTTTTTATAATTTGATTAATGAACACTAATCAAAAAGTGCTATACATTCGAATGTATTCGAACCATTGCACGTAATTTAACATTCAATTGATTAAAAAATTCATTACTTCAATTTTCAGATTAACTTTATAGGACAACATTAGATATTTAAGATATCTGAAATGTAACATGTAACTAATCTAAATTTAGAAGATGTTGTGGGCGGAAAACATATTCCAAAGGAAAAGCTATCTTAATTAAATTGGATCACTTAGTATTTAGACATCAATGCGTTATGAAAGGAAAGATAAGAAGCAAATTGTAAAATGTCACAAACTTGGAATCTGTGTTCGTATTTTAGTCCAAAGAACATCTAAACCATTAAAATATAAAGATAGAATTAAAAATTAAATTCAGTCGCACGTTTGAAGATTTGTTGTGTTAAAACTACACTATTTGATTCGAATCATATTTGAAACATTGGCGTAATTAAAACAAATGATTGAATTCCTTTAACCTGCTCAAGATATCAAAGAAAACTAGTTTGTATTCTCATGTTGTGTGAATGGGATTAGATTCCATCAGCCATGTATTAATTTAATATCTTGAAATAGCTTTGCTATTTTTTTTATTATGTGATAAACATAGCTGCTCTTACTTGCTAACCTTTCACTGATCAAGTCTTCCCTTTTTGTTTTGCACGTTGGTATTTTACAGTTTTCTGTCACACTAGGGTGTCCGTGTTCGCGCTTTATCTATTTATACAATCAATACCTACGTGTGCATGTATGGTTACAAGTTCCTTTTTTTTCAAAAATTAATAAGTGAGAGTCTTCAAGGAAATTTCCAAGATTGGAATTGCCACACCAGAATTCTTTATACATGTTTTTGTAGATTTATTTTTGCAGCCTTTACGCATAACAATTTTAAAATCAAATAATAATTACTCAAGTTTTCTTGCAAGAAAAGTTTGAAGACACCGAAGATGTAACCAGAAGACGTAAATCTAATAAGGATTGGCAATACAATGGAACCATCAACAAAACACTATAGAGAAAACTGAAGTCAGTCCAACACCAACTCAACTATAATCCAGGATGAAATCAGTTGCTCCGGAAGGGTAAGTAGTTCCTGCTCCACTAGTTCCACTCGTCTGATTTCTTTATTTAAAGATCCGTTGATAAGTCATGAAGGAGTACATGATTATGAGTTAAAGTAAGTTTCACTGAAGACTGTGGTTTCACAGAGGAAGTTTGACGATTACAGACGACGGACACCAATAGTTTACCTGCTTCTTCTGGTCAGGTGATATAAACAAGTAGACTAGTTGTCCGTATTATTAAATCACAATTTCATGAACACAATTTATATCGTTGGGATTTGATGGACCAATTTGTAGTAAATTTTGACTGCCACTCGAAAAGAAAGTAAAATGGATATGATTGTGAAATTTAGGTAAACATAAGGACCACACGGATCGTAATGAACTGTCGCATGGGGGCTTGAACGTGCAGAGGACATGGCATTTTTCCCAACACGGTGACTAGGATGTTAAAGGTAATATACTTGATGCAATATCTGTTTTGTACAAATTCCTGTTTACTATTAATATAACGTTTCACATTGACAAACTAGGACCATCCTGGCCGTCATCATATGGTAGCTGGATTAACAACTACATGTGCAATCAGCGCCTATCACCACTAAACATGTGAGTTCGAACCCCGTTCATGGCGAGGTATACTCGATGGAACATTATGTGATAAAGTTTGTCAGTGACTTGCGACAGGGCGGTGGTTTTCTCCAGGTCCTCCGGTTTCCTCCACCAATAAAACTGACCGCCACGATATAACTGATATATTGTTGAAAAGTGGCGATGAACACCATAATCAAACCTAAGCAAACCCATTGACAAACTTATGAAAATTAAATATCAACACTAGTTGGAAGTACTGTTTCACTTGTATTATGAAATATTATATCTGACCCATCATGTAAACATGAGGCTTATTTTTCTCAAGAGGAGGACAATCATTTATTTCTTTTTTCATGCATGTGATAGGCATATTACATAGAAATTCTAATCAATAATCGCAAGTGTTACCTGATAAATTAAAGTTACATTTTTGTGTAAATGACAACCCCGAGCTGTCGGACATCTTTTTGCAAGATCTCGTACGTAAAATGATAAATTCAGAATCGACGTCGGCCAACATTGCAAAAACCGAGACGTTATTTCAAGAAAATTGTGGGCAACGTCAAGTGACGTCCTAAGTAGGTTCTTGATTTTCATACTTGTTCCTTATATATATTAAATATTTAAACACCCAATCTTGGAGAAAATCATGCAAAATAGTCCACATGGGGGTATGTAGATTTTCACTATATTTGTGTGGGATGATTAGTTATGGTATAAGAAGTCTTCATAACAAAATATTTTACTTGTTTGCATTGCATGTGAGTTGTGGCAGGTCGGTGGTTTTCTCCGGATCCTCCGCTTTCGTCTACCAATAAAACTTGCCTCCACGATATAGCTGAAATAGTGTTGACAGTGATGTTAATTACCATACCCTAACCATATCATATTGATTGAAAACAAAAACAGTGTAAAACAAAGTTTATTAGTGTTGTGTTTTTAAAATACGTCAGTATATTTTCGTAGTAGAGATAGTGAAGCATAAAGGCGGAGTAAATAACAATTGACATGTATCCCATTTAAGGGCGCAAATATAAATATGGAAGATTGTAGAATACAATTTACAACTCGATTTACCTAAATGATACACAGTGCAAATAATAACTAAGTGCTGGTCGACATATCACAAGTTTTGAAATGTGCAGGATTTGTAGCGCTATTGTCACCTATAAAAAAAAAGACCAGAAAAGCTACGATTTCGTAGCTACTTCAAAGTCAGTCCTTGTTTTTCTCTAAAATAAGCCGTTATTTGTTCAGAGTATCACGATGGAAAAAGTAGTGCAATGGTGTAATCGCAATTGTAACCTGAACGCCCACCCATTGTCATTACAACAATGGTTCAGCTTGTGTAAGTGGGTATTGGAGTGTTAACCTCAGTCCGTTGTGTTGGACATGCAGTCAACAGTGAAAGACCTTAACAATAAAAACGTAGATATCAATATTAGTGCACACGATGCGTTTCTAGAATAACCTGCACCAGTACGGTCAAATCCGAAAATCAAACAACTCGCTCATTGAAGCCACTTATTAAGTTTGATGTCGTTGATGTTTACCAAAGCCAGAACGATTTGACGATATCTAAGCGATAAGCAACACTGTCATGGCTTAATAGATGAATATATGTTTAAAAAAATACAGTTCCTATATTATAATGCTATGAAGAAAAAAAGTTTGAAGATGCCAAACGGGTAATCAAAAGCCGTAAATCGAAGAAGAGACAACACAATGGCCAAAAGACAAAAGGACAAACAACGATGTACACAACATTACACAGAAACCAAATATGGAGCAACACGTACTTCACTAAAAACCGGGGGTGAACTCATGTGCTCCGGGAGGGTAGGCAGTTCCTGCTCCACACTCTTGTTACAAACCAGGTGATAAGTAATGAATGAGGCATAAAGCAAACGTAGATATCAAATTTAATGGACACGACGCGTTTCTGCGTATCTTGTGAAGATTATTCCAGAAACGTGTGCTGCGCAATAGATGATATTTCTATGTTATTAATACAAATGTATTCGACCTCATTTTCTTATAGAGATCAATAATTAGGATGGAATTACAGTAGATCCAAGGCTATACATCTATAACAGATGATTAAAGGTTGAAGTAGGACATCTCACCTTCATCTGTGTTGTCAATTAGATAACAAAAATTATCCACTTCTTTCAAAATCATTTACCTACGTTCAAAAGGGTGCTATGCAATCCCTTAGTATAATTTGTAGAATATACAACACATGTATTATATTCTCACGGTCATTATTTATTTTGTTACAAAGTAAAATTGTATGGATTTGTAAGTCATTCTGTAATTGGGGATCACACATTTATATACGCTATTGTCATTTGAATTGATTTCTAAAACAGGATATTTTTTGTTACGAAGTGTTAGATATATATGCTATTTTAGGATCCAAAGCAACATAACAGTGGGTTTCTTTCACTAATTAAGGTAACATTCCTTTAACTATGTGATTGGGCGGGCGGATACTAGCACAACAATATGGATTTCCGCACAATAACTTTAGTTCTGTCTTTCGGATCTTTACCAAACTTGGCCACATGATTCCCCTGTGGAAGGGGAAGAACCCTATTCATTGTGGGGTCATTAGGTCAAAGGTCAAGGTCACCATTACTATAAATAGAATTTTTGACAACAGGGTCGTTTCCGCACGATAACTTTATTTCTGTATATTGGATCTTTCACAAACTTGGCCACATGACTCCCCTGTGGAAGGGGAAGAACCCTATTTATTTTGGGGTCATTAGATCAAAGGTCAAGATCACCGTTACTATAAATAGAATTGTTGACAATAGGGTCGTTTCCACATAACTTTAGTTCTGTATATTGGATCTTTATCAAACTTGACAACATGATTGCCCTGTGGAAGGGAAAGAATCCTTTTTATTTTGGGGTCATCAGGTCAAAGGTCAAGATCACTGTAAATATAATTTTTGACAATAGGGTCGTTTCCACATGATAACTTTAGTTCTGTATATTGGATCTTTAACAAACTTGGCCACATGATTCCCCTGTGGAAGGGGAAGAACCCTATTTATTTTGGGGTCATTACCATTATACCGTTTGATAATTTATATAGACGGGCGTATTTTGTGATGCACACATTCTTGTTTATTCATAAGAACATGAATATTCATGAGGCGATTGTTACGTGAGTTAAGTTTTTTTCTCTCATCAATTCATAGCAAAAAAAATCCATATTGTTGTGCTTGTATCCCCTTTAGGGACCTCAAATTTCTTTCTTGATCACGTGATTCTCTTTTTATTTCAACCGGTGTCAAGATACAGACAGAATTCTGTTTGGAATATATATGTTTTCAGTAAGTTTTGCATACCTTGCGGGACCATAGACATATTTTCCTCATCAGGGCATCGAACTCTTTGAAATTTGAAGCTGCTGGGATCCTTTGTTCTTTATTTATGGAAGTTTTTACACGTCTTGCCCGGAAGTTTTATAATTTTGCATCGCATCAACAGTAACCGTTGTTTATAGTGTCTCCTTCGACGTTTTCTCTGGTGTTTTCTAAACTGTTTGTATATATACTGTATTGAAAGAATAGTATTCATCTTTTTTATCCCACTCAGGAACCACTGTTTTATATAAAAATAAATTGAAATTTGGGAACTGAACTGAATTGAATTTCACACAACGCAAATTGAACTGGAATTCTATTATTTCTAAAATAGCGAATTTTTGAAAAAATTGCCATTAAACTTGGCAAACGCATCGACGCCATATTGTTTTTAATATGGCGGCGTATGTAAATAGGTAATAGGCCTGTTTTTGCCATATGATCCATGTACAATCTATGGATTCTCCAAAACTATGCATATGCCCATGGATAAACTTGGGTTCACCTCGGTTTATTTGTTTTTATTTTTGATGCGAACCGTTTTGCTCATCTTTTTAGGTTTGTTTGTTGTTTTCTTGTTATTTGTTCTGTGTCTTGTGTCTCTTGATTGTCCATTATCGATTACCCCATCGGTTTTTTAACATGAAAAAAATGGAAAGAAATATTGAATTTATCAAATAAGATTTATGCTTTGAAAGATGTAACGTGTGATAATAACGTCATCTAGTCTTCAGCTATTTATAACTATTGTATCCTGCACTGGTTCTATTTGAGCAGTCAAATTGCATTGACTGGATAAGTTTTGTTATTAACGGTGACTGACCAATATATAGCTTTTCTGGTACCCGATTCCTGTTGAGCAACAAAGAAACGGTAACAGTATAAGCGCTGACGTCTTTGAAAACATTTAGAACGACGATTGTTTGAGCTATTTTCAGACAATTTGGCAGTTGTTTTGGACCTTTTGATATTGCTGAATAAACACAATATACGTACAATGTCGTTAAATATAAAATTAATTTTATATGTTCCGACAATGTACGGATATTGTATATTTTATGAGGTAAAATATCAGTTAATCCGTGGATTATGGAGATTATAGAATATCTTATAATATGTTAGCTAATTTTTAAGTATATTTCGCTGCTAAGGAAAAGTATCCTAGAATGCAGTACACTGATGTTAACTTTGACGATAACCTTGGTAGTGTAATTTGCGAAATGAGGATTGTTTAATACGTCTTTTTGGCCTTCGATTTTCTTGCTTTTTTAATTAATTGGCTTTGAACGTATTTTTAAATGATATTCCAGAAAGGCGTCGTGCGTACTAAATTTAATATCTAAGGTTTTATGCAAATATATATATCTATATATATATATAGGCAAATTGAATACAAGTTCACAAAGTGTGACTCTAATCTAATTGATTAATTAATAGAGAAACAAAAGTAGAGAAACAGGAATCATCAGGAGGATGAGAGAAGGCCTTGAGCTGGAGACACTAGAGGAAAGACGACTTAGCATACGTCTGATCCTAATGTACAAGGTGGTTGAGGGGTTGGTACCGGCACTACCAACAGATAATTTCGTCAAATTAGCTAGACCAAAAAGGAACATCAAAGCAAAACATTTTGAAGATTGTATAACATCAAATATAGTAGAGAAACGTACATGCAATAATACAAAAGGACTTGAACTACCAGACTACAAGAAACAGCAGTACCAACATTCTTTGTGGACACCGTAATTCATTGGAACCATCTGCCAAACAGTGTCTGCATGCAAATTTCTTAGAAGCATTTAAGACCGCTCTAAGGAATCAGCGGCAATAAAGACCGCCATCGGCTCTCTTCTCTACCCGTTGTATAAAAGCCATAGTTGGATTCTACAACGTACCAGATACAGGTACAGACAGATACAGATTAATTAATTGATGTTTATTGGTAATGATCGCATATTAACGTTTTCTTATTAATAGAAATGTCAAAATAAATATTAAATTGGTATTGGACTGTATCGTGTATCTTCAATGACATCAAGCTATAACACTAATTAGAGAGAAGCGTAAAAACAATCACCGTCCGTGATACAAAATACCGTATAAAGGTAACATAGAAATCAGATGGAAGAGTAAACAAATTCACCATTCGCATAGATACAAAACACTGTATAAAGGTAACATACATGTTAGAGGGAAGAGTGAACAATGTCACCATCCGCATAGATACGAAACACCGTATAAAGATAACATACATGTTAGAGGGAAGAGTGAAAACGATCACCATCCGCATATATACACAACACCGTATAACGGTAACATACATGTTAGAGGGAAGAGTGAACAACTTCACCATCCGTATAGATACAAAATACCGTATAACGGTAACATACATGTTAGAAGGAAGAGTGAAAACAATCACCATTCGTACAGATACAAAACACAGTATAACGGTAACATACATGTTAGAGGGAAGAGTGAACCACTTCACCATCCGTATAGATACAAAACACCGTATAACGGTAACATACATGATTGAAGGAAGAGTGAAAACAATCACCATCCGTATAGATACAAAACACCGTATAACGGTAACATGTTAAAGGAAAGAGTGAACCACTTCACCATCCGTATAGATACAAAACACCGTATAACGGTAACATGCATGTTAGAGGGAAGAGTGAACCACTTCACCATCCGTATAGATATAAAACACCGTATAACGGTAACATACATGTTAGAAGGAAGAGTGAAAACAATCACCATCCGTATAGATACAAAACACTGTATAACGGTAACATACGTGTTAGAAGGAAGAGTGAAAACAATCACCATTTGTACAGATACAAAACACAGTATAACGGTAACATACATGTTAGAGGGAAGAGTGAACCACTTCACCATCCGTATAGATACAAAACACCGTATAACGGTAACATACATGTTAGAAGGAAGAGTGAAAACAATCACCATCCGTATAGATACAAAACACTGTATAACGGTAACATACGTGTTAGAAGGAAGAGTGAACCACTTCACCATCCGTATAGATACAAAACACCGTATAACGGTAACATACATGTTAGAAGGAAGAGTGAAAACGATCACCATCCGTATAGATACAAAACACCGTATAACGGTAACATACATGTTAGAGGGAAGAGTGAACGACTTCAACATCCGTATAGATACTAAACACCGTATAACGGTAACATACCGTACGTTTTAGAGGGAAGAGTGAAAACAATCACCATCCGTATAGATACAAAACACCGTATAACGGTAACATACGTGTTAGAAGGAAGACTGAAAACAATCACCATCCGGATAGATACAAAACAATGTATAACGGTAACATACATGTTAGAGTGAAGAGTGAACCACTTCACCATCCGTATAACGGTAACATACATGTTAGAATGAAAAGTGAAAACAATCACCATCCGTATAGATACAAAACACCGTATAACGGTAACATACACGTTAGAAGGAAGAGTGAAAACAATCACCATCAGTATAGATACAAAACACCGTATAACGGTAACATACATGTTAGAGGGAAAAGTGAATAACTTCACCATCTGCATAGATACTAAACACCGTATAACGGTAACATACATGTTAGAGGGAAGAGTGAACCACTTCACCATCCGCATAGATACAAAACACCGTATAACGGTAACATGTTAGAAGGAAGAGTCAAAACAATCACCATCCGTATAGATACAAAATACCGTATAGCGGTAACATACGTGTTAGAAGGAAGAGTGAACGACTTCACCATCCGTATTGATACAAAACACCGTATAACGGTAACATACATGTTAGAAGGAAGAGTGAAAACAATCACCATCCGTATAGATACGAAATACCGTATAACGGCAACATACATGTTTGAAGGAAGAGTGAACCACTTCACCATCCTTATATATACTAAACACCGTATAACGGTAACATACCGTACGTGTTAGAGGGAAGAGTGAAAACAATCACCATCCGTATAGATACAAAACACCGTATAACAGTAACATACATGTTAGAAGGAAGAGTGAAAACAATCACCATCCGTATAGATACGAAATACCGTATAACGGCAACATACATGTTTGAAGGAAGAGTGAACCACTTCACCATCCTTATATATACTAAACACCGTATAACGGTAACATACCGTACGTGTTAGAGGGAAGAGTGAAAACAATCACCATCCGTATAGATACAAAATACCGTATAACAGTAACATACGTGTTAGAAGGAAGAGAGAAAACAATTACCATCCGTATAGATACAAAACACCGTATAACGGTAACATACATGTTAGAGTGAAGAGTGAACCACTTCACCATCTGTATAAATACAAAACACCGTATAACGGTAACATACATGTTAGAAGGAAGAGTGAAAACAATCACCATCCGTATAGATACAAAACACCGCATAACGGTAACATACATGTTAGAGGGAAGAGTAAACGACTTCAACATCCGTATAGATACTAAACACCGTATAACGGTAGCATACCGTACGTGCTAGAGGGAAGAGTGAAAACAATCACCATCGTATTGATACAAAACACCGTATAACGGTAACATACGTGTTAGAAGGAAGAGTGAAAACAATCACCATCCGGATAGATACAAAACAACGTATAACGGTAACATACATGTTAGAGTGAAGAGTGAACCACTTCACCATCCGTATATATACAAAACACCGTATAACGGTAACATACCGTACGTGTTAGAGGGAAGAATGAAAACAATCACCATCCGTATAGATACAAAACACCGCATAGCGGTAACATACATGTTAGAGGGAAGAGTGAAAACAATCACCATCCGTATAGATACAAAACACCGCATAGCGGTAACATACATGTTAGAGGGAAGAGTGAAAACAATCACCATCCGTATAGATACAAAACACCGTATAACGATAACATACATGTTAGAGGGAAGAGTGAAAACAATCACCATCCGTATAGATACAAAACACCGTATAACGATAACATACATGTTAGAGGGAAGAGTGAAAACAATCACCATCCGTATAGATACAAAACACCGTATAACGGTAACATACATGTTAGAAGGAAGAGTGAAAACAATCACCATCCGTATAGATACAAAACACCGTATAACGGTAACATATATGTTAGAGTGAAGAGTGAACCACTTCACCATCCATATAGATACAAAACACCGTATAACGGTAACATACATGTTAGAGGGAAGAGTGAACCATTTCACCATCCGTATAGATACAACACACCGTATAACGGTAACATACATGTTAGAAGGAAGAGTGAAAACAATAAACATCCGTATAGATACAAAACACCGCATTACGGTAACATACATGTTAGAGGGAAGAATGAACCACTTCACCATCCTTATAGATACTAAACACCGTATAACGGTAACATACCGTACGTGTTAGAGGGAAGAGTGAAAACAATCACCATCCGTATAGATACAAAATACCGTATAACGGTAACATACATGTTAGAGTGAAGAGTGAACCACTTCACCATCTGTATAGATACAAAACACCGTATAACGGTAACATACATGTTAGAAGGAAGAGTGAAAACAATCACCATCCGTATAGATACAAAACACCGTATAACGGTAACATACATGTTAGAGGGAAGAGTGAACCACTACACCATCCGTATAGATACTAAACACTGTATAACGGTAACATACCGTACGTGTTAGAGGGAAGAATGAAAACAATCACCATCCGTATAGATACAAAACACCGTATAACGGTAATATACGTGTTAGAACGATGAGTGAAAACAATCACCATCAGCATAGATACAAAACACCGTATAGCGGTAACATACATGTTAGAGGGAAGAGTGAACGACTTCATCGCATAAAAGGAATGTGTGGTTGTACAATAAAGGTATAATTTATTTAAGCAGAGGGTATTGGACACTGACTGCGACGGTAGTATTAATAGTCAGACTGTCATGGATATATCTTGTAATCTGTTTACTAAAAAATGCATGCAAATTGCACACGAATATTTACCTACTAACTATGCTACCATTAGACCTAACGATAAGATATGGATGACGACATCCCAAATAGAAAAGAAATACGAATCAAGGATCGCCTTAGGAAAAAGTACATTAAAATAAAATAGGCACAAATGAACGTAAATATAAGAATCAACGGACCAAAGTCAATTATGTGAAGAAATCTGCAAAGAAAAATTGTATGTGAATATAAATTAATCTTTGTCTTAGTTAAGAAATACTAATTGCAAACAATATTCTAGTTACGCATAAAATGTGTGTTCGAATTCTGCAACAAGACATAACTCCCCTGCCCGAGCTAACATTCTCCGCTGCGTTGTAGAACCCCTCCGAAAGGGTGTCCGCTGGTTGTGAAGAGCGAATCCAACAAACAGCTTGCCCCAGGGACGGTGCGTAAATAAGTGCCTTGCACGTACAAAAACTTGCAGCAGCCAGACAATATAGAATGAGCTATACTAAAACTAAAATCAGCAAACCACAATGTCTCATGACAATATATATATGGTTTTATTTTTATTTTTTTAGTTGGCTTGTCATAATAAGTATTTATCCTTTACACGAATGTCACGTTTTGTATGATTCACAGACGATAAATATTGATGATTGTATTGTCTACCCTTCTTCTATTTACGGCTTCTTATTACGTCTTTGGTCTCTACAAACTTATCTTATATAATTATTAATGATTTATTTCAAAGCAATATCGCATTTCAACCAAGGTCGTATGGAATGCAATCTTGGAATTTAATTCCTCACAAATGGTCTCTTTCTATAATTAAATTAAGGTAATGGAAGGATATATGCCAACACAATATTTTTGTTTTGTCTCAGGGGTGAGTTGTGTATTCATTCATCCCGCAAAGGTATCGGACGGATGGATTTTATACTATGCTACAGAAGAGAAACGAATTGTCTAGACATCTACACCAATCCTGGGATAAATTTGGCTCATGTTTAAACTTGTGTTTGATTCTGCTCTTTTAAACTTGTGTATGATTCTGCTCATGTTTAAACTTGTGTTTGATTCTGCTCGTTTAAACTTGTGTATGATTCTGCTCATGTTTAAATTTGTGTATGATTCTGCTCATGTTTAAACTTGTATATGATAGACCAATTAATAGAAGGGGTGAAGGGATGAGATCCCATTAACCGGTCTATTCCTACTAATTGGTTGAGCATATCCCAAACCAATACCTCAAGTTTCGTCGTCAAATGTTGTGGGTTTTTGGTGTTCAGTGATTTGAGGTGAGAGGGACATGTTCATTATGTTGTTCTTTTTATAATGTGCGTCCTCAACATTCACGTTTTACGTGTGTATTTCTTGTTTTTACGTGTATTTGTTATTTTATTTACCGTTACATGGGGTATATCGATTACTTTAATCGCATTTGCATCTGTGAGAAGAAATATAGCAATGTAGTGTCGATTTTGATATAAAAAAAAATCATCTGTTGGCAAGAGAGTTGTTTGACACTCACTTTTAGGTATAGGTTACGCTTATCAGTGAAGACGTCATGGTGAATGAAAGATGAAGAACAACAATAAAAACTGAGATTGATATATATTTTTAGAACTTCTTTTATGATACTTGCACCCATATTCTCTTGTTTGAATATGTTCGATATGGTTACATCTGGGTTAATTATTTGTATATCCTATTCCTTTCTATTACCCAAGCTTTGTTTGGTGTCGAATAACTGACTATAAGACAGACATTCTTTCCATATTCCACCTCCCTTTTTCTTCTTTTTGTTATCGAATCGAATATATTGTTTAAAATACAAATGTTCATCATTGAATCATGCAAATAATGTCTTCAATGTACATGTTGTAATCATACATTTATTTCATACAGTCGTACCTCTGCTAGTTTGTTAACATCACTACACAATTTATCGAAAACACACTTTACAACATCTACATCGTTTTACAACCGGAAGCTGTTTGATATCATAATCATAGACAACAACTTTTAATAGAATTAAAACAGATTCGTCAGATAAAATTCACACTGGTCATGTTGGTTTATATAGTGTCATCATGACGTCAATATATTTTTTATTATTTATGCTAGAGGGGCCATCGTGGCCGTTATCGTCCAACTACCTATGCAATCAGTGCCTACCACGACTGGTGTGAGTTCGAATCTCGATCAGGGTTCTGTGTACAACATTATGTGATAAAGTTTGTCAGTGACTTGCGACAGGTCGGTGGTTTTCTCCGGTTTCCCCCATCAATAACACTGACCGCCACGATATAGCTGAAATATTGTTGAAAGTGGCGTTAAATACCATCAAACCAAACCAATTATTTATGCTAGATAAAACACACCTGTCAACTGTGCTTTGTTAATTGGACTGAAATGAAGGACTAAGCGAGTTGTAATACCTAGCGAATTATGACATTTTGATAATGTCATACTTAAGAACTCCCGCGTACTATGTTCAGTTAACCGTCTACATATTAACAGTATCCGCTGCAATAAATATAACATGTTCATTATCGTCTGGTATACAGCACCAGTGAATTTAAACTTCCGAACAAACTGATAGATTATATAATATTTTAGTATAATTTTGCATATTCAGCCAAATAACCGGTTAGCATGTGTTATTTATATACCGTAGTATATAACCACAAGTCAATTTGTTGGGGGTACAGATTACCGATAAAACTAATCTGGTATATGCCGATACAGAACTATATAAAGAGGATGTACCTTTTTTAATACATTATTTTATTCAAGCTGCAAATCGAAAAACTTTACACATGGACCTTGAGGTTCCACATACAGGCTTCCGTATAAAGAAGAGGTCACATAATGTCTTCAAAAATCAATTTCTACTAATAATGGTTTATGTAAATATAACATATCCAATGGAATTTTCTCGGTCTTGAGATTAATTTTATTGAAATCATCTTACTAGTCCAAACTCTTCTATAGTCAGTTTGACTTCTATAAGTCTTCAGAATTTTTTTTTATAAAAAATTAGGGCCCGGGTGGCTCAATGAGTTAGGTAGTTGGATTACCTAACAACTCATGCAAGCCTATCACCAATACGGCGGGGGTTCGCGCCCGGCTTTGTAAATTACAAAAAAGGTGCACTCGATTCGCAGCCGCATGTGATAAAGTTTACCAGTTGCTTGCCCATGATCGGTGGTTCTCTCCGGGTTCTCCGGCTTCTTCTTCCACCACTAAAACTGGTCGCCATGATATAGCTGAAATATTGCCGAAAGTGGCGTTAAACACCAAAAATCAAATCAAATCAAATCAGAAAAAAATTCTTAAAAATCCAGTTTTCAAATCAACAATTTAATTTATACATGATATATACGAACTCTTTACAATTAATTTCAAAAATGTTGGTCCATTATTAAAAAAATTACCCATTTGGTTTCTACGTTAATTGTATTTTCTGAAGTGTAAAAATCTGCATGGAGTGAGTACAAATAGTGTAAGAGCCCAACCATCAAAACAAAATAACAGACATGTGCTTTCAATGTCTATTTCATTGTACCATGTGACATTTAAATATTAAAAGGTTACTCATTAACTGACCATTAAGGTGATAGTCAATTGTTATTGATGTCCTTTAATATTTAAATGTCGTATGTCACATGGTACAATCTGTTATTTGTACTCACTCCATCCAGATTTTTACACTTAACATAGAGACCTAATGGATAACCTTTTTGATAATGGACCAAAAACTTTGAAATTAATTGTCAGAGTTCATATATTAATATATATCTAGAAAACAATTGTTGATTTGAAAACCGGATTTTTAAGAATTTTTTTCTGAAGATTTATAGAAGTCAAACGGACTATACCAAATATATTTTGTCTTCAAAAATCTCTTTTAAAGAAAAGTGCAGACGATCAACAGTACATAATGTATTACCAATACATTCTAAGACATTTTGTAACCGAACTGATACAACAAAAATCTGGATTTGTGCAAGAACCGTTGTGTATTTTATCATAAGCAAGCATAAATCAAAAATTGAAATATTAGGTAAATTCCAGCATAAAGTAATGACACACAAATGTATTTATATTTTTATTATTAATTTTTTATTTAAAAAAATAAGATTAACTGCAATAAATATACATTGTATGTATGTTTTTTGTAAACAATCTATTTTACTTTCAATATATTTAATTGCCCGGAAAACCACAACATTTAAAGCTATATGTTGGTGAACTATGTAAGCCATAGTAGCGTTGATATTTGTATACATAAAAATAATCTGGATATACAATCATTGAGTGAACATATCATAAAATTAACCGTAAGATTTAAAACATCATTTAATGTTGCACTTAAAGTAACATTGGTGTGTTCATTCATTTTAAGATTTTTTTTTTAACAAATCCCATTAATTTAGTTAATATCAAGGATATACATACATGTGTATATCATCGCTAAAATATTCCCCTGTCATATTCCATATAAAAACAGGATTTCTTTTTAAAAGATTATTGTCATTTTATTTCTTACGGGATTTTCATGAAATTTTCTTCATTAAATGCAGAAATAAATATAACTTCTTATTCATATTAATTTATTTCAACTTTACCTTCAAATGTGATTAAAATGTTAATATGCCAGCGTCAGCGAGCTCTTTATGGTATAAAATGTGTACTTAGGATTTTTTGACAAACATGGCTGCACATATAGTGACGAATAAAAAAAAACGACGCTTTGTAAACACCGATTCCGTGTAACACACTAACACACTCAACTAATGAAGATATTCTTAACATAAAGCGCAAAGGTGATCCTGAAGTCTCGTACCCTCTCTCGTACGTCCGATACCACTGAAACCCGGAACCCGTGTGTAATAAAAGTCATTTTGTTAGCTTGTTTTACTTATATTGATATTTTTTAATTTATTAAATCTCTTCTGACATACTGACAAGAATTTTTGTTTCTACGCGGAAGTTAACTTTTGAGATTTCGTAAGGAACGATAACTCGAATAAAGGAACGATAGCTCGATTGAATGAGACTAGATTCGGCCCTTAAAAAAAAGTCGTCCCCATAATATCTCGGCCCAAAAAATATCAACTGTTTACATTCCCCTTCGGAATATTTGCTATATAGTAAACCTTCCCCCCGGATACTTCACTATATAGTAAATATTCCCCTGGGGGGAATTTACTATACAACAAGTATTCCCCCACCCATAGCCGATCATCCCCCGGATATTTTGCTATATAGTAAATGTTCCCCCTTAATCCGGATTATTACTATTGATTCGGAATTTAGCACCTTAATCGTGTCAATTTTAAATGTTATATACCATTAATTATATCCGGTTATGATCAAAAGGTAAAAAAAAGAATGTACGGAGCCAATTTGCAGTATTTGAGTAGGTAGGAAGGTTTACTATGTGGAATAAATACTATATAGTAAGCGTTCCCCCATGAGGGAAGGTTTACTATATAGTAAGTCTTCGCGGGGGTTAATCTACTATGGGGGAAGGTTTACTCTATGACACCGGCACTGACATGGTTTATCCACAATAACGTAATTATTAGCAAAACGAAGATACCCATCCCTCAGGTATAGAGGATTTTCCTGTTTGAATTCTTTGGTTTTATTGCTCACCAACACTTACATTATTTGGATTTCCAATATTTCTATTTTGAGCGTCACCTGATGAAGGTTATACTAGAAACTCATTGTGCGCACTACATTTGATATCTAAAAAAGTTTCATAATTTTATGAAAATGTTAGAATAAACTCTTAGCTCTACTTTTAATTAAAGGGTACATGTCAATCCATAGCAAATCTTTATACTAATACAGACATTAGGACATGCCAATCCATAGCAAATCTTTATACTAATACAGACATTAGGACATGCCAATCCATAGCAAATCTTTATACTAATACAGACATTAGGACATGCCAATCCATAGCAAATCTTTATACTAATACAGACATTAGGACATGCCAATCCATAGCAAATCTTTATACTAATACAGACATTAGGACATGTCAATCCATAGCAAATCTTTATACTAATACAGACATTAGGACATGTCAATCCATAGCAAATCTTTATACTAATACAGACATTAGGACATGTCAATCCATAGCAAATCTTTATACTAATACAGACATTAGGACATGCCAATCCATAGCAAATCTTTATACTAATACAGACATTAGGACATGCCAATCCATAGCAAATCTTTATACTAATACAGACATTAGGACATGTCAATCCATAGCAAATCTTTATACTAATACCGACATTAGGACATGCCAATCCATAGCAACTCTTTATACTAATACCGACATTAGGACATGCCAATCCATAGCAAATCTTTATACTAATACAGACATTAGGACATGCCAATCCATAGCAAATCTTTATACTAATACAGACATTAGGACATGCCAATCCATAGCAAATCTTTATACTAATACCGACATTAGGACATGCCAATCCATAGCAAATCTTTATACTAATACCGACATTAGGACATGCCAATCCATAGCAAATCTTTATACTAATAGACATTAGGACATGCCAATCCATAGCAAATCTTTATACTAATACAGACATTAGGACATGCCAATCCATAGCAAATCTTTATACTAATACAGACATTAGGACATGCCAATCCATAGCAAATCTTTATACTAATACAGACATTAGGACATGCCAATCCATAGCAAATCTGTATACTAATACAGACATGAGGACATGCCAATCCATAGCAAATATGTATACTACTACAGACATTAGGACATGTCAATCCATAGCAAATCTGTATACTACTACAGACATTAGGACATGCCAATCCATAGCAAATCTTTATACTAATACAGACATTAGGACATGCCAATCCATAGCAAATCTTTTGAGGGATGCCTTTATGTAGCTAGTATTCCAGAACAAATAGTTTGATAAAAACGTAGATATCAAATTTAGTGCGCACGACGCGTTTCTGGAATAACCTTCAAATGAGACTGTAGTTATCCGTTGTGTTACCTTGATTTTCAAATTTACTGTATGTAATTGAACAATAAACGTAGTGTGGTTCAATGACATTTCTATCCATATTTTTCCGAGTAAACAAGAAATAAAATTTCATTCCTGCAAACTTTTTGAACATTTCTATGATTTATGCTATCAATGTTTTGTTAGAAAACATTTGTTCGTTCTTGCAATAAAGTGTTTCGTCAATTTTTCTTTAATTCCAATGGGGACAAATTGTGCTCCTCTCATTGCTGATTTGATTTTATGCTCATATGAATCTCATTGTATGGTTAAAAACATTCCATTGCAGATGCCTATGCCTAGATGATTACTTGTAAATAATTATAATTTTCTTACGTGTGTAAAAGAAATTTATCCTTCGGAACTTGCGTTGGATCAGGCCAACATTACAAACGATTAATGTCCATATATGAATATAGACATATCCCTCTCTCAAGGTAAATTTAGCAAACCCGTTTTTTATGGCGACGTTGTTTTTGCACCATTATATGAAGTTCACATTTCTCATTTGGTACGTATTATCCGTAGTTTTAATAATGTGTCGGATTTCTTTGATCGTGATAACAGACACAACAGATTTTTTGTTGATCGCATCTATCCCATTGAGCCTGAAATAAAGGATACATCAGATACAGCTAGGTCTGCTTCATACCTTGACCAACATCTCGAGATTGACAGTGAAGACCGGTTAAGAACGAAGCTTTACGGCAAAAGAGATAATTTTAATTTTCCCATTGTTAACGTTCCATTATTCCGGTCCTTTCCCCATTCATGACTTATCACCGGTTTGTGACTAGAGTAACACGACGGGTGCCACTAATAGAGCAGGAGTACCTGAGATCACCCCCGGTTCTTAGCGGGGTTCGTGTTGTTCGATATTTAGTTTTCTGTGTAGTGTTTTGTAGATCGTTATTTGTCCTTTTTCGTTTGGCCATTGTGCTGTCTGTCCTTCGTTTTACATATTCTGATTACGCCTTTGATATCTTCAAACTCTTCTTATTCGAATATATAAAAATAGTTTCTCCTACGTACTTTTGAAACATTTCTATCAAGATTGTATTATGAGTAGGCAAGAAAGAAGGCAAATGTCAATGCTCGATACCTTTGACACATTTCTATCAAGATTGTATTATGAGTAGGCAAGAAAGAAGGAAAATGTCAATGCTCGATACCTTTGACACATTTCTATCCATGTTTTATTCCGTTGGTTGGTTGGTTGGTGTTTAACGTCCAGCGAGCAATTTTTCAGCTATATTCAGGACGAGAACATTTAAAAATTTAAACGCCACGGGACTCGAAACAAGGAAAGGTGATGGGTAGGGACGGATAATTTTGCCAGTGCAACAGGTCTCTTATGGACCACTCATCATGAGCATAATGCTCATAATGAGCTGTAACACTGGGTTCTTTAACGTGTGGAGATGGTGGCAATCTCTCAACACGGGACCTCAGTTTTATTTACGTCTCATCCGCAGGACGGGTTGGTTGTGAATTTCTACATCCCGCACAACCGACGGACGCCCCTTCAAGCCGAAGAAGCTCTCGGTCCCATTTCTATACCCCGGGGTTCCCGCGGGGTTGACCCCTTTTAGAGGACTAGTGCCTCTAGGGCGGAGAAACCTGGTGCCTATTCTACCCCCGGCACACCCTCTATGAGGGGGTTTGTATAAATAAAAGAAACATTAAAAAGATAAAAACCATACATCTAGAACATGTTATATAACTACATTTTTGTATATAAATCAATTTCTTTTAAAAATTGCAAAATTGTGTCGCCTGCGACATTTGTAAATAAATTAGATAAACTGTTGGCAGTGTAAAATGTCTGCCGAACATCGGCAACATCCACACAATCAATCAAGACATGTTTTAATAAAAAATTAGCATTACACGGAATACATTCCGGTCGTTCCTCGTTATTTAACAAATAGCTATGAGTAAGTCTACTATGACCTATACGACATCTGGTCAAGACTACCTGTTCCTTCCGATTTTGACCGTAAGAACAAGGAGTCTTGCCAACTAGGGAATGCATTTCGTGTAATTTGTTATGAATTTGCTGGTCCCAGCTATCTTGCCAACGTTTTAAAATATATTTCACTATAAAAGGTTTAATATCTGTATAAGGAATAGAACAATTGGATACAGGATCATCCAATGCGTTCTTGGCTTCCCGGTCAACGACTGTGTTCCCATGAATACCTATATGACTAGGGATCCATGTGAAAATTACATGTTTACCAATAGCAACAAGGCTTTTATAAATTTCAACAATTTTTAAAATAAAAGGGTTTTGAGTTTTACAACTCTCAATTGCCAACAGGCAAGAAATAGAATCGGAACATATCATGAATTTACTCTTTTCAGAAGAGGCAACGAACTTCAAGGCAAGAAGTATTGCATTAGCTTCTGCACTGAAGATCGAACTGGCAGACGGTATTCGAGCAGAGTAGACCTGCTGTCCAAAAACAGCTGCCGATGCTACTCTATCACCATCCTTTGAACCATCAGTATATATTGCAGAGTATTCAGATGTTACCGATCTAATTTCAGTAAAATGTTGCTGAATTAGTAAAGGGTTTGTTTCTGATTTTTTGTGTTGTGCAAGTTCAAAATTAAAAGTAGGTTTTGGATTTAACCATGGAGGGTTTTCAGGAATTACAATGGGTGCTATGTCATCCAAATTTATATCAGAATTTTCAAAATGTGTATTTACTCGGAGTCCAAAAGGTCGAATTGTATTGGGTTGTTTATCATAAACATTTTCATATAGAGGATTAAAAACACAGTCTTGTGCAGGATTTGAAGGATAAGCCTTCAATTTGGTTGCATACTGCATACCAAGTTTGATACGTCTGTTTTCAAGGGAAGGCTTGTTTGCTTCAACATACAAACTCTCAACTGGAGACGTTCTGAACGCTCCAAGTGAGAGTCGTAGTCCTTGATGATGGACTGTATCTAGTAACTTGATATACGATGGACGGGCTGAACCGTAAACGATACATCCGTAATCCAATTTGGATCGAATCAACGATCTATATAAATTTAATAAAACCGTGCTATCCGCACCCCAG
Source organism: Bathymodiolus brooksi (assembly GCA_963680875.1). NCBI lineage: Eukaryota > Metazoa > Mollusca > Bivalvia > Mytilida > Modiolidae > Bathymodiolus > Bathymodiolus brooksi. The sequence goes on along the minus strand of OY804577.1, from coordinate 69,748,005 downwards.
TCTGTACTGGACACAAATTTTAAAATATTAAGAGCTTTAAGGCTCTTATTTTTAAGCATTTTAATATGGGGTAGAAAGGTAAGTTTATTATCAAAAAGAAGACCTAAAAATTTAGTTTCTGAAACTATTTTAATAGGGGAATTATATAATTTTAACTCCGGGTCTGGATGGAGTCCTCTTTTGTTTTATTCCGAGTAGACAAAGAAATATGAAATTTCGCTCGTACATACTTTTGAATGAAACTTTTCAACTCATTCATACAAGAAAATGTTTCATATTCAAGTTGATTTTCTCCTTGTTGTATTACGTCACAAGACACAAGGCAGTATTTCAGTTATATTTACAGCGACAACAATTCATCAAGAAGACGAATGCAGCACTAATTTACTATGTAAGAAGAGATTCAAGTAGGTAATAAGACGGATGTAGACTGCGTGGAGGTCTTGCTTGCTATAAATAAAAATGATTGTAATAGATAAGGTCAGACATTGTATTGCATCTGGCCACCAAGGGTCAGTCGTTACGAGCTCATTCAGGGCTGATATGACGGGTTCTACCATTGCCAACACATGGCATCTCGTATATTCAGTTCATATATTATATTGTATTTTCTGCAGCTGCTTGTCCCTCTAAACCAGTTGACACTGCATTAATTAAAATATACTACTAGATATCTCATTGTCATAATAGATCGGCTCGCAAATTTTCTGATGTTCCTATACAAATGTGTGACTAATATCAGACCATGACCTTTCCTTGATGGCACGACTGGATGTCTAAAGGGGACAATAAACGTTAGAGAAAACCGAAGGGGCAACATATTACACATCCATCTTAAATAGTACAACGCTGTCAAGCAGAGTTGTGTACTATAATATTTAACAGGCAAACAATCGAAAGCGTCCCGGAGATCAAATGTGACTTGTAATAGAAACGTAAGTATCGTATTTAGTGCGCACGACGCGTTTCTGGAATAACCTTCACCAAGTACGCTCAAAGCTAAAATATTTCAAAGTCAAATAATTTAAAAGTCTTTGGGAGCAGGAAAACCAAAGGGCCTAAACAGGATAGCCAAAATCGTCTGAGGTCACCTATTCCAGAGGGAGTTTTTGATAATAATTACATGATGTAGGATCTGTACATTTCAATAGTAAATAAATTACACACTTTGATACAATTATACAGTGTGATGTGGTAATACAGTCAAATCTGCCTTAAAAGGGTACCTCTATATAACAAATCAATGTCTATAAAGGGCAACTGCTCATAAAGGCCACATTGTCAGGTTCCATTGAGTGCCCTTTATATATAGGTTGGACTGTATCTATAGAGTTTTGTTTTTGCTGCTTGTATGAAATGTACGAGGATTGATTCTGTGAAATCATAGTCGAGAGTAGTCTGTGTCAAGACATGCACTGAAAGTAAAACAAAAATATTTCCAGTAAGTTAATCTGCCATTTTGTAATTCACCATTACATGATAAATCATTTCAAACTAACTTCAAGAATGTTTGTTCAAGGTTATAGTTGTATAACTCGTTAGGAAGTTATTAGACAAGACACCGTTGAAGCATATTACTACATCATAGAGCACGGAAAACATCGCTGTCTATCAATATCGAAATTAACCGTCATTTATTTACGTACGTAAAAGCAATACGATCTATTTTTGGTCACCATTTTTGCATACATCTGTTTTCATTACTTTGAAGTAGTTCCTGCTTGAATAATTATCTAAAAATATCAAATATTGACACGTAATTGCCAGTTTTCAGATACTTGACGTTGAATATATTTTTGAGGGAGTATGATTGAGGAAAACCAGACTGACAGGCAATAAAAACAAAGAGAAATCCACAAAGATTACTAATTGTGAGATCTTCAAGCTTCTAATATATACTTTTTACATTAATTTCATAAGCAGAACGTGTCTTTCCTCTGTTAAGTTAAATTACTTTTTAATTTAAGTGTCATACAGTCCAAAACTCAGTTTACACTTGGATACTCGCTTTAAGTAGAGTAAAACAAGACGTGGGACATTATCTGCGCTTGTTACTATGGATTCTTAAAGTTCAATATGTCAATTTTATTTACTAATCTTGTCATGTTAACAGTTCAATCAAGTTAAGATCACCATGATTTTGGCTTTAATTTGAAACAAACGGGTATAAAAAGTTCGGATATTTTTTTTATTTTTTTATATTCGAATTAAACACTCTATTTTGAAGACGTGTTTGAAGATACCAAAGGGGCAATCAGAATCCGTACATCGAAGAAGAACAGACAACACAATGGCCAAGAGAAAAAGTACAAAAGGACAAACAACGATCTACAAAACCAAAGCTCGAGTAACACGAACCCCACTAGAAATCGGAAAGGAAGGGTAAGCAGTTCCTGCTCCACTAGTTGCACCCGTCGTGTTAATCTAGTTACAAACCCAGTAATAAGTCATAAATGAGGAAAGGACCGGAAAGTGTTGAAAATAGTCGTTGTTTTCATATCTTACTTTACAGCTTCTTAACTATAGATCTACTTAAATGTTCTACTATTTATTTTTGAATATAATGATTTTGAACAGTATTAATTATTATTATTATTATTATTTAATGCTTTATGCCTGGCATTTGTAATAAAATGGGAAACAAAAAATATCACATTGTCGGAACAGTTCCAAAATCACAGAAGCAGAGACAACATCGATTCCAGGTTATATATATAGGACCTAGTTTCTTCACTGTGGAGTACAGTCTCTTCAAATGCGGCGTTTCTTGTTCGTGCGAGACCTTTCTTCGTCTCATTATAGGATCTCCAAGAACAATGCAAATATACATAAACAATCAAAAAACCTGCACAGATTAGCTTCCACTCTGAAAGACAACACACTATCACAAAAATGAATGACAAAATAAGCACAGACAGTACTATTGCATGGTTAAAGAACATTACTCTTAGAACAAACAAACATCTGATATTTCTAACAAATATAATATCAATGATTTATCTACAGAAATTAATGGTAATTAACGTCCCGAGCAAGGTTCGAATCCCGTACCTTGTACTCCGAAGACAACCGCTGTACCAACTGAGCTAAAGGTGACTTTTGAAAGGAAATGTATTACATCTTTGTAGTAATCGAACTTTCCACCCATAGTAACATCCACTAGAACAGATAGCAGATGGTATATAAATATAGTATGATACATGAATGGTCAGGCGTATAAATCAAATTTCTTTACATGACCTCCCATCCAATTAAATCACCGTCCCACGACTTGTCGTTTTTAACACCTGGATGCCACGCAACATGATGTCTGCAACATCATCAAGACCTGAAAACCGTGTTTCAGGTTCAAGCCACCGTCGCTTCCACCATTGCAACGTCTCGAGCTAGGTTCGAATCCCCGTACATTCAGCAATGAAGCAACCACTCTACCAACTGAGCTAAAGCAGATGTCCAATGAATCGGTTATACTTAAATGGCCAGACCAAGAAGAAAATGACTTTTACAGTGAGTACATAATCACCAATTTGCTGAGATCAAATACTGAACATAGAATATTAATAAGATATGGAATGAAATATAATTGTACTCATTTAATTCCTATTGAACCTGCTAGTTCTACCAGCAGATCGTCTATATTTATAAAAAAAAAAAAAAAAAAAAAAAAAAAAGAAAGTCTGTCACAGCGATACAACTATAGCTGCTGCATCATAGTTTGAAGGGAAAATACTTTTCAATGATTTCACAATATTAAATGTGTCAGATTTGAAGAAAGTCTGTCACAACGATACAACTATAGCTGCTGCATCATAGTTTGAAGGGAAAATACTTTTCAATGATTTCACAATATTAAATGTGTCAGATTTGAACTTATTTTTAGCTTTGTTAATTACTTCGCCAAAAAAACATGGATGGGAAATACCCTTTTTCATCAGATATCTGCATGTAGATTTATATTTATATACAAGATATTTAGAGCGTAGATAATAAAATTTAGTGGAAATTGTCAATAATTTATGAAATTGGAATACTTTAAGTGTGAATTTTTTTTCCCTTTTTCACGAGATAATAATCAACGAGTTCCGGACGATGACCCGTTTGTAGTATATTTTTCCTGGTATACGTAATCCGTTCCACATACGATTAGTAGAATATTAACCTTCTAAATCTTTAAGTATCAAAACCGAGTACACACCAAGAGTTGTTTTTCGATTAACTTTGCATATGAATGAAACGTCAATGGTGAGTGAAAGGTTACATGACATGCCCCAAACGGAATGTTGTTAGATGCTAGTGTATCGCCATTGAAAAAAAAACCACAAGATATATCAATCATATAATTTTTATTAGAGTGCACAATATGTGAGACTTGAAGTGAAAGTTGTAGTTTTCTTCTTCGATGGTACTATGTCATAAAGACAATAGAACACAAAATATGTGAATGCCTTTGACTTCCAAATAAATAATCGAACTGTCCTTAATTTCCATGTTTCTCCACAGAATCAAATGTCCGTCGTCCCGTAGTACAGTAAAGGATGGATACGTATACAATTGGATGTGAAATTTCTAAAATTAACCTAGTTCAATATTCATTGTGCTCCCATGTAATGAGTAGTTCCTTAGTGTCATTGTCCTGAATTCTTTGTTGTAATCCAGTATTCTATTACATGACAGGAAGCATTGTCTGCAAACATTTATTATATAACTATGAATAAAATAAGGTAATACAATATCCGTCGGAATAAAAGTAACTGTAACTACTATATCAGTTTGTGCTGATCAGTAAAAAAAAAAGTGTTATATATATATTAATTTATTCCTTCAAAGCTTCATGGGTACATGTAGCTAATTCGAAACAGAGTGCTCCAATTTTAGATTTAAAACCAGATCAATCATATACATGTAAATGATTAATGAACATAGAATGATATACAACCGTATGGGATGAGAAATGTTTTGAAATACAGTTTTTGCATTGCATTTATAGACAGTCATTGTTATATTAATATGAGACAGGCAACCTGTTTGAAGGACGAAGTCCTAAAATTTCAATAATACGATGATCCGTACACGTTATTATCTTTTATTCTGAATGAATTTTGTAGCCGATTTGTTATGGCTGTTCCGTTCATTTTACCTACGCCGCTCTTCCGTCGAGAGTTTCGTAGAAAGAGATTTTTTTATTAGAATTTTATTTCAAGTTTATTTGGATTTTGCATAGAGTAAATAATTAAAGAATTGGGAATTTTTCATTAATATATTTCTTTTGCGTTTCTAAATATCAATTGATCTATTTTTTTTAAACTTCCGGTGAACAGCTATTTGGCTATCAATGTACAGGAGGAAAAATCGGACAACCTACCGTTAAAAGGATTTCGTCAAAGGTACGGAAAAGAACATCTAGAAATACGAAAAAATGAAAATAAAAGAACACATAAATTTAATACGGTTGGAGTCTGTATTTGAAAAAAAAAACCAATGGTTAAATCCGTAATATATCTGTTATTCAGCTATCAGACAGGGTATATAATGTGACATTCCCGGCATAGGATATATATTTAAACGATTTTTTTTCTAGTTAGAGGCGTTCTGATTGGATGTCACAACGAGTACAGATGAGTGCACGTAGAGTGCACGTGCACTCGTCTTAACTCGGTCGTCTCAACCCGAAAACGGCCATTTACGGAAGAATCTATATATATAATGTATAAATATTGAATATTTTATGCATGGAATATTTGCCGCAGGACGTTAGGCAACCAACAGTCAATCAATCATTATAACAAAACATATATATATATATATATAATATAGTTCATTCGTAAACCAAATAAGGAATTGTTTAGTATCTTGTGACACAGACAATACTGTGGCTGAGAAAAAAAAGTCGGCTAATGTGATCGTCATAAATCGTAAAGATTTCCAGCGGCCAAACATGTACATATATATTAACAATAAAATAAACCTACATAGATTTATTTCAACATGCTATCAAGGAAATTATTGCAAAACATAGCATGGACGGTACAATAGCAGAGCAGCCATCGTAAATATCTGACTAAATAAGACCTAGCAACAATAATGACTTCCGTATGAATCCTACTCTGAAAAGATTTATTTATGCCATGTCATCAAATATTTTTTTCAAAATACATCTAAGAGTTTGGAACTCTTTTGCTTAAAAAAATGACCACTGTTATATGAATTAGTGTTTTATACCTTAATAGCTAAAAAGATGTACAGTCCATGGGCATAAGTATTCGTCACCTTCGATTTTTTACTATATATTTCATATAAAACTACATTTTTCAAAAACATTATTGTGAAGTCATTTCGAAATGGATTTTGATCATTTTTGCACCAGAAGAAGCAGAAATATTTAAAGATTATTTGGTTATTTTAGCATCCTTTTCCGTTAGATTGCCTTTATTTTCTTATGATTTAAAGACAATTTTTGTGTTCTGACGTCTAATTTTTTTTATATTTTAACAAAAATAAAATCGGAAAAATCAACATTTGTGTTTAAATCAAAAGAAAACAAAACCATGCAGATAAAAATTACTATCAGATAAACAAATAAAATTCAAAGAATTCTGCGTGTCTTGAAATACATTTCATAAAAATCTGCCCAGAGATAGCTTTAAAATATTTTTTTAGAAAAAATGTGGTTTTATATGAAATATATAGTTAAAAAATCGAAGGTGACGAATACTTATGTCCATGGACTGTAGATATGTAATTTAGTGGGCGTTTTTTAAAAAAATGTTTTGGTTGGAGGGAATAGCATTCATTAAGTATGTTCAAAAGATTGGAAGTCTCACAAATTAAGTCTTTGACAGCAAATAAACAAATTCAACAGGCTCGCAAAAATTATCTATGGTGAGTTATATGCCTGAGGGAGATGAACCTTAAATTTAATAATAATTACATTATTTTGGTAGTTTTAAATTTCAATAAAATATATATCTTAGGAGGTGTACCGATAGTAAAATACTGTTAAATTGTTCATGAATTAAAGTATTGTTAAGCAATTTTTGTTCGGTTCATGAAGAAATAACCTCAATCGGGTTGTACACACCGTGTAACCCGCGTAGCCTCATTTAAAGAAAATCACCTGATGACAACGACACGCGACGCCTTGAGAACGACGTCTATTTTTCGATTCCATACATTGACAAATAACCTCAACTTTTTAATCCAATCAAGACACGTATAAAATGACATGTGACTCTAAAATTAATTTATATGGTCATAACCTCTATTTTTTTCTTTTCATCATTTGTGTCCATCCGAACTCTTTAAACAGTTCATTAACTACATGAGTTAACAAATTTAGTAAAATACGATTTTAACTAGAGTGAAATTTACATTTGATATGTCATGAAGATAATTGAAAGCTAAGCCAAGTCGGATATATTCTCAAACTGCGACCTACATGATCGATTTTCATAGGAGGTCCGTATCTTTAAATGCTGCAATCTTAGGCCAAGTTATTAAAGGATTTGCTTTGTTAAATGGTTGAATTTTATTAGATGTCATTCGAATTCAACCCACCTTATACTATAGGTTATACTAGGGTCCATAGCTTAATTGACAAATTGAGTTGACATTATATCACATAAAACTACTTTTTAGCTATTAGAATACAATACATAATATATAGCTTAAGTTCGTGGTATTGTCGATTAAGTTATGATTGTATATGTATTCCTTCATTGGCTATATAACAATGCGGTGATCTATTATGCTTCGCACATGCGTATTGCCGGACAAATTGTTGCCAGCATTCCTGAGTGATAAACGCGTTGATATCTTAATGTAGTGCGCATGACGCATTACTGGGGAAACGACAATGAAGAACCCTCAAATTCAAAAGCGTGGAAAACCCAAAAATGTAAAGTCTTTAGAGCAAGAAAACCAAAGGATCTAAAGAAGATCGTACCTTCAGATTGAAGCTGTTCGCATATGTACTTTTACATTCAACCAACTGACTTTGTGCAACACATGTTGGTTCGTTACCATTAATACCATTATATGAATCTGATGAAGCACGAATTAAATTTACATATATACCATTCTTGAGAAGGAAACTAGGACGTCATGACCTTCAACGGCCAACTTGACAAGGAAAACATACGGGCATTTTCCCTGTCTTAAAATGCGGGTATGATACGGGTGTAATATCCTCTTATGTAAGTGGTGCCTGGTCAATAATGACACACGTGATCAAGTTTGTGTAATGTATTGTTACAATAATGAAATGTATCCTTGCCGAAGTGTAATAGAACTTAAATACATGATTAAGTGTAAGTTCCAGTGTATAAACACAGCATTACTCTACAAATAAATAATACTTTGCGTACAAACATCTTTCAAGGTTAGCACTGATTTTCTCATTAACAATATTTTTTTATGAAACTTTCATAGATTACTTTGGCAACTTTATAAATTGACCTTGTAAAAACCTCAAGTACACAGGAAAGAATTATACCGAAATGTGTATAGATCATTGCTAAGTTATTACAAAACCTCACATAGCATTTGTTCAGATGAACTATAAATAAATCCAAAAGTTTAGGGACATCTTTTATTCATTATTCGTACCTTCCAATATTCAAATTAGACCAACGAACCTGTTAGATAGCTATCTTGTTCAGTGTAGTCGTTGTTTTTACAGCTGAAGTTTATGAGTTCTACTCCTCCCATGTGATAACGTTTTTTAGTTATTCAGCTGGAGTTTATGAGTTCTACTCCTCTCATGTGATAACGTTTTTTAGTTATTCAGCTGAAGTTTATGAGTTCTACTCCTCCCATGTGATAACGTTTTTTAGTTATTCAGCTGGAGTTTATGAGTTCTACTCCTCCCATGTGATAACGTTTTTTAGTTATTCAGCTGAAGTTTATGAGTTCTACTCCTCCCATGTGATGACGTTTTTTAGTTATTCAGCTGAAGTTTATGAGTTCTACTCCTCCCATGTGATAACGTTTTTTAGTTATTCAGCTGAAGTTTATGAGTTCTACTCCTCCCATGTGATAACGTTTTTTAGTTATTCAGCTGAAGTTTATGAGTTCTACTCCTCCCATGTGATAACGTTGTTTAGTTATTCAACTGGAGTTTATGAGTTCTACTCCTCCCATGTGATAACGTTTTTTAGTTATTCAGCTGAAGTTTATGAGTTCTACTCCTCCCATGTGATAACGTTTTTTAGTTATTCAGCTGGAGTTTATGAGTTCTACTCCTCCCATGTGATCACGTTTTTTAGTTATTCAGCTGAAGTTTATGAGTTCTACTCCTCCCATGTGATGACGTTTTTTAGTTATTCAGCTGAAGTTTATGAGTTCTACTCCTCCCATGTGATAACGTTTTTTAGTTATTCAGCTGGAGTTTATGAGTTCTACTCCTCCCATGTGATAACGTTTATTAGTTATTCAGCTGAAGTTTATGAGTTCTACTCCTCCCATGTGATAACGTTTTTTAGTTATTCAGCTGGAGTTTATGAGTTCTACTCCTCCCATGTGATAACGTTTTTTAGTTATTCAGTTGGAGTTTATGAGTTCTACTCCTCCCATGTGATGACGTTTCTTAGTTATTCAGCTGAAGTTTATGAGTTCTACTCCTCCCATGTGATAACGTTTTTTAGTTATTCAGCTGAAGTTTATGAGTTCTACTCCTCCCATGTGATAACGTTTTTTAGTTATTCAGCTGAAGTTTATGAGTTCTACTCCTCCCATGTGATAACGTTTTTTAGTTATTCAGCTGAAGTTTATGAGTTCTACTCCTCCCATGTGATCACGTTTTTTAGTTATTCAGCTGGAGTTTATGAGTTCTACTCCTCCGATGTGATAACGTTTTTTAGTTATTCAGCTGAAGTTTATGAGTTCTACTCCTCCCATGTGATTACGTTTTTTAGTTATTCAGCTGAAGTTTATGAGTTCTACTCCTCCCATGTGATAACGTTTTTTAGTTATTCAGCTGAAGTTTATGAGTTCTACTCCTCCCATGTGATAACGTTTATTAGTTATTCAGCTGGAGTTTATGAGTTCTACTCCTCCCATGTGATAACGTTTTTTAGTTATTCAGCTGGAGTTTATGAGTTCTACTCCTCCCATGTGATAACGTTTATTAGTTATTCAGCTGAAGTTTATGAGTTCTACTCCTCCCATGTGATAACGTTTTTTAGTTATTCAGCTGGAGTTTATGAGTTCTACTCCTCCGATGTGATAACGTTTTTTAGTTATTCAGCTGAAGTTTATGAGTTCTACTCCTCCCATGTGATGACGTTTTTTAGTTATTCAGCTGAAGTTTATGAGTTCTACTCCTCCTATGTGATGACGTTTTTTAGTTATTCAGCTGAAGTTTATGAGTTCTACTCCTCCCATGTGATAACGTTTTTTAGTTATTCAGCTGAAGTTTATGAGTTCTACTCCTCCCATGTGATAACGTTTTTTAGTTATTCAGCTGAAGTTTATGAGTTCTACTCCTCCCATGTGATAACGTTTTTTAGTTATTCAGCTGGAGTTTATGAGTTCTACTCCTCCCATGTGATAACGTTTTTTAGTTATTCAGCTGGAGTTTATGAGTTCTACTCCTCCCATGTGATAACGTTTTTTAGTTATTCAGCTGGAGTTTATGAGTTCTACTCCTCCCATGTGATCACGTTTTTTAGTTATTCAGCTGAAGTTTATGAGTTCTACTCCTCCCATGTGATGACGTTTTTTAGTTATTCAGCTGAAGTTTATGAGTTCTACTCCTCCCATGTGATAACGTTTATTAGTTATTCAGCTGAAGTTTATGAGTTCTACTCCTCCCATGTGATAACGTTTTTTAGTTATTCAGCTGAAGTTTATGAGTTCTACTCCTCCCATGTGATAACGTTTATTAGTTATTCAGCTGGAGTTTATGAGTTCTACTCCTCCCATGTGATAACGTTTTTTAGTTATTCAGCTGGAGTTTATGAGTTCTACTCCTCCCATGTGATAACGTTTATTAGTTATTCAGCTGAAGTTTATGAGTTCTACTCCTCCCATGTGATAACGTTTTTTAGTTATTCAGCTGGAGTTTATGAGTTCTACTCCTCCGATGTGATAACGTTTTTTAGTTATTCAGCTGAAGTTTATGAGTTCTACTCCTCCCATGTGATGACGTTTTTTAGTTATTCAGCTGAAGTTTATGAGTTCTACTCCTCCTATGTGATGACGTTTTTTAGTTATTCAGCTGAAGTTTATGAGTTCTACTCCTCCCATGTGATAACGTTTTTTAGTTATTCAGCTGAAGTTTATGAGTTCTACTCCTCCCATGTGATAACGTTTTTTAGTTATTCAGCTGAAGTTTATGAGTTCTACTCCTCCCATGTGATAACGTTTTTTAGTTATTCAGCTGGAGTTTATGAGTTCTACTCCTCCCATGTGATAACGTTTTTTAGTTATTCAGCTGGAGTTTATGAGTTCTACTCCTCCCATGTGATAACGTTTTTTAGTTATTCAGCTGGAGTTTATGAGTTCTACTCCTCCCATGTGATCACGTTTTTTAGTTATTCAGCTGAAGTTTATGAGTTCTACTCCTCCCATGTGATGACGTTTTTTAGTTATTCAGCTGAAGTTTATGAGTTCTACTCCTCCCATGTGATAACGTTTATTAGTTATTCAGCTGGAGTTTATGAGTTCTACTCCTCCCATGTGATAACGTTTATTAGTTATTCAGCTGAAGTTTATGAGTTCTACTCCTCCCATGTGATAACGTTTTTTAGTTATTCAGCTGGAGTTTATGAGTTCTACTCCTCCCATGTGATAACGTTTTTTAGTTATTCAGTTGGAGTTTATGAGTTCTACTCCTCCCATGTGATCACGTTTTTTAGTTATTCAGCTGAAGTTTATGAGTTCTACTCCTCCCATGTGATGACGTTTCTTAGTTATTCAGCTGAAGTTTATGAGTTCTACTCCTCCCATGTGATAACGTTGTTTAGTTATTCAGCTGGAGTTTATGAGTTCTACTCCTCCCATGTGATGACGTTTTTTAGTTATTCAGCTGAAGTTTATGAGTTCTACTCCTCCCATGTGATAACGTTTTTTAGTTATTCAGCTGAAGTTTATGAGTTCTACTCCTCCGATGTGATAACGTTTTTTAGTTATTCAGCTGAAGTTTATGAGTTCTACTCCTCCCATGTGATGACGTTTTTTAGTTATTCAGCTGAAGTTTATGAGTTCTACTCCTCCCATGTGATAACGTTTTTTAGTTATTCAGCTGAAGTTTATGAGTTCTACTCCTCCGATGTGATAACGTTTTTTAGTTATTCAGCTGAAGTTTATGAGTTCTACTCCTCCCATGTGATGACGTTTTTTAGTTATTCAGCTGAAGTTTATGAGTTCTACTCCTCCCATGTGATAACGTTTTTTAGTTATTCAGCTGAAGTTTATGAGTTCTACTCCTCCCATGTGATAACGTTTATTAGTTATTCAGCTGGAGTTTATGAGTTCTACTCCTCCCATGTGATAACGTTTTTTAGTTATTCAGCTAGAGTTTATGAGTTCTACTCCTCCCATGTGATGACGTTTTTTAGTTATTCAGCTGAAGTTTATGAGTTCTACTCCTCCCATGTGATAACGTTTTTTAGTTATTCAGCTGAAGTTTATGAGTTCTACTCCTCCGATGTGATAACGTTTTTTAGTTATTCAGCTGAAGTTTATGAGTTCTACTCCTCCCATGTGATGACGTTTTTTAGTTATTCAGCTGAAGTTTATGAGTTCTACTCCTCCCATGTGATAACGTTTTTTAGTTATTCAGCTGAAGTTTATGAGTTCTACTCCTCCGATGTGATAACGTTTTTTAGTTATTCAGCTGAAGTTTATGAGTTCTACTCCTCCCATGTGATGACGTTTTTTAGTTATTCAGCTGAAGTTTATGAGTTCTACTCCTCCCATGTGATAACGTTTTTTAGTTATTCAGCTGAAGTTTATGAGTTCTACTCCTCCCATGTGATAACGTTTATTAGTTATTCAGCTGGAGTTTATGAGTTCTACTCCTCCCATGTGATAACGTTTTTTAGTTATTCAGCTGGAGTTTATGAGTTCTACTCCTCCCATGTGATAACGTTTATTAGTTATTCAGCTGAAGTTTATGAGTTCTACTCCTCCCATGTGATAACGTTTTTTAGTTATTCAGCTGAAGTTTATGAGTTCTACTCCTCCCATGTGATAACGTTTTTTAGTTATTCAGCTGAAGTTTATGAGTTCTACTCCTCCCATGTGATGACGTTTCTTAGTTATTCAGCTGAAGTTTATGAGTTCTACTCCTCCCATGTGATAACGTTGTTTAGTTATTCAGCTGGAGTTTATGAGTTCTACTCCTCCCATGTGATGACGTTTTTTAGTTATTCAGCTGAAGTTTATGAGTTCTACTCCTCCCATGTGATAACGTTTTTTAGTTATTCAGCTGAAGTTTATGAGTTCTACTCCTCCGATGTGATAACGTTTTTTAGTTATTCAGCTGAAGTTTATGAGTTCTACTCCTCCCATGTGATGACGTTTTTTAGTTATTCAGCTGAAGTTTATGAGTTCTACTCCTCCCATGTGATAACGTTTTTTAGTTATTCAGCTGAAGTTTATGAGTTCTACTCCTCCGATGTGATAACGTTTTTTAGTTATTCAGCTGAAGTTTATGAGTTCTACTCCTCCCATGTGATGACGTTTTTTAGTTATTCAGCTGAAGTTTATGAGTTCTACTCCTCCCATGTGATAACGTTTTTTAGTTATTCAGCTGAAGTTTATGAGTTCTACTCCTCCCATGTGATAACGTTTATTAGTTATTCAGCTGGAGTTTATGAGTTCTACTCCTCCCATGTGATAACGTTTTTTAGTTATTCAGCTGGAGTTTATGAGTTCTACTCCTCCCATGTGATAACGTTTATTAGTTATTCAGCTGAAGTTTATGAGTTCTACTCCTCCCATGTGATAACGTTTTTTAGTTATTCAGCTGGAGTTTATGAGTTCTACTCCTCCCATGTGATCACGTTTTTTAGTTATTCAGCTGAAGTTTATGAGTTCTACTCCTCCCATGTGATGACGTTTTTTAGTTATTCAGCTGAAGTTTATGAGTTCTACTCCTCCCATGTGATAACGTTTTTTAGTTATTCAGCTGGAGTTTATGAGTTCTACTCCTCCCATGTGATAACGTTTATTAGTTATTCAGCTGAAGTTTATGAGTTCTACTCCTCCCATGTGATAACGTTTTTTAGTTATTCAGCTGGAGTTTATGAGTTCTACTCCTCCCATGTGATAACGTTTTTTAGTTATTCAGTTGGAGTTTATGAGTTCTACTCCTCCCATGTGATCACGTTTTTTAGTTATTCAGCTGAAGTTTATGAGTTCTACTCCTTCCATGTGATGACGTTTCTTAGTTATTCAGCTGAAGTTTATGAGTTCTACTCCTCCGATGTGATAACGTTTTTTAGTTATTCAGCTGAAGTTTATGAGTTCTACTCCTCCCATGTGATGACGTTTTTTAGTTATTCAGCTGAAGTTTATGAGTTCTACTCCTCCCATGTGATAACGTTTTTTAGTTATTCAGCTGAAGTTTATGAGTTCTACTCCTCCGATGTGATAACGTTTTTTAGTTATTCAGCTGAAGTTTATGAGTTCTACTCCTCCCATGTGATGACGTTTCTTAGTTATTCAGCTGAAGTTTATGAGTTCTACTCCTCCCATGTGATAACGTTTTTTAGTTATTCAGCTGAAGTTTATGAGTTCTACTCCTCCCATGTGATAACGTTTTTTAGTTATTCAGCTGAAGTTTATGAGTTCTACTCCTCCCATGTGATAACGTTTTTTAGTTATTCAGCTGAAGTTTATGAGTTCTACTCCTCCCATGTGATAACGTTTCTTAGTTATTCAGCTGGAGTTTATGAGTTCTACTCCTCCGATGTGATAACGTTTTTTAGTTATTCAGCTGAAGTTTATGAGTTCTACTCCTCCCATGTGATGACGTTTTTTAGTTATTCAGCTGAAGTTTATGAGTTCTACTCCTCCCATGTGATGACGTTTTTTAGTTATTCAGCTGAAGTTTATGAGTTCTACTCCTCCCATGTGATAACGTTTTTTAGTTATTCAGCTGAAGTTTATGAGTTCTACTCCTCCCATGTGATCACGTTTTTTAGTTATTCAGCTGAAGTTTATGAGTTCTACTCCTCCCATGTGATAACGTTTTTTAGTTATTCAGCTGGAGTTTATGAGTTCTACTCCTCCCATGTGATAACGTTTTTTAGTTATTCAGCTGGAGTTTATGAGTTCTACTCCTCCCATGTGATAACGTTTTTTAGTTATTCAGCTGGAGTTTATGAGTTCTACTCCTCCCATGTGATCACGTTTTTTAGTTATTCAGCTGAAGTTTATGAGTTCTACTCCTCCCATGTGATGACGTTTTTTAGTTATTCAGCTGAAGTTTATGAGTTCTACTCCTCCCATGTGATAACGTTTTTTAGTTATTCAGCTGGAGTTTATGAGTTCTACTCCTCCCATGTGATAACGTTTATTAGTTATTCAGCTGAAGTTTATGAGTTCTACTCCTCCCATGTGATAACGTTTTTTAGTTATTCAGCTGGAGTTTATGAGTTCTACTCCTCCCATGTGATAACGTTTTTTAGTTATTCAGTTGGAGTTTATGAGTTCTACTCCTCCCATGTGATCACGTTTTTTAGTTATTCAGCTGAAGTTTATGAGTTCTACTCCTCCCATGTGATGACGTTTCTTAGTTATTCAGCTGAAGTTTATGAGTTCTACTCCTCCGATGTGATAACGTTTTTTAGTTATTCAGCTGAAGTTTATGAGTTCTACTCCTCCCATGTGATGACGTTTTTTAGTTATTCAGCTGAAGTTTATGAGTTCTACTCCTCCCATGTGATAACGTTTTTTAGTTATTCAGCTGAAGTTTATGAGTTCTACTCCTCCGATGTGATAACGTTTTTTAGTTATTCAGCTGAAGTTTATGAGTTCTACTCCTCCCATGTGATGACGTTTTTTAGTTATTCAGCTGAAGTTTATGAGTTCTACTCCTCCCATGTGATAACGTTTTTTAGTTATTCAGCTGAAGTTTATGAGTTCTACTCCTCCCATGTGATAACGTTTTTTAGTTATTCAGCTGAAGTTTATGAGTTCTACTCCTCCCATGTGATAACGTTTTTTAGTTATTCAGCTGAAGTTTATGAGTTCTACTCCTCCCATGTGATAACGTTTCTTAGTTATTCAGCTGGAGTTTATGAGTTCTACTCCTCCGATGTGATAACGTTTTTTAGTTATTCAGCTGAAGTTTATGAGTTCTACTCCTCCCATGTGATGACGTTTTTTAGTTATTCAGCTGAAGTTTATGAGTTCTACTCCTCCCATGTGATGACGTTTTTTAGTTATTCAGCTGAAGTTTATGAGTTCTACTCCTCCCATGTGATAACGTTTTTTAGTTATTCAGCTGAAGTTTATGAGTTCTACTCCTCCCATGTGATAACGTTTTTTAGTTATTCAGCTGAAGTTTATGAGTTCTACTCCTCCCATGTGATAACGTTTTTTAGTTATTCAGCTGGAGTTTATGAGTTCTACTCCTCCCATGTGATAACGTTTTTTAGTTATTCAGCTGGAGTTTATGAGTTCTACTCCTCCCATGTGATAACGTTTTTTAGTTATTCAGCTGGAGTTTATGAGTTCTACTCCTCCCATGTGATCACGTTTTTTAGTTATTCAGCTGAAGTTTATGAGTTCTACTCCTCCCATGTGATGACGTTTTTTAGTTATTCAGCTGAAGTTTATGAGTTCTACTCCTCCCATGTGATAACGTTTTTTAGTTATTCAGCTGGAGTTTATGAGTTCTACTCCTCCCATGTGATCACGTTTTTTAGTTATTCAGCTGAAGTTTATGAGTTCTACTCCTCCCATGTGATAACGTTTTTTAGTTATTCAGCTGAAGTTTATGAGTTCTACTCCTCCGATGTGATAACGTTTCTTAGTTATTCAGCTGAAGTTTATGAGTTCTACTCCTCCCATGTGATGACGTTTTTTAGTTATTCAGCTGAAGTTTATGAGTTCTACTCCTCCCATGTGATAACGTTTTTTAGTTATTCAGCTGAAGTTTATGAGTTCTACTCCTCCCATGTGATAACGTTTTTTAGTTATTCAGCTGGAGTTTATGAGTTCTACTCCTCCCATGTGATAACGTTTTTTAGTTATTCAGCTGAAGTTTATGAGTTCTACTCCTCCCATGTGATAACGTTTTTTAGTTATTCAGCTGGAGTTTATGAGTTCTACTCCTCCCATGTGATCACGTTTTTTAGTTATTCAGCTGAAGTTTATGAGTTCTACTCCTCCCATGTGATGACGTTTTTTAGTTATTCAGCTGAAGTTTATGAGTTCTACTCCTCCCATGTGATAACGTTTTTTAGTTATTCAGCTGGAGTTTATGAGTTCTACTCCTCCCATGTGATGACGTTTATTAGTTATTCAGCTGAAGTTTATGAGTTCTACTCCTCCCATGTGATAACGTTTTTTAGTTATTCAGCTGGAATTTATGAGTTCTACTCCTCCCATGTGATCACGTTTTTTAGTTATTCAGCTGAAGTTTATGAGTTCTACTCCTTCCATGTGATGACGTTTCTTAGTTATTCAGCTGAAGTTTATGAGTTCTACTCCTCCCATGTGATAACGTTTTTTAGTTATTCAGCTGGAGTTTATGAGTTCTACTCCTCCCATGTGATGACGTTTTTTAGTTATTCAGCTGAAGTTTATGAGTTCTACTCCTCCCATGTGATAACGTTTTTTAGTTATTCAGCTGAAGTTTATGAGTTCTACTCCTCCGATGTGATAACGTTTTTTAGTTATTCAGCTGAAGTTTATGAGTTCTACTCCTCCCATGTGATGACGTTTTTTAGTTATTCAGCTGAAGTTTATGAGTTCTACTCCTCCCATGTGATAACGTTTTTTAGTTATTCAGCTGAAGTTTATGAGTTCTACTCCTCCGATGTGATAACGTTTTTTAGTTATTCAGCTGAAGTTTATGAGTTCTACTCCTCCCATGTGATGACGTTTTTTAGTTATTCAGCTGAAGTTTATGAGTTCTACTCCTCCCATGTGATAACGTTTTTTAGTTATTCAGCTGAAGTTTATGAGTTCTACTCCTCCCATGTGATAACGTTTTTTAGTTATTCAGCTGAAGTTTATGAGTTCTACTCCTCCCATGTGATAACGTTTTTTAGTTATTCAGCTGAAGTTTATGAGTTCTACTCCTCCCATGTGATAACGTTTCTTAGTTATTCAGCTGGAGTTTATGAGTTCTACTCCTCCGATGTGATAACGTTTTTTAGTTATTCAGCTGAAGTTTATGAGTTCTACTCCTCCCATGTGATGACGTTTTTTAGTTATTCAGCTGAAGTTTATGAGTTCTACTCCTCCCATGTGATAACGTTTATTAGTTATTCAGCTGAAGTTTATGAGTTCTACTCCTCCCATGTGATAACGTTTTTTAGTTATTCAGCTGGAGTTTATGAGTTCTACTCCTCCCATGTGATAACGTTTTTTAGTTATTCAGCTGGAGTTTATGAGTTCTACTCCTCCCATGTGATAACGTTTTTTAGTTATTCAGCTGGAGTTTATGAGTTCTACTCCTCCCATGTGATGACGTTTTTTAGTTATTCAGCTGAAGTTTATGAGTTCTACTCCTCCCATGTGATAACGTTTTTTAGTTATTCAGCTGAAGTTTATGAGTTCTACTCCTCCGATGTGATAACGTTTTTTAGTTATTCAGCTGAAGTTTATGAGTTCTACTCCTCCCATGTGATGACGTTTTTTAGTTATTCAGCTGAAGTTTATGAGTTCTACTCCTCCCATGTGATAACGTTTTTTAGTTATTCAGCTGAAGTTTATGAGTTCTACTCCTCCGATGTGATAACGTTTTTTAGTTATTCAGCTGAAGTTTATGAGTTCTACTCCTCCCATGTGATGACGTTTTTTAGTTATTCAGCTGAAGTTTATGAGTTCTACTCCTCCCATGTGATAACGTTTTTTAGTTATTCAGCTGAAGTTTATGAGTTCTACTCCTCCCATGTGATAACGTTTTTTAGTTATTCAGCTGAAGTTTATGAGTTCTACTCCTCCCATGTGATAACGTTTTTTAGTTATTCAGCTGAAGTTTATGAGTTCTACTCCTCCCATGTGATAACGTTTCTTAGTTATTCAGCTGGAGTTTATGAGTTCTACTCCTCCGATGTGATAACGTTTTTTAGTTATTCAGCTGAAGTTTATGAGTTCTACTCCTCCCATGTGATGACGTTTTTTAGTTATTCAGCTGAAGTTTATGAGTTCTACTCCTCCCATGTGATAACGTTTATTAGTTATTCAGCTGAAGTTTATGAGTTCTACTCCTCCCATGTGATAACGTTTTTTAGTTATTCAGCTGGAGTTTATGAGTTCTACTCCTCCCATGTGATAACGTTTTTTAGTTATTCAGCTGGAGTTTATGAGTTCTACTCCTCCCATGTGATAACGTTTTTTAGTTATTCAGCTGAAGTTTATGAGTTCTACTCCTCCCATGTGATAACGTTTTTTAGTTATTCAGCTGGAGTTTATGAGTTCTACTCCTCCGATGTGATAACGTTTTTTAGTTATTCAGCTGAAGTTTATGAGTTCTACTCCTCCCATGTGATGACGTTTTTTAGTTATTCAGCTGAAGTTTATGAGTTCTACTCCTCCCATGTGATAACGTTTTTTAGTTATTCAGCTGAAGTTTATGAGTTCTACTCCTCCCATGTGATAACGTTTATTAGTTATTCAGCTGAAGTTTATGAGTTCTACTCCTCCCATGTGATAACGTTTTTTAGTTATTCAGCTGAAGTTTATGAGTTCTACTCCTCCCATGTGATAACGTTTTTTAGTTATTCAGCTGAAGTTTATGAGTTCTACTCCTCCCATGTGATAACGTTTTTTAGTTATTCAGCTGAAGTTTATGAGTTCTACTCCTCCCATGTGATAACGTTTTTTAGTTATTCAGCTGAAGTTTATGAGTTCTACTCCTCCCATGTGATAACATTTTTTAGTTATTCAGCTGAAGTTTATGAGTTCTACTCCTCCATGTGATGACGTTTTTTAGTTATTCAGCTGAAGTTTATGAGTTCTACTCCTCCCATGTGATAACGTTTTTTTTAGTTATTCAGCTGAAGTTTATGAGTTCTACTCCTCCCATGTGATAACGTTTTTTAGTTATTCAGCTGAAGTTTATGAGTTCTACTCCTCCCATGTGATAACGTTTTTTAAGTTATTTGTGGCAGGTCGGTGGTATTCTTTGGATGCCACTTTATTCATATACCAATGATAACTACCGTTAAAAGAGGTTTAAACAAGTGTAAGTACAAACCATACGTATATAATTCTTGTACATTTTCATAACGAACATTGATTATTATTATTAAATCTAAAATAATATGTGGTGAGAACAAATCGCATTCGGTTTCCCGTCATATTTTTCTAACGTAATCTCCGAGTTTTACATTGAAATCAAATCTCCAAATAACTTTCGATAGTTAGTATCAGTATTATAAGACTCGCTGTTAAAATGACACATTTTGCTTCCTCAATCTGCGAAATGGTGTTATTCACTTGCAGAGAGTTATATATTTCATATTTCTCATTAGAAATGGTACGCCGATCGAAAATTGAAATACTCTTTTCATCCAGGTATCTCTAATTTGACTTGACTAATTGAAATGAAATTAAAGCTATAAAGTTACATTATGTATTGATGAGTTTTTATTTTTTTTTATTTTCTTCAATAATAAATACATATTTTTTTCTCTTTTTTTTTTAGATTTGCAACTATAAACAAACACTTAATCTTTGTTTCTGATTTTCATCAACATTGACCCACTTGTATTAAAATAACTAAAGATTAATCATATCATTTTCAACTCCCACAAACATTGCTTTTCGATTAAATGTCTGATTGATCATAAAATAACTTCTCCCAACATCATCATCATGACATCACGCGATGTCTGACTTAATGTCACGCAGTAGCTCACAATGGATCGTGTAACCGGAACAAGATAATTCCGTTGATGATATGTGTTTTTTTAGCTTATCACTTCATTGGATGTTTTGTAGTTACAGTCATTAAGATTAATATCGGAAATTTCACTTTTCCCATAAGGATGTATTAGGTTTGATCTGACCACATGCTGGGGCTCAACCTTTTAACGACAAGCGTTGCATTTCCGAAAGTCATTTATAATGTAATTGTTAGTAAATAAGACAAAATGTTTGAATATACCAAAATAGATAATCAGAAGTAGGGCATTGAAGAAGGGACAGACAATCCAATGAACAAATGAAAAAGGACATAAAGACCAACCATTGTCAAGCAACGCGAAATAGAACAAAAACAAGAGCTTGTTCAACGCGAACCCTACTAATAACCCGACATTAATTACACCTGGTTACATGTCAAATGAAATTAAATTACAAAATAGATGTTCTCTTTCACTATGTTCATCGGGACATAAATATTGTCTTGTGTTACAATACAGAGAAACAACAGACACATGAGATACGTTTTGTATGGATTGAGTTTAATATCAGTAACCAGTTCAGATACAGAAAATATACAACAAAGTCATATTATATATGCATACAGTTCTGTTCCTTTTGACCAAACTACAAAATATAAAAAAAAGTGCAATTTTTAAACTGTTTATGTAAACAACAAATACCTTTATATAAAAAATACTTTTAGTTATTATTAGTATCGTGAACTAACTCGTACAACTAGATATTGGTTTTTGTCGACAACAAAAATGTGCGCCAAAATACATTTGAATAACTGCTCAAGCAATCAATGGGCCGTGTACTTCTTTACAACAAGATATACATTTCATCATGGAAATAATATAACATTTACAATAATATGTGGACTTGTATTTACCCTCAAACTGGTTCAGTCTGTATTAGATATATTTCAACGTCTGAACATGCAATCCCAACAATTTTACAATTAAATTACTAGCTGGTGAGTTTTTCTTTCATCAGCGAGATTTGAACCCACATCGTTGGTACACAGCATCACCGATTCTCTTAGCATAATGACGAACCATTTAACCCCCTCGGCCAAATCCACTGTATAAAATATAGTTTCATTAACCAAGATGATACTTTGTCACGTAAGTTAAAACTAAAAGGCATCATTAAGCGTGAGACGCTTGTATATACACATGCATATAAATATATGCTAAGTCGCTTTAAATGAAAAACATGTTAAACCAGAAGGGATACAAAAAATTATGTCTGCCTATTAATTTTCCATTGCTGTGATAACTTGAGAATAATTTTACTTTCATCATAGCTAAACTGTCATATCGTATAGTTAGTTCTTGCTACCATAAATAATAAAGACGCTAGAGAATACCGAAAGGGCAATAACAAATGGACAATCCAGAGAAACTGACAAGATAGGGCACACAAGACGAAGAAAACCAAAGTAAAATCACAACACAATCAGAAATTGGCTAACGGTAAATGTCTGGAGTGTCTTAGCGACAGATCTCCTGTAGTCCTGATCGTATGTTAGTGACTTATCAGAGGTCGATCGGTTTGTCCAGGTGCTCACATTTCCTGTAACAAATAATCAAAAGGAATATATATATATATGACGTCTACAATTTGTCTCTAGTCAAATAGACTTGGTTGTGGCGGTCGATTCAACGAACGTAACGAATCTTTTTAATGTTTCGTCAAGACGAGGAAACCATTATGATTTACACAGCCTCGGAGGTGGAAAGGTTAGTTAGCATACTCGTCTTGAATATATCATCGGTTATTTCGATGAACGGTAGAATCAAACTAAAATCTTTAATATTGGTATAATTGCTGCTTGATTGATAAATAAGGGTAATACCAAAATTACCGAACTCCGAACAATCTAACAAAGGGAAAGTCAAAACTCATAAGTTTATAAACAGACAAAATCAGTCAACAACCGGAAAACTGTGAAAACCGTAATGACCCTGACTTGGTACAGGCATTTCTAAAGAAATGGTGGATTGAATCAGATTTTAAAGCGCCAAACCTCCCCCTTTCATTACGGCTCAAAGTTTCCGGCTGTCACAAAGCCTTAAGGAGCAAGAGTAAATACTGGACTCAGAGTAACGATAATATGTCCAGGTGAGGCGAAATGTCTACTTCACTGTAAAAAATCTAGCGGGGCGTGTTGGTCTAGTACAAAGCGGGCAACAACCCCTCTCCGCTAACTTTTGAATGTACTGTGAAGTTCTGCTTGTTTAACAAGAGTTTGAAGATACCAAAGGGGTAACAGAATCCGTAAGTCGAAGGACAGACAACACAATGGCCGAAAGAAAAAGGACAAAAGGACAAACAACGATCTACAAAACATTACACATCAAACTAAAGATCTTACGAAGCGTCGCCTGTACCTAGTTGTTCAATAATACACACATAGCATCATACTGGGCAAGTGCACTGTCGTGTTTATGAAGTATTTTTTTAAATATAGCACATATAATTGAATTCGACAGTTGAGAAGGTTTTACACTAAAAATACGCAATGCAATTAGGATGTATAGTGTATGAAAGGTGAATGACCTTGTTACAGCAGTCTCTTGAATTCTCGTTAAGTTATAAATTATATCCGATTTATCTCAAATATGTTTGTGGAACTCGACAACCTCGTCCTGTTTCTCACAGTAAAATAAAATTGTCTATAGAATATATTTGCTATTTTTAGTACTGAAAGAGTAAAGAACTATTATGATTCTTTTCTGTGCCATGTAATAAATTCCCAAGATATTTCATCTTCTTTTTTTTCTTTTTTTTGTATTTTGAAAGAATCTATAGTACTAAGGTGAATGAAATGATGTTATTGACGTGTAACCTTTAGCAAATATACTATGGCATTCGTGTAAAAAAAACGTAGATATTAAATTTAGTGCGCATTCTTTGTATTCTGTATATATATCATTGTCTATTTATCTTTAAGGAATATGTTCAATTTTTGAACAGATTATACAAGGATAGCCTGATAAAAAATTGAACATATTCCTTATAATTTCATTTGTACAACAAAATGTAATGATTTCGCGATTTTAATTTCGATTATTTCATGGGACTATTTGGGTTTGTCGTTGGCGAATGAATATGTTGGCGACGTCACAACCAACCCAGGTTATCAAGTATAACCAATGTTGCTCTAGGCGGATTACATTAAATATATATATATAAACGTCTAAAATGTAGCACAACAACACCAAAAAAAGATGTTAAAATATAACAAAAATAACTATGTCTACAAAAAAACTATAATTATCATCAAGTTGACGGATATTTCGCTTGACCGACAAGCTTCATCAGCGTCTGTAATCTGATCCAACATCCCGTAGGTTCATACGTTGGCTACTTTTTCAGACGTTTATATATATATAAACCTTTGTAAACTTACTATTTAGTGAGTTGTAATTATACCATCTAATCTTTACAAACTCAGTCTAACTTTGATAGACACTGAAGACGGTCATTTGTAGATACGATAACGTAACCCTCAGTCCGCTTTTGCTGCCAGCGAGGGTTACGAATCGGTCCCATTCAACGTATGGGAGCAGCGCCCGGAGTGATTCACACCGAGCGGTTTTTTGTCCTAATTCCGTTGTAAGTGGTTGGAAAAATTAACGGGGGTGAAAGATAAATATATTTAGGTAAACATTGAGGTGTTAAGTAAACGCTGCATCAATCCATGGTAGACTTATATCCATCTGAAAATTTGAAAGCATGAAATCTTCTTTCTGTCCGACATTTTGTTTACAAGTTGTTATTTCACGTGCACTTGCTTCGTTTTGGAGATATCCTTATTTGGATCAATCGTAGTAAGATCTAGTAAAACATCATAGTAAAGTTTTTCATATTTGGCATTCAGATCCATATATGGATAGGCTCCGCCCATCACGAGGGTATACGTAAGGTGCCATGGCGGACAAGAAACAATTTTCGAATACTAAATCTATCGTGAAGGTAGAAACAGGTATTGTAACACTTATTTCGTATCACCATTACTTAGAAATTGTAGGGAATAATAAGTTATGACCAGATATGCAAAAAGAAAGTTGAAATATTCACTTAACGAAAAATTGTCACATGACCATCAGTTATCGTGACGTGAACTTTATACTTTATATTATTCATGTATACATGTACACTAATTTATAAACAATATAAAAAGAATGAGAAAATGTAATGATGAAGTTTACCAACTAGCTAAGGACTGGTTAAAAAGTTAAAAAAAAAAATAATAAATTTAGGTCTTTTTATTTATGCCTTCCAGATGTAATGTTTGTAGTATACGTCTGAAAATTAAACCAAACAGTGTTAGAATTCGATTTTTGAGCTGTCAGGTTTTTGTACTTCCCTCGACGGGATTTGAACTCACACCATTGATACACTACAGCACCAATCGCTTAGCCTTATGTCAAGCGCCCTAGACCACTCGACCACATCCGCTCCATAAAAATGGAGCTTCAATAGTCGAAGTGTTACCTTGTCTTGTAAGGAAAATCTAGAGATAGACATAAGACATGTGTCTAAGCGTGTGTAGATGGTACATATATACTTATATATATCGCTGTCATATTGAGGGTTAGGGTGGGGTTATGGTGTTTAATGCCACTTTCAACAATATTTCAGTCATATCGTGGCGGTCAGCTTTAAGTTATCATCCTAAATATACAAATTATATCATTTCACTGCTGTTACATAACATTGACTGGATAATTGTTTGTTATATACGGTCACTGACCAAGACATAGCTTTTCTATGTGACCATTTGGTAATTGTTTTTGCTTTTTTAACGTTGCAAGATAAATGCAATATAATTACATAGTACATTGTCGGAAATATCAAAGTCATTTACACTCACTCCGAAACAGGACAGAAAAACTCCTTATAAAGACTCACTTTTCTGCCTGTTTCTAAAGCACGTACAAATAAATTTTATATTTTCCGACAATATACGTATATTGTTTATTTCTTATACCACCACTCTAGACTTACACATCAGAAGATTATAGTTCTCATTTGAATTAAATGTAGATAAATATAACTTACACTATATACCGGACAAGCAAAGATACATAAAGCATTGCCAAAAATTATTCAGGTTTGAAATATTAGATTCCTATATGTACGCCAATCAAACAATCAATCATCCAATATGTACGAACCATCTGCAGAAATGGTAGCTTTTCGAATAAAAGTGGGAAAGATTAGAACATTTGATTCGTGCTTTAACCATTTTTTTATTTTTTAACATTATGGAAAAGTGGTAGAAACATATAAAATAAAGTTGTACGAAGGACTGACAATGTATTGGCCAAAATCAAAATGACAAACACTTGATCTACAAACCACTACACAGAAAACTATAGATTAGGTAAATAATCAGGAAAAATTCTAACATCATTCATAGGACGGCTTATGGTGCCCATGACGTATACTGTTGATAATGACGCAATATCTCGTAGAAATAAAGGTGTCATAATCAATCAAAGAGAAAAAATAATAATTACTCTTTATCTAAACGCGTTACTACTCTCATTTGTCCGTTGTGGGCCCTTCATTCGTAATAAAATATTTTGTATTTGATTTCATTTTATGAGGTTCTGTTCATTGTCTTTTAAGAACAGTAGAGCGTTGTAGTATTCAAACACTGGTAATTTATTGACGTCCCACGCAATATGCATTGTTTTCACTTCATTACGCAACAAGCAAACACGATTGTATGGGCTATACCTCCGTAGTGGAGGAACTGGGAAATATGTCAAAGATAAGTATACTGTGAGTCAGTATACCTGCTTCTCATATCTACATCCATTTAATACACCTACATGTTAGTCAAATAGTAAGGTCGTATACCAGGAAACGAAACATTATATGCATATTGAAATTACAAGTAGCTTATATGAAATGTGTTAAGTATTTCACCTAAAGTATTTAAGATGTGGTGTGGAAAATATGAAGTACAGTCAAACCTGTATTAATAGGTCACCTTCGGGACAAAGATAAAATAGCCTTTTAAGACAAGTGACCTCTTAAAAGATGTTCAATTCATATGACATTTATATGACAAGACAAGAAAAAGGCGACATTTCAATACAGGTTGCTGCTTAATACAAGTGACCGCATGGGCGGTTTGACTATATGTTGTACTTCTGTTTTCTTGAGTGTGGATGATCATAGGTTCGATCCATGCTCAGGGAGATGCTAAGAAAATACATTACATTTTATTGTGAAAATTAACAGACGTTTGATTTCATATTTATTTAACATATGAATTTCATTGGGTGCATATTAATATGTTTGTTCAATATGTGAGCATCGTTGGACGAATTGTCGAAATCTGATCATGAAAAGTCAACATGATATAATCTAGTAACACACAATACGTGATAACAACGCTTCCAAGTCTTTAGTATGTCAATTGCATGCATACTAGATACAATATATGTACGTCATGTGGAATGTTCTTTATTCAGCATCTGTATATAACTTTAGTTCGTTTTAGATACACTATATGTAGATCTTGTGGAGTGTTCTGTAATGCCATATCTGTATATAGTTTTATTACATTTTTGATATAATACATGTATGTCTTGTGGAGTGTCCGTTGACATTACATTTAAGATACAATAGTTAAGATGAGAGGTGATTGTTCGTTTTGTTGATATTTGTTGAATTGATGACCATCACTGTCATAAGGTAATGTGGGATATCATGTAAATATTATATCTATATATAGTTTTATTACATTTTAGATAAAATCTACATATAGGGCATGTAGAATATCATTTATACCATACCTGTATATAAGCTTAGATAATAAAAGTTAAGAGAAAACCGAGGAGGGAAATCAAGAATGGACAATTCAGAAACAGGCAACAGTATGCTTAGGACACAGAACGAAGACAAACCATTAAAAAAACACAATTCAGAAAACTAAAATGAAGAGCGATGACTTCAACCGTGACTGTGTTTGAATATCCTTTGGATTAGCAGCTGAACTATGTTCACAAATCCACTGTCATGTGCACAAGCCATAGAATAACGTATAAGTTGTAACATGTAAACTCCATACGCTGGTGCTGCTGGAATGTTGCTATTGATGAATGGAAAGTTGACTATTGGAAAATTGAAGTCATCAAGTTTGTCAAAGAGTTGTGTTTTAATCTTCATCAGAAGCAGACATGTTATTGTCAGTAATATCCTGTAGTTCAGTTTGATAATATGAGGTGCAAATAATCACCGAATCAAGAATTGTTCAGTTACATCTTCTACATAGTGCAAGCTCGAATTAAGGATTTTGGCTAATTTGTTTTCTTTATTCTTGAGAAGCCCTTGAAGTAGTCCATTCCTCATACAATATAATACAGGTCATGTGGAAGATCCTTAATACAGTATCTGAATAAAATTTGAATACATTATCTACTTCAATATTACAAACCAATTTAAATACGAATTATACAAATTGATTAAACCGCCGTCATCGTGATATTAATCTGGAAAATTAAAAAATAAAAAAAGAAAATGTTGCTTTCAGAAGTATTGCAGGTATGGACGCGAACCCTACCATGTTGTTAAGAGAATGACACGTATGTACTATAGAGGCGGATACATGATATAACTAAATACTAACATATTATCGTACCCGGTAACCTATCTATATTTGGTGTATCTAATAAAATGATGATGCTTGTCTATAAAGGAAACAACAACTTGTCGTTTAATATTTGATTATAGTTATAAATTCCAGTTAATTTAAAATATCTTGATATGCACGAAGTTAAAATATAGAACAGTATTTATTCAATTGATCATGAATTGTTGTTTCAATCTGTTCGTTGGTTGGTTAATTCTAGTCCAATGTTTTTCTATATTTCTAAATACATTGTATGATTATCTCATTTCTCTATATCAAATCTGAAACCACATATGTGGTGTTATGGTTAGGATGGTCGTCTCCGAGTGCAGTAGATCATGGGTTCGAGCTCTTGTCGGATTAAAACAAAGACTATGATATTGGTATTTACTGTTTCTCCGCTAGGCACACGGCTTTAAGGAGTAAGAGCAATGCCTGGTTTGATTGATTCAGAATAATGTGTTCGAGTGGAACGACCTGTCTACCTGCAGACTGTTGTTTCAATGAGCTAGCACTATAAAAATCCAGCTCGGCGTGTTGGTCTAGAACAAAGCTGACCTCATCATCATCATCATCATCATCATCTCATTGAAAATTAACTTGTTCTCGCTATGATATAGCTGAAAAATTGCTGAATTGGCGTTAAACAACAATCACTCACTCACTCACTATTTGCGGTATTAACACGTTATTTAATATTAGACGAGTTCCATTTTTTGTTTGTTACCATTCAAACTATTATTTAATGTCAGATGTCTACATCAATTAAACAAATACAATCCTCTCTCTAAGATATAAGTTGTCGATATAGGCAGCTTATTCGTTTGATTAGTAGATATATTATTCCAGAAACGCGTCGTGTGCACTAAAATAGATATCTACGTTTTTCTTATGTGTATTTTATAAATATATTTGTGTATGATTATTTTATTAGTGTCTGTGAATTTTAAAAATTACAACAATTAATTAGTTGTAGATAAATCTGATTTTTGTTTCAAATTAATTAGATGCCCCCTATTTGATATTTCCATTTCACGCCTTATCAAAAGCGGGCTTTGGTCGTTTTTAACGCCACCCCTTTTTGTCTTCGGAAATATTTTAGTTGAAAGGGAGTGGATAGGACATATAAATTGTATTATGTAATGTTAAAAATTATTAAAATGATAATGTTATGTAATAATGTATTATGTAACTTCATGCACTCCTTGTTTTCATGTAAGATGTAAATATTTGTTGTTTTCATCATTTGAATAAATGGCATTAACTGGAGATATGTTTTAGATTTTTTATTCTCCCTTGCCAAAAACATAGCAGAGTTGTTGCTGTTATAGTACAACGCGGTAGGGTTGTCTCTCTCATTTCTAGGACCCCTATATGTAATGGGTACATATCAGGAAAAAGAGGACCAACATAACTTAATTAGTTGTAGATAAATCTGATTTGTGATTCAAATTAATTAGATATCGATGTTTTTGTTAATATTGTTATTAAAAACAAACATAAACGAAATGTGTGCCAACTGCTCTGTTTTTGTATTGTACACATAACTGAACACACACACACCTATGTAGATGTGCCAATTATTTATTCTCATTAAACAAGCGAAGTGTATTAGGTACTGAAAGGTGAGTGACCATCTTTTTTTTTATTAAAAAAATTATAAAATAACTGTCAGTTTCAAGTCAATTACAACAGCAACCATGACGTCCATGGTTAAAACAATATACAATTATTGCCTGCACTTAAGGTGGACATCATAATTGTTCACCCGAGGGGTGTTGTTTTCCCGATGTTCACCGCAAGTGCAGGCAATAATTGTTTTATTATACCGAAACTCTATTTACAATAATGTTGGATGCAATAAACACTTATTTGTGTGTTTTTATCTTGTGTTTTCATAAACTTCATATTTGTGTTTTTAACTTCCGGTCAAGATTGCAATTCCGGAATGCAAAAACGGATACATTTCCGGACAGACATGGAACATAACATTTGTCGACCGGTGAACAACAGTGATGTTTCCCTGGGGTACCAATTTTGTAAAAAAAAAACATCACTTTTATTTTATATATAATAATAATGTAAGGTATAATAACATAAATTATCTGAAAAATCCCACGAATTTTCTACTGGTCATCCGAGGACTGCACCAAATATTTACAAATATACATATTACAATTTATGAAATGAAAATGTTGAAAACTAATCTAGTGCAAACTTCGCATTTATGGAATAACCTTAATCAGGTATGCTCAAAATCAAATGATTAGTCAGCCAAATAATTTATTACAGGTTAGGGGTTAGGGTTATGGTGTTTATCTCCAATTTCAACAATATTTCAGTTATATCGTGGCGGTCAGTTTTATTGGTAGAGGAAACCACCGACCTGCCGCAAGTCACTGACAAAATTTATCACATAATGCTGCGTCGAGTACACCTCACCTGAGCGGGATTCGAACTCACAACGTTGGTGATGATAGGCACTGATTGCATAGGTATTTTAGAAACCCAACAACCGTACGATCACGACCACGACGGCCCTCAAATAATTTAAAAGTCTTTGGGAACGAGTAAACCAAAGGACCTAGACATGGTAGCCAAAATATGCTATAATGAAAAAGAAAACAAACTAGTAGCATTTTTCAAAATTCAACTTTTGCGATAAATTAAATCACGTGCAGAATTATGTCAAATCTGGTTTACATCCACGGTATGTAATTAAATAGAAACGTATACCAAAAATATTACGTACACCGAGAAAGGAACCGAGTTTAGGCGACTTATCCAAAAGGATTCGTCTTGAATATACACCGTGGTAACATTATATTTTATGTATGAATTATGTTGGCAACATAACACGAAACTCGTAGGACACTACAAATGCTAAATATATAAGTTATTAATAACAACAAAACATGATTAGTTTTTTAACCTGAAGTGAGTAGTTATTAAGAGATAGTCATGCCGAAAACAAGTTAACAAGCAATACATAATATATATAAGTAAAAAGATAGCATTTGGATGGTCCTAAGGCGGAAGTGTAAGATTGTCACAGGGAAAAAGCAGGATATATAATGGATACGGTCAGAAAATGTTGCCTTGCAATAGGCTACAAACGACCACTCCTTATTAACCTGCTCATTTCGAGCTGCAGCGTACAGGGATCTAGGTACACAATATAGCAATTCTGTTAAATTTGATGTAAAATATGATCTATTTAAAACAAGATTATAATGAAAAATCATACTTGTATCGTATCTTTTTTAAAGGAATTGTAATATGTATATTGTATTCCGAATCTACCCCTTTACAAGGGTGGTCCTTAGCGGAGTACCAATGACTGCGTTTAACCAAAAAGTTAATGATATCTCCGTTGCTATATTTTTTCAAGCTAGAATGCATGTATCAAAAAGAGTTGTAATATAATTTCAAAGTGAAAGATCTAAACTATTTGTGTTTCATACGCACATCCGTCACATTAATATTTATCTTTTAAGTTAAAAGTATTTTAATAGATATCTGACATTGATTAAGGAGTGTTTAACAAACTTGAATGAATATTGACTGAAATGACACTTACCAAAAACATATGATGCATCTCTTTCAACAACAAAAACAATTATCTTATTTTTGTTTTCAATTAAGTGAAGGTTGCAAACGATTTTAACTATAAAAAAAACTTAAAATATGCCTAACATGCATTGCTCGGTATGTGGTTTTTATCACGCGTACTTAACAATAGACGATTTCAAAATTCCGTCATTAAGAAGTTATCGTTCTTTTCCACTAGTTGGCATTGTTCCTGTGGCCATGATTGGTGAACATAAACAGCTCCTTGGTGATAGGATACATGTACCTGTCGTGATCGGTGTTAAAGCCAGTATACTGTTATCAACCGTTATTTATTGGAAATAAAACGAGAGAAAACATTTGTAACAAGAAAAGTTTGAAGACACTAAAGGAGTAACAACTTATTTTTCATCAATTTGTTTTGTACGAATTGATATCTTTGGTTACAACAATATATATTCTAGAAAAAACATAATATACAATCAGTACAAGAGACAGGCTTGAAGATACCTAAGGGGTAATCCGTAAATCGAAGAATAGACAACACAATGGTCAAAGGAAAAAGAACAAAAGAAAAAAACAACGATCTACAAAACATACACATAAAACTAAAGATCGAGTAACTCGAACCCCACTAAAAACAAACAACGATCTACAAAACATACACATAACACTAAAGATCGAGTAACACGAACCCCACTAAAAACAAACAACGATCTACAAAACATACACATAAGACTAAAGATCGAGTAACACGAACCCCCCTAAAAACAAACAACGATCTACAAAACATACACATAACACTAAAGATGGAGTAACACGAACCCCCCTAAAAACAAACAACGATCTACAAAACATACACATAACACTAAAGATGGAGTAACACGAACCCCCCTAAAAACAAACAACGATCTACAAAACATACTCATAAAACTAAAGATGGAGTAACACGAATCCCACTAAAAACAAACAACGATCTACAAAACATACACATAACACTAAAGATCGAGTAACACGAACCCCCCTAAAAACAAACAACGATCTACAAAACATACACATAACACTAAAGATGGAGTAACACGAACCCCCCTAAAAACAAACAACGATCTACAAAACATACTCATAAAACTAAAGATGGAGTAACACGAATCCCCCTAAAAACAAACAACGATCTACAAAACATACACATAACACTAAAGATCGAGTAACACGAACCCCCCTAAAAACAAACAACGATCTACAAAACATACACATAACACTAAAGATCGAGTAACACGAACCCCCCTAAAAACAAACAACGATCTACAAAACATACACATAACACTAAAGATGGAGTAACACGAACCCCCCTAAAAACAAACAACGATCTACAAAACATACTCATAAAACTAAAGATGGAGTAACACGAATCCCCCTAAAAACAAACAACGATCTACAAAACATACACATAACACTAAAGATCGAGTAACACGAACCCCCCTAAAAACAAACAACGATCTACAAAACATACACATAAGACTAAAGATCGAGTAACACGAACCTCACTAAAAACAAACAACGATCTACAAAACATACACATAAGACTAAAGATCGAGTAACACGAACCCCACTAAAAACAAACAACGATCTACAAAACATACACATAAGACTAAAGATCGAGTAACACGAACCCCACTAAAAACAAACAACGATCTACAAAACATACACATAACACTAAAGATCGAGTAACATGAACCCCACTAAAAACAAACAACGATCTACAAAACATACACATAAGACTAAAGATCGAGTAACACGAACCTCACTAAAAACAAACAACGATCTACAAAACATACACATAAGACTAAAGATGGAGTAACACGAACCCCACTAAAAACAAACAACGATCTACAAAACATACTCATAAAACTAAAGATCGAGTAACACGAACCCCCCTAAAAACAAACAACGATCTACAAAACATACACATAACACTAAAGATCGAGTAACACGAACCCCCCTAAAAACAAACAACGATCTACAAAACATACTCATAAAACTAAAGATGGAGTAACACGAATCCCCCTAAAAACAAACAACGATCTACAAAACATACACATAACACTAAAGATCGAGTAACACGAACCCCCCTAAAAACAAACAACGATCTACAAAACATACACATAAGACTAAAGATCGAGTAACACGAACCTCACTAAAAACAAACAACGATCTACAAAACATACACATAAGACTAAAGATGGAGTAACACGAACCCCACTAAAAACAAACAACGATCTACAAAACATACTCATAAAACTAAAGATCGAGTAACACGAACCCCCCTAAAAACAAACAACGATCTACAAAACATACACATAACACTAAAGATCGAGTAACACGAACCCCCCTAAAAACAAACAACGATCTACAAAACATACACATAAGACTAAAGATCGAGTAACACGAACCTCACTAAAAACAAACAACGATCTACAAAACATACACATAAGACTAAAGATGGAGTAACACGAACCCCACTAAAAACAAACAACGATCTACAAAACATACACATAAGACTAAAGATCGAGTAACACGAACCCCACTAAAAACAAACAACGATCTACAAAACATACACATAAGACTAAAGATCGAGTAACACGAACCCCACTAAAAACAAACAACGATCTACAAAACATACACATAACACTAAAGATCGAGTAACATGAACCCCACTAAAAACAAACAACGATCTACAAAACATACACATAAGACTAAAGATCGAGTAACACGAACCTCACTAAAAACAAACAACGATCTACAAAACATACACATAAGACTAAAGATGGAGTAACACGAACCCCACTAAAAACAAACAACGATCTACAAAACATACTCATAAAACTAAAGATCGAGTAACACGAACCCCCCTAAAAACAAACAACGATCTACAAAACATACACATAACACTAAAGATCGAGTAACACGAACCCCCCTAAAAACAAACAACGATCTACAAAACATACTCATAAAACTAAAGATGGAGTAACACGAATCCCCCTAAAAACAAACAACGATCTACAAAACATACACATAACACTAAAGATCGAGTAACACGAACCCCCCTAAAAACAAACAACGATCTACAAAACATACACATAAGACTAAAGATCGAGTAACACGAACCTCACTAAAAACAAACAACGATCTACAAAACATACACATAACACTAAAGATCGAGTAACACGAACCCCCCTAAAAACAAACAACGATCTACAAAACATACACATAACACTAAAGATCGAGTAACACGAACCCCCCTAAAAACAAACAACGATCTACAAAACATACACATAACACTAAAGATCGAGTAACACGAACCCCCCTAAAAACAAACAACGATCTACAAAACATACACATAACACTAAAGATCGAGTAACACGAACCCCCCTAAAAACAAACAACGATCTACAAAACATACACATAACACTAAAGATCGAGTAACACGAACCCCCCTAAAAACAAACAACGATCTACAAAACATACACATAAGACTAAAGATCGAGTAACACGAACCTCACTAAAAACAAACAACGATCTACAAAACATACACATAAGACTAAAGATGGAGTAACACGAACCCCACTAAAAACAAACAACGATCTACAAAACATACACATAAGACTAAAGATCGAGTAACACGAACCCCACTAAAAACAAACAACGATCTACAAAACATACACATAAGACTAAAGATCGAGTAACACGAACCTCACTAAAAACAAACAACGATCTACAAAACATACACATAAGACTAAAGATCGAGTAACACGAACCCCACTAAAAACAAACAACGATCTACAAAACATACACATAACACTAAAGATCGAGTAACACGAACCCCACTAAAAACAAACAACGATCTACAAAACATACACATAAGACTAAAGATCGAGTAACACGAACCTCACTAAAAACAAACAACGATCTACAAAACATACACATAAGACTAAAGATGGAGTAACACGAACCCCACTAAAAACAAACAACGATCTACAAAACATACTCATAAAACTAAAGATCGAGTAACACGAACCCCCCTAAAAACAAACAACGATCTACAAAACATACACATAACACTAAAGATCGAGTAACACGAACCCCCCTAAAAACAAACAACGATCTACAAAACATACACATAAGACTAAAGATCGAGTAACACGAACCTCACTAAAAACAAACAACGATCTACAAAACATACACATAAGACTAAAGATGGAGTAACACGAACCCCACTAAAAACAAACAACGATCTACAAAACATACACATAAGACTAAAGATCGAGTAACACGAACCTCACTAAAAACAAACAACGATCTACAAAACATACACATAAGACTAAAGATCGAGTAACACGAACCCCACTAAAAACAAACAACGATCTACAAAACATACACATAAGACTAAAGATCGAGTAACACGAACCTCACTAAAAACAAACAACGATCTACAAAACATACACATAAGACTAAAGATGGAGTAACACGAACCCCACTAAAAACAAACAACGATCTACAAAACATACACATAACACTAAAGATCGAGTAACACGAACCTCACTAAAAACAAACAACGATCTACAAAACATACACATAAGACTAAAGATCGAGTAACACGAACCCCACTAAAAACAAACAACGATCTACAAAACATACACATAAGACTAAAGATGGAGTAACACGAACACCACTAAAAACAAACAACGATCTACAAAACATACTCATAAAACTAAAGATGGAGTAACACGAACCCCACTAAAAACAAACAACGATCTACAAAACATACACATAAGACTAAAGATCGAGTAACACGAACCCCACTAAAAACAAACAACGATCTACAAAACATACACATAAGACTAAAGATCGAGTAACACGAACCCCACTAAAATGTGGATTCGGAAACTATAGCATGAAAGCTTATGGTATTCCGTCTTCAAGAATACTTAATATAATATAATATTAAACTTACTATTATTATCGCGTGGTATTATTATAATATGCTCCAGAATAACACATTTCGCTATTTTATATGTGCTGTGTAGATATTATATTTCAAAATGGTGAATAACACATATTTTCACTAACGTATTGGTATCTGATAAAAACATACCGTATGGTAACTTTTATTATAATCTAACATCTGTAACTTTAACATTTGTCAATATTTTCAGTAATTATGTTGTGATATATTTATGATAATGCCTTGTTTTTGTTTGTAATCCCCTTCGTTAATTTCTCATCAGTATAAACGCCATATTTATTTATCCAGATATTATAATCATTGAAATTGACGTCAGACGACCGGAACCTGGGTACTGTCATATTTTCAAATCCGGTTGTTGACTGATTTTGTCTGTTTATATACTTATGAGTTTTGACTTTCCCTTTGTAAGATTGTTCGGAGTACATAACTTTCAAAGTGGCTATGTTCAAATTATTTGTTTCAAGCAAAGATAAGCATGTTACAAAAGTATGTATGCATAGTACCTTTAAACTAAAAATTTTAAATATATTTACTGCTAATAACCGCGATTGGTCAGTTTTATACTTCCGCATAAAAAAATTACCAATCGCGGTGGGCGTTGCTTTTGTTAATATGTAGCTGGCGAAGGTTGCAGAAACACGTCATGTGCCCAAAATTTGATATTTAAGTTTTTATTGAAAATAGTATGTATTTACTTTATAGCCTACGTATGTAGAGGAACCATCGGGTTGACAAGCTTTAGGGTTAGCGAAGGACATTTTTGTTGAATAAAATACTAACTTTGTATGAAAATTCGATGAATTTTCCCTATGGTGTTGTAAAAGTTCGCGACCAATTGTTTATTACCCTTTTATATTATGATTATTATTCATTTATTAATTCGTTTTTTTTTTCGTGTGGACAGATTCCAAATAGCTGTAAATAAAAAAGATCTTTCTTGAACCGCAACATTTTAACAGATGTATGTTTGAGGAAAACGAAATTGTTTGGATGAGCAGATGCCGTATGTTCTGAAGAATGTTGGGGTCATATAGTAAAGGGTTCGATTGACACTGTTCCGAATAACGTATACTGTAAATTTGTTAAAGAAAGGTTTCAGGGGCCGTCGTGACCGTGATCGTATGGTATTTGGATTTACAACTACCTATGCAATCAGTGCATATCACCACTGATGTTGTGAGTTCGAATCACGATCAGGGTGAGGTGTACAACATTCTGTGATAAAGTTTGTCAGTGACTTGCTTTTTTTACTTTATAATGATTTTACTGTCAATATATATATATACAATTGGATTGGGAACAAGTTTTTACAACTTACTAGTCCCTCTCCATATAAATACATTAATAGCATAAACAAAACAAATCAAATGACAGCAAATGTACAGGCTATATCAATTATAATTAGTAAATTAAGCAAAATCATGTCAAACTAAGCAATACATAGTAAATATTGTTTTAATATTTAACATAAAAATAGGGGGGGGGGGGGTAAAACTAATAAATTGTGTTGAGATAATATCACGGTTGGGGATAATAATTATTAAATCTACAAGTTTGTCGAATAAATTTTTGCACTGATTTGAACAATAAAGTATTCAATTCTTCACTAATTACGTTACATCCAAAGAGTATATATTCTATAGAGATGGGAACAATGTTATTAAAATAGTTAAACAGAGAAGTTCTATCGTGTTGATAAAGTGGACATTCAAGAAAAAAATGAATAGCATCCTCAAATAAATGACCACATACACAACGTGGATCATTCTTCAAATTTACTCTATATAAATCGGCATAAAGGCCACTACATCTATGTCTTAGCTTAGTATGTATTATGTTAGTTTTCCTATCGCCAATATTGTAAAATGAAGCCACGGAATTTGGACAGGCTGAATGGCTTTTTTAAATTTGGAAAAAGTGGGTAGAGATTTTACACTATCAGGTAAGGAATTCCACAACTTTATAGTGGAAGGAAAGAAAGACTTGGAACTAGTTTGCAGACGACACCTCTGAGTGCGATAGTCATCATTATTACGGAGATTATATGTTACTGTTTCTCCAATAGTAGTTGGCAAACAGTCAGATAAGTATGTGGGAGCCATATTATTTTCAATTTTATAAAATAAATTGAGTTTCCTAGACTTCCGACGGTCTTCCAATTTTGACCACCCAGTTTCAAAATATAAACTTTCAGCACTAGAATAAATAGGTAGACCCGTTACAATCCTTGCTGCTTCAAGTTGCAAACATTCTAATTTTTGGGTATCACGAATACAACAGTCATCCCACAGTTCACAAGCATACTCTAATATAGGTAAAATATATGTTTTATAAATCTTACTCAAATGGGATCTACTTAATAAGTATTTTAGTTTTCGTAAAATGTGAATTCGTTTGGTCGCCCTTTGACATGTGTTGTTAATATGATAGCACCATTTACAGTTACTAGAAAGACAAACACCTAAATGAGTATGATATTCTACCTGTTTAATATTCTCACCATTAAAAAGAATGATTAAATTTTACCAACCATGTCTCAGCCCATGTATTTAATATATTTATATCAGAATTTAATTTTCTTTCAATTTGAAGTAGGTTAGTTGATGAATAGGATAATGAAGTATCGTCTGCAAATAGTCTTACCAAGCTAGATAAATGATCAGAAATATCATTGATGTATATCAGAAAAAGTAAAGGGCCCAACACTGAACCCTGAGGAACACCAGCTTTAAGTAACCCTATCCGTGACTCTGAATTATTAATGAACACAATTTGTTTCCTATTAGAAATATAATCTTGAAACCATTTAACTAAACTTTAACTTTTCAGTAAGACCTTTATGCCACACTCTATCGAATGCCTTCGATATATCACAAAAAAACTGAACAAAAAATTTCTTTTTTATCTAGAGATATACATATTTTATGAAATATTTCAATTAACTGATGTACTGTTGAACATCCTGGTACAAAACCTGATTGATATTTACATAACAGTTTGTTGTCTAAAAAATAATTAGATACATGCTTGAAAACCACTCTTTCAAATGTTTTTCCCACACAGCTAAGTAGGGATATAGGTCGATAGTTGGATACTAAGGACTTGTTGCCATTTTTAAATAATGACATAACTTTAGCTAATTTCCAATGGTATGGAGTAGAAGTTTGTATGGAATAATCAAATATAATTTTTAAAGGTATACTAACAGTATTGGCTGTGTTTTTTAACATATGATGACTAATCAAATCGTGCCCGGAGGCTTTTTTTTTATATTTAGGGACTTTAATATATCTGAAATTTCCTTAATTGTAAATTCTATAATAGCTAACTTTGAATTTGTTCTCAACTCTAAGTTAGGTGGATTACAATTATTATCATCCAAATTTGATATGGAACAAAAGAAACTGTTTAGGAGGTTGCACTTATCAATATCATCGACATATAAAATATCATTTTCTGTATCTAAAAGGGGTGGCATCGTACAACTACGACCAACATTACCCATAAGCTTTTTAACAAGAGACCAAAATAATTTAGGATCTGACGAATTCTCGTCAAGAAAGTCGTTTGAATTAAGAAAAAACTGCTGCTTTGCATGGATAATCATGTTATTAACTTTATTCCTTTGAACCTTATATTTGCATATGCTATTAATATTCGGCTGTTTGCGCATTTTTTTATGAAGAGAATCGCGAATTTTCATTTCTCTTTTGATACCAGAATTAAACCACGGTTTATCACGGTCGCGTATTGTAATTGTTTTTGTTGGGATACACTCTCGGGCAAACTCTAAATATTTTTCTGTAAATCGCACACACATCATGTTTATATTTTGTGTACAATTAGACAACAACTTATACCAGTCAAATTGAGAAATCAGATTATTAAGTTTCACGAAATCGCCTTTCTTGTATATCCAAACCAAACGTTGATAAGATTTATGTATCATATCTGGGATTTTTAGATATAATTTTGTTGCCTTATGATCACTGATAGTTTTATCTGTATCAATAACTTCAACAAACCTACAGTCACAATCATCAGAAACAAGAACTGGGTCCAGTAAAGTTTCGATTCCAGAAAATATGTCAATTCTTGTAGGTTCCTTGACCAAATTTGTTAAGTTATATAACTGTATAATATCGGTTAAGAACATGGTTTTTTTCATGCAATAAGTCTACATTCAGATCACCGGTTACTACTACATGTTGGGTAAAATTAAATGATTGCTCAATAGAGTGTTGAAAATCGCGCCAAAATGGATTAATTGCCCCTTGTGTCCGATAAATTATACAGATTAATACAGATTTATTCGAAAAATCTAACTGTAACCATATAAATTCGTGATTATCGTATTCTAAATCAACTCGCCGTTTTACTTTTAAAGTCGTTGATACATATACAAGTACACCACCACCAAAACAGTTTCTATCCTTTCTAAAGGGTTTATCATAGTATCCATCTAACTTTATATCATCATCTAACACCTTGTCATCTAAATGACTTTCTGTTATGCATATCAGTGAGGAATCAAATCCAACAGATTCTATATAGTCAAGCTTTTTCCTAACACTTCTAGCATTTACATGAAAGATAGAGATTTCATCAGAGAAAGGGCCTGGATTTTCAGCAATATCGTTATCTAACAGAATTAAAATCAACAGGATCATTGTGAAAGATAAATTTGTATAAAACGATTTGAGCAAATAATTCATAACAATATGAACGACAAGATTACAAGATGCATGAAACAATAAATTTAAATT
The DNA here is from genome assembly GCA_963680875.1 of Bathymodiolus brooksi. NCBI lineage: Eukaryota > Metazoa > Mollusca > Bivalvia > Mytilida > Modiolidae > Bathymodiolus > Bathymodiolus brooksi. The sequence goes on along the minus strand of OY804577.1, from coordinate 69,705,932 downwards.
ATAACAAAAAGGTTTAAATTTTGTCATAAAAAACATTTTCTTTCTCACAATAGAATACACTCGTGAATAAAATATACCGATCGAGACTCTGTGTGACATGTAATCACCTGACATTGCGACTTGTCGGTGGTTTTCTCCGGGTCCTCCGGTTTCCTCCACCAATAAAACTGACCGCCACGATATCACTGAAACATTGTTGAAAGTGACGTTAACCATCATCAAGCAAGCAAACAAACAATAAAGAAAAGTTTGAAGATACCAAAGGTGTACTCAGAATCCGTAAATCGAGACAGGACAGACAATACAATGACCAAAAGAAAAAGGACAAACAATGATCTACAAAACACTACATAGAAAACTGAAGATCGAGCAACACGGATCCCACTAAAAACCAGGAATGAACTCTGGTGCTCCGGAAGGATAAACAATACTTGCTTCACTAGTGTCACCCGTATTGTTAGTCTAGTTACAAACTCGGTGATAAGCTATCAATGAGGAAAGGACTGGATTGTGATTATGACAAATGGAACATATCCGTGGTAATTTTTAAAACAGATATTCCATAACGGTTAACCAAGTCATGGTGGCAAAATTTTCGAAGTGATGTCTTCAACTTAAGCACTAGGAACCCTTCGTTAAATTTATGTTACCGTTTGATATGGTATTTTATTTTCAAATTAGATTCAACAAGATTGATTCGCATATGGAACGCAACCATTCTTTTTTTCTTCTACTTGTTTGAACTGCTATAGCATATAAACTGTACACTATATATCAGTAGTCCACGCATCATATATTATTGACAATAATTACTGTTGAACATAAACTACACAAGGCTACGTTGCTTTTAGGTTGAAGTCATCGCTACAAAATTATACTGTCTTCGTCACTAACTTGTTGACCGTTACAAAATATCCATTTCTCTAATGACAATGGATCGTTTCCCCTTTTACGTATATTTTTTCTTTCGTCTATCACCGACTAGACTTTAACCGGACTAGACTATGAGGTGGATGTCTTATATGAAACAGGAACTGTTTGCCCTAAGAGAGCACCCAGGTTTTTTATGGTGTCCGTGTTGCTGATCTTTTTAGTTTTCTATTGTTTTTCTTGGTTCTGTATGTTATGCCAAATGTTGTGTGTCTCTGGATTGTCCATTCGTGATTGCCGTTTCGATATTCACTAACGTTTATTATATCTGCTATTTAAATATTCGAATATGATATAATAAGAATCTATAAATAGAAAATAAAATGTAAATTATCATTTATGTCAATTTGTATTTACACTTTGACAGTAAACATGAAAAATGCATGATGCATTAATATTAATAAATCAGTAAATTGCGTGCAGCTTTAAAAACAAACTATGTCAGATGTATATTTATAACAATAGAAGTGTTCTCAATTATCAACATAGGACCTATATATAGCATTTTTAATTCATCTATACGAGATGATAATCTCCAACAAACAAAACACAGTGGTCCTAATTTCCGTTAAAATATTGACATTAACATGGATAATAAATTTTAGCTCTAAATTTATTTTCAGAAATCAATTGTTCAGAATGTAGGGCGCTGTACATAATGCAACATAATACACATACTGCACAATTACGTCCGTCCAAATCGTAAAATGTGGTCATCGAAAACGGATGTCCGCCATTATATATCAATTTACCTAACTTAAATAAATTTTCAATGTTATTGTCATTCTCCTAAATGTTATATACATAAAATCAACTTCCTATGAAATCATCAGGATTCAACTACACTCATGATATTGCAAAAAAGCAATGAACTTTCTACTATATTCTCGTTATTTTCATTACCTTTTTATAAACAAAAACCTACTCAAGTATGCCTGTATGCTTTGTGGATTCTATGTTCAGCAACAAAAACGTCAAAAATTGTATTCGTTTTGGAAATATTTTAAGTTCAAACGTGTTTCTGCTTTAAATAGTGAAGCGACCCTTTGGTTTTATGGGGAAAGTGAAGTCGTTTCCAAACCTGGATATTTTTTTAAGGAATATTGCAAATTGATTTTTCATTTCTTGAGTCGTGGTAACCTAGATCTTTTTCATTCTTGCATGATATGAAAAATACGTGTTTTTGTTTAATGACACTATAATAATAATAATAAAAATGAAGAACATCATTAAAATTGAACTTGAGCTGCATTCTGATGTTTGTAACTATTTGTAAAAAGTATCTACTTATATCTCTGATGTTTCAAAATACATGTAGTTTCAGCATCATCAAGTTAGTTATGTATTCACTGCTTTCTCCTTCGGAGCACCTGAGCAAGGCCTGCCTTAAGTCAACTGGATCCCCCGCTGGAGTTATCTACTCTTGACTGTTCAAGTACACACAACAACACAAAGGTTTTATAGAGAACAGCATTGGGCCCCATACCTCCTAAGACCGGCCCTGCACATGAGTTCACCACGGTTTTTTAGTGGGGTTCGTGTTGCTCGATCTTTAGTTTTTTGTGTAGTGTTCTGTAGATCGTTGTTTGTCCTTTTTTCTTGTGATCATCGTTTTGTCTGTCCTTTGCTTCACGGATTCTGATTACGTCTATTATATCTTCAAACTCTTCTTATTCCTGATTCAATATAGGATAAGTAACCTATTATGTATTCCTTATTCAATGTCAAATAAGTAAATAACACAAATAATATTATTCAATTATTTAATAACGAATACAGTTACTTATTTGACATTGAATGGTAAATAAAGAATAAGTAGACACTTGCACGACCGCATAATATTCACCAGGAGGGGAGGCTTGGGTCCATAAAACTACTTTAATCCCGCCACCTTTTTCTTTGAAGTGCCTCTACCAGGCCAGGAAAGTGAGTGGTCATGTATTTGTGTTAGAAGGTGTGCATTTTACCTCTTTCTACTGTTTTTCTATATTGGATTCGAAACTGTTCCGACAGCGTGGTATTTTTTGTCTTTCATTTTCCAACTAACTTGATGCTAGCTGTAGTTTCGTATCTATGAGATTTTGGAATGGGGATATTTTGAATGTTTAATCACCGCTATTATTGTTTTTAATAATATCAAATTAATGGACACAGATCCTTGTTGCAGTTCTGGAAGTTTCCAATATATTGTCCACGTATGAATCCCACGTTGAAATCAATCCTTCATATATTACGTAGATTTGTAGTAGTATAGATTTTCCCATTGTTTTAATCTCTTGTAATATTTAAAAAAAAAATTAAATAATCATGAATTAACACCACATCCTGGTAATAAAATAATAGCTTATCCCTCAAAACTGAACACATTTAATTATTTTTTATGGATTGACGTACCTTATGTTTTAAATATCGTGTTGATAATCGATATTTATGCTAATATCAATACAATCAGGATAACTAATTAAATATCGTTTTATATTTTCGTAATGAAATTAATGAATGAATTTAATTTACTTCGATTTATCACAAAATGTTTGATATTGTTTGAGAGGAAAGTGGAACTTACGTCATATATATATTGTCAGATGATTTTATTATTTTGTTTACACATTCCCGCCATTAAAAACCAGTCCCGTTGTTGACTAATGATGCGAAATCGTCATTAGAAGACCTGATTCTCATCAGGTGAAATATAAATAACATTATCTGGAGATTTCATACGTTCCGCACGCGTTCACGTCTTAATAGTTTATATAACAATATCCGTCCTATGTCATATTGAAATATTATTGCATAAGACAAAAATGTCCTGTTGAAATTTTAAGGTGATTTTATTTTCTGTGTTCATCATATATTTAAAACCTGACAATTGTCATAAACCAGAACTCAACTTCACGTGTAATATCCTACGTATTCTATAACCTTATGTGGGAGCATTCGTGCAGACATTTTAATGATTATCGAAGAGTACAGGAAGGTAAACTTCTAATAAATTCTTGCTATCTGTAAAGTTATCACTAAAACAAACTTAATTTTAGAATTTTGTTTGGAAGACTAAGCTATTTCATCATGCTATTTTTACGAATCATTAATTGAGAATATTAATGGCAACTTGTCTCCTTAAAACTTACAAACTCCCAAAATAGATAACTTAACACGGAAATTCAAAATATGATTGTCAATAGAAATAACACTTATTGAGGATGATCTGTCCCTAGTGTTTTCAATTAAAAAAAAATGCCATTAATCAATTGGCTTGTTAAAATATGAGTAAATACTGTGATAATATCTTCAAGAGACACTGGCTGTTTCAGAACCAATAACGAATCATGTCCTTTTTCCAGCTTCCTTTTGTCTTTTTTTTTCTTTTAGGATTCATTTCTTTTTTTTTATTGAAAGGTGGCCATTTAAATGTATACTAACTAAAAGCTTATTTAAAAAAAAAATGACAATGGTTATTTTTAATAATGTATTCATAAAAATTATTAAAATATATGTTGCAACCCCATAATGTCATTTTATGATAAACAATGCTTTATAAATTGACGAAATGGATTAATTTCCAGTTCGAAAAAATCACTAAATAATCTTATTCATGATGACCTCTGATGTGACCTCACTCGGTAGATGATCAGACCCCGTATGCGCACCACGTGTGTTGATGATCATGTTAAGCTATGTTTGTTAAATTGTGGTGTGTATTCTGTATTTTCTTCTCGCACCCAATGCTAACCAAGATAAAATCCATAAAAATAAATGTCAATGATTGTCAGTCACAGTTCACTCAGAAAAACATGTTATGTTGTTAGGCCATTAATCTAGCTATCCAAAATATTTCCATTATTATTGAGAGCTGTGAGTACATGTATGAATAATTTAATTTGATTTGAATATTTCAATCTGATTGGCTAATCCGCCTGGAGAAAATTTTGGCTATATTCGATAACTTGGGTTGGTATTGTGACGTCATCAACCTGTTCATCCGCCAACGGCAAATTCAAATATTCACATGAAATAATCGTAATTAAAATCGAGGAATCATTAAATTTTGTTGCAAAAATTAACCAGGTTATATCGTATAACCTGTTCAACAATTTCAAATATTACTTAATGACGGATAGATTATCCTTTTTAAGCAAATATCTGTAGCCATCAATAGTCACATTTTCCAGATTTATCGACCTTTGTTGGAATTCATGCTATCAAAGCTTTTGCGTCGTTTTACCTTGGTATTTGCAATCTTGCCGAGTTATCGTTTACTGACCTTCACATCAACCTCTGTGAACGTCTCAATTTTTAAAAGATAATCGTAAAGCTAAAACAAATTACATCCACACGCATTACTTAATAATATAGTCTCTTAACCCCAAATTTCAAACATTTATGCATTTGTCTAATAGTTATTGCTACGGGTTTTAATAATTTAAGTATGGTTTTTTTCATGGGTTATTTCATTACAGTGCACGTGTAAAATGGTAACTCAATAATCACATAGTCGAAACGGAATAGCATTCGGACAATGCTAAATTAATTTCCGTTCCTATTAATTCCGTTTTATATTGTGATATTCTTGCGCAAATATTTGAATTATTTTTTTAATGTGAGAGCATCGAACGATAACTCTGGTAGAGATTGTATCCGTATCATCGTATTACATAAACGTCTCTACTGACTTTGGTACTCGGTGTACGTATTTTACATAAACCTAAGCACATTTTAAAGGTATGGCAACACTTTATCCGGTATTAAACCGCTGCTATAACGTACCACTATTACCTTTGTAATAGATTATATTTTTTATATTATGTGATAAGTTTGTCAGCGACTTGCGATAGTTCGGTAGTTTTCTCTGTGTACTCCGGGTTCCTGCACCAATAACATTGACTGCCACGATATAACTGAAATATTGTTGAAAGTGACATTAAACACCAGAACCTCTCTGTTTTTAGATACTCTGTTTCCGCAATCTATTGTACAAAGATCTCACGAGCGATATAGAAGGGGGCAATTAAAAAAGGATTGAAAAAGAGTGAATAATAAAACTATGAAAAAATAAAATTTCCAAAGTCTCGCATAGACGGTCTCTACAGATAGATATAATGATGATGATTGTCCCCTTAACTTCCTCGAAGGAACTCCGATGTATAAATAGGCCTTGATTCTCCACTTTGGGAAGTAACACCTCCCTAGGGGCGTCTGCTAGTTGGACGAAGGAATAATTTACATGAGAACGGGACGCAAATGAGTACTCGTCTATTAAAATTGCCACACTCCTCCAACGTAAACAAAAATAGATCAGCTACCAATGAACCGGTGTTTTAGGGGTGGTTGTTAATGGTAAGGCAAAATTTCCCAGCCTTATCCAATTGTATTCTCTTTATTTCCCATCCCTAAGATATTGTTATTAAGATTTCCTGACGTCACTTTTTTACCTCCATGATGTATTGTTTGTGAACTTTCTGTCGTCATGAATATAGATGAAATACTGCTCAATTGACGTTAGACGACAATGTATCAATCAACTTAAATTCCATTAATACATCATTTCAATAGAAGATCAATTTTAATTCCCACATTGGTAAATAGGAATACGTGTTACAACTGCGGTTTAGCAATTTGAAAATTGTCTCTTTTTAATTTTCAATTTTATGCAATGCAGCAACAGACTTTTCTTAAATTGTGTAAACCTTTCGAATTTTTTTTTTAGATGATTGACATCACCGTTGAATATGTCATTCAACATCATAGAAACGTATCAGTGTACTAATATATAATGTGGTAAAGGTTTGATAGATTGAAGATTTAGCAATTGTTTATAAGCGAAGGTGTACATGGAAGTGTATTGTTGAAATGCAGATTTAATAACGATTGATAGCACAGTCTCTAATTACATAACTCAAACCCACGAATCGCAAATCAATACAAACTTCACAGGACTGACAACAGTCATCTCCTGGTTCCTCTACACTGCTCCTCAAACAGAGACACATGTACAGCTTGCGACGATTTCAAAGTAATTGACCCAAAGTCTGTCGACTAAGGATATAACAGTATCACCAATTACCACAAGCCAGTGACGAATACTACGGTGATACCACGAGTAAATACTTAATTACACTACACTATAAATTGAAAATAATAAACACTGAGCTTCGTGGTTTTTGCATCTACTCGAGGCAAGCGTTCATGCGATTCTGATCCTTTGAAAATGTAGATCTATAACATAAAATTTAAAAATATACCATATTTGGGGGTAAAATGTTATGACATTCATCCGTATTTGAAGACACTTACATTTCTTTTAATTAAGAGTTTGAAGATACCAAAGTTGTAATTAGAAAACGTAAATCGAAGGCCGGACAACGCAATCGCCAAAAGAAGCAGAACGAAAAGACAAACAATAGTATAAAAACACTACACAGAATATTAAGGGTTTAACAACAGGAACCCAACTAACGACTGGGCCGAACTCGTGCTCCCCGGACGGGTAAGCAATTCGTGCTCCTTTGGTAGCACTAGATGTGTTACTTGTGTTAACGATCTGATGATAAATAATGAACGAATATGGACGAGATTTGACGACTAAAAAACAGAACATATCCGTGATCCTCTATGAGACAGACATTCCGTAACGTTAAACCAAGACATGATGGCGACTGTAAAATTGTCAAGGTAACTGATTTCAACTTGACTTGTAGATACTCTTTTTTTCTGTAGCTTCATTCTTAGCAGCAACACTCTACCAAGGAAACCCTGACGGGAAACACATGTTCTGTAACATCGTATTAAGTGAGAGAGTTGTCCGTCATGATGTAGATGTTGCTGGAATGTTCCTACATATTAATACAAATTTTACAATGAGAAAATTGACATCATCCCTCTGTTTGGAAAATTTCTCATCCGCCCTTATTATGTATTTCACAGTATACTGTCACATATATGCTCATGAATAAATCAAATTTACATAACATTGATCCAAATTATGTAATGCATTCTTATCTATTAAGACCCACAAAAACCATGATTGTGGTTCGCATATACAAAATGTATATTGTTTTGAAGTCACGTATTGCTGTTAATTGATAATGCTATTTTTACGCTAATGACAATTTGTTTTATTCGCTCTTATTTGATGAATATGGTGCTTCTGCTGAAATAACCTCTTGCAGGCGTTGATTTAACGTAAATACTGAACATATATCAAGAGAAAATCATAGGTAGGTGAATAATGAATATTTGTTGGTAGGACAATTAATTAGCTAGCAAGGTCTTTGCTATATATTACATTATAACATGGGTTAACTTTTGTATATAGATATGGCTTATGGTGTTTAACGCCACTTTCAACAATATTTATGGTGGTCAGTTTTATTGGTGGAGGAAACCGGAGTACCTGGAGAAAACCATCGACATGTCGCAAGTCACTGATAAACTTTATCACATAATGTTGTATCGAGGAAATCTTACCATGAACGGGGTTCGAACTCACAACTTTAGTGGTGATAGGCACTGATTGCAAAGGTAGTTGTAAATCCAACTACCATACGATCACGACCATGACCATCCCGATTTAATTTTGTATAAATATAATCGGTGCGAAAATAGACTAAAAACCATACAAATTTACCAAATTATAAAACCTTGTTAATGTATTCTATTTGTATTATTTATTTACAGTGATATCCCACGAACCTCGGGAGTATTTGTGCAGTTTAGTTATATTCAGTTTTTCATTCGTTGCCATCTAAGTATTGGTCACAGTTACCAGCTGATTGTGACGATTGTTTTATAGCCACCTATTAAAAAGTCAAGCAAAATTAGAGAATGAAAATAAATATGTCGGTCAAAATTGTTTTTAAATAGATAGTGTATATATATTATACATAACCCTGTTAAAAGACACCAACAATATTGGACATAAAATAATGATGAAGCGTCAATTAGATTCAATTTCACAATGATTACTCCCCGTATAGGTTAAAATGACCCGAAGCTTTGGAAAAAATACTTCATTAATATAGTGATGTTTCTTTCGACGGAAACCAAGAAACTTAAGAAGATTTTGAGAGAAGTATTGGATTTTGATGAGTGGTGGGAGTTTTGATTGTCTGAGTTTTGTAGTTAATTACTCTTTATATCTCCATTCTATGTTAAATGACTGACATTTTGTCTTATATTTAGACCCCAGGACAGCCTGTGAATATAGCACATGGCTACCACCGGAGGCTACTATTAATCCATCACTGCAAGATTTTCTACTTTCATGACTGATTATTCGTTTATATTGTAATAAATTAAGCTAAACTTGGAATATCTTGCTGGGTTTCTTCAATAACTGATTCTATTTACGGGTTGTTTATAGTTGGGTCAAGTAATTATAGCTGGAGCATTAAGGGACAAACGTTTTTGTGTATGCCTACACGGAAACGTACATAATCCCAAGAGCAAAGATAGCAACCGATTACATTGTATATTAACTTTAATATAATGACATCCTATTTCCATTAACCAATCACGTATTAATTAAGTAATTCAATTTAAACAGACACTTACACAGTCGTATGACGTCATATTTTGCAGAACTGCATCAGAATTATTCATCAGATGCTATTTTCTTCACGATTTATCGTCTAATATGCTACAGTCATTATCCCGGAAGTTCCAACAGGATATTTTTTAACTCAGTTCTCTTCCAAAATAGGTATTATTTTCATTACGTTTTAGGAAATAATAAAATTTGATTTGAAGTTGAGATAATCTTATCAGAATTGAAAACTAAAGTGTTATTTTATTTTTTTACTTTTTTGTCTTCAACGCAATAGTCCCGATATTATTGTCTCTCGTGACAATTGGATGATATCATGATGTTTTCGTAAAGATTTTCTGAAAATAGTTATGCAAATTATAAAATAATCTTTCACTTGTTGAAAGAGGTCAGTATTTGGAACGTAGACACACAAAAGCGTATTGTATGCAGGATAAAGGGGTGATGTGTGCGACGACTTTTTTTAGAGGACACAAATTTGATATGATATTCAAGTGAAGGGGTAAATAACCGGGTTTTAGCGCGGTTCGTGTTGCTCAATCCTTAGTTTTTCGTGTAGTATTTTGTAGATCACCGATTGTCCTTTTTCTTTGGCCATTGTATTGTCTGTCCCTCGATTTACGGCTTCTGAATACCCATTTGGTATCATCAAAACTTTTACAGTATAAACATTAAGGTAAAAAAAAAAGCAGCCAAAAGCTCTGCGGAAAACTGGGAGGAAAACCATATGTTTCCTATTGATCAGCTTCTTTTCTCTTGCTAACGGCACTAGTGAACTGTAGATACCACATAAACATGTGGAGCAGGAGCTGCTTACCCTTCCGATGCACCTGCGTTCACCTCTAGGTTTTAGTTTTCTGTGTAGTGTTTTGTAGATCCTTGCTTTTCTGTCCTTTTGCCCCTTTTGTTTTGGCCATTATATTGTCTGTCCTTCCAATTACCACATCTGATTACCCATTTGGTATCTTCAAACTTTTCATATTTCATTTAACATTATTATATTGAAAACGGCGGTGCAAGCCTGTGTGTCAATATGTCACACGGCTTCATTGTGCATGACAATTCCTTGATGTGTGTCCTTATACCAGAACAACATCAAGTAATGATATTATCATCGTGACGAAGATAGCATCGTTCGTCCCACTTTAACATGATATATGACATTAAGGCACAAAGTTTAATGTATAGTTCGAATCTTTATATAGCATATCTTGTATATCATTGATGTAATAATACCAATGAACAATACAAATAATTGTTTTGACATTACAGTAGGCCGTAATGCTTTAAATAGTTCATACGACCCGGTCAATAATCTACCCCTTGACAAAATAGAGCTCGCTATTGATCAAGCGTGCAGTTATTAAGTACTTTATTACACCGACTTAAACAGGGGAGAGGGTAAACCATTTACTATAAAAAAAAAAAAAAAAAAAAAAAAAAAAAAAAAAATCATAATTTAATAAATAAAATGCAAAAAGTTTTTGTCAACACAAAATTATTAAAATTTTCAAGTCTAATTCCCCGATCTAATATTTTGTCAATGATAATGTTAATGAATGTTAACGGTTCCGTAACTAACACAATTCATAACAGGATTCGGCTGCTCAGGAATTTTCGCCCTTTTCCCAAGTTCTTCTCCATGCGCGTCTCCTGTAGAACTGCGTTTCGCGCCTTTATGTACATCTTCATTGTCAGGAACATTGTCTTTATTGATCATATCGGCATCCGTAATAGCGGTCAGATCCTTGTCCGCTTGATTTGGTGATAAAAAAAATTTTAATCGCGGAGTCAGAATTTATGTCACTTTCAGATAATGTTTCAACTGAAAAGGCATTTGGTAGTACGGGCGTCTCATTTAAAACGAGTTTTTGACACAATAATGATGAAACGGTACGCTTTATCCCTTCTCTCAATTTCGATTGATAGATTTTTAAACTCTCGGTTGACTTGTGTCCACTTATACCACAGATGTGACGGTCGCTTATACCGGCTTCATCTAAGATGGATATGCAAGTCGCACGAATGCAGTGGTTAGTGTAAACTTTGGGCAAGTTACATATCGATGCTAAAAGATTTCATCTTGTTGCCAAGTGTGTTACGGCCTACGGGAACGTTGTCGTACCAAACAGTGCTGTAGTCCATTACTTTTTCAACGGGTTTCCGTCTCTGCCAGAAATATTTACAATTTGATCGAACGGGACAAAGTTGATCTTCTGAAAAAGAAATGCATTAAATAAACATAAAAAATATCTCCCATGCTAAATTTATTGATTAAACTAAATATTTTTGAGATTTTAGTCAACATTGATTGCAAAAACATCAGTGCCGTTTTTGAAAATGACATTGGCCTACTAGTATATATGATAATATTTTCTTTCAGGTCCTCGTCTGAAATAATCTCTTTATCTTTAGTTGCAGCCTTTCCTTCGCCTTTCAAGCTAACTAAAACAGCTTTGAATGTATCATTTGACTTCTGAAATTGTTTATCATTAATAATATCAATGTCTCTGTACCTCAATTTTTTTTTCTGTAATCCAAATCTGTTGGTAATCATAGATTTTTTTGGGTATTTCTGTCCGTCATTTCTCCTGACATCAACATAAAAATGTTTCAAAACTTGATCTACAGACGTTGGTCAGGAATGAGTTCGCAAAATGGCGACGTTATAAACATTTTAACAGAAAATTGAAATTTTTAAAGTAACATTTCATGCAATAAAAGTAATTTTCTTAACTTGAAACTCTAGTATTTTGTTATCTGACCCCTGCTTCTTAAATCACACATGATCCACCGAGGTATACTGTCATATAAACTCCGTATGTAGTGCAAACCCAAACCTGTCCAACTATCCAGAACAACACGTCTCAAGTCATCGGCATTCTTTATTTCTCTAAGTCGTTTTTGTACCTGTATTTTCAGAACTTTCCATACATTTTCGATAATATTAAGATCTGGGCTTTGTGAGGGCCAAAGAAAGGTACGAATTCCATTTTCCTCTTTCCACTGATTTGCTCGTAAAGAGACATGACATGGCGCGTTGTTCTCCTGGAAAATCCAAGATCTGTCAGAAAAGTGCATGACAACAACCGGGCAAAGATTATCGTCTAAAACCGAAATATATTTGTCGGTATTCATGTTACCATCAATAGCAACCAAAGTTCCAACTCCATAGTACGTAATGCATCCCCAAAACATAACAGAAGCACGGCATGTTGTCTCAAAGTCGTCCAGCTGGCCAAGACAGTCGGGTCGAAAACGTTCGTCGGGCTTCCTCCAAACATAGACTTTCCCATTTCTACCCAACATAATTTTTGTCTCATCACTAAATATTATGGATGACCAGTTATTCTGAACATTCCAGTACATTTCTGACGACAGAATCCCATTCAACGGTCACGATTTACACGTGATATTGTAATTTTCTTGCATAGCATGCGTCGTTTGTGAAGCACAGTCTCCTGCGAACAGTTCTTTCAGACACATTGTATCCAGTCCTGTTATTAAATATAGCAGTTAAGTCCTTCAATGTTTGTCTTCGATTCCTTTTCACACTCCGAAAGAAAACCCGTTCATCCCTTGGGGTAGTTTTTTTACGACCTCCACTTCTCGGATTATTTTCTATACTTCCCCTTTCGCGTGTCCGTTTTAAAAAATTCTGAATAGTTCTACAGTTAATTCCAGTAAATTCCTGAATTTTGTAGCTCGAAAACCCTTGGTGTGATAACGATAGAAGCATTTTTTTCTGCTCGGTTGTCAATTCCTTATTGTGTCTAGCCATCTTTTTAGCAGACGATTTTTGTTTGCTAAAGGGAAATAAATCTGATGAAAACTACGTCGTCGTGGATATTTTAATTCAAAAACAATAACGGACAGGAAAAATTCGTTACGTTTGGACTCGATAAGTCGATAAGTGCGACGTCGTCATTTTGCGAACTCATTCCTGGCCAACGTCTGTAGTTCGGACACAGGAACTACATTAAGCTCGTCTAATGTATGCATACCGATGTGGTTTAAATATGCCTTGAAAATCCTTACAGCCGACAAAATTACATCTTTGGTCTTCTTGCTATGTCTATTTTCCAGTTGCGCTTCAATCTCGTCGTCCGTGGCATGAGAGAATCTTGTACTGGCGCTGGAAGCCATCTTTGGAATGCGGGTTATATGACGTCATTGATGACGTCCGTGCTCTAGTTTCGAAGACGTGCACTAGTTCCAGGACTAGTGCACTGTAAGGCATGGATTTCATTCAAATGAGTGCATTACTTTAAAATAAAACTAAATCATGTGGTATCAATTCTAATTTTTCATTGGTTCTTAATATAAGAGTGTGTAATAACTTCATCTATTGCACGTCGTTTTATGTCAACTTTGCAGCGTTAGATTTTATTCGTGACGAGTTCTACCGTTACAACATATCCATATCTCAAATGACAATGGATCTTTTACTTTTTACGTAAATGTTTTCTTTCCTCTATCACTGCAAAGACTTTGGCCGGACTTGACTGTATGTAATTATGAGTATGACGGCGGGTATCTTATAATAAACAGGAACTACTTACCCCCGGTTTTACTCATCCGTGATGCTCATCTTTTTTTATATAGTTTTCTCTGTTGTTCTATCATGTGTCTTTACGTTCTGTGGTTCCGTGTTGCGATGTCCGTTACGATTTCCGCATAAAACGATGTTCGGTTCGTCTTTACCTCCAGTTGTTTGTAGGAGGTAAATGTCTTACTTACGTTATTTGTGTTTGTTTGTGCACAGTGGTGTCTAACACATATTGTTTCATGTCTTTGTTTTGTGTTTTTTTCTCTGGATTGTCCATTTTGTATTGCCCCTTCGGTATTCTCTAACGTTTATTTAAAACAATTAACCAAGTACTAAGTAAAAGGTAGCACGTGGGTGGATGTCTCGATTGTCACAGAGAAAAGAGCAGTTCATAGATAGGTGAATTGTCCCCTACAACAAGCGAACAACAACTCATAACAAGCAGTTGGTAATCAGGGGCTAGTACAGGTTGTCTTCCACGTGCATGTAGTGTGGTATTTCAAAACACGAAAACCGGATCGATGATGAAAATGCTATCGCCTTGATCGTGGGTTCGATGCCCAATTGGCTCAAATCAAAGATTACAAAATTGGCATTTGCTGCTTCTCCGCAAAACACGCAGTATTGTAGAGTAAGAGCAAATACTTGTCGGATCGGATTCAGAATAATGTTTCCGAGTGGAGCGACAGGTCTACCCGCGAACTGTTTTGCAGTGAACTAGTAATATAAAATCCAACTAAGCGTGTCTAGTATAAAGCGACATCATCATCTCCTGGAACATAACTGAAATATAGCTCCTTTTGCCGTTGAACAAGAATCACTCAAGACAATAGCGGTGATATACGTCACGTTCCAAGTTCTTTAGGAAGGATTTCACATGGAAACAGAAAAAAAAATCTATTTCTATACATTGTGGTTCCCTCCAAATTACTGTTTTATTTTTAGTAAATAATCATATTTTCTTTCATAGGTGTCGACTGATGGATGCTTTTGGAGAATGAGACGTATTCACCCCATACTACAACAAAATTAACCACTTGAAATTAACACATTAACTGCCAACAGGTAAAAAGGGAAAATCTAATGATTACAGATCATATAATAAAATAAATAGCATTGATACTTTGAATCGATTGAATTCTATATATAGTAAAATGTCATTAAGTTGTTCAAATACTTAGTAAAGAGAATCGTGTCTGTTTAATACTCGAGCGATAATGAAGCTGTTAGGATGATGCATGGCTATCAAAACAATCTACATGTTTATTTAGAAACAGCCAAAGAGATTAATTGAACTAAAAACCAAGAACACAAAATGTGAAAAGGTTATAACTTTTAGTTAAAAAAAAATGAGACGTGCAAATGGTCTTGTTCAAATGCTTTTAATCATCTTCAATTAATGTCTTGGTTCTCTGGTGCATGGTGTACATTCATATACCTCAGATGTCTTGGCTCTCTAGTTACCGACGTATATATATATAAATAAAGCAATATTTTTGCATCTCAAGTAAGTACAGTCTAACATATGATTCAGATATGTTGTCATTCTTGTCAGGTGAGTACTGACATATAGTCCATATGTCTTGACTGTCTAGTAGGCGAATTACCGGAAGACTGGAACACTAGCATATAAATCATTTGTCTTGCCTTTTATATTGGCATATAACTCGTAAGTCTTGGCTCTCTAGTAAGCGAAGTTCTGTAATATATATAACTCAAATATATTGTCTCTTGTGAGTAAAGAACTGGAATATAACTCGTATGTTTCGGGTTTCTAGTAATCGGAATAATGACATAAGGTGCTCTAGTGAACGGGGTACTATCATATATTTCAAATGTCTTTGCGCTCTAATGAGCAAAATACTGGCATATAACGCATATGTCTCGGTTTTCTAGTAAGCGAAATAATACTCAGATGTCTTTGCGCTCTAGTAACGAAGTATTCGTATGTCTTGGTGCTCTACATAGTGAGCGGAGTACTGGCATATAACTCAGTAAGTACCGGTATCATGTTCATGTTTATCAAATTTATAGACCTAAAAACTGATTACTGGAAATGATGCGTTTTAATGCGTGAATATACGCAGTTTAAAATGAGTTTATTTAAAGGTCATTATTCAAATTCTAAATGCATTCTAGGTGTGAAGAGTTTGACCGGAACTATATCATGTAAAATCATGTAATCTAAATAAACAAAGAAACGCTCATTCATGGCTTTTATCTTTAAAAAATGTTTATGGATTGTGGATGTTAACACACTTTCAACAACATTAAATTTACATCGTGGGGGTTATCTTTCTTAGTGTTTGATGCGGGGGTTGCTGGAGAAAATTCAAGAGACCTCCCGTAAGTCATTGACAAACTTTGTTATATACGGTTGTATTGAGTGCACATCGACCTTATGAAAAGAAAGTTTACACGTTCTTAGTCTACAATTCAACCAATATCATCTAATCGAAAAATCGCCTCGTCTCACTTCAATCGTGTTAAACGACACGAATATCATCTGAGATGGAAATCTTGCTGAACACCAACATACTTAAAGGGATATTGTCTACCAGCTGCGTAATTTTTTCATACCCAAAATTATTGTCGATTTCCGTACTGACCTTCATAAAATGAAGATTAAACACCGAATTATTGATGAATACGCTCCGAAACGTTGTTTTTTCGACTAAAAAAGCTGACCATCGTTACCGGAAGCTAATTAATTATGCACTGACCTGGGCGAGGCCAACTCTATTTATTTATCTATTTTTATGTCAGTAATGGATATATGCAGCATGGATATTGAGGTAAGTTTCTATAAAAGTTGAGGAAAAAAGCTATTTGCGAATCGATTGTATCTAAAAGACGTAGAATAAATAATTTCTGTATCAGGAATAGATTTTCTTTGATGAAAACTACATGCCTTAACAGATTCAGCCGATATTTCCACGATAACCATTGAAAACATGCCAGGAGGCACCCTATGGGGACAAGCTCAACTACGTATTTTCGATCGGAAATTTTTGCCGGCGTTAAAAATAACTAAATTAGTTTTTTCTTCTTATAAGTTATGAAGTTGTTTCCCGAGATTTTGATACACGTGTTAAATTAATTTATTTTAGCCAGTTTACCGACAATATGAAAACAGAGACATACATGTACATGTAGAACACAGTGAAATACATGTCTGATGAAAACGAATGACGTAGCCAGTGTTGTTTTATTTGTTAATTGACTAGAATGTTTCAGAGAAATTTGGGCTGGATTAGAAACAAAAGAGACCTTACTTCTAGTTCCACAAGACAGTTGCTGCAAAATAATATGGGACTGACCATTTACCTTGAAGGGGGCTATGTCACGTTTTTTCGCCGTAGAAATGTTTTTTTCAGACGCCACAGAAATCATATTTTCTTATTTTCCGGCGAAGTGCCAATCTAATTAAAACAAGGTGAACTGTGATCTAATGCTCACTTATGATACCCCTGCCATTTCCCATGATATGGGGTACCTATATGAAGCTTGTGACCAAATACCAGATTTCTGCCATCAATAGTTGAGAAAAATGTGCATATATGTTCAATGTGGATAAAAACCAACTAAGTCGGCTAACAGGAAGTAGGAATCTGATGGTTCCAAAAACGCTTCCCACGATATGGCATACCTATGTGAAGCTTGTGACCAAATATCAGATTTCTGCCATCAATAGTTGCTGAGAAAAATGTGACGAAAAATATTTTGGAAGGACGGACGGACAGAGGTAAAACAGTATACCCCCCTCCCCCTTCGGGGACCGGGGGTATAATTAGATCTAAAACAGGCAGCAAGCGCGTAGATCTAATTTTAATTAGATTGGCGAAGTGCTGGAAATAAAATTTTTTCTTCAAAATTTTGTATATGATTATACTGTGAAAATGTCAAGTCAGAATATATTTTTTTCTCCTGTCCAGCCAATTTTTTTTCTTCAAGATTCAGAATCAAAATAATTTTTAGGAAAAAAAACCTAAAATTAAAATTGAATAGCTTGAGGGGTAAATTGATAAAAAAAAATTACAAGACCAAAATGGTTCTCCCATATACCAACAAAAAACGAAATAAAACTGGTCATAAGAAAATCCCACGAGAAAATCTTTCCTTCCAAAATAAGACTTTTTTTTATTTCTCTAAACCGAATTTGTGCAAACTATTTCAATTATAATGAATTATATTTCTTTTTTAAATAGAGCTCATTTTTCTAGATGAATGTATAACCATCTGTCTTTACTCTGTTTTTATTAAATCTCTTGTCTTTATTACAGGACTTTGATCGGATTGTCCTTGATGAGGCAGTGTTGGGGGTTGCTAGAATGTTTCGAGAGGAACTTGTAGTAATGCCCCATGATGAGGATTACAACAGATCCAATAGGTATGCAGCCTACCGCCAGTATACCATTTGGGCACATGGCCGACTTGGAGCTGGGGTCAGACGTGTGATCCCAAGCTGTTGTACTTGGAAAATTAGGGACAAGTATCCTGATCTATATGGACAATACAAGGGTTTCATTCCTAGACGATTTAATTAAAACTTGTTCATGAAATATTTTGTATTTTATCCCATATACCCTACAATGATAAAGTTTACCACTTGCTTCCCTATGGTCGGTGGTTGTCCGGGTACTCTGGCTTCCTCCACCACTAAAACTGGTCGCCATGATATAGCTGAAATATTGCTGAAAGTGGCGTTAAAACACCAAAAATAAAAAATAAATCAACCCTAATGAGTTGTTAATTAAGTTGGTCAGTTGGAATTGTAAATTTAATTTGAAAGTTTTGCCATCTTATTATTATTTTTTGTTCTATCAGCACTGACAATTTCTTCTAAAATGGACTGACAGTCTTTTATATAATTCAAAACCAAACTTGGCAGAGATGTTTTCTATGAGGTCCTACACAAGAGTTGTTACTTTTGTGCAGATTCGTAAAAAAACATAGCCACCATGTGACTTTGAAAATTCTGATTGGTCGATTTTCAAGAAACTTCTTCTCAAGAACCGCTGAAGGGATTGAATTGAAATCTGGTATATATGTTCCTATGAATGTCTTTAACATGTGTTGTTACTGTTTGCACCATTTGAAAATTCAAAATGGCCACCAGCTATCATTATTGTGCATTGGACAATTTGTAATGGCCATTATCCTGACTTGGGTACTTTTCTGCTCTAAATGTGCAGAACTTCTGTCAGACCAGGAAAAACAAAGAGTGACAATCTAAATTTATTTTATGCGACAATATAGTCAATTGTTTTGTCTTGGTCTTCAAATCTGGATTTCTGAGATGCTACAATATCATCCCGAGTTGGAGGTTGTGGAATTGGTGCAAGATGGACCGAGATTCTTCTGGGATCATCTACTTCCAACTGCACATGTTAATTCATTCCTTCATTATCTTGCTGTCTCATACAAATGATGACCCTTAATAGTCTTGGAACATAGGAATATGACTTGTCAGCTTTAACAGGATGCACAGACCATCTAGCTGTCTTTTTGTTGTAACTTCTCTCCCACCTCAAGTAGAAAAATACATACAATGTAATTAACAAGAATAAAACAATAGAATTGAGATTATGATCTATGGAGCCCTAACTTTCAATTCAAGATGAATATCTCGAATGTATAGTGAATGACAAACTAAACATATCATTACAAGTCCACTTTATGAAGGATTTGAGTGATTTGTAGACAGATTTTAGATTGTGGTCATCCCTCAAGAAGTTCTACGGCAGGCATCACGAGCTGGTCAATGGTTACAGGGTGTCTGTTACCCAAATCAGACCTGATCTTCATTTGTTGTTGATGTCTTTCCCTTCATCGGATGGGACTTCTACCGGACTTGACCATGGACAACACAGCGGGTTTGCAACTTTCGATTGACCCTTCTGAAGCCTATGATCAAATATCAGATTGCTGCCATAAATAATTACTGAGAAAAATGTTATGAACATCTTGGGACGAACGGATGGACAGAGGTAAAACAGTATACCCCCTCCCCCTTCCAGTGGAGCGGGGGTATAATAAAGCTCCTATGACATATGATCATGCATGGTTCTGTTATTAGGACAAAATTTCAAGTATGTAAGTTACAACTGAAACATGAAATTAACATGACAAACCTTAGAGTGAAGTTGAAGCTAGGTTCAAAATCTCCATCGTCAGAATCATCACCAACATCACTGCCCTCTTCAGTAATATCTATTGAGAGACTGTAAGAATAAAAAATAATTGTTTATTACAGTGTATGTGTATAATATCGAAACAAATTTTGCTATATGGTTCTGATGTGCAGCTGTATAACGAAAAAGCTTTTCAAAATAATATTAAATCTATATACCGGTACATGTATCCAGCACACATCTACACAACCCAATATAAAGAAACAAAATTACATCAAAGTTCCAGGAAAAATTTTGGTGCGCCAGACGTGCGTCAATTCTGTCCCAGTTTGGTTTCATTCCCGTAAGTAGCTAAAGAGGACTGGCCCTTTCAGCTTGTGGATTGATGAAAATGTAACGATGACGCAGAAGCCAACATGATCCCTATATAATATAGCTACTAGTAGTATCACTATGCAAGCCACAATAATTAATAGGAAACTGTTATACGAGTGACTGTGTTGAACAATATTGACAATGTTACCTATAAACATAATGTAGAATATGTCAAATCTTTAACAAAATGAACATACTCAAATGGGTTCACAAATGAACTCGATTTCTCCAGTTTCATCCGTTTCGTTGAAATGTAATGGCTGCTCATTTCTTCTACTCTAGAATTACCTTGGTCAGAATATCTAAATCAAAAGTACAAATATCAATCACTACAAAATCACATTTGTCTGAAATTACCAGTTTTTGTAGTAATTTGCCTAAAAAATTTAGATAATTTTACAAAAACCTGCATGATTTTAACACAGACATGGGCCATCGGTCTACTGTTAAATTCACACACTGTGAAACATGCAAATTGCTATGGATCTTCACATTATTTCTTAAAAATCTTGTTTATAAATCATACTTACAAGATCCAAACTAAACAAGGGCAAAGCGTGGCGTATCCCCTTGCCTAAAAAATTTGACCTTGACCTTTGACTTTGAAAATCAATAGGGTTCCAGATTCTCTTAAGGACTAAGTATGTACCAAGTTTGGTCAAAATCCATTGAAGGATGTTGATTCTAGAGTGTTCACAAGGATGTTACGTGGTAAAGTTTTGACCCGGTTATCTTGACCTTTGACCTATAAGGCTATGACCTTGAAAATCAATAAGGTTTCGGTATCTTAAGGACTAAGTATGTACCAAGTTTTGTCAAAAATCCATGGAAGGATGTTGATTCTAGTGTTCACAAGGATGTTATGCAGTAAAAATTTTAGGCTGTGGCCTTGATCTTTGACATACGACCTTGAAAATCAATAGGGATCCAGATTCTCTTAAGGACTGAGTCTGTACCAAGTTTGGTCAAAATCCATTGAAGGATGTTGATTCTAGAGTGTTCACAAGGATGTGACGGACGGACGGTAGCGTTACTATATCCCTTGGCAACTTCGTTGGCGAGGGGATAAAAAGCAGTTCAAATGCCAATTCTTTAAATAGAAAGCCTTTATATGAAAAATACATATTGATTTCCCTCTATCATGTCTATGTTGATAATTCTAAGATAGTAAAGTATAATTTTGGCTCCCTGAACTAAAAATTATGTCCAAAATTGTTGAAATGTAGTAAAAAACTAGTTAATGTAATGTTTTTAGAATAGTCAAGAAATAAACTTGGTTTGCATAAGGAAATTGAAAACGATTTTCATTTAGTCATAGTCTAAAATATGCAGTTCAGGACATTTCAGTAAAATTTTATAGTCACATATATAGAAAAGTTTCTGAAACTTGCAAATTTCTATGGATCTTCATATTATTTTTTAAAAACCTTGTTTATGTATCATACTTACAGGATCCAAACTAAAAATGCTACTGAAATGACACTTATTTAAATGGAAAGCTTTTTATATAAAAGATACATATTGATTTTCCACTATGGTGATAATTCACAGACAGGAAGATATAATTTTGGCTCCCATAACAAAGTGTTATGTTCAAACTTATTGAAAAGTTCTTTTAACCTTATTTATGTAATGTATTTCCAGTACCCAAGATATAAACTTGTTTGCATAAAGGAATTGAAAATGATTTTCATTTAGCCATGGTCTAAAATATGCATTTTAGGACATTTCTGAAATTTTCAGTAAAATTTTGTAGTCATATATAAAAAAAGTTCTGAAACTTGAAAATTTCAATGGATATTCATATCATTTCTTCAAGACCTTGTTTATAATTATATATTATACTTACAGGATCCAAACTAAAAGTGCAATTGAAATGAAGCTTCTTTAAATAGAAAGCTTTTATTTGAAAAATACATACTGATTTTCCATTATAGTGATAATTCGCAGAAAGTAAGGTATATACTTTTGGTTCCCAAAACTAAGTTTCATGTCCAAGTTGTTGAAATTTGATAAAATTAAAAGCCTAATTATATCAAAGAAATAAATTTGCTTGAATAAAAAGAACTGTATAGGGTTTTCATTAAGCCATGTACAGTTTTAATTCTTGCATTAAAAATGAATTGATTCGATATTTTTTTTTAAATTGATAATAATAAACTGCATTGTCATTGATGTCGGTAAAAAGCTCTACAGAGCTTATGTTATATGTTTGTAAAAACTCCGACTTTAAATAAAACTTTTATACTTTATTGATATCATTTTTGCACTCCCATTTCCCCTTTGCTGGCCTCTTAAAATTTGTGTTTGTTTACCTCGCAAATACGGCCGTTTTATGCTACTCATTGACAATAATTTGCTGTTGCCAGGTGCAAAATTACATATATTGATTAATATCTACCGAAAATGATCATAGGCATCATCATAAATTCATAAAATATGAAAAACGATTGAGAAAAGAAGGCAACATGCTCGGCTTACCTATCAACAATAATCAAGCACTTCCTTGAGTTCGCTCCATCCAACGGCAACGGTCCAACTGATCCCCTACATATATCCTGCATTTGTTCCATTTGGAAGATACTTCACTTCTATTCCCCTTTATCTCTGAATCCGTCAAAGTCCGCTTTCTTCCACGCGTTGACAGTTTCTCTTTTGCCCAAGAACCACATGTTGTTTATTGTTTCTAAACAGTGCGCATGCTCAAGACGTGTTCGCATAGAAGGCCATATGAACAGATTTGAATATTGTCATCCGGACAATAATTCTGATAACGATAGTTTTGGGTCTTTTTCGTATCTTTTGCAACATAACTCGGTGTTAATCTTCATTTTATGAAGGTCAGTACGGAAATCGACAATAATTTTGGGTATGAAAAAATTACGCAGCTGGTAGACAATATCCCTTTAAATAGATAAAAAAAATAACATAAATAGAACATGAATCTCCTACAAAACAAATGTGAGTCAAGACAAATCTACTATATTTTAAGCGGAAATCGTATCGGACATAATAAAATCAGCAACTGAATATGAATGATTTAAATTATTACACGGCAGTTGTCTCCCCTTTTGAGGTGTCAATCGATAGTCCAAGCACATTTTTACCTAACTGTTGATTAATTGTTGATATCTTACTCTCGTCGCACGAGTGTGTGTTTGCTGTTAGACGCCAAATGAGCATTTATCTGCTGTATTATGGCGATGACAAGTTGCCTTTCAATAAGATCATGATGATGTTTCACTTTGTCTTAGACTAATACTCTTAAGTTAGATTTTTATAGTTCTAGCTCACGGAGACATAAGTCCACGGGCAGATATGGTGGGCCACGGCAATATTATCTGATTCTGAGTCAACCAATCTTTGTTAACTCCATCTGCTCCCGAATTGTTTGAAAATATGGCAGTCTTTATAATGCAGTCATTGGAACTGGGGACCAAATTAGTATAAGTCATAATTAGATTGCTTCCGTATCCAACAATATGTACTTAATATATTGTGGTCTGTTTCTGAAATAATTAAATATGCTTAAACTAAAGAACCCTTGATGATACCCATTACTGCGTTACTATTATTGTGGTTTTATATTTATTTGTTTATTATTTCTCATAAATTGTGATAACAGTTGGGGAAATCTGTAAAACAACTAAAAACTATATTTAATTTAGATATTTTGAATCTCTCTCATGTGCAATTTAGTAAGGAAATGAGCACCTATTATTCTGGTAAACTTATGAACCAGTTAATACATATAAGAACTAGCGAAACAGGAAAACTGAGATTTTTCAGTAAAATCCTCGCAACTTTTGAACTACAAAAGTATCTAACATTTAATATTAATAGATATGTGCGCTCTTTCTTAACAAAACTTAGATTAAGTGCACACAGCCTTGCTATTGAAACTGGCAGATATTGCAAACCCACAATACCAGCTAATGAGAGATTCTGTAAAGCATGTAAAGATAAGGTTGAAGATGAACATCACTTTTTAATAGAGTGTCCCATATATAATTCAGTGAGAGATAAATTCTTTACACTGTTTAATAGGAAATTTAATGAAACTACAGAGGTGACAATCAACCGTCTCCTCAATCTTAGTTCAGTTCAAGATTTAAATAACATTTGCTTATATTTAAAAGAATCCTACTCACTCAGAGATTCAACTTTTAAAAATATTTAACTTTCCTCTAGTAACTGGCAAAAACTTCCAAATGATAATAATAATTTTAATCTTATTTAATTATTATTCTCCCAAAATGATAATAAACATTATGATATTATTGTCTAACTGGTGTGTTCATCCCTATAGATTATAGTCTTATCTGAAAACTTAATATTATGATATTATGTGTTATCTCTATGTTTATGTATGTTTGTGAATGTATTGGATTACGCAACATTGTGATTATGATGTACATGTACTTAACTATGCTTTATTCAATAATTGATTTGAATTTGAATTTGAAAATAAATTATTTGATTTCGATTGTTTGATTTTTATAAATTAATGTTCACTTAATATCTAAACGTAAAGCTTTCCATCAATTAGCTTCATGTTGACATATAATTAGTAATCTGTAAATAAAATAAACTTACTAGTATGTGAAAACTTCTAGATATGTATGCGTGTGTGTATAAAGATCAAGATTAGAAATCAACGTTACATACACCAACGCTGTTTACCCGGTTGTATGTGAGGGTTGGTATATTGCTCGTATGTAGAAAACATGACCGCAACATGTCACTACGTAGTCCGAGATTCCTCTGTCGTTTAACGGCATTGATAATCTTGCTGTAGCCGTTCAACGACAGAGGGTGATACATACGGAAAACAGCGGATTTGCTTCTCCAACTCTGGGTCAGCACATTTCCACGTTTCGTGGCTATCGGATTTTATTTTCTATCATAAACCTTATATAAATCGCTTCACCAATCATTTTTCTATTCATTCATAAACATCTTACCCTCAGAAAGTGGTGTTACACTCCATTACAGCACGATTTTGCCTTAGAACCTATGATTTCGACATTTGTCTTCCATTTTTCAAACATTTGTCACGTGACTACGAGAAAACTACGATTACCGCAATGTATCATGGGAGATAATTTGCATATAAACAAACAAACAAATATTTTTATTGCCAATCATAGGCGCCTGTTAAGGCAGAACAATTAACATAAAATTTAATACAGTTGATTATATTGATTGGTAAGGATTTTAACAGCAAATTTAGTGAATTACAGATAACCATATGAAAAAAAAAATGTAGTACCTTGTCCAAAAACAAAAAGGGGGAACGTAACACATGCTCTTTCCGAAGCCCGTTGGTAACACTCTGCCATTGAATCTTTTCTTTCCAACACATTCTGTATAATTTCCTTCTGCTCTTCTTTGATCTGTAGATGGACTGTTTGTCCTGCAGAATACGCTTAAATGTATCGTCTTCCATGTGATTTCAATGTTGTTTACGTATGCAAATAATGCTCCAAATAATTTGGCACGCTGCATTAATTAGCTCCCATCATGCAATGCGTTGCCGTCATCATTCAGTTAGTATCGCGAGATCACGTGTGTAGATTCGAAAATGGAAGTCAAATGGCGGAATAATAGGATCTAAGGCAAAATCGTGCTGTAATGGAGTGTAACACCACTTTCTGAGGGTAAGATGGTTATGAATGAATAGAAAAATGATTGGTGAAGCGATTTATATAAGGTTTATGATAGAAAATAAAATCCGATAGCCACGAAACGTGGAAATGTGCCGATACTATGGCTGTGAGGCAAATTTGATGGTTTCCGTATGTATCACCCTCTGTCGTTGAACGGCTACAGCAAGATTATCAATGCCGTTAAACGACAGAGGAATCTCGGACTAGTCACTACGAGGAGAGGTTTGGTCGATAAAACTGTTGTAACCCCGCCACTTTTTTTTTATTGAAGTGTCTGTGCGAAGCCAGGAAAGTGAGCGCTAATGTATAGTATTTATTTTGCCACCGTTTTAAAGTGAGAGTGTCCACAGGTACATGGGGTTATGACCTACATTCCCCTCCTTTTTTTTTGCAATTTTTTTTTTCATACACTTCTTAACATAATTTTGGTATCAAATAATCATAAATCTACTATTTCTTTCTCTCTATATTGATTTCTTTACCAATTTGTGCCATTTTACTATCAAGCTATTTTTACGATTTACTATTAAACGAAGAAGGTATCTCACTTCATTGATTTGACCTACATAAATCTAGGGTATCAGTGGGAGAATTCTACTAATATTTTCTATAAATTTTGATTACCGGTCGGAAAACTGGTATGGATCGATCCTTATAATATTAATCTTTATGTCTATATACGTTTTATATCCATCGAAAGGGAATAACTGCTGGAAATCGGCGACTTTTCACTCGCGATTTTATCATTTTGAACTTGTTCCAACGGAGGTGCATTCAATATTACGGGGAGACAACTCACAGGACAAAACCTGGGTCGCGGTATTATTCCAAGCCAAGGGAACCAGTCACTAACATTTATAGAAATTCATTTTTTGTGAGGACAATACACGATTGGAACCAACTGGACAATTCAACTGTTAGTGTAACTTCTGTAGAGGCCTTTAGAGCATGCCTCTCGCGCGACTAATTTACATGCGCTCTCCCCCGTTGACCATATGCCAGTAGTGGATATTGTCAACGTACTTTGATACAGATACGACGAGGAATTCCGAATTACATGCAGTCTAACGAAAAGGTAAGAAATTTTCGAATGTTTATTTGGCGGACTTTTGTAAATTGAGAAGTAGGAAAACATCGTCTGCAAGTTATCAAAATATCTAGGAAAACAAATGAGCAAAATGGTTTAACTTCTTGGCTTATACAAAATTTAAAAAACATGTAGTGACAATGAATTTGTGGTTTTGATAGAAATTAAATCCAGATATGAGGCCGAAGTTTCCAGTGTACTGTTGGAAACATAATTAAAAACATCTTTAAAGGTGTGACAATAAAAGCAGGGAGATGCACAGGCAATTGGAGTAAAGTCACTCAAAGATATTATGGTCTTCAATGGGAAGATAACATTACCCCAGACACACATTTCACTCATATAACATCAATGTTGCCACCTGATTTTTTTCCTATTGAAACGAGCGTAAAAACCATTAAACTTGGCCATTTCACAGGCAGTGTTGTAAATGGCAATAAGGTGATGATAGAGCTAATTTTAAATTGTGATGGAAAATTGTGGGAAAAAATACTGACTTAGTAAAGATTGACTTGCCAGAAAATTTTCAAATCAATAGAAAATCTGTTGATTCTTTGATTGAAATTGTACGACAAATAAGGTACTGTAAAGGTGTGGAAAATAATAATGCAGACTTACCATGTTTCAAGGAGCATACTTCTCTGGTAGGGGATGAAAATTTCAGTCAAGTTCGCTTCAGGTCTCCAAAATGTTTGCAAATACTACCATTCAAATCATCCAATAACAGCTTCTTCTTCATGTAATTATTGCAAAAAAAAATTCAAAAAATACTATATCTGAAACTATTTCCAAAGAGGATAAGATAACTGATAAAGACCAGCATAATATTGTAACATTGAATGAAAGTGACCATACTGATTTATCGGTGATACTTAATCAGGTATTTCCAGAGTGTCAGCCTAACATGACAAAAAAATTTAAGTCTCAAAAAATGGCATTAGAAAGGAACCCTCATGGTAGACGTTGGGATAAGGACATTGCGAGATTATGCTTAACATTATGGTGTAGAAGTCCCAGGGGTTATAATGAGCTTAAAAATAGCAAGTTTATGATATTGCCATCACAAAAAATATTACAAAGATATAAGAATACTGTTGATCAGGTTTTGTCCTGTGAGTTGTCTCCCCGTAATATTGAATGCACTTCCGTTGGAACAAGTTCAAAATGATAAAGTCGCTAGTGCAAAGTCGCCGATTTCCAGCAGTTATTCCCTTTCGATGGATATAAAACGTACATAGGCATAAAGATTAATATTAGAAGGATCGATCCACGCCAGTTTTCCGACAGGTAAGCAAAATTTATAGAAAATATTAGTAGAATTCTCCCACTGATAC
Source organism: Bathymodiolus brooksi (assembly GCA_963680875.1). Classification (NCBI taxonomy): domain Eukaryota; kingdom Metazoa; phylum Mollusca; class Bivalvia; order Mytilida; family Modiolidae; genus Bathymodiolus; species Bathymodiolus brooksi. Next base: position 69,677,309 of record OY804577.1, on the reverse strand, counting down.
CCTAGATCAAATCAATGAAGTGAGATACCTTCTTCGCATAATAGTAAATCGTAAAAATAGCTTGATAGTAAAATGGCACAAATTGGTAAAAAAAATCAATATAGAGAGAAAGAAATAGTAGATTTATGATTATTTGATACCAAAATTATGTTGAGAAGTGTATGAAAAAAAAATGGGGGGAATGTAGGTCGTGACCCCATATACCTGTGACAGTGTCTACGATCTTGTCAGATTTTTTAAATCTGAATGTTTCTCCCAAACTTCAACAGATGTGAGTAAAAATTCATCTACATGTATAACAGCCAAAAACACGGAAAAGTGGTTTTCACGAAATATTTTGGGGAAAACGTGTTCGCAAGCAATTTGTGTCTGGGCTACTCTTAATTCAAGTCAATCAAGATAACTCCGCCTCTGTATGATGCACCGGAATCGGTTTGTTGATGAAAATGTCTTCTGTCGGAAAATCTAACCGTGGAAGAAAACCGACTTTGACGGAAAATGGCTAATAATTTGAGTTTTGATTGATAAATTGTGTTCTTATAGGTAAATATGTGTAATTTATCATTAAACATGTATGAATTATACATTTTAGTCTAAAGATAGATCATCCATGTCTTTGTATTGATAAATCTGGGTCAATGCGTTCTGTGTTATCATACTGGGTCATGAATAATTAATGAGCTTGGCCAGCAGACGATCAGAAGTAATTTGTTTAATTACATCTAATTAAACAAATTTCTGTTTATCTGAGATGGTTATTTGGTCATTTTATTGATTTATCTATCTTATTTTCAAGTTGTTGTCAAACTTAAAAATTTTGAAAAATCGTAGACACTGTCACTTTAACGATTTTTCAGTTGGAACTGTTCCGACAGTGTGGTATTTTGTTTTGTTTGTTTTATTTTTCATAATATTGATTATAATGTCACAAGAAAGACAAATAATAAGCATGTTTGCCAGATTTAGTATTCGGGTTAGCGGAGCATGCTAAAATCAGCTCTTACGGCAACCATACTAGTATGCGTTTGAAAACCAATACCAAACACTTTCAGATATATAAGCGGAACATATTCAGTGTTGATATTACTAATTAGTATATCTAAAAAATAGTCTCTCAATTTGTTGGATCCATATTATAGATGATTTTAAAACCAGCTTGTCAAAATACGTTGAATGTACAGTTCTTTCCTATAATTGTCAATAAAAGTGAGAGTGGTTTTGATTTAATTCCTTTTTTTTAAATCTATTGGACGTATCCACAGTTTCAAAATGAAAAAACAAAAACAACAAAGACGTGAGAAACACAGATAAGTCAATCGTAGTTTACAGTTCCTAAATAATGTAATTATTAATAAAACTAAGGTTCTTCTCCCTCAGGTGACTTAGCCCATTTTGGCTATTCTGTTTAGTCCCTTTGGATTTATTGCTCCCAATACTTAAAATAAAATTACTTGGCTTTCCAATTTTTCGACGATGAAGGTTATTCCAGAAACGCGTCATGCGCACTAAACTTGAATATCTACGTTTTTAATTTTAATTATATTTAGTATATCCACTGTCTCTAAATGAATTTAAGACAAATTTTATAACAACAAAGCGAGTACAGCTGAGTCAATCATAGTTTTTATCAGTCGACACGATTACAAATATAAATTAACCTGTTTTTATACGTTTAACATCATTTCCTCCCTCGTACTATTTTCTAGCATGAACTACTTCTAAGATATTCTATAATCCTCTCTATTTGTATTTTCTGTGGTAATACAAAAGCTATGACGTCAACGTGTCAATTTCAAATGTTTAATTAATCATTTCATGTAAAATTTCTGTCTGATGTACTTACCTTTCTTTTTTGATAATGTAAAATAGTAAATTCAATAAAAATAGTAATTTCTGATGCAGGGGCGTAATAGAAACAGTAACGTAAAAATGCCAGTGCGTACACGTAACGTTATAAATATATCAAATAAACGATGTCAGTAGCGAAACACTTACAACTGGGCGGATGATACCTTCGAGAACTGATAGTCCAATAGCAGCGTTATCGACCCAGTTATAGTAATAAAAACGTAGATATCATATTTAGTGCGCACGGCGCGTTTCTGGAGTAACCTTTATCAGGTACTCTCACGGTCAAACGATCGGAAAGTCAAATAATTAAAAAATGTAATAAAGTGAAAAGCAAAAAGCATGACAATGTTAGAACAGTTCTAAAATCTAACCGAATTATTGTAGAAACTAAGGCAAGATCGATACCATTAACACACGTATCACATGAACGCTCCTGGTTTGGTACATGCATATCAATGAAAAAATGGCGGGATTAAAGTAGTCGTAAGGACCCAACCCTACCTTCTAAGTGAAATGATGCGATCATACCAACCCTTCCATATAACTGAGTGAACAGTTCTATTGGAAGACTGCCGAGTCATATTCTTGACTTTTATGCATAATATATTTATCTTCGTGATACTGACGCCATACTAGCGATAATACCTGTCTCGACCTTCACAACTGCCGATCTTCTATATATATATATATATATATATCGATAATACCTGTCTCGACCTTCATAACTGCCGATCTTCTATGTATATGTAAGACTCTGATCGACGTCCAGTCTCTAATCGACGTCCAATCCTCAAATCGGCGTCCAATTCTCAAATATCTGGCCGTTTTTCACTTTCTCAAATCGATGTCCAATGACGTCACTGACGTATACTTCAAATGACTTCACACCCGTTAGGGAATGTTTTTGAAGCAATGATGGAGAAGCGACAAGACCAGATTCCAGATGAGGGTTCTTGATGACAAAAATGCCTATGTATTTTATAGTTACTGTAAATAAAATCCTATTTTGCTTGGGAGTACTTCTACTTTAGCGGACCCTAACCTTAATCCTAACCTACCCTAACCCTAAACCCTAACCCTAACACTAATCTTAACCTAACCCTTACCCTAACCCTAAACCTAACCCTTTTGTTGTCATATCCGCATGGTAACAAAATGAAAGGTTATGGGTCATGCGCTTTGTTTATTACAATATCTGACTTCCATGGTCCGTCAAAGTAGATTCTACCTCTATTGATAATATTAAAGAATGGGAAATTGCTTTAAAAACGCACAAAGCAAAATAAAACACACACACACAAAAAAGCAGTTTAAAAAAATAAAACTGTCGTTACAATTATTTTTGATGGCAAACTTTGATCGTGTAAACGGGCCTATAGATATGAGAGTTTGGAAAGGATGCCGATTTGAGAATATCCTAAAATTGGACCGTGATTTGAGATATATAGGGTCTAACACCGGGAGAGGTGCAAGATAGTAAAATCTAATTATCTGTGACACCCTCGGGTGTCACAGATTTAACTATCTTGCACCTTTTACCGTGTTTGACTCTTTTTATCACCCCTTTCTACCATGTCAATGTGTGTTTACTTTTTGTGTAGTTTGGCGCATTAATTTGCGAACCGTATCACAGGACCAAAATGCCACGTAATAAAATAAAACAAGATTTTCATTTTACAACTTTAAAGAGGTTCAAAATAATAAAGTTAACAAACTTGTGATAGATTCTACAATAACAAAATCTTGCACCTTTCACGATGTTTGCCTCTTTTTCTCATCTCTTTCTATCGTGTCAATATTTGTTTACGTTAAGAAAATATAGAGTGCTCTCCCTTGTTAGGTAACTAACGTAAATATAAAAAATTACCTCCCTTTGACCAACGTCAAATAACTTTTTTACAGGCATTTATCGCTGTTGTAGTAGCATTTATAATATATTTATACTGCCAAGACACTATAAATCGACAATTTAATTCAACAATGGAAAACAATGTTGCGGGAAAAACGGCGTGTAGCTTGTCTTGCCCTGGAGCCGGGGTAAGATAGAAAAATCTTTTTCACCTAAATTAACGGACTACTTTATCCAAGGGGTGAGAAAATGACGTCAGTGGACGCGATTTGAGGAGTGGACGTCGATCTGAGTCTATCATATAAAACGATAATACCTGTCTCGACCTTCACAACTGCCGATATTCTATCTCGACCTTCACATATATAGAATATCGGCAGTTGCGAAGGTCGAGTCAGGTATCATAATATCGGCAGTTGTGAAGGGCGAGACAGGTATTATCGCTACCATGGCAGCGAGTCCGGTAGGTAGATTTGTCATACTAGGAACAATGTATATCAAAACCTTCATAACTGACATTATTGTTTTCATCGATAACGTCATAATCTGTTTGAGGTAAAAAAAAATTAAAAAAAAACGATAATTTTCACTATTCATGGCAAAAAAAACGACAAAGAAGAATCGCATGAAAGGATATTGCACAATCACAGAACCCGAAAATAAACTACCAGGCCCACTTATTTGTGAGTATACTTCTTTTACCTTTGCTACGCTACTGTGATGGACATGCTTTCTTTTATTATCATGATAAATAGTATATAATTCATAAAAGGCTAGGTTTGATGAACATACTTCCTTTTTTTATCCCCTCGCCAACGAAGTTGCGAGGGGATATAGTAACGCTACCTTCCGTCCGTCCGTCACAATCCTTGTGAACACTCTAGGATCAACATCCTTCAATGGATTTTGACCAAACTTGGTACATATGTAGTCCTTAAGAGAATCTGGAACCCTATTGATTTTCAAGGTCAAAGGTGAAGGTCACGGTCAAATTTTTACCACATAACATCCTTGTGAACACTCTAGAATCAACATCCTTCATTGGATTTTGACTAAACTTGGTACATACTTAGGAGAGTCTGGAACCCTATTGATTTTCAAGGTCAACGGTCAAGTCACTGGGTAAATTTTTTTACCGTGTAACATCCTTGTGAACACTCTAGAATCAACATCCTTCAATGGATTTTGATCAAACTTGGTACATACTTAGTCCTTAGGAGAATCTGGAACCCTATTGATTTTCCAGGTCATAGGTCAAAGGTCAATGTCACCAGGTCCTTGTGAACACTAGAATCAACATCCTTCAATGGATTTTGACCAAACTTGGTACATACTTAGACCTTAAGAGAATCTGGAACCCTATTGATTTTCAAGGTCAAAGATCACGGTCACAGGGTCTAATTTTTAGGCGAGGGGATACGCCACGCTTTGCGTTGCCCTTGTTAAATATAGATATACTGTTAAATAGTTAGTTCAGTTAATGGCTTTATTGTTCGTATCCTTGTCTGTAGGCTGAAGACCTTTATCTGACCTTTATGAATAGCCAGTGACATAATATATTCTAGGTTCACGGGTGATTTTCATATCATTCTCATTTTCTGTATTATAATATACATCTTTGACCAAGGTATTAGACAATAAAGGTTATATATTCCTTATTTCAATAGAAATGCAAGATAATAATAAACATCAGCGGTTCACAAAGACTAATATTACAAACAGATACGTTGACGATTCAAAAGAAAAAAGAACCGTTGGTAACTATGAAAAGGTAATGGTAATTATACATGTCATTTTTTATTATTAGTTACAGAAGTTTTATGGAATAAGGAAGCGGAACTGTCGACCATATCATTGAAACATCCCACGTATTGATCTCGGCCACGTTTTGATGTACTGGACAAGTGGACGTTGACATTTGAAAAAATAAAAATAGAGACGGACGTAAAGTGACGATAATAGCTAAACATTTTGCCTTTCAGCTAATAACCGGATGCTTAAGTGTACCAAGGTATATAGCCAAATCCGGCACGTGTTTTATTAGAAATAAAGAAATCGCAAAGCTATATTTCTAAAACCAAGGCGATGGTTTTTTTTTCCGTAGCTACCGGTTTTTTTGCTCTTACATTTAAACTTAGTCAAATACAATTGCATTGCTATGCAACTATTTAGACGAGTATTATGAGAGAAAAAACGTTAGAGAATACCGAAGGGGCAATCAAAATGGACAACACAAGGCACACAAGACGAAGACAAACAAAACAAAAACACAACACAATATGTGCTGGACACCACTATGCACAAACAAACAGAAAAACAGAATATCGTTTTTATGCGGAAATCGTAGCGGACATCACAACTCGGAACTCAAAACGTAAAGACACATAATAAGACAACACAAAAAACTATTGGTGAATTATAAACAAAAATTCCATAACAACTCTCCATTATTTTATCTTTTATTCCGACTTGCTACTGGATTTTCTTTTATAGTTCGGGAATATCCAGATGTTTTCCTGTACACTTTATGATGGATGTCTTTCACAAAGAGTAAAATAAGTATATTTTTACCAACTTTCACCCTTTTATTTATAATCCTCTAAATATATTGTCGGTCACACTTTATTTGTAATTCATTTTTTGATATGTCCGTATCAGTGATACATTTACATCTTTTAATTCTTTGAAATTCTGTAAATAGTCATATTTATACCCCCCGCAACGAAGTTGTAGGGGGTTATACTGGTTTCACCATGTCCGTCCGTCCGTCTGTATACAAATCCTATGTCGTACGATAACTTGAGTTTTGTTTCTTAGAATCTTTTAAAATTTTATCAGCTGTTTACTGGTGAAGAGAGGAGGATCCCTTTCTTTTTTGACAATTTTCACTTTTGCCGTTCCAGAGTTATTGGACTTGATTATGACGGAAAATAGGATTTTAACCCTATGTCGTATGATAACTTGAGTAGTGTTTCTCATAATGTTTTGAAATTTTATCAGCAGCTTACCGGTGAAGAGAGGAGGATCCCTTTCATTTTTGACGATTTCCACTTTTGCCGTTCCAGAGTTATTGGACTTGATATGACGGAAAATAGGATTTTAACCCTATGTCGTATCATAACTTGAGTAGTGTTTCTCAGAATGTTTTGAAATTTTATCAGCAGCTTACCGGTGAAGAGAGGAGGGTCCCTTTAATGTTTGGTCGGAACAATCAGTAATGTTTTGGTTATGGAAATAGGTTGGACAGATGTGGGGAGCGGGGGGTATATCTTAGTGAGCAGTGCTCACAGTAATACTAGTTTAGAATAGAGATAATTTAAGTTCGAATGTTGTATTTAGAATATTTTTTATAGAACATTCTAAAACAATTTGTTTAAATATTTGTGCATTTAGTTCAATAATCAATTCCATTAAGAAATTTAAAACATGAATAATTAAACGAAAAACAAAGAAATACCACACTGTCGTAACAGTTCTAAAATTTAGAAAAACAAAGAAATAACACACTGTCGTAACAGTTCGAAAATCTAGAAAAACAAAGAAATAACACACTGTCGTAACAGTTCCAAAATCTAGAAAAACAAAGAAATACCACACTCGTAACAGTTCCAAAATCTAGAAAAACAAAGAAATACCACACTGTCGTAACAGTTCTAAAATCAAGAAAAACAAAGAAATACCACACTGTCGTAACAGTTCCAAAATCTAGAAAAACAAAGAAATACCACACTCGTAACAGTTCCAAAATCAAGAAAAACAAAGAAATACCACACTGTCGTAACAGTTCTAAAATCCAATAGAAAACTCGTAGAAAGAGGCAAAATCGATATCTCTAACACATAAATACACGACCGCTCACTTTCCTGGCTTGGTAGAGGCACTTCAATTGAAAAGCGACGGGGTTAAGCTAATTGTGTGAACCTAAACCTTCTTACCCGTCCTTTGCTCTGGATGGTGCACGCCCTGGCGATTTTTCTATATTTACAGAGTAAGTATTGTCGTTATATCAATTATGCTTACAGTCGGGTAATTCGCTGAAGAAAATTGGTCAAACGAGTACTAACTCTGGAAGCATTCCAGTTTCTTCACCCCACATTCTGATTTTTTATGAATATTCTCCAGAAAACACAATATATATTGTGGTGTGATGGACCCTAAAGGAATCATCATTATATATTGTGACCTACACTCTGTCCTATCCTTTGATATTCTATTAAATGCTATATTTTATCTTTCTTTCACAAGGCCATATTACGAAAGACGCAGAAAAGAGCAGCGTAGGGTGGTTTTTTTTGGCCTATTATTGCGACACTAACAAGGGAGTGATCGTCAATTCTAGATGCCATGTAAGTTTTAATTATTTGCTTAAGGCTTAATGCGTTTATTTAAACTAATTGAAACTTGAGACATCAAAGTAATGGCGAATAGTCAATGAACGGTTTTCGCAAATGTTAAAAATAATCCAGTGCTTCCGGTGGTATGTAATTTGTAATATGTTTTTCAGCCGTGGTTTTGCTAAATTTAGTTATTTCTGCTATTTTCTCATTAATTTACTTTTAAATGCAAATTTAATACTGCAAATAACTGTAACATAGTGAATATAGAAAACAATTATCTTCCGTGTCACCAAGTTATCTTTCATACCATAAATGGAATCATGTTCAATCCTGCTTTTCGAGGATTGTTCTATTGGCTGTCGTTAATATATAGAAGAAGAAAAAAAGTCAACAAAATCACAAGTTGGGAAATATATTTATTCCATTTTCACATTATACGTGTTTAGTCTTAGGACGGAGGAGGGGGTTATTGTGGACAAATGATACAACCATAGTCATGATCATCAGACAATTTAGAAAGAACGAGAAACAAAACAAAAAATACCGCTGTCGGCACAGTTCCACAACCCTATAGAACAATCGTAGACAGAGGCAAAATCGACACCCGTAGCACACATATATATGACCACTCACTCTCCTGACTTGGTACAGACACTTCAATAAAAAGTGGCGGGGTTAGACTAGTTGTATTGCCCCAAACCACCACTCTTAGTGAAATTGCGCGGTCATGCATGTGTTAGTAAAATTGCCAACCGGAACATATAACCAGGAGATGGACGTTATTGTGCAGAATGCTCTAATCTTGAACACTATCCATAATATATTTAATCTTCGAGACACGGAAGAATATAAGTTTTATTAAAGTGGGCCGATGGTTTCAACCATCATATAAGTATTAGATAATACACAAGGCCATCGAAAGATATAATAGAGAAACAATATATATAGTCAATTTTGAACCAAAATCTAAGTGTCAATGCCATCTTTCGCCATAATTTTATTATGAAAAGAAAGTTTTAACAATGATGGTCAGCAATTCCACAAATATCAACAAAACAATCACCTCTCACCTTAACACACTGGACGCAAGTGACAAAACATTTTTCAACAAGGTTTAATATCTTCCGAAAACCTGTTTGAAAGATAAGATGAGAAGATTCTTTGAAAACCCTTGACAAACACTTTAGTACTCAAGAGGATGGTGACGTTGTATGAAATCTGAAAACAAACTAGAAGCTCGAGCCTAACGTGCGAGTTGCAAAATATAAACTACATACGCTGGAGAAGTTGAAATATTTTTTTTTGTAATTTTACTTTTTATTGTTGCCTAATACACAATTTACATACATCATGTTCATGTCTACATAATAAATATATATGTATACAGTTTGATCATGCAAAAGAAGTTTTTTTTCTTTTAACTATACCATACATCAATAATGTGTTACGTCAATATATGTAATAAACAAAGAACACAAAAACAGCTTTTACCACCCCCACCCCATGCTGTTTCTTAATCCCATGAAAAGAAATATTTCATGCCATCTATCTCGAACTCTCTATTTTATATTTGTGCCTGAGCAAAGATATTACTCCCGAGAAAGAAGGAACTACTTTTTTGAATTTACAGGAATAAATATAGTAATTAGCAGAATTGAATTTATATACAAGTAAACTACATTTTCAATTCCTAGGAGTATGTCTCTCCTGGAGAGACCCCCACACCCGATCTGCAATTGCTCATATATTTTAAGCCAGATGTTATTTACTATGTTGCAATCACAGAAGAGGTGCAGAATGGTCTCCCCAGTCTCTCCACAAAAAGCACACAATTCAGTTTCAACTAGCCTACATTTATGCAAAAATGTATTTGTAGGGATGGTTCTATGGAGAAGCTTGTACTGAAACATTTTCAATGTATTATCAAGAGTACAGTCTTTTGATAAAATGTAAACAAATTCCCAATTTACTTCTTTAATATTCAACAGATTTTCCCATTTATTTTGAGAATTTATTTGTCTTTCAGTATATTTTTTCAACAAAATCTTATAAAAAGTTTTACATGGCTTAATACAATTTCTAATTTTATCAAATTGTTCCATGTTGGACCCAGTCACAGACAAAAGCCTTGCACTATTTTAAATGAGGCGTTTCCAAAATCTCGGGAGGCAACTTGATAAACTATTGTAGAACATACATGTATTTGATATTTCAAATCAAGCTCCACCACAGACATTAGTCCATTACCATTTGTTTTCATATCATTTATGAAGAAAATTCCCTTTTCTTGCCATTTTTCATTTAGCACAACTGTTCTATTAATTGTTATGCTTGGGTTTAACCAAATGGGTTGGCATTTGACATGTGTGGCAACGTTTACCTCCTCACCTTCTAATATTTTTGACCAAATTAGGAAAATATCCCTCCAAAATGGGTTAAACTTAGTAGAGATTTTTTCAATTCCGACTTTTTTGAGTAACCATACTTTGTCACCCCCAATTTTTTCAATTTTATCTGAAAGGAGCAGTTTCCATTGAGAATGGTTCATTGGGTCTAATAGTTTTTGAATCCAAGACATTTTCAGTGCATAGCAATAACTTTCAATATATGGTAATTTCAGTCCCCCTTCTTCATAGTTATTCATGATAACCTTTAGTTTGATTTTGTCTCTTTTATTATTCCAAACGAATCGAAAGAAAATATTTTGAATGTCTATGAATGTTTCTTTGGGGGAATTTGGTAAAACAGAAAGAACTTGTGTGAGAATGGGGAGTGCCAAAGTTTTAATCACTGTAAATACCAACATATGACAATTCTCTATGGATCCACGAATTCAATACGGATTTAACTTTTTTTAAATTTTGTATGGAAATTGTTAATAACCTTATTTGGTCAACCGAGGTCGAATTCAATACCCAAGACTTTAAATTTTCCGGACTGGTTCCAAAGTAATTTACGATGAGGTAAGTATTCGATGCCACAACCATGCCCAGAACCAAACCAAACAGCCCGTGTTTTGTCTAAGTTAGCTCTCAATCCAGCACAGTCACCAAATGTATCAAATATTTGTAAACATCTTTCCAAAGACACTGGATCATCTTCTAAAGTAAGTGAGGTGTCATGGGCCTATTGATTTGCTAAATATTCAGTCATTGATTTTATTCCCTGAAATTGTTGGGTCATTTTTAAGAGTCGCGCTTAAAATTTCCATAACTGATATAAAAAGGTAAGGAGAAAGAGGACCTCCTTGGCGCACTCCTCTAGTAATGTCAACAAATTCTGAACAGTGACCATTATTTAGGATACAACTTGTCTGATCAGTATAAAAGATTTTTACCCAGTTGCACAAATCTTTACCAAAACCGTAAAAATCAAAAAATCAAGCGTTTTTAAGAGAAAAGACCACTCCACAGTGTCAAAAGCCTTCTCAAAATCAAGAAGCAACAGAATTCCAGGAATATTACTATCAAGGTATGGAAATTTATAATAGCAAAATTGAAGTCATCTCTTTTGTTATGGAGCCTGGTAGAAATTTGACTACTGATGTCAATTTTGAGGTAAGTGTCGAGACATGAGGCAGGGGAAGCTGTTTCTGTTGTTTCTTTTATTCCAAGTTCTTTGGGGTATATTTATAGAATCCAGTTAATAGAAAAGTTTGGATTATTAATTGACAGAACATCATCAATATACCTGAAGGTGTCTTTTGTCTTTAATAGGTTTTTGTATAAACACTGCCTCATAGGAGTAGAGGAAAATGTCGACAAGGAGAGTGGCACAACTGGTTCCCGTGGGGATGCCGATGATTTGTTAATAAATGTGCCCTCCGAACTCGATAAACACACAGTCATGAAGATAGTTTTTGATATGTTCAAGCGAAGAAATGATTATGTATTAAGGGGACTACATATATTTTGCTAATGTACTCGACGGGTGTGACATGTGGAGCAAGATCAGTTTACCTTTCCTGTGCATCTGAGTTTCGTGTTTTCGATCTTTCGTTTGTTTTGTAGATCATTGTTTGTCCTTTTGTCCATTTTTATTTGGCCATTGTATTGTATGTCAAACTTCGATTTACGACTTCTGATTACCCCTTTGGTATCTTCAAACTATTCTTTAATGTTATTAAATACTAGATCTTCTGACATTGGCGAAGATAATAATTCATAGACAATGGGTGAAGATGTAGAGTGAGAGTTTCTGCTTACATGCTTGATTTTTACGGTGTCCATATTGTTGGTTTATGTATCGCGACTTAAACCTGAGATTTACATTTGGCTTAAATATATTTTACATTGTTTGCAAGAATAAACTCAAAAGAAAAGCGAAAGGGAAATCCAGAGACACTGGCAACATTGGACACACAGGACACAGACAAAAAACAAACAAGCAAAACAAGATGAGCAATAGGGACCCCACCAAGCAAAAAACGGGAGTGAATCCAGGTGCTCGCGAAGGGTAAGCAGTTCCTGCTTCTTATAAGACGCTGTAAAAGTTTTGTATTCAAAATGCAGGAAAAAAAATTAATACATTTTAATTTGACTCGGCAATAAAAACAATAATACACATGTAATAAGAATTTTAATTGTACCATCAATAAACTTTAACATTATAGTTGACGGAATGTTTGGCTATGACATTAATACCTTTGGTTTTCTAACTCACGAAAGACCCAAATGTTATATAAGTGGTATGCACAAATAATCGTAAATGGTCAACCACATCGATTGTGTAATGGTTACGGTCCTCACCTCGAGTGTGGTAGATTTGGGGGCATTAAATGGTTTAATAGCATCCCAAGCCTCCTGCATTTTGTTATTGAATATCAAAGTTTGTCAGTGACTTGCGACGGGTCGGTGTTTTTCACCGGGTACTCCGGTTTCCTCCATCAATAAAACTCACCGCCACGATATGATTGAAATATTGTTGAAAGTGGCGTTAAAACACCATAGACCAAACAAAACAAATACTATTCACAGATTCACTTCTACTCAACACACCATCCCAAAAATAGAAATACAGAATAAACATGGTCAGTATAATTACAAGGCCAGTGAATGCTCTCGGTTATGCATGTTAAAACACGTGCTTGTAATTAAAGGTGTCAACGCATATAAATATGACAACTCACCTATAATTGACATTAAAATAGTTCAATCATATAGAATGGGCTTTACTAATCCAATAGGATGTAAGTAATTGGTTTTTAACGCCAAAATGGGCAATTTTCAGTATATCATGGTGATGATGCTGTCCTGTTTGTACTAGACCAACGCGCTTAGTTGGGTCTTTATAGTTTTGGCTTACTTAATCATCAGTCGGCGAATAGACATGTTGCTCCACTCGGACACATTAACCCGATTCCGAGTCAACCAGTCTTACTTCACTAATAATTAAAACAAACGAGATTTCTTTCAAAGATGAACCGCAGGGGTGGTGTCTTTGAAAGAAATCTCATTTGTTTTAATTATCTCTAAATTAGAATTTTCATTTTTATACATCAAACTAAAAGGGCAGAGCATACAACAATTACAAAATATTGTCTTCAAATCATTCATATACAACTTAGCATGTCCGTCTCGAGTGTGGTAGATTGTGGGTTCGATCCCCGGTCGGTTCAAGCCAAAGAAAATAAAATTAGTATTTACTGTTTATCCGCTAAGCACGCAGCATTAAGGAGTAAGAAAAAAAATGGTTGGGTCGGAATTAGCTTAATGTGTTGGACTGTTGTTTCAGTGAACTGGCACTATAAAATTCCAGCTAAGCGTGTTGTTCTAGCAAAAAGAGAACCTAATCGTCTCATTGAAAATTATTTGTTCTCGCCATGATATGGCTGAAAATTGCTGATCTGGCGCTAACGAACAAACACTCACTCATTCTTTTTTTTTAATTAACAGTGCACACAAGGCTGAAGTGATTTTTCGATTAACGGGATGATCCATATACAATATACAACTACAGTAGAGTCATAAAGATAAAAAAAAAAAGCCAAAAGCTCAGACAACACGAATCTCTATAAAACAAACAATGCGTTAGATGAGGTTTTTTGGTTGTTTATCATCATTCTCAGCATCTTTCAGGAATGAAAAAAATAAAAACGTTGATAACTAATTTAGTGCGCACGACGCGTTTGTGGAAGTCAAAAGATTGTAAAGCCCTAAAAAGGGGAAACCAAAATCGGCTGAGGGACCTGTTTCTGCAGGAGATTGACTACCTGTCCCTGCAGGAGATTGACTTTACTTGTACCTGCAGGAGATTGAATACCATTATTTAAGAACTGAATGTCAAAAATAAATATATAAGCCAGATCAATGCAGAATCACTGCCTACTGGGCAAATAAAAGCCTCGGGCACTACTAGTCCATCAGCAGAGGTATCGAATAGTAATAGCAATTAGAACGTAGATATCTAATTTAGCGCACACAAGTTTCTGGAAGAACCTTCAATGGTTACGCTCACACAAAAATAATAATTTAAGTCTTTTGAAGCAAGCAAGCAAAAGGAGCCTTTACATGCTATCCAGCATCGTCTAGGTTTACTTATGTCTGATGGAGATTGACCTATTAAATCACATTATTTAGGAACTGTAAATTGCAAATATATCGACCATATTACTGCAGTGTCTTAAAACATAAAGTTGATGTGTATGAGGCTTAAAAACTGTTTTTCCAAGGTTTACGCCGAATACCGAATATTTTAAACCATTTCATTAATATTGTGTTTATCCTCACAGGCACTTGTTTCATTCAAAAAATGTATGCCCCCTCCTCTTCCTTACTTCAAGGTAAACATCTGCCCTTTTCCCCTTCCCCACTTCGGCTCAATATTTTTCGCTTATTTGTGATCCTTTCGCTGACCCAATTATATCGTTACACTCCCGAGATATTTCTCTTTTCGACAGCCACATTTAAATATACCTACCGGGCCCCCCTCAGACGAATTGGACAAGAATATTCAGCGAATGTCGCTTAGTCTACTTTTCAGTCATTGACACGGATACAGCCACTTCCGGTCCGGTCTAAATTGATTTAGAAAATAAAAAAAAGGTGCTTTAAAAATCAAATGTCAGTAATTTGGAGTTGAACATATTTTTATAATCTGCATTGGAACAATTATCTGTATTTTAAAGGCTTACTTAACATTTGAGAGGATATTATCATGATGGCATTGTTACACATGGCCGGTCTAGAGAATTCCGAATGCATATGAAAAATCCAGCACAAACCGGAAGTGGCTGTATCCGTTTCAATGACTGAAGAGTAGACCAAGCGACGTTCGCTGAATATTCTTGTCCAATTCGTCTGAGGGGGCCCCGGTAGGTATATTTATATGTGGCAGTCGAAAATAGAAATATCTCGGGAGTGTAACGATATAATTGGGTCAGCGAAAGGATCACAAATAAGCGAAAAATATTGAGGCGAAATGGGGAAGGGGAAAAGGGCAGATATTTACCTTGAAGTAAGGAAGGGGAGGGGGCATATATTTTTTGAATGAAACAAGTGCCTGTGGCTTGACATCACATAATCACCATCTCAATTCCAATCGAGTTTAGTTATTTAAGAAATAAATCATGGAAGCCAGAATGTGTTTGGAGTTTTAACATGGATTGACGGATATTAGTATTTTATCCCGAACCAGAAGGATAAAATTTACTAATATCCGCCAGCCCATGTTAAAACTCAAAACACATTCTGGCTTCAATGATTTATTTCGATTCTGATATGTCTAAGAGTGCAAATACGGTAGTATACTTTGATTGGAAGACGGTAATTTATATTTACGTTTGCGGAAAATGTCACACACAATTTATGCTGCCAATGGAAAAGTCAGTCACATTCACCGGCGCATGTGCGAATGAGATTATACCATCGATAAATCGCTCGTTTGTCTACAAAGCGAAAGAAGGACGTCATGTTAGAATATGCGATAATATTCTAGAAAATGATCTGTAATTTCATTGGATAGGAGAAACCTTTCTTTTAATATTCTGGTCCATGTGTAAGAATTTAGAAAATTTTAGCAATAAATTATTAGAACAGTTTACCTTGGGGCATCTAGTCAAGTTTTCAAAAAATAACGACACTATGGCCTTCAGCGTTCCCGGAGCAGCTGAAACTCGACTGTATTCATATCTAAGATGTTTTGACAACTGACATACAATGATAATTATTTGGAAAAACATATCTACCCGAAGTCATATTAAGAAATAATTTATGGAAGGGGTAAGTTTGTTGGAGATTTTAATATGGGTAACATTATCTGCGTAAAAATTTTACCCCGAGCGACATTTGCGCAGATAATGTTACCCATATTAAAATCTCCAACAAACTTACCCTTTCCATAAATTATTTCTATTCTAATAGGACATATACGGTAAATTTTTAATCCACATTCCTTTATAGTGTACTCATATTAAAATCTCCAACAAACTTACCCCTTCCCATATTAAAATCTCCAACAAACTTACCTCTTCCATAGATTATTTCTATGACGTGCTGTTTTGGCTTTGTAAACAAAAGGGTATAATAGAACAAATACGTCATGATCATCAGCGCGTGTAAGTCATAATAAATCGGGGATTTTAATTCTCTTTTGTTTACAAAGCCAAAACATCACGCCATATTAGAAATGCTTATTTATTTTGTGCATTTACGTTTACCTTGAATACGATAATCATAATTATAGACACTATAATAGCTTTAAAAGTCTGTGGGCTACATATTATATTAAGTGTAATCATTAATTTTCCAAGATTGATGCTGCATTACAATAATTAAATAACAATAATATCGAATGTATTATAATTGAAAAAGTTCGAGATTCGAAATTCAGTATCTGAAACAATCAATTGTGGAGAAAGCTTATATGTTATGAACTTACTACGGCCAGTGAATATCATTTAAACAAACCAAACAATATACATGTACACTTATTGACTGGGTGTGAGGGTAATAGCACTTTTATTGTCCCCAAGGTACAGAGGGGACAATTAAAGTGCTATTACCCGAATATCAAGTCTATAAGTGTTTTATTATACTGAACAACTGTGCAATTCAAAATTCTAAATTAGGTCCTTTTCTGATGGATTTCTAGTCTACTTTATTAATGCTTTTTAAAACTAATACATTTTCATGTGTGCATTTGAAGAAGAAATTAAAAAAAATTTTAAAACAAAAAAAAACATGTGATTAAAGTGCTATTCACCGGTGAATAGTACTTTTCAGATAAATTGAATGAAACTATGGAAATAGTATTTTTATTGCAATAAAATTTATATAGAAAAAAGTATGAGAAGTATAATAAATACATATGTGTATGGTCGCTCACTTTCCTGGCTTGGTACAGGCACTTCAATAAAAAGTGGCAGGATTAATCTAGTTTTATGGACCCAAATATCCCCCCTGTTAGTGAAATGAAGCAGTCACAGAAGTATTTGTCATATGTGAATACAATACCATCTCTCTAAACTTGAACGTTATACATATTATATTTAATCTTCGTAACACAGAAGTTGTTATGTATAATATTACATTAAATATTAGATAGTATACAAGGCTATCGTAAGACATAATGTATACCGAAACAATAAGTGAACTGTGAACCACAATCTAATTGTCAATTCCAGCTTTCATCATCTGTACACAAGTGACATCATTCACACAGAAGACGATGACGTTGTAAAATGTCTATGAATACTATCTAATTAACATGAGCAAGTATGATCATCTAATTTTAATTAGATTTTGTCTAAACACAAACCGCAAGCTCGAGAATAACGTATGAGTTGTGAAATATAAACCCCATACGCAGGGCCAATTGCTTTGTTAATATCAAAGTGTGAACATTCTACATTGGCAAAGATGAAGTCGTCTCTTTTGTCAGAATCTGTTAGAAAGTTGACCATTTGGTGTCAAATTGGAGTTAAATGTCAATAATTTAATTTAATTTGAATACTGCAATCTGATTGGCTGATCCGCCTGCAGAAAATTTTGGTTATATTTGATAACCTGGGTTGGTATTGTGACCACCAACGTATTCATTCGCCAACGACAAATTCAAATAGTCACATGAAATAATCGAGGAATCATTAAATTTTGTTGTAAAAATTAAATAATAGGAATATTTTGAATT
This sequence comes from Bathymodiolus brooksi, assembly GCA_963680875.1. Classification (NCBI taxonomy): domain Eukaryota; kingdom Metazoa; phylum Mollusca; class Bivalvia; order Mytilida; family Modiolidae; genus Bathymodiolus; species Bathymodiolus brooksi. Next base: position 69,659,144 of record OY804577.1, on the reverse strand, counting down.
TTTGAACAGGTTATACTTGTTTCTCCCATTATTACGGCGTTTTAACGCCGCTGAACCAGTGGTGGAAAAATCTGTAATCCTCTAGAGGATTAAAATGTCTCGTGCCTTTCCCCGCATGTTGTCAAATCGGTAATTGGCTAGGATTTTGAAATAAAGTTCGTGTTAAATAATGGGAGAAACAAATTCTCCTTCAGTTGCCCATGTGGGTTACGATATTTCTCCACTCAAGAGAGTTGAATTAAAATTTTTAACCATAAGCCGTCAGGCAACTGAAGGAGAATCTATATATAACCTGGTTTGGAACAGTTTACGCTTTTCATAAACGGCTTCGCGGTTATATATCGTATAACATGTTAAAAAATTAAAAAATATTCCTTAAAGAAATGAGACAGAGGAAGCTGTTTCTATTGTTTATTTTATCTTAAATCCAGATCTTTTTTTCTGTGCAATCTACTTCATGGGTAAATATCGACGTGAGGGCACAATTTGTTCTAATGCATGAGGATACCGATGATTTCACCTCCGAACTCCATAACTAATATAACCACATACATCGTTTCGTTATTAACGTATTACGAAGGTTATGTGATTTACGGTTTCGTGTTTAATGCAATGTTATGGTTTCGTGACCAATGTAACACTACGGTTTCGTAATTAATGGAACACAGAGATTTCGTGAAAGGAAAATTTACTTTTGGGAGATTGAAGTCATCATGTTTGTTTTGTATCTCGGAAATATCCATCAGTATCTATAACAAGGCAAAATAATCTAAATGTGGATAACATAATAAGTTGAGTTAATGGTGTGTATTGTCACTTCGGAAATATTTAGCCATGTCGTGACTGTTGGACTTGTTGGGGGATTAAAGCCGGACAGTTATAACGAACTGACCACTCAAACCTCCGGCCATAAGTAGGTGTTTCATATTTTTATTTGTTTTAGACGCACTTGGATAAACTCGATCTTATCACGCCATTCATGTTACAACTATTTTGACATCGTGTACATATTAAACCTTAATCAATGCATTATTTAGATGTGTGTAAGGCACAAGTTGATTATTGACAAATATGTTGTCAGCTTTTAACAGAAAGTAAAAGTTTCTCTGTGGTAAAATTCAGCTAAAGAGAGATAACCTGTGTTATTACTACGATCTTAAACTCTTTTTATATTCTGAATGATTAAGATGTGATATTTTTTCTTCAAACCTTTTACCACATGGTCACTACAATGGTTGCTTGTATAATCTGGATCTCTGCACAATAAACATGGATTCATGTCATACGTCTGTACACATATTTAATCTTAAATTTAAATTTAATCTATTATATGTAGACAGTTCAGAATAAAACAACATTTTTATGCAGTGTGCCACTAACACTTGTCCAGTTTGAAACTTCGCTAATATCACCGACAGAATTACAAAACTCATTTTTAAAGCTTCTAATTTATAGTAATTTATATAAAGCAATGTATTAATTCCATTTTGCAATTACACTTATAACAGTATGAGATAGCGAATGTTATGCATAAACACAAAGTCACAATCTACGTTATTGTGTAAGTTTCTGATTACTTGTTTTTTTGACTCTACACCGATTTTGGTAAAGGAGAACTTCATGATGGGCTCAAAGTATACCGAACTTTCATAGTAATTATTGTTAGATATTTTATCTTCGTTTTGTTTTTCCCTTTAACATGTATTATCACAAATTTAACTTGAACGGTAAAATGTTGTTACTATCTATTATGACTAATAAATAAACGTTAGAGTTTTATTTTGTTCTCAAAGGGGTCCAAATTCCGAAATGTCGCATATTTGAAATGTAGAATCTAATTTTTCATCCAATTTTTTGTGTGATTTTATGTTAAATGGATTGTGTTGAAATGTTTCGCTAGTATGTCGGCGGATTTCCTCTATCTTGTATGGTTTTGTAGATAAACTCGATCAAAAGAGAATGAAAAGTACCAATTTCCAAAATTTGAAAGTTTTTAGTTTCCATTCAATTTTTGTGAAGTGTTTATTTTTTACTACATTTACGGAACAACGCCTTTTTTTTAATTGAAGTCCTACTTTAATGGGCTATAACTGAACATCGGGTCCTATGTAAAAAAATTAATATAATAATTGTTCTGAAAATCTAGACTTTGTTCAACATTGAACACAAAGTTGCATATGAATAATCAGGTGAGATATACAGGATCAAGTGAGCCTCTGGTTTTGTATCTTTTTTTTATATATATTTTAATGAAATTGAAAGATGCTATGTTAAAGCTAAGGTTCTCTTCCCTAAGGCAAAGGTGACCATAGTCCACTTAAGCTATCCCGTTTAGGCTCATTTAGGTTCATTGCTCCCAATTTTTTTTTTTAAGTATTTGGCTATCCAATCTTTCGACTTTGAGCATACTTGATGAAGTTTATTCCAGTAATGCGCACTAAATTTGATATCTACGTTTTCATTAATCCGAAAGAAAATAAAAATAATCAACTATCTAGTTTCTAATGGAACTATGAAAATAGAATTCCTTCAGAAACAATTATACATATAAACCACAACTTTCCATGATTTATGCATATGTTTTTACTAGTCTATTCAACTTTTACTAAAGGTAAAATATACTTTTGTGTGGACTTCCTATCAGACTAATGAACACATGTTCAAAACAATTTGGATAATAGGCTCCATCGACCTGTTAATCCGATGTAGGATTACACACAAAGTAGAACTTTAAACAATGTTGGATGACAGGTTCCATAGAACTGCTAAACCTATGTTGAAATACAGGGTCCATACAACTGCTGAACAATTGTTGGATCACATGCTCAATATAATATTTAACATATGCTATATTACGTGCTCCACAGAACTGTTAAAACATATATTGGAACATAGGCTACATAGGACTGCTAAACTGATGTTGAATTACAGGGTCCATGGATCTGTTAAAACATATATTGGAACATAGGCAACATAGGACTGCTAAACTGATGTTGAATTACAGGGTCCATGGATCTGTTAAAACATATATTGGAACATGGGCTACATAGGACTGCTAAACTGACGTTGAATAACAGGGTCCATGGATCTGTTAAAACATATATTGGAACATAGGCTACATAGGACTACTAAACTGATGTTGAATAACAGGGTCCATGGATCTGTTAAAACATATATTGGAACATAGGCTACATAGGACTGCTAAACTTATGTTGAATTACAGAGTCCATGGATCTGTTAAAACATATATTGGAACATAGGCTACATAGGACTGCTAAACTGATGTTGAATTACAGGGTCCATGGATCTGTTAAAACATATATTGGAACATAGGCTATATAATTATAAATAGATGTTGGATCACATGCTCACTGAAACTGCTAAGCATATACTGGAACACAGGCTATATAGAATTATTAAATAGATGCTGGATCACTTGCTCAATAGAACTGCTAACCATATATTGGAACATAGACTATATAGAATTATAAATAGATGTTGGATCACATACTCAATAGAACTGCTAAGCATATACTGGAACACAGGCTATATAGAATTATTAAATAGATGCTGGATCACTTGCTCAATAGAACTGCTAACCATATATTGGAACATAGACTATATAGCATTATTAAATAGATGTTGGATCACATGCTCAATAGAACTGCTAAGCATATGTTGGAACATAGACTATATATAATTATTAAATAGATGTTGGATCACATGCTCAATAGAACTGCTAAGCATATGTTGGAACATAGACTATATAGAACTGTTAAACAGATGTTGGATTACAAGCTACATATAATTATTTTAACAGATGTCGGATTACAGTCTCTATACAACTGTTAAGCATATGTTTGGTAGATAGCTAAATAGAACTCCTCCTCTACAAGTATAACTTTATTTAAATAAAACGTATCTTGCATGGTCGAGGGGTGGTCACTTTTTGACAATTGTATTCCACAGCCAATTGAAATCTAGGGATTAGTAGGTGATCTATTTGGGATCAATTGAAAAAGAAAAATAACACATTGTTGGAACAATTGCAAAATCAAATATCAAAATCGTAGAAAGAGGCAAAAATCGATACCCTTAAGACGCCAATACATGATCGATAACTTTCCTGGTTTGATACTTTTAGATATGGTGTTCAATGTGGACTTTCTTAGTAGTCAGTGTTTTGGCACGGACATGGTTTATTAGATATATTTGTTTTTGAAATTTACAGTTCCTAAATAATGTAATTATTATTGAAACTAAGGTTCTCCTCCCTCATACATAGGTGATCTTAGCTGATTTTGGCGATCCTCTTTAGGCCTTTTGGTCTACTTGCCTCCAAAACTTTTTAAATTATATGGCCTTCGAACCTTTCTACTGCAAGCATACCTGATGATGGTTATTCCAGAAACGCACCGTGCGCACTAAATTTGATATCTACGTTTTTATTGTGATGTTTTCAATAATATATATTAGATATCACAATGTCCATCTGGTGTGTGTAGTAGTTTAGTATTGATATAAATTAAACTACAATGTGGCTTACTCAAATGTTGATATTGTTTAAATATTTAAAAATCATTATGTCACACTAATGTAAGTCAAAATGGAATCGACATTTTCCATTGAGATAATGATTTGGTTGTATTTAACAGCAATTAAATTAAGCAAACAATCTACTCTTTATCAATGCTCAATGGGGCGGCATGGTCTTTAATTGCAATTGTTTTATAACTGGAATGTCCATATCATTATTTCCTGATAAGCCGTAAGGCTTACAAATACATTTTGATTTGATTTGTTCTGTAAAGGATACACATTCACTAATAAGCATGGTCTTTCGTTCTGGTGCTAAGAATCCAGACATGCACAGGGAAATGGTGGAACATGACACATTTATACCTATTTGTAAGATTTTTAGACCATTGTTAATTGTAATGACACTTGTTGGTCTTTATCATGACAGTGGAAAGGAAATATGTGTGACTGCCAATGGTGAAAATATAGCCATGGATAAACGTTTTCGGAGACGCTTGGCAAAGTATTATCATTTGTTCATAACAATTTTAATGATAGTAAATGCAATGAGATATATTCCATCATTCTGGGTAGGACAACATGACGTGCAAGGACTGACAATAAACAGAGTAATAACATGTTCTTGGTTAATTCAATGTGCTATTACGGGAATAATATTGTATGTTATGTGTGAGAAAAGCACACTCATGCCAGAGTTCATAAACAAATACAATTCATTAATGACCGATGAAATTGCAAAGTGTATCAAATTACGATCAGGGAATGCTACATTGAAGATCTATGCACGTGTGGCTACTATATTTGCAGTTTTATTTGCATTTTCAAATTTTGTCATGACTATTACACTATCTATTGTAAATGAAGGATTCAGGATTGCGATGGTAAATCCTTTTGACCATGACAACATAATAACAACTGTCATGATTACGATTCCATTGTTCTTTGCAAGTACTACGTGCATTTGTCCTACTTTCTTTTTCATAGGCATAAGTTGCGCCGTTTCGCTTCAGTTCAAAGCTTTAAATAATATATTAGTAAAGACATTCAAGGACGAGAATCATTCACAGTTAAAATGTTTTAAAGACCTGAGATGGAAACACAACCAGTTATGTCAGGTCATCGACATTTTAGACAGAACTTTTCGATATCTTATAATGAACTATTTTGGGATCAACATTTTTATGAACATGTTTGTCGTCTACAATCTTATCAATGCTGCCTCATCTGACACGTTCGCCTTTACCTCTAATTTGATCTGGTTTACTGCCAATACCATCATGGTTTTAGTTATTTCGTATTTCTGTACGAATGTTACTCAATGGGTAAGTTATATCGTATTACTGCACCAATGTAACACAATGGGTGAGTCATTCACAGGCGCATGGGGCATGGATTTCGTTTCCTCCTCCCCCTTTTCTCTACTACCCCCCCTTTTTTCAAAAAATTTCATATAAATCATTCCTTTTTCAAAATTTTCATAATCATTCGTTTTTTCTTCATTTTACAATATCAGTAGACGTCATACATCATGAATAATACGTGTATTCTGTGTCCACATTTTTTCGACTGATACAGTATAAGAGAGAAGGTATGCAACTCCATTTTCATATTTCGCGCCATATCGCTCACCTTGGTTGGGAAACCCCAGTGTTTTTTACACTTTTTACCTTGTCTACATATGGCACTGTCGTATCAAACTGTTTCTAAGACACTTACCTAATTGCCCATGTTCGAATTTCAGTCTGTACGTCGATCTTTTCCAAGAAATCTCGCCGAGAATAGCGAGGCAGCTTCGTTTTTATGTCAAACTACATCATTTGAGACGGAAGTGCAAGAACGGGAACCCTGGGATTTTTACGAATGGATTACCTGCAATGAAAAACCCAGATGCGCTCCGAATATTTTTCCCATAATGTTTTGGCGGGAAATATAAACCGCTGAAAAAACATAACAGCAGACGGATTATTTCGTAAAAATGGCACAACGACCATCTGAATATGGAAACATTGAAATAAGTTGATGGTAGATAACTGTTCAAAAAGAAATTCAAACTGAGAAATAAATGATTGAATGGTTAGAACTGAAGTCAAAATTTCAGTGACAGAAATCAGTGTTGAAATCCAGAAAAAAAATCCTATTTTACCGTATAAGTGGTTATTTTGGTGGGTATTTAATTTTCGCTTTCTTTGCGAGGATGTTAAATGCGCGAAAAAAGTTCACGAATTATTATTTCACGTTCAAATAGTTAAACAAGTTATTTATTTTTTTACCCCTGAAAAAGAAATAGCCCCCTTAGCTAAATGGTCCCTCCGGCTCCCTTACACATTTTTATCAGTTGGGAGCCCTTTTATTGAGGAAGAGGGTAAAATGCCATAGTCCCATTCAATAGCTGTTCCCAGCTTCTTCTTCCTTTGTTTTTTTTTTATTTATTTATTTTTTTTCTTTTTAGTTGTATATGTATTTGTTTGGGTATGATTTTAATAATTTGAAGTAGAGGCAAGCTGAATATTTCTTTTTCATTGAAATTTTGACTTCAGTTCTAACCATTCAATCATCTATTTCTCAGTTTGAATTTCTTTTTGAACAGTTATCTACCATCAAATTATTTCAATGTTTCCATATTCAGATGGTCGTTGTGCCATTTTTACGAAATAATCCGTCTGCTGTTATGTTTTTTCAGCGGTTTATATTTCCCGCCAAAACATTATGGGAAAAATATTCGGAGCGTATCTGGGTTTTTCATTGCAGGTAATCCATTCGTAAAAATCCCAGGGTTCCCGTTCTTGCACTTCCGTCTCAAATGATGTAGTTTGACATAAAAACAAAGCTGCCTCGCTATTCTCGGCGAGATTTCTTGGAAAAGATCGACGTACAGACTGAAATTCGAACATGGGCAATTAGGTAAGTGTCTTAGAAACAGTTTGATACGACAGTGTCATATGTAGACAAGGTAAAAAGTGTAAAAAACACTGGGGTTTCCCAACCAAGGTGAGCGATATGGCGCGAAATATGAAAATGGAGTTGCATACCTTCTCTCTTATACTGTATCAGTCGAAAAATTGTGGACACAGAATACACGTATTATTCATGATGTATGACGTCTACTGATATTGTAGAATGAAGAAAAAACGAATGATTATGAAAATTTTGAAAAAGGAATGATTTATATGAAAATTTTGAAAAAAAGGGGGGGTAGTAGAGAAAAGGGGGGAGGAGGAAACGAAATCCATGCCCCATGCGCCTGTGGAATCATTTCGTATTTTAGCACGAATGTTACTCAGTGGGTAAGTTATATCTTATTACTACACCAATGTAACACAATGGGTAAGTCATTTCGTATTTTAGCACGAATGTTACTCAATGGGTAAGTTATATCGTATTTATGTACGAATGTAGCAAAATGATTAAGCTATACTCTACTGCTTCACGAATGTAACACAACGAGCAAGTTATTTCTGTGCGAATGTAGCCCAATGGGTAAGCTATATCTTATTCATTTACCAATGTAGCACACTGGGCAAGTAATAGCGTATGTCTGTACTGTGGGCATCTTATATCGTATTTCTATGCGAATGTAACACTGAGTAATTTCTATCGTATTTCCGCACCACTGTAACACAATGGGCAGGTTTTATCGTATTTCTGAACAAAAGTAACATATTGGGCAGGTTATATCGTATTTTAGCACCAATGTAACACAACTTGTTACGTTATATTTTATTTCTGCGCAAAAGCAACACAAAGGTCAAATTATATCGTTCTTCTGCACCAGTGTAACACAATGGGAAATATCTATCGAATGCAACACAATGGTAAATTATATCATATTTCCGCACAAATGTAACACAATGGGAAAATGTAACTGTATTTCTGCACCAATGTAACGCAATGCGAAAATAATATCGTAGCTCTGCATGAATGTAAGACAATGGACACGTTCTATGATATTTCTGTACGACACATTTGATTGAAGTGAATGTACCAAGCCAGGAGAGAGAGTCGTTGTGTTAAAATATATGTTAACGGTATCGATTTTGCTCCTGTTTCTACGATTTTCGTATGAGAGGGTTAGGTGTTTTGTCGGTGATATTCTTTTGTTTTGAATTTTTTTAAATCTTAATTTTGAATAGACTGTAAAAGACTGGATGACGTACTCCTGTATAATATTTATATGTTACGTTATTAGTTATAAATGAGCTCCCATATATTCCAAGCAAATAAAGTCAAGATTATCTCTATTTTTAACTTTTATTCTGAGAGAAAATATAAATAATCAACTATCTAGTTTCTATCGGAATTATGAAAATAGAATTCCTCAGAAACAATTCTACATATAAACCACCATTTTCATGATTTATGCATATGTTTTTGACTAATCTATTCAACATTTAGGTAAATGTAAAATTGCAAATAAACTGTCTTGAGGATTTCCTATATGACTAATGAACAAGTGTTAAAAACAATTTGGATAAGAGGCTCCATCGAACTGTTAATCCGATGTAGGATTACAGGCTAAATAGAACTTTAAACAACTGTTGGATTACAAGTTCTATAGAACTGTTCAGCATATATTGGATTAGAGGCGCTATATAATTCTTAGACATATGTTGAATCACCGACTCCATAGACCTTTAAACATATGTTGGAATACAGGCTCCATAGAACATTAAACAGATGTTGCATTACAGGCTCCATAGAACATTAAACAGATGTTGGAATACAGGCTCCATAGAACATTAAACAGATGTTGGAATACAGGCTCCATAGAACATTAAACAGATGTTGCATTACAGGCTCCATAGAACATTAAACAGATGTTGGAATACAGGCTCTATAGAACATTAAACAGATGTTGGAATACACGCTCCATAGAACATTAAACAGATGTTGGAATACAGGCTCCATGGAACATTAAACAGGTGTTGGAATACAGGCTCCATAGAACATTAACCAGATGTTGGAATACAGGCTCCATGGAACATTAAACAGATGTTGGAAAACAGGCTCCATAGAACATTAAACAGATGTTACATTACAGGCTCTATGTAACTGTTAAACATATATTTGGTAAATAGTTCCATAGAAAAAAAACATATTGTTGCAACAATTGCAAAATCAAATATCAAAATCGTAGAAAGAGACAAACTCGATACCTCTAACACGCAAATACATGATCAATAACTTTCCTGGCTTGGTACAGACACTTTTAGATATGGTGTTCAATGTGGCCTTTCTTAGTAGTCAGTGTTTCAACACGGACATGTTTTTCTTTGTTTTTTTGTTTTTTTACAATTAATATATTTAATGAAATCTTTACATTTGTTAGTGGAAAAACATAAGTACCAGTACCTTATCATGACCTCGTTAATATTAGTAGCATGTCATAGAAATAGTATTAGTCGTGTTAGTACAATAATATTAAATTTATCAATGAAAACGAATACGGATTTTGAGAGTCATTTCATAAGTGTTACTAATTTTAGACTTGTTTGTTTACTTCCTATTGTAGCGTATGCGTATATATGTACTTTTAGATATGGTGTTCAATGTGGACTTTCTTAGTAGTCAGTGTTTTGGCACGGACATGGTTTATTAGATATATTTGTTTTTGAAATTTACAGTTCCTAAATAATGTAATTATTATTGAAACTAAGGTTCTCCTCCCTCATACATAGGTGATCTTAGCTGATTTTGGCGATCCTGTTTAGGCCCTTTGGTTTACTTGCTCCCAAAACTTTTTTAATTATTTGGCTTTCCAACCTTTCTACTGCAATCGTACCTGATGATGGCACTACATTTGATATCTACGGTTTTATTGTGACGTTTTCAATAATAAATATTAGATATCACAATGTCCATCTGGTGCATGTAGTAGTGTAGTATTGATATAAATTAAACTACAATGTGGCTTACTCAAATGTTGATATTGTTTAATTAGTGGAAGTAAATTAAGATTTATAAAAAAAAATTCTTCAATCAATTGATAGACTCGTCTGTATTACAACAAAACAATTATATTTTAAAAAACAATAATTGTGTCATATTAATGCAAGTTAAAAAATATCGATATTGTCCATTAAGATAATCGTTTGGTTGTATATAACAGCAATTAAATTAAGCAAGCAATCTACTCTTTATCAATGCTCAATGGGGCGGCATGGTCTTTAATTGCAATTGTTTCATAACTGGGATGTCTGTATGATTATTTCCTGGTAACCCGTCAGGCTTAAAATACATTTTGAATTGTTCTGCCTATAAGGGATACACATTCACTAATAAGCATGGTCTTTCGTTCTGGTGCTAAGAATCCAGACATAAGGGAAATGGTGGAACATGACACATTTATACCTATTTGTAAGATTTTTAGACCATTGTTAATTGTAATGACACTTGTTGGTCTTTATCATGACAGTGGAAAGGAAATATGTGTGACTGCCAATGGTGAAAATATAGCCATGGATAAAAGTTTTCGGAGACGCTTGGCAAAGTATTATCATCTGTTCATAACAATTTTAATGATAGTAAATGCAATGAGATATATTCCATCATTCTGGGTAGGACAACATGACGTGCAAGGACTGACAATAAATAGAGTAATGACATGTTCTTGGTTAATTCAATGTGCTATTACGGGAATAATATTGTATGTTATGTGTGAGAAAAGCACACTCATGTCAGAGTTCATAAACAAATACAATTCATTAATGACCGATGAAATTGCAAAGTGTATCAAATTACGATCAGGGAATGCTACATTGAAGATCTATGCACGTGTGGCTACTACATTTGCAGTTTTGTTTGCATTTGCAAATTTTGTCATGACTATTACACTATGTATTGTAAATGAAGGATTCAGGATTGCGATGGTAAATCCTTTTGACCATGACAACATAATAACAACTGTCATGATTACGATTCCATTGTTCTTTGCATGTACTACTTGGATGTTTCCTATTTTCTTTTTTATAGGTATAAGTTGCGCCGTTTCGCTTCAGTTCAAAGCTTTAAATAATATATTAGTAAAGACATTCAAGGGTGAGAATAATTCACAGTTAAAATGTTTTAAAGACCTGAGAAGGAAGCACAACCAGTTATGTCAGGCCATCGACATTTTAGACAGAACTTTTCGATATCTTATAATGAACTATTTTGGGATCAACATTTTTATGAACATGTTTATCGTCTACAATCTTATCAATGCTGCCTCATCTGACACGTTCGCCTTTACCTCTAATTTGATCTGGTTTACTGCCAATACCATCATGGTTTTAGTTATTTCGTATTTCTGTACGAATGTTACTCAATGGGTAAGTTCTATCGTATTACTACACTAATATAACACAATGGATAAGTAATTTAGTATTTTAGCACGAATGTTACTCATTGGGTAAGTTATATCTTATTACTACACCAATGTAACACAATGGGTAAGTCATTTCGTATTTTAGCACGAATGTTACTCAATGGGTAAGTTATATCGTATTTATGTACGAATGTAGCAAAATGATTAAGCTATACTCTACTGCTTCACGAATGCAAGTTATTTCTGTACGAATATAGCCCAATGGGTAAGTTATATCTTATTCATTTACCAATGTAACACACTGGGCAAGTAATAGCGTATGTCTGTACTGTGGGCATCTTATATCGTATTTCTGTGCGAATGTAACACTGAGTAATTTCTATCGTATTTCCGCACCAATGTAACAAAATGGGCAGGTTTTATCGTATTTCTGAACAAAAGTAACATATTGGGCAGGTTATATCGTATTTTAGCACCAATGTAACACAACTTGGTACGTTATATCGTATTTCTGCGCAAAAGCAACACAAAGGTCAAATTATATCGTTCTTCTGCACCAGTGTAACACAATGGGAAATTTCTATCGAATGCAACACAATGGTAAATTATATCATATTTCCGCACAAATGTAGCACAATGGGAAAATGTAACTGTATTTCTGCACCAATGTAACGCAATGCGAAAATAATATCGTAGCTCTGCACGAATGTAAGACAATGGACACGTTCTATGATATTTCTGTACGACACATTTTATTGAAGTGAATGTACCAAGCCAGGAGAGTGAGCCGTCGTGTTAAAATGTGTGTTAACGGTAGCGATCTTGCTCCTGATTCTACGATTTTTGTATGAGAGGGTTAGGTGTTTTGTCGGTGGTATTCTTTTGTTTTGCATTTTTTTAAATCTTAATTTTGAATAGACTGTAAAAGACTGGAAGACGTACTCCTGTATAATATTTATATGTTACGTTATTAGTTATAAAAGCCAAGCAAATAAAGTCAAGATTATCTCTATTTTTAACTTTTATTCTGAGAGAAAATATAAATATTCAACTATCTAATTTCTATTGGAATTATGAAAATAGAATTCCTCAGAAACAATTCTACATATAAACCACCATTTTCATGATTTATACATATGTTTTTGACTAATCTATTCAACATTTAGGTAAATTTAAAATTGCAAATGAACTGTCTTGAGGATTTCCTATATGACTAATGCACAAGTGTTAAAAACAATTTGGATAAGAGGCTCCATCGAACTGTTAATCCGATGTAGGATTACAGGCTTAATAGAACTTTAAACAACTGTTGGATTACAAGTTCTATAGAACTGTTCAGCATATATTGGATTAGAGGCGCTATATAATTCTTAGACATATGTTGAATAACCGACTCCATAGAACTTTAAACAGATGTTGGAATACAGGCTCCATAGAACATTAAACAGATGTTGGAATTCAGTCTCCATAGAACTTTAAACAGATGTTGGAATACAGGCTCCATAGAACTTTAAACAGATGTTGGAATATAGGCTACATGGAACATTAAACAGGTGTTGGAATACAGGCTCCATAGAACATTAAACAGATGTTGAATCACCGCCTCCATAGAACTTTAAACAGATGTTGGAATACAGGCTCCATAGAACATTAAACAGATGTTGGAATACAGGCTCCATAGATCTTTAAACAGATGTTGGAATACAGGCTCCATAGAACTTTAAACAGATGTTGGAATACAGGCTCCATAGAACATTAAACAGGTGTTGGAATACAGGCTCCATAGAACATTAAACATATGTTGAATCACCGCCTCCATAGAAATTTAAACAGATGTTGGAATACAGGCTCCATAGAACATTAAACAGATGTTGAATCACCGCCTCCATAGAACTTTAAACAGATGTTGGAATACAGGCTCCATAGAACATTAAACAGATGTTGGAATACAGGCTCCATAGAACTTTAAACAGATGTTGGAATACAGGCTCCATAGAACTTTAAACAGATGTTGGAATACAGGCTCCATAGAACATTAAACAGGTGCTGGAATACAGGCTCCATAGAACATTAAACATATGTTGAATCACCGCCTCCATAGAACTTTAAACAGATGTTGGAATACAGGCTCCATAGAACATTAAACAGATGTTGGAATACAGGCTCCATAGAACATTAAACAGATGTTGGAATACAGGCTCCATAGAACTTTAAACAGATGTTGGAATACAGGCTCCATAGAACATTAAGCAGGTGTTGAAATACAGGCTCCATAGAACATTAAACAGATGTTGAATCACCGCCTCCATAGAACTTTACACAGATGTTGGAATACAGACTCCATAGAACATTAAACAGATGTTGGAATACAGGCTCCATAGAACTTTAAACAGATGTTGGAATACAGGCTCCATAGAACTTTAAACAGATGTTGGAATACAGGCTCCATAGAACTTTAAACAATGTTGGAATACAGGCTCCATAGAACATTAAACAGGTGTTGGAATACAGGCTCCATAGAACATTAAACAGATGTTGAATCACCGTCTCCATAGAACTTTAAACAGATATTGGAATACAGGCTCCATAGAACATTAAACAGATGTTGGAATACAGGCTCCATAGACCATTAAACAGATGTTGGAATACAGGCTCCATAGAACTCTAAACAGGTGTTGGAATACAGGCTCCATAGAACATTAAACAGATGTTGGAATACAGGCTCCATGGAACATTAAACAGATGTTACATTACAGGCTCTATGTAACTGTTAAACATATATTTGGTAAATAGAAAGAGACAAAATCGATACCTCTAACACGCAAATACATGATCAATAACTTTCCTGGCTTGGTACAGACACTTTTAGATATGGTGTTCAATATGGCCTTTCTTAGTAGTTAGTAGTCAGTGTTTCGACACGGACATGTTTTTCTTTGTTTTTTTGTTTTTTTACAATTAATATATTTAATGAAATCTTTACATTTGTTAGTGGAAAAACATAAGTACCAGTACCTTATCATGACCTCGTTAATATTAGTGCCAGTACCTTATCATGACCTCGTTAATATTAGTACCAGTACCTTATCATGACTTCGTTAATATTAGTACCAGTACCTTATCATGACCTCGTTAATATTAGTACCAGTACCTTATCATGACCTCGTTAATATTAGTACCAGTACCTTATCATGACCTCGTTAATATTAGTACCAGTACCTTATCATGACCTCGTTAATATTAGTACCAGTACCTTATCCTGGCCTCGTTAATATTAGTAGCATGTCATAGAAATAGTATTAGTCATGTTAGTACAATACAATTAAATTTATCAATGAAAATGAATACGGATTTTGAGAGTCATTTCATAAGTGTTACTAATTTTAGACTTGTTTGTTTACTTCCTATTGTAGCGTATACGTATATATGTACTTTTATATATGGTGTTCAATGTGGACTTTCTTAGTAGTCAGTGTTTTGGCACAGACATGGTTTATTAGATATATTTGTTTTTGAAATTTACAGTTCCTAAATAATGTAATTATTATTAAAACTAAGGTTCTCCTCCCTCAGACATAGGTGACCTAAGCCCATTTTGGCGATCCTGTTTACACTGTCGTCAAAGAGCTCCGGTCGGAAATGCTCTGTCATCTTCCGGTACAAGTCAATTAGGCATGTTTAACATACAGGTGACGACAAAAAGTAAGTATTATGATCATATAGTATTATTTTATCTTGAATCCAGAAGATGTCGTTATCGGTCGATTATTTTCACTTGTTTTTACTTATATATTACTGTAGTTATCTTCATCGATTACTCAGATATAGATAAAATGATGGACATAAACAATGAAAAATGCTAATAATGAGATTGAAATCATCAAATAAAGCTATAAAAAGTAGTTTATATATGTAATTAAAGTACACAAACCCTTTGTAATGCTTATATACATGATAGTTTGCATTGGCGTGCTACCATGAATAGTTTTAGACTTGCTACAGTGAAAAACACAATGCTTATTTACGTACATTCGTTCCGGCTCTGTCAGCCACTACTTTCCGGTTTGGTCGCAAAAAATTGGATTTCAGTAGAACCGGTTTTGTCTATGTAAAAAATTGAAAGAATAGCGAAAACAGCTCAATATCGCAATTATGTTTCCTTTTTGTAATTTATCTAAGGTTCATTATAACACTTGTCAAGGATATGTTCGACTTGCAAATTGATAAAAAGAAAAAAAAATGTCATCAATGAATAAGTTGTGAAAAAAAACAACAGCACATAGTCAAAATATTTTACATGTGGATGTTTTGTATAACATTAAAAGGAAGAAATACAAAACGGTTTGTGCAGAATTGGCATTCACCAAGTCACCTTCGACAGAATGGTCATGATTTTCTATAGAACTTATAGTTGGATTATTACAATATTCAAAGTGTTTGATCAAAAGTAGAAACTCTCACTGTTTATATAGATATCAAGTAACTCTTATTCTTTTGGATTAATTTTTGCTTTCAAATAATACATTGAAGGACAGTAAGAAATTTTGATTAAACAAATTAATAAAATAATAAATAAAAATAGGGAACCGCATCAGTAGCGTAATGGTTAGCGTGCTCGCCTCGAGTGCGATATATTGTGGGTACGAGCCGCGGTCTTGTCAAACAAAAGAATATACAATTGGTATTTGTTGCTTCTCCGCTAAGAACGCATCATTAAGGAGAAAGAGCAAAGACTGGTTGGCTCGGAATCAGAATAATGTGTCCGAGTGGAGCGACATATCTACACAATGACTGTTGTTAGCTCACCTTGCCAAAGGCAATGTGAGCTTTTACCATCACTTGGCGCCCGTCGTCCGTCGTCTGTCATCTGTTTACTTTTCACATTTTAATCTTCTCCTCTGAAACGCCTCAGCCAAATGAAGTGAAACTTAAGTAGGAAGCATCTATGGAAGGTCCTCTGTAACGATTACTCATTTCGTCCCGATCCGTTAACAAACATGGTCGCCACAGGCGATTCTTGTTTCTGATTGGCAGATTTTTTTTAAATATTCTCCTCTAAAACTTCTTAGCCAAATGAACCAAAACTTAGTAAGAAGCAACAATGGAAGGTCTTATATAAAGATTGCTCATTTCATCCCGATCTCACAAACTGAACACAAATATGACTTGTCCCGCATTTCATGAAACGACTCCTCAACGGCTGTTATACTGATAGGATTCATCTGTAAAGTAGCAGATACTAAGTAAGTGAATGCTGAATGTAAAGATACACAAACATATGTATGGAGCTCACAATAAAATATAAATTTAGCAATCAAATTGTCTGAAGCTTATACAAATAAAATGAGGGTAATCGCAAGATTGAAACATAAGATATTTTAATAGTATTTCTTCGCTGCCCAGTTAATGGTTTTTTTTATCCTGCACTTGTTCTATTCGAGTAGTCACATGGTATTGACCGGATATTTTTTGCTATACATTTGTATTTGGTACCTGATTCATGTTGAGCGACGTAAGAAACAGTAACCGCATTCAGTATGCTTATAAACTTATAATATATAATTCATTTCCACTCGCTGCGAAACGGGTAAGAAAAACTCGTCAAAACTCGTATATATAAATTTGATATTTTCGACAATGTATATATATGGTCTATTTTTTTCTCTCCCTCGTTTCACTCCTCCGAAAATATTTTTCTATTTACTAAAATAATGTAATATAAATAAGACTCAACGCAGTGTAGGGTTTTGCTATCGTTACAAGATCGCATAGCATTATTATAAATATATATCAAAATAACAAATTCATTCAGTCTGTCATTTCTACTCCCCCCCCCCCCAAAAAAAATACAAAATATATACGAGTGATTGAAATTCTTTTGGCATTAATATTGGTGGATGGGCAGGGGACTATAACATCCGCAGCACGAACTTTTGTCGTATTACAACTTGTAACGAACGTTGCATTAATCGAGTACACCTAACATTTTCTGTATATACAAACTGCCAAAATCGTCCATGCGGAAAGGAAATCAATACTACAGCCTTTGTTAATTTGCTTATCTGTAATGTTAATGTAAACATTATACTGTGAAGAAATGTAAATATCGTTTCCACGAAGTTATTTCCACAGTGTGACTTACTTCGTTATCAACGAGTATAAAATCAAAATATTGTATTACTCAAGTGATGCGCCTGTACAGTGAGTGTAGCGTATTGAGCACCAACCGTGATGCCAGTGCCACAAAAAGCATAACAAAAATCAAGTGTTCGCGACAGTAGCAATTTAACATAGAAATAACGATTTTTTTATTGTACAAAGTAGCTGAAATTAGCAGCCATGGCGAATCTTCATACCATGGATCAGTATTTATCGCTTTTGAGATATTTCCTAATCATAACTATTGCTAAATTGCAATATAATGCTCAATAATAATACGATCAGTCGTATTTACATACTGACAAATCCGTTTCTTAATAAATGACACAGCCGGTTTCTATACATGTTTACATTTTGACCAAGTCGGTTTCAAAAACATCTGTTGACATCATGTTTTAGGGTATGACTAGTTACTAACTGACTTTTCCTCAGCAAAATAATATTTCTAAGTAAAATCAATCATTCATCAATACTTTTTTCTTTTTTGGCAACATTTGATTCATTCGTAAATGCAAGATGTAGCGATATTTCAGTTGATTGTAGTGATTTTGATGCCGGATTCCTTATAACTTATAGAAAAATCTAATTTTACACTGCAAAAATAAATGATATTTGGACAACAAATGAAATTAATAATAATAACAATCATAAAGCTTCATAATTCAAAACATTATATACACAGTATATTCATAAATACTTAAGATAATTATCTGTGTCTTCTTTAAAAATACCGCTTTAAAATATCCCGGATGTTGACCAAGCATTTTCGATCGGAGCTCTTTGACGACAGTGGTTTAGGCCCTTTGGTTTACTTGCTCCCAAAACTTTTTTAATTATTTAGCTTTCCAACCTTTCTACTGCAATCGTACCTGATGATGGCACTAAATTTGATATCTACGGTTTTATTGTGACGTTTTCAATAATAAATATTAGATATCACAATGTCCATCTGGTGCATGTAGTAGTGTAGTATTGATATAAATTAAACTACAATGTGGCTTACTCAAATGTTGATATTGTTTAATTAGTGGAAGTAAATTAAGATTTAAAAAAAAATTCTTCAATCAATTGATAGACTCGTCTGTATTACAACAAAACAATTATATTTTTGAAAAAAACAATTATTGTGTCATATTAATGCAAGTTAAAAAATATCGATATTGTCCATTAAGATAATCGTTTGGTTGTATATAACAGCAATTAAATTAAGCAAACAATCTACTCTTTATCAATGCTCAATGGGGCGGCATGGTCTTTAATTGCAATTGTTTCATAACTGGGATGTCTGTATGATTATTTCCTGGTAACCCGTCAGGCTTAAAATACATGTTGATTTGTTCTGCCTATAAGGGATACACATTCACTAATAAGCATGGTCTTTCGTTCTGGTGCTAAGAATCCAGACATGCACAGGGAAGTGGAGGAACATGACACATTTATACCTATTTGTAAGATTTTTAGACCACTGTTGAACGTAATGACACTTGTTGGTCTGTATCATGACAGTGGAAAGGAAATATGTGTGACTGCCAATGGTGAAAATATAGCCATGGATAAAAGTTTTCGGAGACGCTTGGTAAAGTATTATCATCTGTTCATAACAATTTTAATGATAGTAAATGCAATGAGATATATTCCATCATTCTGGGTAGGACAACATGACGTGCAAGGACTGACAATAAACAGAGTAATGACATGTTCTTGGTTAATTCAATGTGCTATTACGGGAATAATATTGTATGTTATGTGTGAGAAAAGCACACTCATGCCAGAGTTCATAAGCAAATACAATTCATTAATGACTGATGAAATTGCAAAGTGTATCAAATTACGATCAGGGAATGCTACATTGAAGATCTATGCACGTGTGGCTACTACATTTGCAGTTTTGTTTGCATTTGCAAATTTTGTCATGACTATTACACTATGTATTGTAAATGAAGGATTCAGGATTGCGATGGTAAATCCTTTTGACCATGACAACATAATAACAACTGTCATGATTACGATTCCATTGTTCTTTGCAAGTACTACGTGGATTTTTCCTACTTTCTTTTTCATAGGTATAAGTTGCACCGTTTCGCTTCAGTTCAAAGCTTTAAATAATATATTAGTAAAGACATTCACCTAAGAAGGAAGCACAACCAGTTATGTCAGGCCATCGACATTTTAGACAGAACTTTTCGATATCTTATAATGAACTATTTTGGGATCAACATTTTTCTGAACATGCTTATCGTCTACAATCTTATCAATGCTGCCTCATCTGACACGTTCGCCTTTACCTCTAATTTGATCTGGTTTATTGCCAATACCATCATGGTTTTAGTTATTTCGTATTTCTGTACGAATGTTACAGAATGGGTAAGTTATATCGTATTACTGCACCAATGTAACACAATGGGTAAGCAATATCGTATTTCTGTAGCAAGAAAACACAATGGGTAAGCTATATCGTATTTCTGTACCAAGATAACACATTGGTAAGCTCAATCATATTTCTGTACGAATGTAACATAATGGGCAGGTTTTATCGTATTTTCGCACAAATGTAACACAATGCGTATGATATATCGTATTTCTGCACAAATGTAACACAATGGGTAAGTTCGATCGTATTTCAGCACCAATATAGCACAATGGGTAAGTTATTTCCTATTTTTGTACGAATATAAAAATGGATCAGTTATATCATATGTCTGTACCAATGTGGTACAATGGATACGTCTTATCGTATTTCCGCATCAGTGTATCACAATGGGTAAGTTATTCGTATTTATGCGCAAAGATAACACAAAGAACACGTTATATCGTATTTCTGAACAAATGGAACAGAATGTTATTTTTGTGCGAATGCAACAATGGATAAGTTCCATCATTTTTTTCTGTACGAATGTAACACAATGGGTAAGTATTATCGTATTGCTGTACGAATGCAACACAGTGGGCAAGTTATATCGTATTCATGTGCTAAAGTAACAAAAAGGGCAAGTTATATCGTATTCATGTGCTAAAGTAACAAAAAGGGCAATTTATATCATATTCATGTGCGAAAGTAACAAAAAGGGCAAGTTATATCGTATTCATGTGCTAAAGTAACAAAAAGTGCAAGTTATATCGTATTCATGTCCTAAAGTAACAAAAAGGGCAAGTTTTATCGTATTCATGTGCTAAAGTAACAAAAAGGGCAAGTTTTATCGTATTCATGTGCTAATGTAACAAAAAGGGCAAGTTATATCGTATTCATGTGCTAAAGTAACAAAAAGGGCAAGTTATATCGTATTCATGTGCTAAAGTAACAAAAAGGGCAAGTTATATCGTATTCATGTGCTAAAGTAACAAAAAGGGCAAGTTATATCGTATTGATGTGCTAAAGTAACAAAAAGGGCAAGTTTTATCGTATTCATGTGCTAAAGTAACAAAAAGGGCAAGTTTTATCGTATTCATGTGCTAATGTAACAAAAAGGGCAAGTTATATCGTATTCATGTGCTAAAGTAACAAAAAGGGCAAGTTATATCGTATTCATGTGCTAAAGTAACAAAAAGGGCAAGTTATATCGTATTGATGTGCTAAAGTAACAAAAAGGGCAAGTTATATCGTATTTATGCACCAATGTAACAACAAGGAAACATTTCGTATTTCTGCGTCATTGCAAAACAGTGGGTAAGTCAAATCGTATTTCTGTGCAAAGGGGGTTACGGATTATCATGTTTAACGCAACTTAATATACAAGTTAAATCGCATTTCTGCATCGATGTATTACAAAATTGCATATCATAATTTCAGTTATATTCGTACATGTTATAGTATCAAAAACATTACATTTGTTACAGTCAAACACAATTTGTCGAAAGTAAAACCTTCTTCTTGACATAGACCACGCAGAAAGATTAAAAACAAAGCTCTACGGAAAACGTGATGACTTCACTTTTCCAATAGTCAATTTCACTTTCCACTCGATACAAAATTATGTGATAAAGTTTGTCAGTGACTTGTGGCAGGTCGATGGTTTTCTCCGGATACTCTACCAAAAAACTGACCGCCATGATATAAGTAATATATTGTTGAATGTGGCGTTAAAACACCATAACTCTAACCCCTATAGAGAAAGACAATTACATAACCAGTAATTTGATTACTAGAGCAAGGTAAGGATAAGTATAATTTGTTAATGTGTGTGTGTGTGTGTGTGCATACCAATAGATATACCAATTAAAGCTGCGTCTTCTTTCCTCTACCCCAGACCAGCCTTTTTGATTTACCTGTGATGGGTCGTTAATTTACATCCACGACTAATTGTATTGTTTTAAACCCAGTTACTGTTATCTTTGCCTAATCTTTTTTAAATGAATGCATTTCATTCAGGAATTCGTGATAAAATTAAAAATCATTGAAGTGCGCCAAATATCTTTTCAGTGCCCATTATAAGCACTAATGGTATATTGCAATAAGTTCGAAATTATTTGTCTTTCTATTATTTTGACTTTGAGGGTACTTGTTGAATCATTACAGAAACGATTCGTGTGCACCAAATTAGATATCTACTTTTTATGTTATCATTGACAAGAATATTTAGAATGTGATTTTTTGACCTGAGAGATGAATATAATTTCTTCACTTTTGGTGACATCTTCCGGAAATTGAATGGCTTTTTTTTTTTTACAAAATAAGCCATACATTTCCAAATTGACATTGCAAAATAACAATTGTGCTGGGTGAATTTCATTAAATAAGACTAGCATTTTTTTTTTTACCAGTGAACAGCATAATGTTACTTTAGACACTTAGTTTTTTGCCACTATATACCTATAACTAATCACTTACATATCAATGTTATAAGATAATGGCAATCCACATTCTAATAACAGAGTATCAATCATAATCTTCACGAAATATAAATAGCACGGACATAGAGTACACAAGTACTAAAAATAAGTACCATTAATTGACATAAACCCCTCTTATAAAAAGGTTTACATTTCATATGTTCAATATTACTAACCAATCGCGTTCACACGGAAAAATTTCAATTTTATCACAATTTAATGCTTAAAAAAAGAAGAGCATTGGATAACTTACTCTCTGTGTGTAATATATCTATTGTTTATTTGGTCTAGTGACCATTCTATTAACCTTTGACACTTATTGTTGATTATTGATTCTATTCAGCTTTATTTTTACACCTACTTTTTAATGGTTCTATTAACCACTACATTGACCTTAATTTTACACTACTACTTAAGTGGTCTAGTGACCATTCCATCTACCCGATACCTTTGTTTTGCACATACTATTTATTTGACCTAGGTGACAATTCCACTGACCTTTGGTTTTCGCCTATTTCGTATTGATTCCACTTGCTTTTTGTTTTTGCGCAAATTGGTTTTAGTAGTCATTTCATAGATCTTTGTTGATACCAACTTTAACTTTTATAGCATTATTAGCATTTGTGAATTTGTTTTTGTGTTGGAGCAACATTATCGGCTGTAGGGGACTGATGGAGCAACATTATCGGCTGTAGGGGACTGATTTTGACATCTCCTGGATTTTCCTGTACGCCATTTTAGTCTTACAATCAATGTGAATACTTCATATTCTTCTTCCTGAATTAACTGTCTTGTCTTTTTTGATTGTTGAGAATCCCATTCCATTCAGGCATATAGGCGAGTGCTTATCGTGCCCCAGTGAGCGGTCATGTATGTGTGTGTTAGGTGTATCAATTTTGCCCCTTACTCCAATTTGTCTTTGGATTTTTGAAAGATCTTCACCGTGTGTGTCGTTCTTTTTTCTTTTTTTTTCCATTTTATTACCATACATGACTATACATATATTAAAATTTCCAATTTTCGTTGGAATCAATTTTCGTGAATGAACAGATATTGAGATGTTCGGGGTTTTGATACTTGTTAATGACTTCTTTTGTAACATATGCCTTTCGTGGTGCGCTAAATTTCGTCGTTTACAGATTCTAACGAAAACCACGTAAAGTGGTATTTAATTAATTAAAACGAATTCACATTTTATACCTCTAAACTTGAATTACGACATTTGATAAGTTTACCTTTGAAAATGTTTCTTTGTTCAATAAACACAAATGGCTGGTGCAGTAAAAAATCAATGTTTTGCCATTAAATTCAGACCATTTACATTGAAACTATTTGTTCAATAAGTGTTCATAAAGAAAATATCATATTTTTTATATTGGTTTGACCTCTACAATAGCATTCCATTATATTGTTATCTATATTTTTCTAAAGGTCTTTATCGATGCCATCCTTATCTGTAATTCCACTTTTTCAAAGTGTGTCAAATATAAATAACCTAGTTTTTATAAAGGCGATATATTATTAGTGTTGTGGATTAATTAAGAAATAAATCATGGAAGCCAGCATGTGTTGGGAGTTTTAACATGGATTGACGGATATTAGTATTTTATCCCGAGCCAGAGGCGAGGGATAAAATTTACTAATATCCGCCAATCCATGTTAAAACTCAAAGCACATTCTGGCTTCCATGATTTATTTCGATTCTGATATGTCTAAGAGTACAAATACGGTAGTAGACTTTGATTGGAAGACGGTAATTTATATTTACGTATGCGGAAAAGGTCGCACACAATTTATGCTGCCAATGGAAACGTCAGTCACATTCACCGCCGCATTAACCTGAATAATGCAGTCGTTATATTACGCTTTGCTACATTAACGATAGCGATAGCGGATAGAGGGCGCTGAATTATTCGAGTTACCAGCGCATGTGCGAATGAGATTATACCATCGATAAATCGCTCGTATGTCTACAAAGCGAAAGAAGGACGTCATGTTAGAATCTATCATTAATTAGATTTCCTCATTCCCGATGAATAGTAAACTCTGACGTCAGAAGTGTTGTGAGTAAACTGGCCACTGGGATGTAATCGCATAAATTTAACACCAGTATTTTACGTTTACATTGATTGATTGATTGATTGATTGATTGATTGATTGATTGGTTGATTGATTGATTGATTGATTGATTGATTGATTGATTGATTGATTGATTGATTGATTGATTGATTGATTGATTGATTGATTGATTGATTGATTGATTGATTGATTGATTGATTGATTGATTGATTGATTGATTGATTGATTGATTGATTGATTGACTGGAAACGAGTATTTCAACTCTCTTGACCTCGAGGCCAAATTTATAAATAATATTCTAGGTATCACTGGAAGGATAATTATATCCCACAGGTAAAATGAGGAATGAATGGATTTGATTGATTTTTTTTACTTCAAACGGGCGTCTGACAATCAACAGGATTTTTGTACACCATGACCTCCTGCAAGTTGTCTTTTGTGTCCGTTTAGAGACGTGGTATTATCCAAACTCGAGGAACTCATTCTAAAGGCGAGTAGTGTATTTGAGTCGTCCCGCACAATCAGTTGACACGCCTTTGGACGGGTTGTTCCTCGCACCGGACCATAACTATGCTTACTTTTGAATTATTTTGCTTTCCAATCCATAGACTTTGAGCGTACCTTTTAGTTTCTTTCCAATAGTCTTTTTCATATATGAAATTTTAGAATATTGTTATTATGAAACATTAAAAGATAGAAATTATTTTTAAATTACTATTAAATGAATCTGTTTATTACATATCAACTGCCAATTGAGTTTTAACTCACAGACGCAGGGCAACTATAATCTAAGACGAAACAAATTTCTAGAGTGGTGTCTAACTATTAGGGTGGAATAAAATATCTGTACCCAATATATACATAAAATGTTAAATATTGTCAACTATTTAAAGAGCAGTTGCAATCGAATCCCATCATAGCGGTGGTTCAAGTAGGCGAACTAATAGGAAGCAGCGATATCGTACACGAGAATCCACTCGCGACTACGTCCCTCGTAGGTTTCTTTTACGTATTTTAAGATTTAGATATTTATGTAATTGTTTAATGAATTTATTTTCATGTTTGCTTTTCACTACATTTCATGATATCAATTAAACTATGAGTCGATGTTAGCGTGCCCGCATCGAGTGCAGTAGAATCGCGGCTTCCAGCTGCAGTCAGATCACACAAATAACTATAAAATTGCCTCTTCTCCGCTAAAGTATGCTGTATGACGAGGATTGTGAGTCCGAATTGAGCGACATGTCTATCTGTGGATTGCTGTTTTAGTACGCTAAGACATTTAACTTGCTATTACTGAAAATTTGCTCATTTTTCATAAAACAACAATCAACCCACTCTCCTGGGATCGATGTCTAAATAACAATTGGGTCGATTAATTTTGAAGGAGAAAGTATATGGTCCTTTTGCCAAGATCTAGATTAATATTCCTGACTACTTTTATATATTTTACATATATATTTACAGGCTCATGCACCACTTGACCTTACATATGATCTACAACTACATGGCATTGCTCCACACCAGCTAGGTGATGTATGTACTGTAATTGTAACATGGCGATATAGAAATTACCAAACAAGAGAACCATTATCACACATAACAACACATAACTCTAAAATGAGATAGGAGTAAACCTAAAAGGCGAGCTTTCTTTTAATTAATCACTATATATTGTTTCTTCGACTTGTCATGTGACATCCATTCTGCGCATGATATTTGTTTTCTCTCCGATTTCCGGTTTTCACGTCATTTTCGCTTTACTTATGAAAAATTTACCATTAGTTCCTTGGGAATGAAATTGAAAAAGAAACGTATATTCTACCAATATGTGAGTTTAACGCGCGTTATTAGCATAGTCCTTTCTAGCAAAAATACGAGAACACATAGAGAACCAGGTAGGTGTCGTTGAAGCTATCCGGATACTCTGGGTTCCATAAACAATACAATTGACAGACAACAGAACTGAAATATTTTTGGAACGGGATATAAGGAAGTTGCCCAATATGAGAGGCATACGTGCCGTTTAAATGCTGTTCTTCATTCTGGATTCCTATGGTGAGCGAAAGCTCGTTTTATTGGAAGAAAACCTTTTTTTTTTCGATCGAAATGTAAATTAAAAAAGGGAAACCCCTGAAGTAAAGGCCATCACCAGAAAAACAAATGCTCATTGATCAATTTAAGTTAAATTTCGTCAGTTATGCCTAACTTCATAATTTTTAAGAATTCAACGGTTTGATAATTCATGTAATTTTTATGAGGACGGGGAGAGTAAACGGTGAATGATTTTGCCATCGTATCAACCGTAGGCTTATCATTGGTTAATACAATATATAATGTTCCTGTCTTTGTTGCTATTTGTTTACCAACTGACCATAAAAACAAGTTCAAAATTTCAATGTCGTGATTGATCTTTCTTTAATTGCTGAATTGTGGTCAAAGCAAATTTGATAAATTAGTATCCCAATCTGTAAATATTAGAGTGAATGATGATACGAGTAGGAAATACTAACGTAAAAGTTAAACAGAACAGATACATTTCATTATTTTCATATTTGTTTAATTCTAAAACAAACTAGCGATACAAATATCATTAGTGATTTTGTTTGTTCCATTTGAATTCTAAGCTTAATATATATGGAAAGCCAAAGCATTCAAAATTCTAACATTGTAAGAGGAGTTTTAACACACCAAAGGGGTAATCAGAATCCGTAAATCGGAGAACAGACAACGATCTACAAAACATAAACATAAACCCAAATATCGAGTAACACAAACCCCACTAAGAACCGGCAATGAACCCAGGTACTCTGGAAGGGGAGGCAGTTCCTGCTCCACTAATGGCACCCCATCGTGTTTATCTAGTTGCAAACCCAGTGATAAGTCATGAATGAGGAGAGGACCGGGAGGTGTTTACGACAAGTAAAACATATCCGTCGTCATTTGTGACACAGATATTCCATAACGATCAACCAAGTCATTGTAAGTTTATCACTGCAAGCCTGTAAACGTTGAAAATGTACTTCACAATGAACATTGCAATTGTAATATTGCGACATTGTAAGAAAAGTTTGAAGATAACAAAGGGGTTTTAATCGGAAGCCGTAAATCTAAGAAAATAAAGTGGTAATCGGAAGCGTAAATAGAAGGACAGACAATACAATGACCAAAAGATAACAAAGGGGTAATCGGAAGCCGTAAATAGAAGGACAGACAATACAATGACCAAAATACCAAAGGGGTAATCGGAAGCCGTAAATAGAAGGACAGACAATACAATGACCAAAAGATAACAAAGGGGTAATCGGAATCCGCAAATAGAAGGACAGACAATACAATGAACAAAATACCAAAGGGGTAATCGTAAGCCGTAAATAGAAGGACAGACAATACAATGACCAAAAGATAACAAAGGGGTAATCGGAAGCCGTAAATAGAAGGACAGACAATACAATGACCAAAATGCCAAAGGGGTAATTGGAAGCCGTAAATAGAAGGACAGACAATACAATGACCACAAGATAACAAAGGGGTAATCGGAAGCCGTAAATAGAAGGACAGACAATACAATGACCGCAAGATAACAAAGGGGTAATCGGAAGCCGTAAATAGAAGGACAGACAATACAATGACCGCAAGATAACAAAGGGGTAATCGGAAGCTGTAAATAGAAGGACAGACAATACAATGACCACAGGATAACAAAGGGGTAATCGGAAGCCGTAAATAGAAGGACAGACAATAGAATGACCGCAAGATAACAAAGGGGTAATCGGAAGCCGTAAATAGAAGGACAGACAATACAATGATCAAAATATAACAAAGAGGTAATCGGAGGTCGTAAATAGAAGGACAGATAATACAATGACCAAACGATAACAAAGGGGTAATCGCCGTAAATAGAAGGACAGACAATACAATGACCAAAATACCAAAGGGGTAATCGGAAGCCGTAAATAGAAGGACAGACAATACAATGACCACAAGATAACAAAGGGGTAATCGGAAGCCGTAAATAGAAGGACAGACAATACAATGACCAAAAGATAACAAAGGGGTAATCGGAAGCCGTAAATAGAAGGACAGACAATACAATGACCACAAGATAACAAAGGGGTAATCGCAAGCCGTAAATAGAAGGACAGACAATACAATGGCCAAAAGATAACAAAGGGGTAATCGGAAGCCGTAAATAGAAGGACAGACAATACAATGAACAAAATACCAAAGGGGTAATCGGAAGCCGTAAATAGAAGGACAGACAATACAATGACCAAAAGATAACAAAGGGGTAATCGGAAACCGTAAATAGAAGGACAGACAATACAATGACCAAAATACCAAAGGGGTAATCGGAAGCCGTAAATAGAAGGACAGACAATACAATGACCACAAGATAACAAAGGAGTAATCGGAAGCCATAAATAGAAGGACAGACAATACAATGACCAAAAGATAACAAAGGGGTAATCGGAAGCCGTAAATAGAAGGACAGGCAATACAATGACCACAGGATGACAAAGGGGTAATCGGAAGCCGTAAATAGAAGGACAGACAATACAATGATCAAAATATAACAAAGAGGTAATCGGAGGTCGTAAATAGAAGGACAGACAATACAATGACCACAAGTTAACAAAGGGGTAATCGGAAGCCGTAAATAGAAGGACAGACAATACAATGATCAAAATAT
Organism: Bathymodiolus brooksi; assembly: GCA_963680875.1. Classification (NCBI taxonomy): domain Eukaryota; kingdom Metazoa; phylum Mollusca; class Bivalvia; order Mytilida; family Modiolidae; genus Bathymodiolus; species Bathymodiolus brooksi. The sequence goes on along the minus strand of OY804577.1, from coordinate 69,629,544 downwards.
AACAAAGAGGTAATCGGAGGTCGTAAATAGAAGGACAGATAATACAATGACCAAACGATAACAAAGGGGTAATCGCCGTAAATAGAAGGACAGACAATACAATGACCAAAAGATAACAAAGGGGTAATCGTAAGCCGTAAATAGAAGGACAGACAATACAATGACCAAAAGATAACAAAGGGGTAATCGGAAGCCGTAAATAGAAGGACAGACAATACAATGAACAAAATACCAAAGGGGTAATCGGAAGCCGTAAATAGAAGGACAGACAATACAATGACCAAAAGATAACAAAGGGGTAATCGCAAGCCGTAAATAGAAGGACAGACAATACAATGACCAAAATACCAAAGGGGTAATCGGAAGCCGTAAATAGAAGGACAGACAATACAATGACCACAAGATAACAAAGGGGTAATCGGAAGCCGTAAATAGAAGGACAGACAATACAATGACCAAAAGATAACAAAGGGGTAATCGGAAGCCGTAAATAGAAGGACAGACAATACAATGACCAAAAGATAACAAAGGGGTAATCGGAAGCCGTAAATAGAAGGACAGACAATACAATGATCAAAATATAACAAAGAGGTAATCGGAGGTCGTAAATAGAAGGACAGACACTACAATGACCAAAAGATAACAAAGGGGTAATCGGAAGCCGTAAATAGAATGACAGACAATACAATGATCAAAATATAACAAAGGGGTAATCGGAAGCCGTAAATAGAAGGACAGACAATACAATGACCAAAAGATAACAAAGGGGTAATCGGAAGCCGTAAATAGAAGGACAGACAATACAATGATCAAAATATAACAAAGAGGTAATCGGAGGTCGTAAATAGAAGGACAGACACTACAATGACCAAAAGATAACAAAGGGGTAATCGGAAGCCGTAAATAGAATGACAGACAATACAATGATCAAAATATAACAAAGAGGTAATCGGAGGTCGTAAATAGAAGGACAGATAATACAATGACCAAACGATAACAAAGGGGTAATCGCCGTAAATAGAAGGACAGACAATACAATGACCAAAAGATAACAAAGGGGTAATCGTAAGCCGTAAATAGAAGGACAGACAATACAATGACCAAAAGATAACAAAGGGGTAATCGGAAGCCGTAAATAGAAGGACAGACAATACAATGAACAAAATACCAAAGGGGTAATCGGAAGCCGTAAATAGAAGGACAGACAATACAATGACCAAAAGATAACAAAGGGGTAATCGCAAGCCGTAAATAGAAGGACAGACAATACAATGACCAAAATACCAAAGGGGTAATCGGAAGCCGTAAATAGAAGGACAGACAATACAATGACCACAAGATAACAAAGGGGTAATCGGAAGCCGTAAATAGAAGGACAGACAATACAATGACCAAAAGATAACAAAGGGGTAATCGGAAGCCGTAAATAGAAGGACAGACAATACAATGACCAAAAGATAACAAAGGGGTAATCGGAAGCCGTAAATAGAAGGACAGACAATACAATGATCAAAATATAACAAAGAGGTAATCGGAGGTCGTAAATAGAAGGACAGACACTACAATGACCAAAAGATAACAAAGGGGTAATCGGAAGCCGTAAATAGAATGACAGACAATACAATGATCAAAATATAACAAAGAGGTAATCGGAGGTCGTAAATAGAAGGACAGATAATACAATGACCAAACGATAACAAAGGGGTAATCGCCGTAAATAGAAGGACAGACAATACAATGACCAAAAGATAACAAAGGGGTAATCGTAAGCCGTAAATAGAAGGACAGACAATACAATGACCAAAAGATAACAAATGGGTAATCGGAAGCCGTAAATAGAAGGACAGACAATACAATGACCAAAAGAAAAATGCAAAAGGACAAAAATGGTCCACTAAACACTACACAGGAAACTTAAGATTGAGAAACGCGAACCCTATTAAATACTGTGGATTAAAAGGGTAAGCAATTCCTGTGCCACTAGTGGCATCCATCGTGTTGCCCATAATTTTCAAAATTGTTATTTTAATTTTTCACTGTATTTATAAAAATTCTTTTTATTTGTGTTTTGCAATTTTATAAATTCATATTTGAAGTTAGAAAAATGATAATACAAAATTTCGCAAGACTTTCTTTTGAAACATTGGTTTTACCTACAGCGAATGTCGCAAGGTGGTTGTTTCGTACTAGGCTTGTTTTTTTTATGACAGCCAATGACGCTGTACGGCAATAAATATCCTTTGTCTCTCATGGTTCATTATATGAAGAGAACTTGGCTCCTGTAAAAACTTAGGTACGTTTCGCGGTATCCTATTATTAAACACGGTAAATTGTGAGCGTTGCGATGAGAGATCTGTCTGTCAGACTATGTTGCAAACAGATCCAACGTCGTGAATTATGAAAACTGCTTAGATTCATATTGGAAGAAGCATGGTATGACGTTTGACAACAATATCGTTTATTGTGAAAATATAGCTTCCGGAAGAAACAAAATTACCCACGATAGTAAAAACGAATCCAGAGATTGACATAGAGGAGCTACAGCTCCCATGTTTACAACGTAAATATAGGTATGACTTATCTCTTATCATTTGTTATATCCATTAAGTTAAAAGTTATGTCAGGCCTGTGTTCAACCTTTTTAGAACGTGGTGCATATCTCTAATACGTATGCATTGAATTAATATTTGTTTTCAAATATTGAAATATGTATATAAATTAAAATAAAAACAAAATTAAAATGATATATTACAATTATATAAAATTTAGAAATGATTCGTGGTGGCCGTAATCGTATGGTAGTTGGTGATCATCACTAAAGCTGCGAGTTCGAATCCCGCTCATGGTGAGGTGTTCTAGATACAACATTATGTGATAAAGTTTGCCCGTGACTTGCGGCAGATCGGTGGTTTTTTCCAGATACTCCTGCTTCCTCCACAAATAAAACTGACCGTCACGACAATTAAATTAGACAGTAATGCGTGCATTGATTAATATTAATAATTAATAATTAGATGTCCGTGTGCAATATAAAAATAAGATAAGGTAATATTTTAATATGACCCAACAATGTGGAGGAATTCAAAATACATATTCATGTTAATTTCACTGACACAATATCGAATTTTCGCATTAATTTCTGCATTGACAGTACTCGGTATAAAATCTAAGTACATGTACTTCTTATACTCATACCGGTCCACAGAAAACAAATTAATTTGTTATTATAAACTACTTTCCTTTCTCTGGATTGTCCCCTTTTGATTGCCCCTTCAATATTCTCTAACGTTTATTTCCTTTAACATATACCAATATTGATGGCCCTGTTATTTCCATAATCAACCCATACATTTGATCTGGCTCATATATTGTTGGTAAAGGTCCGGTTACTGGTTGCCAACACCATTTCCACATGAGATGATGTTGGTGTCATCTAACAGTAACACAACGGCTGTAAAGAATAGGAATATGAACTGCTTACCCTTCCGGACAACATGGGCCCCCCCCCCCTCCCCCGTTCATTGTGGGTTTAGTCTTTGGTCGATCTTTATTTTTTGTTGACAATCAATAGTCTCGTCGTCTTTTATTTATTTGGTCATTGTATTGTATGTCATTTTTCTGATTTACGGTTTCTCTTTACCCTTTGGTATTTTGGAATTTTTCTTGTATATTTATAATATGTCTTGATTATTTATTTGCAACAAAAATCAGTCTTCGCCGATCATTGACCGCTGGCTTGGTAAATGCTGATTTTAATCTTAAATTTGAATAAATTTGTAGCTGTAACTTTAATAATAATATTACTAATAATAACAACCACAACAATATTAATAACAATTCCCGATATAAGAGGTAATATTTCCAATTATTGTGATGGGGAAGGCAGCGATATAGTCAAAGCCTTTATATATAAATGTTCAATGAAAATAATATAACATATTAGTAAGTTTTTTTTTAAATGTATATTTATATTGGAAATCCTGTGATGAACTTTGAATATCTATTAAATACAAATGTATATTTTGGAGGCATACACACATTTTCAGAAACTGGTTTAACGCCAGACTGGATATAGCTTCTATTTTATGGGTCAAGCAAATGATGAATAAAAAATAGATACTGTCATGATTCGCTCGACACAACGAAAAAAATTTACTTTGGGGTACTTTGAATCCTACCTGTATTTGTTCTGGTGCCATGTTCTCTTCTTAGAATATGGAGAGGTAAAGAATTCTTTTTATTATACGACACTATCTGTTTTCATAATAACGAAGCAACACAAGCATTCGCTGAACAGATAAATGATTTACAAAGATTAGCTGCATAGTTATTTTTCTAATTTCAAATTTCAAGTTAAATAGCATCAACTGCAAAACGCAAGTAAATACAATTTCACAAATACAGAACTGGAATTAAGAATGAAAAGTTACACACCTACCAAAATAAATCTACTGATACGAAAACTAAATTACATACTTACAATACTGCGATTACAAAATCCAGAGTATAATAACAAAGCTTTACTGTTCAGACTTACAAAGTTACAATAATAGAATTACAACGTCAGAATTTGGAACCTGTAACTTTCCACAGACATAGCTGCCAATCTAGTCAGTATTGTTCCACACATGATATATGATAAATTAGAGACGTGTAACACCAGTCAAAAACGTGATGTCGAATCTGGGTCAGGTTTCAGCAGTCAAAAATGCGATGTCATGATAAGATTTACTTTATTCCTATCATGACAAAGCAAATCGCTCATAATACATATACACCTACTATATAATATAATTTTATTTGAATCGATGAAATTATTGGTAAAATTATTATTAAATCAAGAAACATTTTAAGATACCAAAGGGGCAATCAGAAGACGTAAATCGGAGAAGGAGAGACAACACAATGGCCAAAAGAAAAAGGACAGAAAGACAAACAACGATCTACAAAACACTACACAGAAAACTAAAAATTGACCAACACGAACAACATTAAAAAGCGGCGGTCTCATGTTCTCATTCGAAACGTTCGTGGTAGTTTTATTGAATTTCATCATTATTGTTTGTCGTTTTGTCTTTAATGGAATTGATATTTTCTCAATCTATTCATGTTACATTGGTGTGGTATAGACAACAAATCCACACTAATATCCGTGTTGATCTTGTGATACTAAAATTAATAAGAAAGTATATGGATATACATGAATATAAGAGACTATCCAACTTTACATTTTGACACAAAGTAAATGGAACATCGCCTTTATTGCTGTTCTACATGTCACAGCCACAGTAGGGCTTTCCACAATGAGCATAACTTATACTCTAACGTGAGTGTGAAACAGCTCCTAGTCTGCAGTTGGTACTCTTAACTTCTGTCTAAAAATGCGACATGTGCATATATTGTTGAGAGAGAGAGTTGTAGGTGTTTATTATCACAATTTGTTAGCTCTATTACGATTTCCAGACTAGTGAAAAACCCCAGACTTTTTTAAGTGGGTATCGTGGTGTGAATCCGCGTCAATGTTTTTAGTCGGCAGTCAGACACCATATCCACTTGGGCCTGTGGTCAGAAGCCAAAGACCGTATCTACAAGGACACCATGACTTATAAGAATAAGAATGACTTTAATCAAGAACTTCAAAATATCGTGGAACAATATATTTACTTTAAGTTAACAAATTCAATTAAGTTAATTGCTCTGTCTATTTTATAATATTAACAGATGTATTTACAGATCACCTTGTTCCTGGCCAGACTGACACATTCACCCATAGGCTTTACAGTTATGGGGCTGGCCAATGTGACGAAGGAAATGATACTTACGGTACGTATTAAATAATATGCACACAATATAGGTATGGTTTTTCATCCCTTTTCAAATTCGGGTCAAGTGTTAATAAAAAGGTTAACTTAAAAGTTACTTTAATATTATTTGGCTTTCCAATCATTTGCCATTAAGGTACCTGATGAAGGCATGCGTCATGGGGATTAAATTTGATATCTATGTTTGTATTACACTAGGTTCATATCTCTGCTGGTGGACTATTAGTTCCCGGGGTAGTCGATTTCTAGGTGTATGTTAAATTAGAAAGCTGCCCTAACTGTATATGTGGTATCCTTTATTTCAAGTTCAACTGACTCGATACGATTAAAATCATTACCAAGCTATGAATTATTCAGTGAAATAACGTCATCTATATTTAAAGGACGAAGCTAGCTTCTTTTCATTTTTCTTTTTTCATGAAATTGTCATATATATTTTAATTCAGCATCGATCATAGACTCCATTCATTTCAAATTAAAACAAAACAGTAGTATGGTTATAGGCTAACATTTGTTTAAACTTAGGCCTTGTTCTATATCAAGTAACTGTTTACATACCAATCAGTAATACTATCAATAAGCACGTAGATAACTAATGTTGATCATTTAACTTATATGTAATTCAGTTCCATCGGTTCAGGATAGGGGTTAGGGTCATGGTGTTTAACACCACTTTCAACAATATTTCAGCTATATCGTGGCGGTCAGATTTATTGTTGGAGGAAACCAGAGTACCAGGAGAAAACCACCGACCTACCGCAAGTCACTGACAAACTTTATCACATAGCGTTGTATCCTCCGTCGGTCTTGCCTTGGAATATTTTTGTTATCTAATACGGTTACTTCTTTCTGTTTTTAATTCAGCTTGGTGGTATATTTGTGACGTACTTTTTTCTGCTTCTACAATTTAGAATTACGTAATGGGTGATGCTGTAATTTCTACAGTGCATAGTGTATCTATAAGTTTTTTTGATTTTCTTGTATTAAATCCAAAACAATTACCCCTTATTAAAGTTGACAAAAATATGAATGCAATATAGAAAACTATTTCATATATAAATATCATAAAAAAATCAAAACAAGTACGATCAAAGTACATAGCATGATTCATATCTGTAATCAATAATTACAAGTGTTTGTTGATAAACATTGAAGATAGACACGATACTTACCAAGGACACAATGTGAAAGAACTGACAAATTACATGCAAAAATACATGTCAAAAACACATTCGCAATAGTAAGTTTCTCGGATTCTGTGATAAAAACGTAATAATTATATAATGATGTGGTCTTGTCCAGTTAATATGCCAAAATATTACCCAGGTCTGAGAGACATATTACCCGATCGAAGGGAAGGGTAATATGTCTCTCAGACCTGGGTAATATTTTGGCATATTACCTGGACAAGACCACATTAATATCATTATTATACTGAGTGTCTAATTGTCCAGGTAATATGCCAAAATATTACAGTACCAAATATCACTACAGAAACTTACACGAAGTATAATAATAAGTAATATTTAGTGGGTACTCGGTTTTCCTGGAATAAATATCATCACGAAGTATAATAATAAGTAATATTTAGTGGGGACTCGGTGTTCCTGGAATAAATATCATTACGAAGTATAATAATAAGTAATATTTAGTGGGTACTCGGTGTTCCTGGAATAAATATCATTACGAAGTATAATAATAAGTAATAATTAGTGGGGACTCGATGTTCCTGGAATAAATATCATCATGTTATGGTCAAAAGATTAGAAAGCGAAATAATTTAATAAAAGTCTTTGAATCTGGTTTTGGAAGCCATTATGATCGCAACCAGCAAGAGGACAACATGCTGTCATTTAACTGCGTTGTAACTATTTTATACTTGTAGTACATAAAATAAATTGATACTTGGACGTCCAGTAGTCATCAATCTGATAATCCATACACTAACTGTATATAGTTAATTCATCGTCAGTTTTTCATGATCATTACAGTTTTAACTTTTATACAGCTTCATTTTTATAATACTATCGTAAGCGCACGTTGTGTAAGACATGCCGCCGTCACTGGGTTACTCGGGTCTTCATTGCAAGTAATTCCCGTTTGTGTAAGAAAGAAACGTTTGACGCTGCGAAATGTTTAAATGGAAGCATAAATCAAGGCAGAACATACAATGCAATGGCCAAATGAAAACAAAACAAATAATGGTTCACAAAACACCAAAAGATACGACAACACGACACCCACTAAATACAGGGCTGAACTCAGATGTTCCGACATAATAAGCAGTTCCTCTCATTTTAAAAATCCGCTGACAAGTCATGAATGAAAACAGAAATGCGTACAACAAACGGAACATACCAGTTGTCAACCCTAACTCCCTAAGGAGTAACCAAGTCATGATGGTGACTGTGATGTTTTGCTTGGGGTGATAACTTCTACGTTACCCACTGGGAGCCCTAGCTAATCATGAAATTAAATGGAAGGTCAAAACCTGCTCAAACAAGGCTGTGTTGCTCCTATGTTCATGTGTTTGTTCTCTGTCTTGTTCCCTATGTTGGCTGTGCCTCCAATTGTCTCTGACATTTATTGTTTTTGTTTTTCTTATGAAACACCTACAGGAAGTCTGTTTCCTACGAAATGAAAAAAACCAAGACTGGTGCCAGTGATATTGTACTTAAAACTACAAATTAAAACTCAATACATTATTGGCAGATATAAACAATAACATAAGTGTGCTTCATTTTACAGTTCCAATGCGATTCTGTAAGTAAATGTGGTTAAGCTTAACGTTTTATTTGAACTCAGTTTCAGATTGATTTTCTATCATTTTCGTTTTAATCCAAACCCTTCCGTATTAAGTGTAATTTCCAATTTATTTCACATGACACGTTTCTGGTATGACCTTCACCAGGTACGCTCAAAGTTAAAACATTGGAAAGACAAATAATTTTAAAACAAAACCCAAAGTTCCTAAAAGGGACGGCCAAAATCGCTATTAGCTACGTGGTATGCAGGTTTTTTTCTGGTATCAGGTATATGCTTGTCAATGAAAAGTATGTAGGTTTGTAGTTTCTGGTATACACTTAAGAGAGTCGTTACATGCAGGTTTGTTCTATCACGTATACATTTAACAAGTTCGTGAAACGCAGATATGTACACTTATCAATAAAGAGGTAGTAGTATGCAGGTCTGTAGTATCATGTATAAACTTATCAATCAAATGTTCGTCGTATGCAGGTTTCTCGTATCTGGTACACTAATTAATGAATGGTTCTTGGAATTCATGTTCCTCGTGTCTAGTGTACACACATTAATAAAAGATTCGTGGTATATAAGTTTATCGTATCAGGTAACACTCACCAATAACATGTTGCGTAGTATGCAAATTTCTGGTATAAAGTATATGCTTATCAAATTTAAGTACGTGGTATGCAGGTTTCTGGTATACACTTGGAAGTTAAATGTTCATGGTGTACAGGTTTCTAGCATCATGTATACATTTATGCAATAAAAGGTTCGTGGTATATATCATTTATATTTATCAGAGTAATAGTAATGGTTGCAATATCTCAAATCTCTCGCGCCACAAATCTGTCGACAACATTTTATGCTCAAGCCTCCACCACAATGCTAAAACTTGGATTTGCATAAACTCTTCAATGCAACTTACATGGTACGTTGTTTTTTTTTATTGCAAAACAGGTACCGATGAAAAGTGGTATGTAAGTTTCTTGTATCTGGTTTACACCAATCAAACAAATGTCACGTGGAAGAAATGTTTCTTTTGACAGATATACTCTACTTCTTAATAAAAAGAAAATATTAAGTGGCATGCAGGTTTCTAGTAGATAATTATTAATAAACAGTCAGGTATCTAGGTTTTAGATCCCAAATGTTAATTTTGTCCATGAATATCCAACTATTAGCGCGATATTGTTCTTAGTGAGTGAGGCTTCCGACATTAAATCCACTCTTATTTCAAAACAGCCTATGCAGGCTTCTACAGCAGACCCAAAGCTACCACCCCCATAAAAGTGTAGCCCGGGGTGTACCGCCCCCTCTACGCTACTGGAGTAAGCACCATCATTGTGTTTCTATATTTAATGTGTTGTTCGTGATGTAGACACTAGATACTTGTGTGACAGAAATCAGTTCTATCGATACAGTTTTAATTTAAACTTGTATTCCGATTTTAGTATTGTCCGTAGCCGTGATTAAAGGGAAACTTCGCGATTTTTTACATGTTAGCTAAATATGTTCCTGGTGATATAAAATACATATTCACAAAGTTTTATCGACATATTTCCACAAATAACGAAGCAAATCGCAAATTTGTAATTTTAATTTCTAATTTTTCAACTAGCTTGTGACGTTTTAAGCTAAAAATGCATTGTGGAATTGAAATTTAAAGTCTGGGTCGCTGATGTTAAATTCGCTTCATTTAAAGCGCTCAGAGGACTGTAATTTAAATCTAATAACCGTTGGAAAATTAAATGCTGAAGTGAACAGCTACGTACTTTTTTGACAAACAACTATTTTAAATGAACAAAATGTTTCATTTCCTTTATATTTACAACGGAAAGAGTGTTTTATAACAGTCACCTATATCCGCTATATATCGGATCCCTTTTACAATTATGTTCATTTTGTTTTACTGCTAATGTGCTGAAAAATATAATGGATAATTTTGACAACGCGTAACTTGTGTATTGATTGCTAGATTCTGTTTTAATCCCTTTTTTATAATCATTATTCGGCATGCTGTTTACTGTTATTTTGATCTCCGTATGTAGATATCCGCTTGTGTGTTTTCTAGCCGGAGGGTAAAATTATACAGGTGTAAAATTCAAGGTGACCGGATTAATAAAATGGGAATTTGAATACACACTATTTGCTTTCCAAGACGAGTTGGTAGATCGTTTATTATCTATTAAAGATAAAATATTCTTAAAACATTAGAATAAATATAATGTTGAAATAACAGGAACAAATTATGTTTTAGATGATAAAAAAAGTATACACCATCCTTGAAATTATAAGTGTTCATTATGAGAGGCGCCAAATTGGCCTAACTATATATAGCTGTCTCATCAAAATAATTTAACGATCGATGTTCATAAAAGATAAAATGATTTAGGCCTAAACGTTTAGAAATGATTTTTTTCTTTTTAACAATAAAAGAAAATGATTATGATTTTACTCAATCATTATTTTAACAGTCGGTGTTCAAAAAAAGATGTTTTAATTAATTTAATTTAATCAAATGATTATGATTTTACTCAATCAATATTTCTTTACTTTTCTTTTGTTCAACGCGTGTTCTTTGTTTGGGAACATTTCTATATAAAGCCCCAAAATTAACGTTTTGGTTATAGCTTAAATATGTCGAGCTCAGGTACGGAAAGTGACTAGCGCCTCAAGTGATGTAGATTTCGACGACTATGGGGTGTTTGGTTACCAACTTGAACCAGAATATACGGAAGAAGAACTCAGACAAATGGAAGAGGCGGCGAGTGCCCAACGTCGGGAAATCGAGAACAACCCACGTCAGAACGACACAAATTTGATATCCACTGATATTCATTCAGAAAAAGTTCGGAAGAGATCATGATCATGAGCGGTATAAACAGATGAAGGACAGTTAAAAATTAAAAAGAGATTAGGCCACACCAGATTTACTTCTTGTTCTTCGGATTTTGTGCTAAAAACAATGTCCAGAGCGAGCAAGTGATTTAAAAATGTTAATTTCTTTTCCTTTTTTTGCTTGTCATTTTTGATGAGCGAAACGTAAAATATTATGCGAAAAATATATTTCTTATATTTTTCATGTATTTTCAGAAGCGAGAGACCATATTTTAATTTTAAATATTTTATTCTTCAATAAATTAAGGCAAATAATTCCTGATGTAAGAAGTGAAATGCGGGATTTACTTATTTTTATCTTCATTCTGAAAACGACAGGTACATTCACACCGGTTCACTCAGCAGGGTACCTAATTGCGCAATGAGTTTAGGTCCACACAGGAAGTCGCCAGGCAGAATATACAAGTGTCATTTTACATCCGGTCGACGGGCCTCTGACCGAATACCTGAATACATGTGTCACAATATTTGGCAAAAATCAGAAACGCAATGCACATTTTGTGACCCGTTAACTAACTAAAATTTTACCCCTAAGGGTTGAAGGCATGTACAAGGAATATATACAAACAACGTACACAAGTCAAATAGACAAAAACATAATAAGAACAGAAAATAAAATGAAAACAAATTACGCTACCCGTGACTAGAATAGCAGATGCAATACACATTTTAAAGGTTCTAATAGGTGATCAAAATACACGACCCTGATCACGTTGAAGTATACATTAGGAATGGGTGCATATTAATGCACACTGCCGGATCAAGGGGGTGTTCGACAATTTAGTAAAATTCGTGTATAAATTGGGTAAAAATTGGCAAACAAGAGCCTGGCACCCCGTTTTCAAAACTGCTGGATCCGCACCTAATGCAGCAATGATTCATGAGCTATTTTCACAAAAAAATCTTAAGATTACCATTGATCGTAAGCTATATTGAATTGTTCATTTTTATCTTGATTTTTTTGTGCCCCATCAGAATGATGTAGCAACAACCAAAATTATGAAATAAAGCAGGATGAACAGGGCAGGGTAGAAATTCTTCTTGCAAAATAGACAAAAAACCATTCGTATGCAATTTTTCCTAATAGAAATAGAAATTAAAATAAGTTTATTAACCAAATCAGGGCCCCAGGAGGGCATATACAAATAACAATTATGATTGATACACAACAACAATACATCAAACTAAATATTCGCGGTGAAATATCAATAATTGTGATGAACAAATTTTTTATGACTATTCTGAGATTAATCAGAAGGGTCCACCAGTTCGAAAGACGTGATTAAAATAAACAAAATATGTTACCAGAGACATATTATATGTTACGCTTTGTTTTTGTATAATAAACTTATTTATAATACTCATCGTCTGTAATTGTCAAATGAAATCTATTACAAATTATATGTTACATAATCCTCTCAATTATATGGCTTCCTACCCTGTAACTTTCTCTGCTTTTAGCTTATGTGTATCTTTATTGTAGTGCATGCACGATCGATTACAAAGTGCGATCTTACTGAATAATGTCATTAAAACAATTTTGCCCCGTAGTATAGGCCTTTCTGGATTTTTTTTAACGAATTCAGGGCATTGTTCCGATGTCCGTTCTTTTTTTAACTTAATTTCGTAGTTCTTCAATTTTGGAAAAAAATCTTTTGTAAATGTGTCTCATTAAAGACGAACCTTTCCCCCCGGTTCATTTGTTTTGCCATAATCTATAGAAGCAAAACGTAAATCTGCAAAAAGTGGTTGTGTAATAAATTCAAATATTTAGAATAATAAGAAAAATAAAAAGAATTACCATCAAGTTAAACAACCGTACGCCTGACAAGCCATATCGACACTGAATGAGGACCCTGGTTTGTCATGCTTGTTTTGGGGCGTGGTGGTAATTAGACGTCACGTGATACTTGGTATTGAGATGCTATCAAAATGGCGACTTCCATGTATCGTTGACAGAATTTTAAAATCGATTTCATTCCCTTATCCAACATAATAAAACGCTAATATACATATAAACATCCATATTTATACATCAGGAAAAACATATAAAAAAATATTTTGTTTGCGAAGTTTCCCTTTAATGTAAGCTATATATGTATCTATCCTCTTGTGTATCTACCTGTATATTCAATATGTTTCTATGTTGTTTGTTCTGCTAAGCTCAAGGACATAATTCTAAAGTGAACTGTACATCACAAAGAAAGGCAGAAGATAACAAGACTTGATCAACAAATCGAAAACAACAAACACAAGGTCAAAAATATGAACGAATACAAATAACAATCAACGTAAGCAAACAGTAAGTATGAGCGGCACGGGCCTCCTTGATAATCGACGGTGTACTCGTGTGCTCAGCAAAGGTAAATAGATATCCAATGCAAAATCATGGAGACTGCATATGTTGACAAGGCATACCGTAGCCACGATTAATAGGATTGAAAGTATTGGATGTGCTAAACATATTTCATCATTCTAAGTCAGGAGTCATACAAAATTGGGAGATGCAACTGAAACGAAGTGACCTAACGCTTTAAACTTTATTGACAATAAAAAAAATGTTAAACTGGCAGGGCTGACATTATATAATTAAATCCAAACACTCCTCTGTCAAATCTCAAACTTCTAAACACAAGAATGACAACAAAGGGCGATTGAAAACAATATTTCAGTTATATCGTGGCGGTCAGATATATTGGTGGAGGAAACCAGAGTACCCAGAGAAAACCACCGACCTGCCGCAAGTCACTGACAAACTTTATCACATAACGTCCATCGGTCTTGCCATAGAATATTATTGTCATCTAATACGGTTACTTCTTTCTGTTTTTATTTCAGCTTGGTGGTATATTTGTGACGTACTTTTTTCTGCTTCTACAATTTAGAATTACGTAATGGGTGATGCAGTAATTTCTACAGTGCATAGTGTATCTATAAGTTTTTTTGATTTTCTTGTATTAAATCCAAAACAATTACCCCTTATTAAAGTTGATAACAATATGAATGCAATATAGAAAACTATTTCATATATAAATATCATAAAAAAATCAAAACAAGTACGATCAAAGTACATAGCATGATTCATATCTGTAATCAATAATTACAAGTGTTTTTTGATAAACATTGAAGATAGACACGATACTTACCAAGGACACAATGTGAAAGAACTGACAAATTACATGCAAAAATACATGTCAAAAATACATTCACAATAATAAGTTTCTCGGATTCTGTGATAACAACGTAATAATAAGTAAAATTTAGTGCGAACTCGGTGTTCCTGGAATAAATATCATCATGTGTGCTTAGGGTCAAATGATCAGAAAGCAAAATAATTTAAAAGTCTTTGAATCTGGTTTTGGAAGCCATTATGCTGGCAACCAGCAAGAGGACAACATGTGTGTACGTCATTTAACTGTGTTGTAACTATTTTATACTTGTAGTACATACAATAAATTGATACTTGGACGTCCAGTTGTCATCAATCTGATAATCCATACACTCTCTGTATATAGTTAATTCATCGTCAGTTTTTCATGATCATTACAGTTTTAACTTTTATACAGCTTCATTTTTATAATACTATCGTAAGAGCACGTTGTGTAAGACATGCCGCTGTCACTGGGTTACTCGGGTCTTCATTGCAAGTAATTCCCGTTTGTGTAAGAAAGAAACGTTTGACGCTGCGAAAGGTTTAAATGGAAGCATAAATCAAGGCAGAACATACAATGCAATGGCCAAATGAAAACAAAACAAATAATGGTTCACAAAACACCAAAAGATAGGACAACACGACACCCACTAAATACAGGGCTGAACTCAGATGTTCCGACATAATAAGCAGTTCCTCTCATTTTAAAAATCCGCTGACAAGTCATGAATGAGGACAGAAATGCGTACAACAAACGGAACATATCAGGTGTGAACCCTAACTCCCTAAGGAGTAACCAAGTCATGATGGTGACTGTGATTTGTTCTGGGGTGATAACTTCTACGTTACCCCATGGGAGCCCTAGCTAATCATGAAATTAAATGGAAGGTCAAAACCTGCTCAAACAAGGCTGTGTTGCTCATATGTTCAAGTGTTCGCTCTGTGTCTTGTTCCCTGTGTTGCCTGTGCCTTCAATTATCCATTCGTGATTGTCCCTGTGGTTTTCTCTGATATTTATTGTTTTCGTTTTTCCTATGAAGCACCTACAGGAAGTCTGCTTCGTACGAAATAAAAAAAACCAAGACTGATGCCAGTGATATTTTACTTAAAACTACAAATTAAAACTCAATACATTATTGGCAGATATAAACAATAACATAGGTGTGCTTCATTTTACAGTTCCAATACGATTCTGTAAGTAAATGTGGTTAAGCTTAACGTTTTATTTGAACTCAGTTTCAAACCCTTCCGTATTAAGTGTATTTTCCAATTTATTCCACATGACGCGTTTCTGGTATGACCTTCACCTTCACGCTCAAAGTTAAAACATTGGAAAGACAAATAATTTAAAAACAAAACCCAAAGTTCTTAAAAGGGACGGCGAACATCGCTATAAGCTACATGGTATGCAGGTTGTTTATCTGGTATCAGGTATTAACATGTCAATGAAAAGTATGTAGGTTTGTAGTTTCTGGTATACACTTAAAAGGTTCGTTATATGCAGGTTTGTTCTATCAGTTATACATTTAAAATCTGATTCAACCCACCATTTCTCTAGAAATGCATGTACCAAGTCAGGGTCATTACGGTTTTCACAGTTTTCCGGTTGTTGACTGATTTTGTCTGTTTATATACTTATGAGTTTTGACTTTCCCTTTGTAAGATTGTTCGGAGTTCGGTAATTTTGTTATTACCCTTATTTAACAAGTTCGTGAAACGCTTATATGTACACTTATCAATAAAGAGGTAGTAGTATGCAGGTCTGTAGTATCATGTATTCACTTATCAATCAAATGTTCGTCGTATGCAGGTTTCTCGTATCTGGTACACACTAATTAATGAATGGTTCTTGGAATTCATGTTCCTCGTATCTAGTGTACACACATTAATAAAAGATTCGTAGTATATAAGTTTATCGTATCAGGTAACACTCACCA
Organism: Bathymodiolus brooksi; assembly: GCA_963680875.1. Classification (NCBI taxonomy): domain Eukaryota; kingdom Metazoa; phylum Mollusca; class Bivalvia; order Mytilida; family Modiolidae; genus Bathymodiolus; species Bathymodiolus brooksi. The sequence continues at coordinate 69,612,991 of OY804577.1, read as the reverse complement.
ATAACATGTTGCGTAGTATGAAAATTTCTGGTATCAGGTATATGCTTATCAAATTTAAGTACGTGGTATGCAGGTTTCTTGTATACACTTGGAAGTTAAATGTTCATGGTGTACAGGTTTCTAGCATCATGTATACATTGATGCAATAAAAGGTTCGTGGTATATATCATTTATATTTATCAGAATACTAGTAATGGTTGCAATACCTCAAATCTCCGGCACTACAAATCTGTCGACAACATTTTATGCTCAGGCCTCCACCATAATGCTAAAACTTGGAATTGCATAAACTCTTCAATGCAACTTACATGGTACGTTGTTTTTTTATTGCAAAAAATGTACCGATGAAAAGTGGTATGCAAGTTTCTTGTATCTGGTTTACACCAATCAAACAAATGTCACGTGGAAGAAATGTTTCTTTTGACAGATATACTCTATTTATAAATAAAAAGAAAACACTAAGTGGCATGCATGTTTCTGATATCTAGTAGATACTTATTAATAAGCAATTAGGTATCTAGGTTTCAGATCCCAAATGTTAATCTTGTCCATGAATATCCAACTATTAGGGTGATATTGTTCTTAATGAGTGAGGCTTCCGACATTAAATCCACTCTTATTTCAAAACAGCCTATGCAAGCTTTTACAGCAGACCCAAAGCTACCACCCCCATAAAAGTGTAGCCCGGGGTGCACCGCCCCCTCTACGCTACTGGAGTGAGCACCATCATTGTGTTTCTATATTTTATGTGTTGTTCATGATGTAGACACTAGCTACTTGTGTGACATAAATCAGTTCTATCGATACAGTTTTAATTTAAACTTTTATTCCAATTTTAGTATTGTCCGTAGCCGTGATTAATGTAAGCTATATATGTATCTATCCTCTTGTGTATCTACCTGTATATTCAAAATGTGTATATGTTGTTTGTTCTGCTAATCTCAAGGACATTATTCTAAATTGAACTGTACATTACACGAGAAAGAAAGGCAGAAGATGAAAAGACTTGATCAACAAATCGAAGACAACAAACACAAGGTCACAAATATGAACGAATACAAATAATAATCAACGTAAACAAACAGTAAATATGAGCGACACGGGTCTTCTTGATAACAGACGGTGTACTCGTGTGCTCAGCAAAGGTAAACAGATACCCAATACAAAATCATGGAGACTGCATACGATGAAAAGGTATACCGTAGCCGAGATTAATAGGTTTGAAAGTATTAGATGTCCTAAATATATTTCATCATTCTAAGCCATGGCTCAAGCAAAATTAAGAGAAAACGAACTAACTGATAAACTTTATTGACAATAAAAAAAAAGTTAAACTGGCATGGATGACATTATATAATTAAATTCAAACACTCCTCTGTCAAACCTCAAACTTCTAGACGCAAGAATGACGACAAAATTCGATTGAAAACTAGGTTCTGGTAAAGAATTATGTGTTTTAGCAAACTACATTGATGTATACATCTTAGACAGCTTGGGGTTTTTCTTCGGATGTTCGGTTTCCTCCACCAATAAAACTTGTCTCCGTAATATAACTAGAAATCCAATTCATATATCCATTGCGAGGTTTATAAACCACTTTTTTTTTCACAAAATGTAACATATTTGCATGGTGTGTTTTGGAAAAGTCTGTTTTAAACAATCGGTTGCAATACTCAACTGGAGCGTTAGTGATTTTGAATTTGATAATCATCCCTACATATTCCAGAAAATGCACAATGATATATGTTTATCTCTTTGTAATGTTCAAAAGCATACAGCCTCGAAACAATACCAACCACCAGTAGACAATGGAAGGGGCAAAATTGTGATTTAATAAGCAAACGAAGGACACTCAACTCGGTCAATAGTTCCCTTCTAAAGATTAAAGAGGTATATACTCACAAACAAAGAAAGCATGACAATATTTCTTCACCGTACAGAGAGAATGCAAGTCATTATAGATTGCAATGTCGTTGTATTTTGTTCACCTGTAGAATCGATTTTATTTGACGCAACATATTCAACATATCCTCTATGATTGTTCAGAATGATGCAAGTAGTCATATTCCAAGAATAAAATATAATATATCTATTTATTCAAGACTTTCTGTATACATGTAGTAAAAAATGAGAAACTCTGATTTATGCATTTAATGGAGAGGAAACATTGATGTTATCTTTCCTGTTATTTAAGGTAACTACTAATTTGAAAATGAATTTCACTTAACCTCGGCATCGTAAACTCAAGATAAAAACATATTTATATATTTGTAGACATTACACGTAACAATTTCCTTGATATTGAAGCTTTAAAGATCGAATTACTTTAAACTAAGTTAAAATGATATTCTTTACGTAGGCTGCATAATATCTAGTTTCTTTCGTTCTCTCTTGAAGGTTTTAAATATGACTCTTTCTCATATAATCATATTTCCTCTTAGAATAATATATTAATAAACGATGTATTTTCTTACTGGTTATATACATGGTCATAGAATGATGCTTTCAGACAGTATTCTTTGATCATATATTTCAATGTAAAATCGTGACACGAAGGATGAGATCAGTAAATCGCGATGACAACAAGCTATATGAAATGAAGGCTTGACGTATGTTCTGGGTATATTTTTGAACGGTCTGAAATGTCAATGCCACATCCATTGGTTAGGGCTAGAGAGAAACACAAGTAAATTATTGAATGGTCTAAAATGTCAATGCCACATATATTGAGTTGGACTGGAGAGAAACACTACAAGTAAATTATTGAACGGTCTAAAATGTCAATGCCACATCTATTGCCTAGGGCTGGAGAGAAACACCACAAGTAAGTTATTGAACGGTATGAAATGTCAATGCCACATCTATTGACTAGGGCTAGAGAGAAACACCACAAGTAAATTATTGAACGGTCTAAAATGTCAATCCCACATCTATTGACTAGGGCTAGAGAGAAACACTACAAGTAAATTATTGAACGGTCTAAAATGTCAATCCCACATCTATTGACTAGGGCTAGAGAGAAACACTACAAGTAAATTATTGAACGGTCTAAAATGTCAATGCCATATATATTGCCTAGGGCTGGAGAGAAACACCACAAGTAAATTATTGAACGGTCTAAAATGTCAATCTCACATCTATTGACTAGGGCTAGAGAGAAACACCACAAGTAAATTATTGAACGGTCTAAAATGTCAATGCCATATATATTGCCTAGGGCTGGAGAGAAACACCACAAGTAAATTATTGAACGGTCTAAAATGTCAATCTCACATCTATTGACTAGGGCTAGAGAGAAACACCACAAGTAAATTATTGAACGGTCTAAAATGTCAATCTTACATCTATTGACTAGGGCTAGAGAGAAACACCACAAGTAAATTATTGAACGGTCTAAAATGTCAATCTCACATCTATTGACTAGGGCTAGAGAGAAACACCACAAGTAAATTATTGAACGGTCTAAAATGTCAATCTCACATCTATTGACTAGGGCTAGAGAGAAACACCACAAGTAAATTATTGAACGGTCTAAAATGTCAATGCCATATATATTGCCTAGGGCTGGAGAGAAACACCACAAGTAAATTATTGAACGGTCTAAAATGTCAATCTCACATCTATTGACTAGGGCTAGAGAGAAACACCACAAGTAAATTATTGAACGGTCTAAAATGTCAATCTCACATCTATTGACTAGGGCTAGAGAGAAACACCACAAGTAAATTATTGAACGGTCTAAAATGTCAATCTCACATCTATTGACTAGGGCTAGAGAGAAACACCACAAGTAAATTATTGAACGGTCTAAAATGTCAATCTCACATCTATTGACTAGGGCTAGAGAGAAACACCACAAGTAAATTATTGAACGGTCTAAAATGTCAATCTCACATCTATTGACTAGGGCTAGAGAGAAACACCACAAGTAAATTATTGAACGGTCTAAAATGTCAATCTCACATCTATTGACTAGGGCTAGAGAGAAACACCACAAGTAAATTATTGAACGGTCTAAAATGTCAATCTCACATCTATTGACTAGGGCTAGAGAGAAACACTACAAGTAAATTATTGAACGGTCTAAAATGTCAATTCCATATCTATTGCCTAGGGCTGGAGAGAAACACCACAAGTAAGTTATTGAACTGTCTAAAATGTCAATGCCACATCTATTGACTAGGGCTAGAGAGAAACACTACAAGTAAATTATTGAACGGTCTAAAATGTCAATGCCACATCTATTGACTAGGGCTAGAGAGAAACACTACAAGTAAATTATTGAACGGTCTAAAATGTCAATGCCATATCTATTGACTAGGGCTAGAGAGAAACACTACAAGTAAGTTATTGAACGATCTAAAATGTCAATGCCATATCTATTGACTAGGGCTGGAGATAAACACTACAAGTAAATTATTGAACGGTCTAAAATGTCAATGCCATATCTATTGACTAGGGCTAGAGAGAAACACTACAAGTAAATTATTGAACGGTCTAAAATGTCAATGCCATATATATTGCCTAGGGCTGGAGAGAAACACCACAAGTAAATTATTGAACGGTCTAAAATGTCAATCTCACATCTATTGACTAGGGCTAGAGAGAAACACTACAAGTAAATTATTGAACGGTCTAAAATGTCAATGCCATATCTATTGCCTAGGGCTGGAGAGAAACACCACAAGTAAGTTATTGAACTGTCTAAAATGTCAATGCCACATCTATTGACTAGGGCTAGAGAGAAACACTACAAGTAAATTATTGAACGGTCTAAAATGTCAATGCCACATCTATTGACTAGGGCTAGAGAGAAACACTACAAGTAAATTATTGAACGGTCTAAAATGTCAATGCCATATCTATTGACTAGGGCTAGAGAGAAACACTACAAGTAAGTTATTGAACGATCTAAAATGTCAATGCCATATCTATTGACTAGGGCTGGAGATAAACACTACAAGTAAATTATTGAACGGTCTAAAATGTCAATGCCATATCTATTGACTAGGGCTAGAGAGAAACACTACAAGTAAATTATTGAACGGTCTAAAATGTCAATGCCATATATATTGCCTAGGGCTGGAGAGAAACACCACAAGTAAATTATTGAACGGTCTAAAATGTCAATCTCACATCTATTGACTAGGGCTAGAGAGAAACACTACAAGTAAATTATTGAACGGTCTAAAATGTCAATGCCATATCTATTGCCTAGGGCTGGAGAGAAACACCACAAGTAAGTTATTGAACTGTCTAAAATGTCAATGCCACATCTATTGACTAGGGCTAGAGAGAAACACTACAAGTAAATTATTGAACGGTCTAAAATGTCAATGCCACATCTATTGACTAGGGCTAGAGAGAAACACTACAAGTAAATTATTGAACGGTCTAAAATGTCAATGCCATATCTATTGACTAGGGCTAGAGAGAAACACTACAAGTAAGTTATTGAACGATCTAAAATGTCAATGCCATATCTATTGACTAGGGCTGGAGATAAACACCACAAGTAAATTATTGAACGGTCTAAAATGTCAATGCCATATCTATTGACTAGGGCTAGAGAGAAACACTACAAGTAAATTATTGAACGGTCTAAAATGTCAATGCCATATATATTGCCTAGGGCTGGAGAGAAACACCACAAGTAAATTATTGAACGGTCTAAAATGTCAATCTCACATCTATTGACTAGGGCTAGAGAGAAACACTACAAATAAATTATTGAACGGTCTAAAATGCCAATGCCATATCTATTGCCTAGGGCTGGAGAGAAACACCACAAGTAAGTTATTAAACTGTCTAAAATGTCAATGCCACATCTATTGACTAGGGCTAGAGAGAAACACTACAAGTAAATTATTGAACGGTCTAAAATGTCAATGCCACATCTATTGACTAGGGCTAGAGAGAAACACTACAAGTAAATTATTGAACGGTCTAAAATGTCAATCTCACATCTATTGACTAGGGCTAGAGAGAAACACTACAAGTAAATTATTGAACGGTCTAAAATGTCAATGCCATATCTATTGCCTAGGGCTGGAGAGAAACACCACAAGTAAATTATTGAACGGTCTAAAATGTCAATCTCACATCTATTGACTAGGGCTAGAGAGAAACACTACAAGTAAATTATTGAACGGTCTAAAATGTCAATGCCCTATCTATTGCCTAGGGCTGGAGAGAAACACCACAAGTAAGTTATTGAACTGTCTAAAATGTCAATGCCACATCTATTGACTAGGGCTAGAGAGAAACACTACAAGTAAATTATTGAACGGTCTAAAATGTCAATGCCATATATATTGCCTAGGGCTGGAGAGAAACACCACAAGTGAATTATTGAACGGTCTAAAATGTCAATCTCACATCTATTGACTAGGGCTAGAGAGAAACACCACAAGTAAATTATTGAACTGTCTAAAATGTCAATGCCACATCTATTGACTAGGGCTAGAGAGAAACACTACAAGTAAATTATTGAACGGTCTAAAATGTCAATGCCATATCTATTGACTAGGGCTAGAGAGAAACACTACAAGTAAGTTATTGAACGATCTAAAATGTCAATGCCACATCTATTGACTAGGGCTAGAGAGAAACACCACAAGTAAATTATTGAACGGTCTAAAATGTCAATCTCACATCTATTGACTAGGGCTAGAGAGAAACACTACAAGTAAATTATTGAACGGTCTAAAATGTCAATCCCACATCTATTGCCTAGGGCTGGAGAGAAACACCACAAGTAAATTATTGAACGGTCTAAAATGTCAATCTCACATCTATTGACTAGGGCTAGAGAGAAACACTACAAGTAAATTATTGAACGGTCTAAAATGTCAATGCCATATCTATTGACTAGGGCTAGAGAGAAACACTACAAGTAAGTTATTGAACGATCTAAAATGTCAATGCCATATCTATTGACTAGGGCTGGAGATAAACACCACAAGTAAATTATTGAACGGTCTAAAATGTCAATGCCATATCTATTGACTAGGGCTAGAGAGAAACACTACAAGTAAATTATTGAACGGTCTAAAATGTCAATGCCATATATATTGCCTAGGGCTGGAGAGAAACACCACAAGTAAATTATTGAACGGTCTAAAATGTCAATCTCACATCTATTGACTAGGGCTAGAGAGAAACACTACAAATAAATTATTGAACGGTCTAAAATGCCAATGCCATATCTATTGCCTAGGGCTGGAGAGAAACACCACAAGTAAGTTATTAAACTGTCTAAAATGTCAATGCCACATCTATTGACTAGGGCTAGAGAGAAACACTACAAGTAAATTATTGAACGGTCTAAAATGTCAATGCCACATCTATTGACTAGGGCTAGAGAGAAACACTACAAGTAAATTATTGAACGGTCTAAAATGTCAATCTCACATCTATTGACTAGGGCTAGAGAGAAACACTACAAGTAAATTATTGAACGGTCTAAAATGTCAATGCCATATCTATTGCCTAGGGCTGGAGAGAAACACCACAAGTAAATTATTGAACGGTCTAAAATGTCAATCTCACATCTATTGACTAGGGCTAGAGAGAAACACTACAAGTAAATTATTGAACGGTCTAAAATGTCAATGCCCTATCTATTGCCTAGGGCTGGAGAGAAACACCACAAGTAAGTTATTGAACTGTCTAAAATGTCAATGCCACATCTATTGACTAGGGCTAGAGAGAAACACTACAAGTAAATTATTGAACGGTCTAAAATGTCAATGCCATATATATTGCCTAGGGCTGGAGAGAAACACCACAAGTGAATTATTGAACGGTCTAAAATGTCAATCTCACATCTATTGACTAGGGCTAGAGAGAAACACCACAAGTAAATTATTGAACTGTCTAAAATGTCAATGCCACATCTATTGACTAGGGCTAGAGAGAAACACTACAAGTAAATTATTGAACGGTCTAAAATGTCAATGCCATATCTATTGACTAGGGCTAGAGAGAAACACTACAAGTAAGTTATTGAACGATCTAAAATGTCAATGCCACATCTATTGACTAGGGCTAGAGAGAAACACCACAAGTAAATTATTGAACGGTCTAAAATGTCAATCTCACATCTATTGACTAGGGCTAGAGAGAAACACTACAAGTAAATTATTGAACGGTCTAAAATGTCAATCCCACATCTATTGCCTAGGGCTGGAGAGAAACACCACAAGTAAATTATTGAACGGTCTAAAATGTCAATCTCACATCTATTGACTAGGGCTAGAGAGAAACACTACAAGTAAATTATTGAACGGTCTAAAATGTCAATGCCATATCTATTGCATAGGGCTGGAGAGAAACACCACAAGTAAATTATTGAACGGTTTAAATGTCAATGTCACATCAATAGACTAGGGCTAGAGAGAAACACTACACGTAAGTTATTGAACAGTCTAAAATGTCAATGTCACATTTATTGATTAGGGCTAAAGAGAAATGATTTCCAGTTAAATTGGCCCCACGTCAAATCGGCCACAGTCAAATCGGTCCCAAGTCAAAACGGCCTCACAGTGAAATTCAAATCGGCAAAATATTTCAAATTTGAATAAAAAAAAATTATGTATTAATATGAATTAATATTTTTGGTTAAAAGGTTTATGTATAATATTATTTTTAATTGATGAACAAGTTCTTTTTTCAATGGATGAAATTAATTAATGATTAATTTATGACTGATATAATTATATAATTAACTGATTAGTAATTTTCATAAAACGTGATTGGCGACACTTATATAACAATCTTTATATTGATAAGGAACATTCTTTGATGATTATTCTCTATTGTCTATTAACTACACTAAACACAAATCAAATTCCTTTAAATAAACAACTTCATCTATACCAGAGCAATTGAAAGTTAACGATTAATTATAATTAACAGTCCATTTTGAATACGATTGTGACAATGTGGTCTGCATTTGACTAGAAATAAATTAGAATTAGTATTTTGCTGGCACTCACAGTAGCTTGAAATAGGTACACTCTGGTACAATAAAAAAATATGGGAAACGGGCGTAATTTAGTGTAATATGTTACAGTAAATAAAGCACAAATATTAACATACGTTTTTCAAGGCTGTTGAACGATCTTAATCGAATGATTTCGATTTCTGTGATGAAAATAAATCAAAATACAAATTAATTTCTTTGTATTGATATAATCTTCAAAGAGGTCAGTAGTTATGTCAATCAAACGTTTCTTTGAAGTTTCTATGATCTTTTATTAATATATCGTCAAAATACCAATTAATCAGGTATTGTCTTAAACAGACAATTCTTCTTAGAATACTTTTACACAATTGTAATGCAAAATATATGCATGTAAAACCAATTAATCATGGTCGAAATGATTTCTAAACATAGGAGGGGAATAGGGGTCTAGACAGGTATTTGTAATTAGTTTTTGTAACTTTCGCATGACTACTTCAATATTATACGATTTGATCTGGGACGATTTGACCTGGGGCCGATTTGACTTGGGGCCGATTATGTTTGGGACCGATTTTACCACAAGTAAACTATTGAACGGTTTAAATGTCAATTTGTTATGAATAAAAGATACAAAAAAATGTTCAATAATAATAATAAATTCTTTATTTAAAGAGGGTAACTCAGTTAGCAAAGAGATGCTGATCTCACCTGAGGCCCTCTGAAACTAAAACTACAATGTATTTGTAACATATATATCTCGTGCAAAAACAACCACTACAAGAAGAAAAAAAATATGATGATGAAAAATTGACTAGAAAATAATATTAAATGCTAATTACTAAAAAAAAAAAAAAAAAAAAAAAAAAAAAAAAAATAGCTACTATTACAACAAAAAATAATGCTGAAAAGTTCATTGGTTTATACAGATATTACAGTACAGGAGATCTTGGAAATTACGCATTCTTATTTTGAAATTTTAACAGATAATCTGTTACTTTGGTTTTGAAACATATTCCATTGTTTAAACTTTTAATGTTGGATGGGAGAGAATTCCATAGATTTGTGCCAGAGTATAGAAAAGTTCTTTTAAAATATTCACTTTTTGGACGTGAAACTTGCAAATTATTTGATGTTGCAGATCTTAGGCCATCAGTACAATTTTCATTAATGCTATTAAACATTGAACATAAGTATTCAGGAGCTACTTTATAAATACATTTAAACATAAGGGTTGCTTTATGGTAATTAATCCTATTATAGACTGTGACCCATTCTAGCTTTTCAAATAACGTTTTTGACGGGGTATTACAATCGGCTCTCAGTATAATTCTTGCAGCTCTCTTTTGAAGTTTTAGGATTTTTTCTAAGTTTACTTTATTTGTATTTCCCCATACAACACTACAATAGTTTATTAGTGGAAGTAGATATCCATTATAATATAGCTTTAGTCCTTATATTGGCAGATAGGTTTTGAGCCTATTTAGCAGGGCAATTCTAGATGAGAAAACTGAACATATTTTTTCTACCTGGGAAGTCCAATTTAGACTTTTATCAAGGTGCACTCCCAGCAGTTTATGTGTATCTACATTATGTAGACACTCGTCATCAAAGTAGAGTTGTAATTCATAATGAAGTAAAGATAGTTTGCGGCAGGACCCCATTAACATAGTTTTTGTTTTCTTGGCATTTAAAGCCATATCATTATTTTTACACCATTTTTTAACCTGCACTAGGTCATTTTGAAGTTTGTTGTTAATTACATGTACAGATTCATTTGATATATGAATAGTAGTATCATCAGCATATAGCTCTGAAATAGTTTCATGTAAGTAGAGGGGTAGATCGTTTACATATAATAAAAACAATAAGGGGCCTAATATAGATCCTTGTGGTACACCTGGCTGGACCTTTTCCCTTTTTGATTCAGCTAATTCTAATTTAACTTTTTGACATCTGTTTGTTAAGTATGATTTAAATCAAGATATGGTAAGATCATTACATTTATAGTATTTTAGTTTGGTAAGCAGGATTTTGTGATTTACAACATCAAATGCCTTTTGGAAATCTAAAAATAATATACCAGTAAAAATTACCATTTTCCATTTCTTTAAGCCATGAATCTACAAGCTGTAAAAGGGCAGTTTGACATGAATGCTTAGGACGAAATCCAGATTTTTTTTTCTCATATATAATTTTATTTTGATCAAAAGCAATACAAGTTTGACATAATATTTTCAGTAAGGGAACGACCATTTAACTTGAAGGGGGGGGGGGGGGGGGCTATGTTTTTTTTCTAGAGGGAAAAAAAATCTGATTCAGAGTTTTGGTCATATAGACTAATGTTAAATTCCTGAAAAAAAATTCGCGCTTTGCGCGACAAAAAAAATTAATATTCTAACTCTTGTGTTGTCCGACAAAATTTTTCTAAATGAAACAAAAAACCATAACCCCCCCCCCCATTCAAGTGAAATGGTCGGTCCCTAATCATATAAACATGTTTGTACACATTATTTTAGCATATTATTACTAATACAGAAATAGAAAGAAGAAAAAAAGTTATCTTACTCATCAGACTGAAAAGGGTTTTTCATCGATTCCCATTTCTTTTTAATAATTTGGGCCTGTCTAGGGGTACAAATGTATAAAGATTTAAGATCAATGTTTCTATAATAATTAAGAGTTTCCAAACATCCTGTCCAATTAATCATTTCTCTTTTTATTCTACAAACATATATATAGTAACGAATGATAATAAGACAGGTGTTAAGAATCTCACAGTTTGGATCAAACAGAACCCCAAGTGTACATTCAACTGGAGTAATATTTATATTAATGCCACACTTGGACCTCAGGTTTTTAGTAAACTAGCCAAAGAGAACGAACAAATCGACATTCATAGAACAAGTGGGTGAAGGATTCTTTTGTTTCAAAACAATAACTACATAATTCTGACTCGGATAAACCACATTTCAGCAACATGCTGTTGGTGTACAAAATTCTTAAGTTTAACTTATATTGAAATGACTGAAGTTTTGTGAGTAGTATATCAGTACAGCTCAAACCAAATTTCGGGTGGTGGAGCTACCGGAAGTGATCGCGTGCGCATGCGCAACCGGAAGTGACGTCATCAGAAGCGGTCCTTACTGATGGTAGGGTCACGTGACCAGAAGTATGTTCTGCGCATGCGCAACCGTTTCCCGCGTTTTTTCCTTACTATAGTACTTGTACAAAATATAGTACAAGTACCAGGGCTACCCGAAGTGACCCAAGGTCACGTGAACCCGAAGGGGAGGTTCCTTGGAAGGGTGTGCGCATACACAACCGGAAGTTGCGCAATATTCGCCCTAGTGGGGCCTTTTAACCGGAAATGACGTCATTCAAACTTGACCCCGTAGGCGTTCCCTTGGGTGAGGTGCGCGCATGCGCAATATCCGATCGAAAGTGCCCCTGTGGTGTTCTCTAGGACGTCCGCGTCTATCGTTTTCTAGCCTTTTCACTGGTTATCTGCCCCTTTTATTTTCATATAATATAATATATTTCAATAATGGTTTTCACCTACAGTGTTTTTGGATATGTACTCCAAGTAGCCTATCACGTTCTCACTGTGGTAAATAACCTAAGAGTTAAATGGTACATTTGATCACCCAATAGAAGGTCACTCAGCATTTTATCCAGGCTTGTGACTGGCTCTATATATAGAGGCCGCATTAACCTTTTTTTTATCAGTCTTATTATTTCTGATATTTTTTTTGTTCATAACACATGTTTAACAAGTAACAACACAAAATTCTGTACAATGGTCGTCGCTTCCACGGGGTTTTCTAAGAGCCTGGTGACGTCTGTCATGCTATGTCCTGCACATCGATGAGTGAGGTAAAAAATGCAATGATGTCCGCACACGGTAGATCCTTCTTCTTGTACTCGAACGGTATTGTAAGTCCAACTCGTACAATGTTTGTTCATAAAGTTCACGTAAGCCCTTAAAAAGGGTGGTCTTCCTGTGGGGTCGTAGTATTCCCCTCTTGAGTTGGCGTCGATGTATATAGCGACCCAGTGTTGTCCCATTCGATGGTCTGGATCCGTATTTCCCACAAGGGCCGAAGGTACGTTGAATAGTCTGGGTAATCTGTTTCTGGCATAGACCCCCTTAAACACCGGTCTGGAGTGGGGATGTTTTTTCAATAGAGTGTCAATCTCTAGCGTATTCATTATGCACTGTAGTCAAACAAGACTTGTCTGTTTCTATCGATTTCGATCACGTTGTCAAATTCTGCATACAGGACCACGTTGATGGTCCCTGCCAGAGCTTCGGCGAAATGAATCTCCACACGTAAATTACCCTGTTTTATCGTTGAAACGCCCCCACTTCCGACATATCGGAGTCAGATCGAATCCAAATAAGGTGTTTCCTTTAGCGTATTCCTCTCTGGAGATGGTAGTTCCTTCGTTTTGATACATCTTTCCCGTACTGGTATAGAGTCCCATATAACTGCGAATATAATCTGCGTTTTCAAAGTCGGGTTGTAACGGTTTGGCGGGGATCTGTCGTCCGTCCACGTTCAGTGCCACAAAGTTGATCTTGTAGTGTTTAAAATGTTTTTCGTAATAGTCCCATTTAAGGCATCACTGTCTACGCAACCAATCACCAGTCTTTTCGGCAACTGTCCCAAAAACATGTTGTCCTGGACGTAATTCATGTTGCCACGGGGAACCGTATCTACTTTGACTTCTATGCGTCGGATGGGGTATTTACAGCTGGTCATTTCCAAAGCTTTGACGTGACCCATTCTTAAGGCAGAACTTAACTGTACATTTCTCACAAATAAAGCGAGATCCTTGATTTTGATCTTATAGTTGTCGGCATCGGCCATTAGGGCGAACACGTCTCGACTTCGTCGTAATTTGATTTTCAGATTGACGTGATTCAGTAAATATTTCTCTTGGCAAAATAAATCCAAGTGTAGTTTTCCCATCATCTGTACAGACTTGCTTTGGGCCGTGACGTGAATCCTTTGTTAGCGGCTGTTGTCTTATCTTGATGTCCCGGTGTATCCTTGTACCATATGACTCCCGTTATTTGAGATTCTTTGGCAGCTGGGCCATAGCTGAGTAATGTTTCTATGTAAGCTCTGTAAGGGTACAAGCTGGTGGGTGGTGAAACCAGTTTTTCGTTGAGGCTAACACTGACATCACTAAAGAGGGAATGCATCCATAAGTTGACAGGTCCAACGTCCTCTCCGCCATCCAATGCAGTATCGTCGTCATCCACGATCTGTATTTCCACAAACAGGTAAGTATTAGCCAAGTCGATGTAGTCATCCCCCGCCCCACTGACGGCAAATTCGCAAGGTCCTTGATCCGTCAGAGCCGATGTCAATCCTTTCTGTTCCCAATACCCAATTACAACTTTATGGCTAACACACAAAAGTAAGATATGCTAATTGCATATCTCATCTAGCTTCTCTATTTGATTGTCTCGCAAAATTGACTTCCATTCTTGAGGGATCGAGAGTATTATACTATAATACTCTAAAAAAAAATTATATTAATAGTGTAGTTATTTTTTAAATCAGTAAGTGACAGAAGACTTCCATCTTCTTTGATTAAATCATTAATAAAAAATATACCCGATTTGGCCCAATGTGAGAAAAAGACCGGCTGACCACCAACCCTTATTCTCCCATTGTGCCAAATTGGCTGTGACAAAATCTCCTCGGGGGCTGTGGAAGGGTCATCCTTAACAGATGCCCACACATTAATAACATTTTTCCAAAATGGATTAAACTTTGCGCTTAGTACTTTATAATACCAAAATTTGTCCTGACCGAGGTCCTCCAAAACATCTGTCAATAGTACTTTCCATGGAGCATAATTATCTGGATCCAAGACTCTCTTAATCGACGAAATTTTTAATGCATGAACAAATGACAGGACATGGGGCATTTTTAGACCATCATCTTCATAATTACCTATTACAGTACTAGTATTACGTTTAACTTTAATAGGAGACAGGCACAACCTGTTTGAAGGACGAAGTCCTATAATTTTAAGAGGGAGGCGTGAGAAGGGAATGCATTTTTCTTTTTCAAGTACTTTTTAAAAAAAAAATTAATTATTTGGCTGGAGTTATCTCTCTTTGACTTATGGCTGTTCCGTTCATTTTACCTACGCCGCTCTTCCGTCGAGAGTTTCGTAGAAAGAGTTTTTTTTATTAGAATTTTATTTCACGTTTATTTCGATTTTGCATAGAGTAAATAATTAAAGAATTGGGAATTTTTCATTGAAATATATTTCTTTTGCGTTTCTAAATATCAATTGATCTATTTTTTTAAACTTCCGGTGAACAGATATTTGGCTATCAATATAGAAAGGAGGAAAAATCGGAGAGCCTACAGTTATAAAGGACGAAAACTGTAGGCTGTCCGATTTTCCTTCTTTCTATATTGATAGCCAAATATCTGTTCACCGGAAGTTAGAAAAAAATAGATCAATTGATATTGATATAAATTCTAATAAAAAAAAATCTCTTTCTACGAAACTCTCGACGGAAGAGCGGCGTAGGTAAAATGAACGGAACAGCCATAACAAATCGGCTACAAAATTCATTCAAAATAAAAGATAATAACTTGTATTATTGCAATTTTAGGACTTCGTCCTTCAAACAGGTTGCCTGTCTCATATTAAGAACTTCGTCCTTTATCAACTTTAATATGAGACAGGCACAACCTTGTCTAAGGGCGAAGCCTATTTGATGATAATGACAATTAAGAGGGAGGCATTTTGAACACCTTTTCCATAGACGAAAAAAGGGGGTGTTTCTGGTCACGAATCTCAGAAAATTAAAAAAAATCCAAATCACGATTCACGGAAATTACGACAAAGATTGAAGATTGGAAATTAAAATTTGCCATTTTTGAGAATTTCACAAATCACTGTGAATCAATAAGAGACATAAATCGAGGGTCACGAGAATAAAAAAAATACGACGGCAGAGGAAACTCGGACTACCCCAATCACAGATCATGAAAAAAAAAATGCATGCGTGGCAGTGAAAAGGGGAGTTAGGGTCAGACGAAATTGCAATGTTTTTAACCTTGCCATGGAAAATGTGTTAAAAGGCTTACCTGACAAAATCCGAGATCAGTTGTCCAGACATCATACACAAATGCACTTCAAATCAAATGAAATGTACACATTTTTTAATCACTTTCAAATTGCGAGATCGTGGAGATGATCGATAGGTTTCCTGTATACATAAAAACGATGCAGAGCTGTTCTTCAATGTTTGCCACCTGCTCACAAATTTTTCAGAGACAGGATGACCAAGAAGTGCATGCAATTTCATGTTTCCTCTCCGAAGCAGACGAAATGCAATACATATGTGCACACTAGAAAATGACGTCATCCATGTACACTGTAAACGATCATTTCTCGTAGCCATGGTAGCACGCGATTTTGATATTATAATTTTCTTTTAAGTTTATTTCAATTGAGAAGAATTGAAATGATTACAGATTTGTGAATTTCTTATTGAAATAATTTTTATTTTGTTTTTAAATACCACTTTGTTCTATAATTGCATGCTTCCGGTGAACAGATATTTGGCTATGAATACATTTTGTAGGAGTATGACTTATTACCAAAAATCGTATAGCCTACCGTTAAAAGGGCTTCGCCCTTTATTATTCCAGAGAAAATTAAAGTTAATAACTTGGATTTTTTTGACAATAGGTATTGGAGGATCTGGCAGAACAGTAAAAGGTTGAACCAGTATAGGCAGTGCCAAAGTCTTGATGACTGTAACTTTTCCAATCAATGATATATTTCTCAAAGACCAATCACCTAGTAATCTTTGTATTTGTTCTATCTTTTGAGTAAAGTTATCTATATATCTGTCTGATTTATGTAGAGAATATTGAATACCCAGTAATTTAAATGCACATGAAAAGTTCAACTACATGTACCTCTAAAGCATGATTCAAAGATTGTGTGTCATCTTCCAGTATCAGAGTTGAGTCGTCAGCGTACAAACTAATTAAAAACTCAGAATCATCAATTTTTATTCCATTTATATTAGGGTGAAATTTAATTGCAGCGTTGAATAGTTCAACTGACAAAATAAATAAATAGGGGGATAAAGGATCTCCTTGACGGTCTCCTCTTTCTACTTTAAAATGCCTTGAAAGATGCCCATTGTTCAATACACAACTTTCTGAATTCTGATAAAATGTTTCGAACCAATGAATTATCGAAGGACCAAACCCTAAAAATTCTAAAGATTTGCAAATAAAGTTCCACTCTACTGAATCGAAGGCTTTTTCAAAATCCAGTAGGATCAAAACACCTGGAATATTACTTTCATCACATTTTTCAATGATATCACATATCAGTCTTGTACACTCACCAATGAAACGCTCTTTCATGAAACCCATCTGGGTATCAGAGATAAGATATGTTAATATCTTTTTAAAGCGTAACGCAATAGCAGAAGCACAACTTTTGTAATCCACATTTAGTAATGATATAGGGCGCCAGATTTTTAGGTAACATTTAGACTTTCCTTCTTTTGGAAGACATGTAATGACACCTTGTCTCTGGGAAACTGACAGGTAACCTATGGTATATGTTTGATTAAAGGATCTGACAGCCAAGTATTTTAAGTCTGACCAGAAATATTTATAGTACTCGGTTGTAAATCCGTCGAGCCCTGGAGACTTTCCATTTTTCATGTTTTTTAGTGCCACAAGCATTTCTTCTGGTTTTAAATCACCCTCTAAAGCTTCACTCTCTTCTAAGTTCAAATTTTTAATAAAAGGATTATTTTCATCAAAAAATATGAAATGGTTATCACTAACCACAGTTCCTTTACTGGTATGTAATGCTTCATAAAATAATTTTTGTTGTGTCAGAATATCATCCTGGTTTGTAATCTAAAATCAACTTAGGAATAGCTTTTTTAGTAAGATGTCTCTTTTCCAGTTACAGAAATATTTACTGCTTCTCTCCCCTTCCACATTCCATTTTGCTTTCGTTCTCAGAATAATTCCCCTAATTTTATCCTCCCTTAATTTTTTTAGTTCTGACTCTACCCTATTTAATTCCTCAATATTATTTTCCTGTCCCAACTGTAATTTTTGCAAGGTATTTTCAAGATCATTTTCCCTTTTGTCCCTTTCTTTTTTCTTGAAAGACGAGTAAGAAATAGTTCTACCACGAATTATTAACTTGAAAGTCTCCCAGAGTAGTTGGTCGTCAATATACGAAATCCAGATTGTTTACCGTGAAGTAATTTAAATCGACTTAAGAAATCATAAAATTGAGAGCAAACAACTTTTTCAAATAATTTAGTTGGTAAAACAGAAATGGGCCTGTAATTATTTGGATCATCGGTAAAACCATCTTTAAAGAGTGGGGTCACTCTTGCTTCTTTTAACTGGTCAGGAAAGCATCCTGATAAAATGCTTTGATTTAGAATGTAGGCAAGTGATTTAGTTATTGGGGCAGCAATTTTTAATATTTTTGGCCCAATACCATCTGGGCCAATAGACTTTGATGGGTCAAGGCTGCAAAGCAATTTAAAAACCTCATCTTCATTTGTTGTTTTAATACAAAAAATTTCAGAATCTGGTAGATCTACTTTATTCTTTACAAAGGAGCCAAGTGTTTCAGATTTATAATTAGTACTAGGGAAAGTTCTAACCTTATTTGCTATAGATGTAAAATGCTTATTTAGGAAATTACATATGTCTGATAGGTCAGTTATTGTTTTACCTTCATCAGAAATTTCTTTAATTTGAGTTGATGTTGAATTAGAAATGAGGTCTTTCAGATGATTCCACAAATATTTTATATTTTTGTCTTTCTCAATGGCATTTTTAAATAGCCTTGTCTTGCTTTTACGTGTGAGAGAAGTAGTTTTGTTTCTATATTCTTTGTATTTTGAGAAATTTGAGATTTTTGCATAATAGTCTCTTTGTTTTCTAGATTGACATATTTCATCATTGAGCCAGTTTTTGTTTTTTGATACGCCTTTGAACTTCTGGTGCATGAACTACAATGTTTGAATCCAATGCACCTGATCTATTTTAAATATGTAATATGGGACGAAGTCCCAACTATGGTAGAAATAGCAATATTTTGATTCCAGATCCATATCACTAATGGCTTAAATTTCATGCACCGGAAACCAATACATGGTTAAATCTGCAGAAAATCGGATGCGCAGTAATATGGAACTACTTCCGGTTATTAATGTTAAAAGTCGTCCCTGATATATCTCGGCCCTAAAAAAAAGTCGTCCCCGATATATCTCGGATCAAAAAATCTCGACACTATTTTGATGCACTGAATGAGCGTAAAATTGGCAGAAAATTTTCAGATTCGCGAGCATTCATGGCCGTGCCTGTTTCAATAGATGGAAAGAGCATCCTTACATTGTACTACAGTACACTCCAAAAAGTACACAAAAGTAAGTAAAATTTCTATTTCAATCATCCCAAGGATTTAAATCATGCCTAGAAATGAACACTATAGAAGCTAGCAAATAACAGCCTACCGTGGTATTGTCCGTCATGCAACTCGTTAAATCGTACAACCGTAGTATATGATCTCCCGACAGTAGATTACTGCGCACATATTGTCAATTCGACAAGCATACAACCACAAACACCAGCCAAATCAGATGGTAACCTAACTCATTCATCAACAGGATCAAGCGGCATTATTGATAGCTCGATTAGCTTATCCTCAATTGAACAACAATCTTCAATACTCGCAACAAACATCAGTAATAGCGAACATGACGACTCATGGGGTTCACTGGGAAGCCCAGCTGTAGCTTCTTCACCTAAGCCAAAACCAAATACCTATAAACCAACAAGGAACAGTAAAGCACTACGATTCCTTTCAGAATGCACGAAAGAAAGGAAAGGACATTTCAGCACTTGTTGAATCTGTTCAACCTGACGTTATCATGGTTATGGTTTAGTGAAGACGTTTGTAGTAGTGAATTTTTCGATACCTCACTAGGCTTTGATATCCATCGGAACGATAGAGCAAGTGACCCACATGGAGGAGTACTTTTGGCCGTTAAGAAAGATCTGGAACTGAATAACGTTAAAAAAAGCAAGAGCTTAGAACTAATCAGTGGAACCATAAAAACCAGTCAAAATAAAAAGATGATAATTGGATCCTACTATAGACCACCGAATCGCACTGACGATGACTACCTCATTAAAACAAAGGAGGAGATATCATCAACATTAAGGAAAACCAATAAGAATGCAGTATTTATACTAGGCGGCGATTTTAATGCACCTGATATTAACTGGCAAAGTAACAACATAACAGGAGCTAAACACTACTCAAAGAAAGTGAACCAAACCTACCTGGACTTAGCAGCAGAACACAGTTTGGAACAAATGGTTGATTTCCCTACCAGAGGTGACAATACACTGAACTTGGTATTCACATCACATCCAAGTTATGTTGAACGTTGTAAACCACTACCACCTATCGCTGACAATAGTGACCACGACATCGTCCTTTTTGACACATCACATCAACCTGTAATAACTAGACCCAAGAGACGAACAATTTACTTATGGAAGAAACATCATGGAAATTAAAAGGTCCCTGCAGGAGTATTGTAGATATTTCCAGTCTCGGTCCTTTTCATCTGTCGACGAGATGTGGAATAATATTAAAGAGGAGATAACAAAAACAATCCAAGATCATGTACCACCTAAGAGAACATTGGCCAGACAAACCCACTCAAGCTACTCGTAGGAAATGAAGAGCCTTTAATAAAGCTAAGAGAACATCTAACCCTGCAGACTGGAAAAGATACAGGAATATCAAAGCACAAACTCAGAGGGAATTACGATCAGCCTATAGGAAATACATGAATGATGTTATCAGCACTGACCTAAAGGAAAATCCAAAACGTTTCTGGGCAGTGCTTAAGAGTAAAAAGCAGGAATCTACAGGAGTGGCACCGTTGAAAAACAAGGAAGGCTTTATGCACAGTGACACAACATCTAAAGCTGAAATACTTAAAGAACAGTTTCAGTCAGTATACACAAAAGAAAACACAAGTACAATGCCAGATAAAGGACAGAGTAAATACCCATCCATGAAAGACATTGTTATCAACACAAACGGCGTATTCAAGTTGCTAAAAGATCTAAACTCTCATAAAGCCACAGGACCTGACTGTATACCGTCATTTATACTAAAGAGTGCTATGGACGAACTGGCACCAATTTTAACGCAACTATACCAGTACTCACTAGCCGAAGGCGAAATACCATCTGATCGGAGAGATGCTCATATTGTTCCTGTATTCAAGAAAGGCGAAAAACACCTTCCGTCAAATTACAGACCCATATCCTTGACATCGATTGTCTGTAAAGTACTTGAACACATCCACAGCAACATTACGAGTCACTTTGACCGGTACAACATCCTGACCGATAAACAACATGGGTTCAGAAGCAAGCGTTCCTGTGAAACCCAACTGGTAACAACAATACAGAAGATAGCCCTCACATCTAAAGGACAGGTCGATGTCATATTACTTGACTTTGCCAAGGCTTTTGATAAAGTCCTCCATCGCAGGCTTCTACATAAACTCAAGTTCTATGGAGTTGATGGAACCACGCTGGCCTGGATATCTTCATTTCTTAGTAGCCGGAAACAGCTGGTGGTCCTAGATGGAGTGGAGTCTTCCGAGAAAGAAATACTCTCAGCAGACCTCAAGGTACAGTCCTGGGACCCTTGCTCTTTTTGTCATTTATTAATGACCTACCGGATGTTACCACTTCATCGGATGCACGCTTGTTTGCAGATGACAGCCTCCTCTATCGTCACGTCAACAGCCAGAACGACTCAGACCTGCTGCAAAAAGACCTTTCAGCACTTGAAAAATGGGAAGAGGAGTGGCAAATGAGTTTCCACCCACAGAAATGCAGTCATCAGGATAGCTACAAACCAACGACATGTCATACCAACACAATACACTCTACATGGTCACACTCTAGAAGTTGTCGACAGTGCCAAGTACTTCAGTAGGAGTCACCATTAGCGAGGACTTACAGTGGTCCAAGCACATTGACAACACAGTCTCCGAGGCTAACAGGACAATGGGTTTCATCCGGAGAAACCTCAGAAATTGCACCAAACCAGTCAAAGCTGCGGCATACACCACAATGGCAAGACCGACACTCGAGTATGCATCCACTGTCTGGGACCCACACTCATCTGCAGAAACCCATAAACTATAGCAAGTGCAGAGGAGAGCCGCTATGTTTGTCCACAACTACACGGAGCGCACACCTGGCTGCGTGACGCATATGGTACAGAACCTCGGCTGGCAACCACTTCAACAAAGACGATATAACAACCGTCTCATCACCATGTGCAAGATCATACATGAGCTTGTTGATGTCCAGACAGACGTAATCAGAACCGGGGACAGTAGGACGAGAGGTTCCAACCGCCTGTATCAACCAGTGGCACAAAAGGATGTTTATAAGTTCTCCTTTTTCCCTCGCACCATCAGGGAATGGAACCTTTTGCCAGCCTCAGTCACTGATGCAGACAAATTAGAGGAATTCAGGGGTAGAATTCAGAACCTGCCGGAACCCCTCTACGCATACTAGTGACCAGAGCCGTGTACATAGTTTTAGCATTGTATATATTCCAGTAAACTTTTATATAGCAAAGGAGACTCATCTGTTCCCGAGGGCCTGCGGAGTTTTTAATCACAGGACACAAACATTCATTCATTGAATTTCGTCCTTTACCTGGAAGAAGAAGAAGAAATATTAGATAATGTGGATTGTGCTTCGCTGGCACTATATTAGATACGATAACGTAACCCTCATTCCGCTTGTGCTCCACCTTGCTGGGGGCACAAGCGGACTGAGGGTTACGTTATCGGATCTAGCACTATATATAGCACCTGTCTCATATTATTGTTTAAAAAAAGATTATTGGACTTCGTCCCAAGTTAGGTAACACCTATTATCATATTATCATGTTCCCTTCCCTTTATTTATTTATTAATTTCCGTGGCATAGTCATTCCATTATTTGTTACGACTAAAAAATTCCGGGAATTCACCTAAGAGTTTTGAATCCAACGCGCACCTGTTCCGTTTTATTTTTTGCAAAACGAATTTACGATAATGATAATATATTTTTTAATCTTTTGAATTTTATGCTGAATTTCAATGAGATTACATTGTAACTAATTTTATTTTAGTGATAGTATTCTTGTTAGGTATACACTTGTTATCATTTATGATCATATTACACTGGAATTTTAAGTTCGTTTCTGTAAATGCATGATAGACCATAGTAACGCATCAAAATGGCGTACAAATAATTTCTCTCGTTCATCTGTAAAAACTTCACTTTTGTCAGTAGAGTTATCCATTACTAGTAGGTAGACAAGCATTTCAAAGGAGTGGCTATAGACGTAGAATGCATTTCAGTATCATCATATTTTCTGCATATACTCTCTCTTTTTTTGTCCATGCTTTGTTCAGACATGTTTCTCAAAATGATAAACAATGACACTCGTATGCTATTTTTGAACTGAAAATGAAATATTTTTTAAACTAAATTATTAATAGCAGGTGCAACCCGAGAACCAGGGATAGACGGGCAAGTCATAATGTCGTAAGACTTTCGGTTAGACCAAAATACAATGATATTGTATGGACATTCTTAATCTCGTTGAGATTAGGATTCCGAAGAAATTTTCTGTCTGTATCCTCTCGTCCGTTAAAATCGGTCACCAGTTTGGAATGCACTGTCACGTGAGTTCAGATGTCAATGACGTCATTTATCCTGCAAACTGCGTCCAGAAATAGATAATGGATTTACTTTCACCACAGTCACTTGAAGTTTCAAAAATAAAAAAAAATAAGAAAACTTCGAAAAATTTTGGTCATCTATTTATTATAGATGACCAAAATTTTTCGAAGTTTTCTTATTTTTATTTTTATTTTTGAAACTTCAAGTGACTGTGCTTTCACTTTGATCAAGACAACAATGAGATTTAAACAGATAAGAAAATATATCTATAGGTTTTGGTGCCTAAATGGTGCCATTTTACTACTACCATTTTGACTTAATAATCAAAGTCAAATATTTCCAGAAAAACACAGTCCGTAATGGATAATTTGCATATCCTGTGTTTGTTTACATCCCACTGCGCATCTTGACCTATATTTACAACTCAATTAGGCAACGGAAATTGCATTGTTTTCGTTTTGAAATTCAGTAATTCCTTAGACAACTTTCAGATTTTTAGCGGGAATATTTGTGGGTAATATATATGATTTAATATAAATTACATGGAATTGGATATGGATAAAATTGTACGTGAAAACAGATATTATCTGCTGAAAACAAGTGACAGCAAATACAAAATAATGAAAAAATGGGGAAATATAGAAAAAGCAAATTTAAAAATATTGTAAAATACAATCTCCTAGGCCTATTTGTGTTCCACGTGACGATTTTATGGTTGACCAATTTCAGGTAACGTGACTTGGACCCCATTACAAAACATATGCAAACAAAAAAGGTCAACGAGCCGACATTTCCTCATCAAATTAAGCGAAGTTTTGGTATTTTATTTGGCTTAAGTGCCCAAGTAAACATGGCATTTATCTTTGAGATAAATACCAATTTGAATGAGAATCATAAGGAAATGTCTTAACTGACCGATTTACGGTCAAATGTGGATATCTTCATTTTAATTTTTAATTTAAAATTTGACCCCCCGGTGCATTCCAATGGATATTTTGGCATGGGGGGATTTCTTTGTAAACACATGTCTGTATGTAAATAAACAGTTCGATAGATCGTAATATTAACCTGGTGTCGAGTATAAAATACCAATGCGGATGGATAAATATCTGAAGCGTCTACATGCATTTCAACGAATTTTGAATAGCAATCTTTGCATATATGAACATATTTGATATGAGTACTATGATTTTATGTCGCAGAAATGAGAAAAAAATTAATCAAAAGTTTGTTTTGTTGAAAGTAGCTTCGGACAAAAAGTTTGGGCAACATTTCCCATAGCACAGTACTGCATTGCGTACCCTTACCAAAATGTCACCATTGTTGTTTGTTTACGAAAAACAAATACAAATAGTTTTATTTTAAGCCGGGCATATATAAGCAATAAACAAAACCTCTAATGAACGAAATTAAAGTTTCTATAAACCGTAATGGATTACTTTCCAAGAAAATCACTTTCAAAATACTTAATAACGGATACGATAGATTTCAATAAAAACGTGCAAGATATCGACATTTTCATAAATGACAAGTGGAGAAAATACGCCGGCGGCGACATAGGGCAACTCTTCAAAATTACAAGGCGACTTGAACTTCGCTTTTGACCAACTAGAAAGCGAAGTCAACCTTCACAAGGCGACTTCTTCGCCCGAATCGCCCTCCAACGTGAGCCCTGGGCCCAATTTAAGATATTTTGCAAATATGGAAGGTTTTTAGAATCTTTATATTTTGTACAATTTTAATGTGGTTTTTTTAACTAATTGAAATCTTGAGGAAGCATATTTACATATTTCCTATATCTCTTGCGGTGTCCGAAATAAACGTAATCGATAAAAATAACAGTTTCAAGAAAAAATGCAATGTGTCATGATCACAGAAAAGGGATATTGCACAACAAATTAAGGAAGACGGTCTCCTGTTATTTGTTCTTATAAAAGAAGTTAAGAATTTCATTATAATGAAAAAATATTGCAATAAAAACAATGTCTCCAATATTGCATTTTTTTTCTTCAGATAATTGAAGAATTTAAAAACAAATATGACTGATGTTTTGGATGGACCTCTAGGATCTTACAAAAAACGTGCAGATCCACACGTCAATGAACTGCAGGCCAGACTTAGAGAGAGAAAGAAATTAGGATTGACAACTGATTTAAGTGACAGTGATGTTATAGAAGACAATGATGATGGAGAAAGTGATGATGGTATGTTTAGATTCATTCATCTTTTATTGTAGTTGTTATGTAGAAAATACATTATCTATCGCTCGCTTGTCAGATCACACCTGCTATTAATTAGCAATAAGTACGTAGAACATCATGATCAACTTGTTTTGTTGATCGTTGTTTGTCCTTTTGTACTTTTTCTTTTGGCCACTGTGTTTTCTGTTCTTCTTCGATATACGGATTCTGATTGCCCCTTTGTATTATCTGAAAAAAAAATTTCATCTGTCAGACTTTTTATGACAAAATTTAGAATCAGACTATCTCCCAAGATCATGGATATGGTCATTTTCCTGAATAAAAACAAGATACAGTAGTAATATAGCTGCATGATGAATCCCAATATTATTGTTTTGAACGTTTTAAATGAATCAGTCACTCCATTAACTGTGTAACTATGTTTTCTTTTAAATTTACAGTTGATTGATGTAGTAATTAAATTGTGTGAACAATGAACATATACATAGTATATTGTCTGTCGTAATTAAGATTTAAGATTAAGTAAGAGTTCATTGTTTTCCTAATAATTATGACGGTATACATTGTTGTATATTTGGCTACCATATATTTGGCTGCTGACTAAGTCCTTGAGTATCACCAAGTAAAACAGGTATATGTATCCATTCTCCACGTAATTCACATACACTCAAACCTGTATTAAGAGGTCATCTTTGGGACATAGAAAAAGTGGCCTTATATGACGGTGACCTCTTAAAAGAGGTTCAATTCATATGAAATTTTCTTTGACAGGACTAGAAAAAGGTGACCTTTTAATAGAGGTGACCACATGGGAAGGTTTGACTTTACCTAGTTTTAATTTTTGATGAAGCACAAAAATATTATATTAATTTAAAGTTGAAACACATTAATTCTACAAATAGATTTGACCTAATTTTTGTTGGAATAATGGAGAATTGAAGTTTAAAATTATCCCACTTTTAATTTGTCAAAGGTTTTCCTATTCATCAAAATATTGATAAATAAAGCAGTAGAATCATGTTACAAATGTTAAACTTATTTAGAACAGCGACTTGTTTCATTAACACAATACTACAGAGTTTTTATTTATCAATAAAAAAAAATTAGTCTCTATTTATGATAGACAGTGAAACCTGTTATAAGAGGTCACCATTGGGAAAACAAAAAGTGGCCTTATAAGACAGGTGACCTCTTAATAGAGGTTCATTTCATATGAAATTTTCTATGACAGGTCAAGTAAAGAGTGACCTTTTAATACAGGTGACTGCTTAATAGAGGTGACCACATGGGCAGGTTCGACTATGTTTTACATAGATCTGTTATCTTTTCGTTACAGATTTTTTTTATATATAAAGTTATATTTTTTTTTACATTATTGTAAATTATTTATATTTTTTACAGCTAATGCTATAAACATCTAACATATATATACACAATCCATTTACTGGGATCAGATTTAAAAAAAAATCCATCTTTATTACTTTGGGATGATATTGTTTATAAATCTAACTTAAAGATAAACCTAGTGTAGACCATTACAGTTAAACCTGTCTAAACAGAACCTCCTTGATACCAGCTTTGGTGATTGGAATAGACAGGTGTTAGGTTTATACAGGTTAAATTAATCAAGATTTCTTACGTCAGCACTTTATTAAAGTTCGATTTAAACAGGTTTGTATAATGTGAAGATAAGAAACATTTTTTGACAAATTTAATCGTTATCTTTATGACTTCTCAGTCAGATGTTAGCCTATTGGAATGATAAATAATGGCTGTTTAGCCTCTTTGTTCATGATGGGAAACAAGAATGTTTTTGTGTAAATATCCGGTATAGGATGATTTGTCATTTTCAATGTCAAAAGTATGATTAACATTTTTTTAGATGTACAGTGGAACTTGTCTAAACAAAACATCATTGGGACCAACTTTTGTGTTCAGAATAGACAGGTTTTTGATTTATAAATGAACAAAGATTTCCTACTTTATTTCAAGTTCTGTTTAAGCATGATTCGAGTTTATTCAAGGTTCATCTTAGACCAGTTTCACTGTACATTAATATGAAAGTTTCTCAAAGTACTATATATATCCTGCAATGTAAGTACAGTATTTATAAAGAAGCTTTTAATATCCAATGTTCTTACAGATTATTTAAGCAGATTTGGATCTACCGGTCATCAGAGACCAGATCGTCCAAGTTCAGCAAAAAGAAGATCTCCATTATCAACGGGCACATACGACAGTGGGATATCTTTAGGCGACACATTGCGTCCTGGTCAGGGTAACAGATTTATGAAGTCATCCAGGGGTTCAACTTTATCTGCTCCCACTTCACAATACAAATCAGAAATGCCATCTATAACGTCTCCAAAGCATTCTCCTAAAGACAAACAGAGTTTGTTCTCAGATGGATTGCATAGAAATGACAGACAGTCACCTACAGATAGTATGTCATTCGAACAAAAAGAAGCCATTATCATGAACAGAAAGACACCAACTAAAGAATTGCAGTTAGTTTTAATATAGTTTTATATATATTCTGAGAGAGTCATGTGGAATAGGAATAGAACCTAGTTCTTTCCTCTTAGTCATAACATCCATCCATAGACTTCTCTCAGTTCCACCTTTTAACCTACATGGTTGATTATTTGTAGTATAGCTGAAATACTGTTTAGTCATTTGACTTTAAAGAACAATAAATCTTGTGTTACATGCATGTTTTACATGATGTGTTTTTTTTACTAATAGTACACTTTGATGAGAAGTCTATTTTTGATAATCACATTAGTTAGGGAACCTTACTGAAGTTCATGTTTTTGTCATGTTTTATTGATAATCACATTAGTTAGGGAACCTTACTGAAGTTCATGATTTTGTCATGTTTTATTGATAATCACATTAGTTAGGGAACCTTACCAAAGTTCATGTTTTTGTCATGTTTTATTGATAATCACATTAGTTAGGGAACCTTACTGAAGTTCATGTTTTTGTCATGTTTTATTGATAATCACATTAGTTAGGGAACCTTACTGAAGTTCGTGTTTTTGTCATGTTTTATTGTAATTATGAAAAGAAAACTTAAATAGTTATAGTCAGTTTACCAATATCAACAAAATGAACAATCACCTCTCGCCTTAAATCATTGAACACAAAAATCACAATGGCATATGACATTGGAAATCCAGGTCCTGGCTTTATAGGACATTAAGTTTACAAGAGTTATATAACAGTACAAAACTATTTGTTTTTGATAAATTCAATGTAAACTTGATTGGTTGTCAATGTGATTTCTAAATTGATAATATGGATGACATGAGTATGATACTAATAGTGACGACACATTATCTCCATAACAACAGAAACCATTACACAAATAAATTGTTTTCTTTTTTATGGTGGAGATAGAATTTCATATTTAGAATGCATTTATTTTGTTTTGAGGGGTTGTCACGGTCATGATCGTATGGTAGTTGGATTTACAACTACCTATCAAATCGGTGCCTATCACCTCTGGCGTTATGAGTTGGAAGCCCACTCATGCGAGGTGTACTCGATACAACTTTAAGTGATAAAGTTTGTTAGTGCCTTACGGCATGTCAGTGGTTTTCTCCAGGTACTCCTGTTTCCTCCACCAATAAAACTGACCGCCACGATATATCTGTGTCTAATTGTTTTTAATGATGTGAACTTGAATTGGTATACTATAAGTTCGGTTTTGTCACTTGTTGTGCTTTATTTTTAGGAGACAGAGTCCTGTCGATCACAATAAAACTTGGCAACCTCCTTCCTATAGAAAAGTTAGTCTAGCACAAGAAGAGGAAAGTAGAGAAACATCTACTTCAGGTATTTCACATTTGGCTTCCACTCAATAACTAAGTTCCCATACACAAATGATTTGAAATTTATATGCATAGTCATAGACCATTTAAAGCTGACAGAGTTTGATTTTGCAATATAGCACTTTTTCGGTTCTGGAGTTGTGCCCTTCAATTTGCCAAAAAAAAAATAACACCTTCTCAGGTTTCTGTTCAATAGCTTAAATTTACCTCAAATAATCATTTGAAATTTGTACACAAGTTAGGGACCATTAAAAGGCAGACCAATTTTGATATTGGACTTTAATGCATTTTCTGTGCTAGAGTTATGCCCCATGATTCTCAAAAAAATACTAATTTCTCTTATATTTCCATTCAATAATTGAAATTTGCCCTGAGCAAGTTGTTTGAGATATGTTAAAGAAAATTTTTTTTTACCACAAGACACTGTTCCAGGTAGAATTTGGTTATATTATTCCTTTTATGGTTTCAGGGCGATGTATTTAACAGTGTGGGAAACCATTTTTTTCAAACACTCACCAAAATGGCGAGGGGACTGAAACAACTATTCGCCAAAATGAAATAGAGCTCGCCATGTTTGGCAAGTGACATTTTTTTTAAACTCACCAACAAATACCAAATTAACAATACAGTAATGTTCAACAATTTATTTTGCAGATTTTGACAAGTCATTAACTTGGTCAAGAAGGATCAACACTCTCTCAAGAGCTGCGTTGATCTCTTCTTCCTCAATTTCGTTGTCTTCGTAAAAAATAATTGTTTTAATCTCAAAATTGGTTTCTATAGGAAATATTTTCTTTGCAGGCTTTTTAAGAGGAAGGAAGACTCCTCAAGATCCCCTACTAGAATCTATAAATGAAACTCCTTCACCAAGACTTAGGAAACAGAGTCCAGGGGCTGATAAGAGGATGCCTAGCCTTGATAGGAAGAGTCCTGGAATGGAGAGAAAGAGTCCTAGTTTTGAAAGAAAGAGTCCAGGTTTTGATAGAAAAAGTCCAGGTTTTGATAGGAGAAGTCCTGGTTTGGATAGAAAAAGTCCTGGTTCTGACAGGAAACTTAGAGAGTCGCCAAAGTAAGAATAACATTCTTTTGAGATAATCACAGAGTACTTTCAAATAACATGACTTATCCTGATGTAAATTTAAGAACAACTGTACAAATAGAATTACAAATAAAACAAAAGAACAAAAAACCTCAGTGAGGCTTACTACTCCAGAAAATTTGTGTAGGGAGGATGCAAACTATTTCTTGTTGAAGTCGAACATGTACTGATGAATAAAACATGTTAGCATCAAAGGTTAGATCATTTAAAAATACCAATAAGAAGGAACACAAGGTCAGTGAAATATAGAAATAAAATATATAACAAATGAAGATCGTGCATCAGAAACTCTCACAAAAAAACAGGAGATGGAAAGTTGAGTTCACCCCTGGTTGTTAGTGAGGCTCATGTTGCTCAATCTTTAGATCATTGTTTGTCCTTATTAGCTCACCTTGCCAAAGGCAATGTGAGCTTTTGCCATCACTTGGCATCCGTCGTCCATTAACTTTTCACATTTTAATCTTCTCCTCTGAAACCTCACAGCCAAATGAACTAAAACTTGGTAGGAAGCATCTATGGATGGTCCTCTCTAAAGGTTGCTAATTTTGTCCCGATCTATTAACAAACATGGTTGCCACAGGCAATTCTTGTTTCTGATTGGCCGATTTTTAAAAGTCTTCTCCTCCGAAACTGCTTGGTCAAATGAACCGAAATTTGGTAGGAAGCATCTATGGAAGGTCCTCTATAAATGTTGCTAATTTCATCCCGATCCCTTAACAAACATGGCCGCCACAAGCAATTCTTGTTTCTGATTGGCCGATTTTGAAAAATCTTCTCCTCCGAAACCGCTTGTCCAAATGAACCGAAACTTGGTAGGAAGCATCTATGGAAGGTTCTCTATAAAGAGTGCTCATTTCATCCCAATCCGATAACAAACATGGCTGCCACAGGCAATTCTTGTTTCTGATTGGTTCATTTTTTTTTTTTTTTTAAAAAACCTCTCCATTGTAATAAACTGTTAAAAGGGAGATAACTCTTGCATTAAACTGTTAAAAGAAAGATAACTTGCCATTATCTCCCTTAGAAATTAACTAATGCTGACATAGTGTAACATGTTTATACTATACATTACATGTAGGTATTCACATTTTAATATTCTTTTTAGCTCACCATGCCAAAGGCAATGTGGGCTTTTGGCATCACTTGGCATCCGTGGTTTGTTGTCTGTCATCTGTTAACTTTTCACATTTTAATCTTCTCTGAAACCCATCAGCCAAATGAACTGAAACTTAGTAGGAAGCATCTATGGAAGGTCCTCTCTAAGGAGTGCACATTTTGTTATGATCCATTACCAAACATGGCCCTCCACAGGCAATTCTTGTTTCTGATTGGCCAATTTTTAAAAATTTCCTCCTCTGAAACCGCTTGGCCAAATTAACCGAAACATGGCAGGAAGCATCTATGGAATGTCCTCTATGAAGATTGCTAATTTCGTCTTGATCGGTTAACAAACATGGCCACCACAGGCAATTCTTGTTTCTGATATCTAAAAAATCTTCTCCTCTGAAACTGCCTAGCCAAATGAACTGAAACTTGGTAGGAAGCATCTACATGTATGGAAGGTTGTGTATTAAGTTTCCTCAAAGCAGAATGAAAGGTGAGCGACACAGGCTCAGCCCACTGCCTCTAGTTCTTTTGGCCATTGTATTGTCTGTCCTCTTTCAATTTACAACTTTTGGTATCTACAATTCCATGCAGGTCACTTGTAGTGTATACTGACGATGCAAACATTGTTTTTTAGCTCACCTGGCCATAGGTCATGTGAGCTTTTGTCATGGGTAAGCGTCCGTCGTCCGTCCGTCCGTTAGCTTTTCACATTTAAATCTTCTTCTCTGAAACCGCTGAACAGATTTCAACCAAACTTGCCAGAAATGTTCACTGGATGGTCCTCTACCAGATTTGTGTTTTTGGTGCTGATTTGAAATCCAACATGGCTGCCAGGGTCCATAATGTGTTCTCATTGGCTGAAATTTTAAAAATCTTCTTGTCAGAAACCACTAAGTCAATTGAATTGTGACTTTGCAGGAATGATCATTGGGTGGTCCTGTACTAAAATTGTGAATCGTTTGTCGATCGGAAATTCAAGATGGCCGCCATGACTCGACTTAGTTTAACATTGGACCCTATGGGAATTTCACATTTTCATCTTTTTTTCTGAAACCACAAAACAGATTTGAACCAAACTTGGCAGAAATGTTCATTGGATGGTCATATACAAGATTTTTGTTTTTGGCGCTGATCGGAAATCCAACATGGCTGCCAGGGCCCATAATGTGTTCTGATTGGTTGAAATTTTAAAAATCTTCTTGTTAGAAACCACTAAGCCAATTGAATTGTGGCTTTGCAGGAATGATCATTGGGTGGTCCTGTACTAAACTTGTGAATCGTTTGCTGATCGGAAATTCAAGATGGCCACCATGACTCGACTTAATTTTAACATAGGACCCTATGGAAAAAATGTTTAAAAGTCTTCTCCTCTGAAACCAGTAAGTCAGTTTAAAGCAAACATGGCATGAATGGTCCTTAGGTGGTCAACTTTCAAAATTATGTCCTGTGACCCCGACCTCCATCCAAGATGGCCACCATCAGCAAACATATTTTTAACATAGGACCCTATGGGAAAAATGTTTAAAAAAAATTTCCTCTGAAATCAGTAAGCCAATTTAAAGCAAACATGGCATGAATGGTCCTTAAATGGTCAACTTTCAAAATTATATCCAGTGACCCAAAACTCCATCCAAGATGGCCACCATCAGTGGACATAGTTTTAACATAGGACCCTATGGGAAATATGTTTAAAAATCTTCTTCTCTGAAACCAGTAAGCCAATTTAAAGCAAACATGGCATGGATGGTCCTTAAGTGGTCAATTTTCAAAATTGTGTCCAGTGACCCTGACCTCCATCCAAGATGGCCGCCTTCAGCGGACATACTGTAGTTTTAACATAGGACCCTATGGGAAAAAATGTTTTAAAATCTTCTCCTCTGAAACCAGTCAGCCAATATAGCAAACATGTCATCAATGGTCCTTAGGTGGTCAACTTCCAAAATTGTGTTCAGTGATCCCAATCTCGGTTCAAAATGGCCGCCGTCAGCAGACATAGTTTTAACATAGGACCCTATGGGAAAATTGTTTAAAAGTCTTCTCTTCTGAAACCAGTCAGCCAATTTAAAGCAAACATGGCATGGATGGTCCTTGGGTAGTATACTTTCAAAATTGTGTCCGGTGACCACGACCTCCATCCAAGATGGCTGCCATGAGCAGACATAGTTTTAACATAGAACCCTATGGCAGTATGGGATTTGAATAGTAACTTAGATGTATTCAGCATGCAGACATTCTTAAGAGGACTTATTTATGTCAGGTGAGCGATACAGGCTCACCTGAGCCTCTAGTTTTATATAGTGGTAGACATCACCATACTAAAATTACATATGAAATATGAAGTGATATAGAATTCCTAAAAAGGAAAGTTTTCAAATAAAATAAAACAAAGTAATGATGTCATTCAGTTTTGAAGTAGCAGGAGAATTAGTAAAAGTAACAGAATAGGATGTGGTCTCATGAAGTGAGTCTTCCACATAGCACAGCCTCATGGCTTTTACAACCATGTGTCGAGGGGGGTGGGGACTACTCACATGAATCCTGAATTCTGGCCATCTATTGGCACTTAATTGAAAACAGTGTTGAAGTGGTTTATTAGTTAATTTTCATTATAAATTGCATGACTGTTATAACTTATAGTGTTTATGTGTCTGACATAAAATAGCATTGATTGTGGATAATAGAAGTCCTGCTTTGATCATGTCATTTGAAAACAATAAGCAACAGTTAACAGGGTACTGTAGGTATACAAATTAATTTTAAATATATTTTTGTTATGATTGCAGACCTCTTAATTTAGAAGATCCTTTAATGTCTAGTCATGCAGCATCACCAAGACCAAAACTTAAAACTGATGTGTTTGGAAGTTCATCAACAATGGAGGCTCACCTAGATGAAGATCCTACTCCCAAACCAAGAAGATCAAGATTTACAAATGCCAGACAAAAATCATCAACAGAAAGTGAAAATTTATATGGCAAAAAACCCATAGATGGTGACAGATTAACTGGAAGAAAAACGCCAACTGAAAAAGACAGGTTCGGTAGACCCAAAACACCAACAGAGAAAGACAAATTATCTGGTCGTAAAACACCAACTGGTAGAACAACTCCAACATTTGGACGCAAACCAGGAAAGGAAACGTATGAACAAGAAAAATCTAAAGATTCCAGTGATAAAAGGGAAGAACCTAGTCTAATGGATTTTTTGACTGAAGATGTCTCACAAAAAGACAAACAAAAGAAAGGAAAAAGTAAATTGTTTGATGATGATGATGATGAAGATGAAGAGGAAGAAGAAAGAAAACAAAAACTCAGACAGGTACGGCGAAATAAATATGAAACTCAGAGGGAGACAGAACCTGACAGCTTTGAGGCTCTCCTAGCAAAGAAAAGTTATAAGAGAGGCAATCAACGTCAAGAAGAAGAAAGTTCTGTATGTGAAGAATTAGAATTTGAACCAGGACCAAGAAAAACAAATGATTTAACACAAAATCAATCACTAAGGTATGTTTATTTAACATCAAGACACAGCAGCAACTTTTAGGTCTTTTTTTTTTATTCTATTATGAAATTAAAGACATTTGGTTGAACATAATAGTATGAACATATTAAAGATTTCATATGAAAAGGGCACTAAACATTTGGGCCAAATCATAAGCATGACCATGGTATCATTTGGGCCAGGAATCTGAAATCAAAGTATACATTTGGACTAATTATTTGTTTTTGTCTCTATAGGTACTGGTAGATTATCTATATTTAATTAATAAAATGCATATACAGTCAAACCAGTATATAAAGGGCTCTCAAGGAAACCTGAAAATGTGCCCTTTATGAGCAGTTTCCCTTTTTATACAGGTTAAAATTATATGCAGTATTCATTAATGAAAAAAATGACTGTCCTTTATAGATTTGTTATATAGAGGTGTCCTTTAAGGCAGGTTCGACTGTATATGTAAATAATAAATTTCTTTGTGCATCAAACAAACATTTTAAAACAAATTACATCATTAATATTAATTCTCAATAAAAAAAACAAATGTATAAATCTGATTTGACCAGTTTAAAGTGGTTATAGAGGGATTTTTCTATAGTGTAAACATTTCTCAAATTGACCAACTTTCCCAGCTGTTTGAGCTGAAACATCAACAGAAGCTAAAAAAAAGATATATGGTTGGCCTGAATGTCTAATAGGTCTTTGAATATTTTGTTTTGTGTTGGGGTTGATAAAGGTATGTTTTTTATGGGTCTAAACAGGGGAGGGGTCTACTATAGAATCCTGTATGTTAGGGAGACTTTTATAACACTTCACTATTACACTTATCTATTTTTTGTACTAATATTTAAATAATTTGTTACAGGTCATATAACAAACAGAGGTCAGATAAACAAGATGCTGAAGATGCTATTGACCGTGTTGCTGGGGAACAAAGTATGATGCCGATACAGCGTCCTCAAAGTGCGAAAAAGTAAGATTTATTTTAATGTTTATTATTATTATTAATGGGTTCAAATGAGTGCTGATAGATTATTAGATGGCTTATTCAATATCAGCCCTGGTATCATCTATGGCTGAATTGGCATTATGTCCCCAGTTGGACTGACATATCAGCCTGGGTGTTCCTTTATTGGCTGTTTAGTTTCACCTTAATTGCATATGCAAAATGTGTCATATTCTTGCAAAGTATGTAATAATTTACAAAAATCTATAGATATGTTTAGAATACAGTGAAAGCTGTCTAAACTGAACTTGCCTAGGACAAGCTTTTGTGTTAGGAATAGACAGCTGCATGGTTTATACATGTTAAATTAACAAGGTTTTTTCTACATTGGGATTTGATTTTAAATTTTGCTTTGTACAGGATTCCACTTTATTCAGGGTCCCATTTAGACAAGTTTCACTGTAATATATATTTTTTGTCTATTTTAGAACCACAGGAAAGATTGTGAAACCCAAACCTCGTCATTCACTCCCTGGTACACCTACACCATCTCTTACTCTGTCAGAAACACAATTCAATGATACAAAATCACTCAGGGATGCTATTTTTAATGAATGGAAGAAAGATAGGACTAAGTCAATGATTCAGAAAAAGACAGAAGAAAGAAAGAAAAAGGAAGAAGAGGAAAAGAAAAAGAAACAGGTACAAAAAGTATTGATATATGAAACAGTCAATTAGTGTAACTTGTAGTATCTGTTGGTGTATGATGCCTAACTTTTTCATATTTTTATCTTCTACTGTATATCTGCTCAAATAAATGAAATCAAACTTGGCAGAGATGATTATTAGAAGGAAGAAATTCAGATTTTTACAAATGAAATTGATCCTTGTTGCATTTGTGTAATAAACTGCCAATTAAGTAGCACTGAAAGATGGGCCATTCATCTTATAAAGCTATTTTTCATTGTTAATAGAATGGTCTTGTGATGAAGGATTGTTAATAGAATGGTCTTGTGATGAAGGATTGTTTATAGAATGGTCTTGTGATGAAGGATTGTTAATAGAATGATCTTGTGATGAAGGATTGTTAATAGAATGGTCTTGTGATGAAGGATTGTTTATAGAATGGTCTTGTGATGAAGGATTGTTAATAGAATGGTCTTGTGATGAAGGATTGTTAATAGAATGGTCTTGTGATGAAGAATTGTTTATAGAATGGTCTTGTGATGAAGGATTGTTTATAGAATGGTCTTGTGATGAAGGATTGTTAATAGAATGGTCTTGTGATGAAGGATTGTTAATAGAATAGTCTTGTGATGAAGGATTGTTAATAGAATGGTCTTGTGATGAAGGATTGTTTATAGAATGGTCTTGTGATGAAGGATTGTTTATAGAATGGTCTTGTGATGAAGGATTGTTTATAGAATGGTCTTGTGATGAAGGATTGTTAATAGAATGGTCTTGTGATGAAGGATTGTTAATAGAATGGTCTTGTGATGAAGAATTGTTTATAGAATGGTCTTGTGATGAAGGATTGTTTATAGAATGGTCTTGTGATGAAGGATTGTTAATAGAATGGTCTTGTGATGAAGGATTGTTAATAGAATGGTCTTGTGATGAAGGATTGTTAATAGAATAATCTTGTGATGAAGGATTGTTAATAGAATGGTCTTGTGATGAAGGATTGTTAATAGAATGGTCTTGTGATGAAGGATTGTTAATAGAATAGCCTTGTGATGAAGGATTGTTAATAGAATGGTCTTGTGATGAAGGATTGTTAATAGAATGGTCTTGTGATGAAGGATTGTTAATAGAATGGTCTTGTGATGAAGGATTGTTAATAGAATAGTCTTGTGATGAAGGATTGTTAATAGAATGATCTTGTGATGAAGGATTGTTAATAGAATGGTCTTGTGATGAAGGATTGTTAATAGAATGGTCTTGTGATGAAGGATTGTTAATAGAATGGTCTTGTGATGAAGGATTGTTAATAGAATGGTCTTGTGATGAAGGATTGTTAATAGAATGGTCTTGTGATGAAGGATTGTTAATAGAATAGTCTTGTGATGAAGGATTGTTAATAGAATGGTCTTGTGATGAAGGATTGTTAATAGAATGGTCTTGTGATGAAGGATTGTTAATAGAATGGTCTTGTGATGAAGGATTGTTAATAGAATAGTCTTGTGATGAAGGATTGTTAATAGAATGGTCTTGTGATGAAGGATTGTTAATAGAATGGTCTTGTGATGAAGATTGTTAATAGAATGGTCTTGTGATGAAGGATTGTTAATAGAATGGTCTTGTGATGAAGGATTGTTAATAGAATGGTCTTGTGATGAAGGATTGTTAATAGAATGGTCTTGTGATGAAGGATTGTTAATAGAATGGTCTTGTGATGAAGGATTGTTAATAGAATGGTCTTGTGATGAAGGATTGTTAATAGAATGGTCTTGTGATGAAGGATTGTTAATAGAATAGTCTTGTGATGAAGGATTGTTAATAGAATAGTCTTGTGATGAAGGATTGTTAATAGAATGGTCTTGTGATGAAGGATTGTTAATAGAATGATCTTGTGATGAAGGATTGTTAATAGAATAGTCTTGTGATGAAGGATTGTTAATAGAATGGTCTTGTGATGAAGGATTGTTAATAGAATAGTCTTGTGATGAAGGATTGTTAATAGAATAGTCTTGTGATGAAGGATTGTTAATAGAATAGTCTTGTGATGAAGGATTGTTAATAGAATGGTCTTGTGATGAAGGATTGTTAATAGAATGGTCTTGTGATGAAGGATTGTTAATAGAATGGTCTTGTGATGAAGGATTGTTAATAGAATGGTCTTGTGATGAAGGATTGTTAATAGAATGGTCTTGTGATGAAGGATTGTTAATAGAATAATCTTGTGATGAAGGATTGTTAATAGAATGGTCTTGTGATGAAGGATTGTTAATAGAATGGTCTTGTGATGAAGGATTGTTAATAGAATAGCCTTGTGATGAAGGATTGTTAATAGAATGGTCTTGTGATGAAGGATTGTTAATAGAATGGTCTTGTGATGAAGGATTGTTAATAGAATAGTCTTGTGATGAAGGATTGTTAATAGAATGATCTTGTGATGAAGGATTGTTAATAGAATGGTCTTGTGATGAAGGATTGTTAATAGAATGGTCTTGTGATGAAGGATTGTTAATAGAATGGTCTTGTGATGAAGGATTGTTAATAGAATGGTCTTGTGATGAAGGATTGTTAATAGAATGGTCTTGTGATGAAGGATTGTTAATAGAATATTCTTGTGATGAAGGATTGTTAATAGAATGGTCTTGTGATGAAGGATTGTTAATAGAATGGTCTTGTGATGAAGGATTGTTAATAGAATGGTCTTGTGATGAAGGATTGTTAATAGAATAGTCTTGTGATGAAGGATTGTTAATAGAATGGTCTTGTGATGAAGGATTGTTAATAGAATGGTCTTGTGATGAAGATTGTTAATAGAATGGTCTTGTGATGAAGGATTGTTAATAGAATGGTCTTGTGATGAAGGATTGTTAATAGAATGGTCTTGTGATGAAGGATTGTTAATAGAATGGTCTTGTGATGAAGGATTGTTAATAGAATGGTCTTGTGATGAAGGATTGTTAATAGAATGGTCTTGTGATGAAGGATTGTTAATAGAATGGTCTTGTGATGAAGGATTGTTAATAGAATAGTCTTGTGATGAAGGATTGTTAATAGAATAGTCTTGTGATGAAGGATTGTTAATAGAATAGTCTTGTGATGAAGGATTGTTAATAGAATGATCTTGTGATGAAGGATTGTTAATAGAATAGTCTTGTGATGAAGGATTGTTAATAGAATGGTCTTGTGATGAAGGATTGTTAATAGAATAGTCTTGTGATGAAGGATTGTTAATAGAATGGTCTTGTGATGAAGGATTGTTAATGGAATAGTCTTGTGATGAAGGATTGTTAATAGAATGGTCTTGTGATGAAGGATTGTTAATAGAATGGTCTTGTGATGAAGGATTGTTAATAGAATAGTCTTGTGATGAAGGATTGTTAATAGAATGGTCTTGTGATGAAGGATTGTTAATAGAATGGTCTTGTGATGAAGGATTGTTAATAGAATGGTCTTGTGATGAAGGATTGTAAAGAGAATAGTCTTGTGATGAAGGATTGTTAATAGAATGGTCTTGTGATGAAGGATTGTTAATAGAATGGTCTTGTGATGAAGGATTGTTAATAGAATGGTCTTGTGATGAAGGATTGTTAATAGAATAGTCTTGTGATGAAGGATTGTTAATAGAATGGTCTTGTGATGAAGGATTGTTAATAGAATGGTCTTGTGATGAAGGATTGTTAATAGAATGGTCTTGTGATGAAGGATTGTTAATAGAATGGTCTTGTGATGAAGGATTGTTAATAGAATAGTCTTGTGATGAAAGATTGTTAATAGAATAGTCTTGTGATGAAGGATTGTTAATAGAATGGTCTTGTGATGAAGGATTGTTAATAGAATAGTCTTGTGATGAAGGATTGTTAATAGAATGGTCTTGTGATGAAGGATTGTTAATAGAATAGTCTTGTGATGAAGGATTGTTAATAGAATGGTCTTGTGATGAAGGATTGTTAATAGAATAGTCTTGTGATGAAGGATTGTTAATAGAATAGTCTTGTGATGAAGGATTGTTAATAGAATGGTCTTGTGATGAAGGATTGTTAATAGAATGGTCTTGTGATGAAGGATTGTTAATAGAATGGTCTTGTGATGAAGGATTGTTAATAGAATAGTCTTGTGATGAAGGATTGTTAATAGAATGGTCTTGTGATGAAGGATTGTTAATAAAATGGTCTTGTGATGAAGGATTGTTAATAGAATGGTCTTGTGATGAAGGATTGTTAATAGAATGGTCTTGTGATGAAGGATTGTTAATAGAATAGTCTTGTGGTGAAGGATTGTTAATAGAATGGTCTTGTGATGAAGGATTGTTAATAGAATAGTCTTGTGATGAAGGATTGTTAATAGAATGGTCTTGTGATGAAGGATTGTTAATAGAATAGTCTTGTGATGAAGGATTGTTAATAGAATGGTCTTGTGATGAAGGATTGTTAATAGAATGGTCTTGTGATGAAGGATTGTTAATAGAATGGTCTTGTGATGAAGGATTGTTAATAGAATGGTCTTGTGATGAAGGATTGTTAATAGAATGGTCTTGTGATGAAGGATTGTTAATAGAATGGTCTTGTGATGAAGGATTGTTAATAGAATGGTCTTGTGATGAAGGATTGTTAATAGAATGGTCTTGTGATGAAGGATTGTTAATAGAATGGTCTTGTGATGAAGGATTGTTAATAGAATAGTCTTGTGATGAAGGATTGTTAATAGAATGGTCTTGTGATGAAGGATTGTTAATAGAATGGTCTTGTGATGAAGGATTGTTAATAGAATGGTCTTGTGATGAAGGATTGTTAATAGAATGGTCTTGTGATGAAGGATTGTTAATAGAATGGTCTTGTGATGAAGGATTGTTAATAGAATAGTCTTGTGATGAAGGATTGTTAATAGAATGGTCTTGTGATGAAGGATTGTTAATAGAATGGTCTTGTGATGAAGGATTGTTAATAGAATGGTCTTGTGATGAAGGATTGTTAATAGAATGGTCTTGTGATGAAGGATTGTTAATAGAATGGTCTTGTGATGAAGGATTGTTAATAGAATGGTCTTGTGATGAAGGATTGTTAATAGAATCGTCTTGTGATGAAGGATTGTTAATAGAATGGTCTTGTGATGAAGGATTGTTAATAGAATAGTCTTGTGATGAAGGATTGTTAATAGAATGGTCTTGTGATGAAGGATTGTTAATAGAATGGTCTTGTGATGACGGATTGTTAATAGAATGGTCTTGTGATGAAGGATTGTTAATAGAATGGTCTTGTGATGAAGGATTGTTAATAGAATGGTCTTGTGATGAAGGATTGTTAATAGAATGGTCTTGTGATGAAGGATTGTTAATAGAATGGTCTTGTGATGAAGGATTGTTAATAGAATGGTCTTGTGATGAAGGATTGTTAATAGAATGGTCTTGTGATGAAGGATTGTTAATAGAATAGCCTTGTGATGAAGGATTGTTAATAGAATGGTCTTGTGATGAAGGATTGTTAATACAATGGTCTTGTGATGAAGGATTGTTAATAGAATGGTCTTGTGATGAAGGATTGTTAATAGAATAGTCTTGTGATGAAGGATTGTTAATAGAATGATCTTGTGATGAAGGATTGTTAATAGAATGGTCTTGTGATGAAGGATTGTTAATAGAATGGTCTTGTGATGAAGGATTGTTAATAGAATAATCTTGTGATGAAGGATTGTTAATAGAATGGTCTTGTGATGAAGGATTGTTAATAGAATGGTCTTGTGATGAAGGATTGTTAATAGAATGGTCTTGTGATGAAGGATTGTAAAGAGAATAGTCTTGTGATGAAGGATTGTTAATAGAATTGTCTTGTGATGAAAGATTGTTAATAGAATGGTCTTGTGATGAAGGATTGTTAATAGAATGGTCTTGTGATGAAGGATTGTTAATAGAATGGTCTTGTGATGAAGGATTGTTAATAGAATGGTCTTGTGATGAAGGATTGTTAATAGAATAGTCTTGTGATGAAGGATTGTTAATAGAATGGTCTTGTGATGAAGGATTGTTAATA
Source organism: Bathymodiolus brooksi (assembly GCA_963680875.1). Lineage (NCBI taxonomy): Eukaryota > Metazoa > Mollusca > Bivalvia > Mytilida > Modiolidae > Bathymodiolus > Bathymodiolus brooksi. The sequence continues at coordinate 69,569,816 of OY804577.1, read as the reverse complement.
GAATTGTCTTGTGATGAAGGATTGTTAATAGAATGGTCTTGTGATGAAGGATTGTTAATAGAATGGTCTTGTGATGAAGGATTGTTAATAGAATAGTCTTGTGATGAAGGATTGTTAATAGAATAGTCTTGTGATGAAGGATTGTTAATAGAATGGTCTTGTGATGAAGGATTGTTAATAGAATAGTCTTGTGATGAAGGATTGTTAATAGAATGGTCTTGTGATGAAGGATTGGTAATAGAATGGTCTTGTGATGAAGGATTGTTAATAGAATGGTCTTGTGATGAAGGACTGTTAATAGAATGGTCTTGTGATGAAGGATTGTTAATAGAATGGTCTTGTGATGAAGGATTGTTAATAGAATGGTCTTGTGATGAAGGATTATTAATAGAATAGTCTTGTGATGAAGGATTGTTAATAGAATGGTCTTGTGATGAAGGATTGTTAATAGGATGGTCTTGTGATGAAGGATTGTTAATAGAATGGTCTTGTGATGAAGGATTGTTAATAGAATGGTCTTGTGATGAAGGATTGTTAATAGAATGGTCTTGTGATGAAGGATTGTTAATAGAATGGTCTTGTGATGAAGGATTGTAAAGAGAATAGTCTTGTGATGAAGGATTGTTAATAGAATGGTCTTGTGATGAAGGATTGATAATAGAATGGTCTTGTGATGAAGGATTGTTAATAGAATGGTCTTGTGATGAAGGATTGTAAATAGAATAGTCTTGTGATGAAGGATTGTTAATAGAATGGTCTTGTGATGAAGGATTGTAAATAGAATAGTCTTGTGATGAAGGATTGTTAATAGAATAGTCTTGTGATGAAGGATTGTTAATAGAATGGTCTTGTGATGAAGGATTGTTAATAGAATGGTCTTGTGATGAAGGATTGTTAATAGAATGGTCTTGTGATGAAGGATTGTTAATAGAATGGTCTTGTGATGAAGGATTGTTAATAGAATGGTCTTGTGATGAAGGATTGTTAATAGAATAGTCTTGTGATGAAGGATTGTTAATAGAATGGTCTTGTGATGAAGATTGTTAATAGAATAGTCTTGTGATGAAGGATTGTTAATAGAATGGTCTTGTGATGAAGGATTGTTAATAGAATGGTCTTGTGATGAAGGATTGTTAATAGAATGGTCTTGTGATGAAGGATTGTTAATAGAATATTCTTGTGATGAAGGATTGTTAATAGAATGGTCTTGTGATGAAGGATTGTTAATAGAATGGTCTTGTGATGAAGGATTGTTAATAGAATGGTCTTGTGATGAAGGATTGTTAATAGAATGGTCTTGTGATGAAGGATTGTTAATAGAATAGCCTTGTGATGAAGGATTGTTAATAGAATGGTCTTGTGATGAAGGATTGTTAATAGAATGGTCTTGTGATGAAGGATTATTAATAGAATGGTCTTGTGATGAAGGATTGTTAATAGAATGGTCTTGTGATGAAGATTGGTAATAGAATAGTCTTGTGATGAAGGATTGTTAATAGAATGGTCTTGTGATGAAGGATTGTTAATAGAATGGTCTTGTGATGAAGGATTGTTAATAGAATGGTCTTGTGATGAAGGATTGTTAATAGAATAGTCTTGTGATGAAGGATTGTTAATAGAATGGTCTTGTGATGAAGGATTGTTAATAGAATGGTCTTGTGATGAAGGATTGTTAATAGAATGGTCTTGTGATGAAGGATTGTTAATAGAATAGCCTTGTGATGAAGGATTGTTAATAGAATGGTCTTGTGATGAAGGATTGTTAATACAATGGTCTTGTGATGAAGGATTGTTAATAGAATGGTCTTGTGATGAAGGATTGTTAATAGAATAGTCTTGTGATGAAGGATTGTTAATAGAATGATCTTGTGATGAAGGATTGTTAATAGAATGGTCTTGTGATGAAGGATTGTTAATAGAATGGTCTTGTGATGAAGGATTGTTAATAGAATAGTCTTGTGATGAAGGATTGTTAATAGAATGGTCTTGTGATGAAGGATTGTTAATAGAATGGTCTTGTGATGAAGGATTGTTAATAGAATGGTCTTGTGATGAAGGATTGTTAATAGAATAGTCTTGTGATGAAGGATTGTTAATAGAATGGTCTTGTGATGAAGGATTGTTAATAGAATGGTCTTGTGATGAAGGATTGTTAATAGAATGGTCTTGTGATGAAGGATTGTTAATAGAATGGTCTTGTGATGAAGGATTGTTAATAGAATGGTCTTGTGATGAAGGATTGTTAATAGAATGGTCTTGTGATGAAGGATTGTTAATAGAATGGTCTTGTGATGAAGGATTGTTAATAGAATGATCTTGTGATGAAGGATTGTTAATAGAATGGTCTTGTGATGAAGGATTGTTAATAGAATGGTCTTGTGATGAAGGATTGTTAATAGAATGGTCTTGTGATGAAGGATTGTTAATAGAATGGTCTTGTGATGAAGGATTGTTAATAGAATGGTCTTGTGATGAAGGATTGTTAATAGAATAGTCTTGTGATGAAGGATTGTTAATAGAATGGTCTTGTGATGAAGGATTGTTAATAGAATGGTCTTGTGATGAAGGATTGTTAATAGAATGGTCTTGTGATAAAGGATTGTTAATAGAATGGTCTTGTGATGAAGGATTGTTAATAGAATGGTCTTGTGATGAAGGATTGTTAATAGAATAGTCTTGTGATGAAGGATTGTTAATAGAATGGTCTTGTGATGAAGGATTGTTAATAGAATGGTCTTGTGATGAAGGATTGTTAATAGAATGGTCTTGTGATGAAGGATTGTTAATAGAATAATCTTGTGATGAAGGATTGTTAATAGAATGGTCTTGTGATGAAGGATTGTTAATAGAATGGTCTTGTGATGAAGGATTGTAAAGAGAATAGTCTTGTGATGAAGGATTGTTAATAGAATGGTCTTGTGATGAAGGATTGTTAATAGAATGGTCTTGTGATGAAGGATTGTTAATAGAATGGTCTTGTGATGAAGGATTGTTAATAGAATAGTCTTGTGATGAAGGATTGTTAATAGAATAGTCTTGTGATGAAGGATTGTTAATAGAATGGTCTTGTGATGAAGGATTGTTAATAGAATAGTCTTGTGATGAAGGATTGTTAATAGAATGGTCTTGTGATGAAGGATTGTTAATAGAATGGTCTTGTGATGAAGGATTGTTAATAGAATGGTCTTGTGATGAAGGACTGTTAATAGAATGGTCTTGTGATGAAGGATTGTTAATAGAATGGTCTTGTGATGAAGGATTGTTAATAGAATGGTCTTGTGATGAAGGATTATTAATAGAATAGTCTTGTGATGAAGGATTGTTAATAGAATGGTCTTGTGATGAAGGATTGTTAATAGGATGGTCTTGTGATGAAGGATTGTTAATAGAATGGTCTTGTGATGAAGGATTGTTAATAGAATAGTCTTGTGATGAAGGATTGTTAATAGAATGGTCTTGTGATGAAGGATTGTTAATAGAATGGTCTTGTGATGAAGGATTGTAAAGAGAATAGTCTTGTGATGAAGGATTGTTAATAGAATGGTCTTGTGATGAAGGATTGTTAATAGAATGGTCTTGTGATGAAGGATTGTTAATAGAATGGTCTTGTGATGAAGGATTGATAATAGAATGGTCTTGTGATGAAGGATTGTTAATAGAATGGTCTTGTGATGAAGGATTGTAAATAGAATAGTCTTGTGATGAAGGATTGTTAATAGAATGGTCTTGTGATGAAGGATTGTTAATAGAATAGTCTTGTGATGAAGGATTGTTAATAGAATGGTCTTGTGATGAAGGATTGTTAATAGAATGGTCTTGTGATGAAGGATTGTTAATAGAATGGTCTTGTGATGAAGGATTGTTAATAGAATGGTTTTGTGATGAAGGATTGTTAATAGAATGGTCTTGTGATGAAGGATTGTTAATAGAATAGTCTTGTGATGAAGGATTGTTAATAGAATGGTCTTGTGATGAAGGATTGTTAATAGAATGGTCTTGTGATGAAGGATTGTTAATAGAATGGTCTTGTGATGAAGGATTGTTAATAGAATGGTCTTGTGATGAAGATTGTTAATAGAATAGTCTTGTGATGAAGGATTGTTAATAGAATGGTCTTGTGATGAAGGATTGTTAATAGAATGGTCTTGTGATGAAGGATTGTTAATAGAATGGTCTTGTGATGAAGGATTGTTAATAGAATGGTCTTGTGATGAAGGATTGTTAATAGAATGGTCTTGTGATGAAGGATTGTTAATAGAATGGTCTTGTGATGAAGGATTGTTAATAGAATGGTCTTGTGATGAAGGATTGTTAATAGAATAGTCTTGTGATGAAGGATTGTTAATAGAATGGTCTTGTGATGAAGGATTGTTAATAGAATAGTCTTGTGATGAAGGATTGTTAATAGAATGGTCTTGTGATGAAGGATTGTTAATAGAATGGTCTTGTGATGAAGGATTGTTAATAGAATGGTCTTGTGATGAAGGATTGTTAATAGAATAGTCTTGTGATGAAGGATTGTTAATAGAATAGTCTTGTGATGAAGGATTGTTAATAGAATGGTCTTGTGATGAAGGATTGTTAATAGAATAGTCTTGTGATGAAGGATTGTTAATAGAATTGTCTTGTGATGAAGGATTGTTAATAGAATGGTCTTGTGATGAAGGATTGTTAATAGAATGGTCTTGTGATGAAGGATTGTTAATAGAATAGCCTTGTGATGAAGGATTGTTAATAGAATGGTCTTGTGATGAAGGATTGTTAATAGAATGGTCTTGTGATGAAGGATTGTTAATAGAATGGTCTTGTGATGAAGGATTGTTAATAGAATAGTCTTGTGATGAAGGATTGTTAATAGAATGATCTTGTGATGAAGGATTGTTAATAGAATGGTCTTGTGATGAAGGATTGTTAATAGAATGGTCTTGTGATGAAGGATTGTTAATAGAATAGTCTTGTGATGAAGGATTGTTAATAGAATGGTCTTGTGATGAAGGATTGTTAATAGAATGGTCTTGTGATGAAGGATTGTTAATAGAACAGTCTTGTGATGAAGGATTGTTAATAGAATGGTCTTGTGATGAAGGATTGTTAATAGAATGGTCTTGTGATGAAGGATTGTTAATAGAATGGTCTTGTGATGAAGGATTGTTAATAGAATGGTCTTGTGATGAAGGATTGTTAATAGAATGGTCTTGTGATGAAGGATTGTTAAGTACTAAATTTGTAATACTATTATTAAATTATGTTTATAGTTTAAAGCTTATTTGGACCACATCAGTGGCACAATGGTTAGCGTGCTCGCCTGGAGTGCGGTAGATCGTGGGTTCGAGTCAAACCTAAGACTAAAAAATTGGTATTTGTTGCTTCTCCGCTAAGCACTAAGAGAAAGAGCAAAGACTAGTTGGTTAGGAATCAGGATAATGTGTCCGAGTGGGACAACATATCTACCCATGGACTTGTTTCAGTGAGCTAGCACTATAAAAATCCAACTCAGCGTGTTGGTCTAGTACAAAGCGAACATCATCATCATCTCATTGAAAATTAACTTGTTCTCGCCAGGATATAGCTGGAAAATTGCTGAATTGGCGTTAAACAGCACTTACTCACTCACTAAAACTTATTTGGTGAAATAATCAATACAAGTTAATATTATTTGTTAAAGGAAGTAGAATATAAAAGATTAGAAAATGAGGCAGCTTTTAGAACTTGGAAAGAACAAAAAGACCCAGTGCTAAAAGATAAATCACATGAGAAATACAAAGAAGAAAAGAAGAAATTAGCAGAAGAAAGGGAAGCAGAGCGAAAGAAACGAGAAGCAGAGAAGGTAGATTTAAACATTCTTTTTAAGTAACTAAATACTGTAAATAATTTGGCTGAAATGCTACATTTTTACTGATAAGCTTTTAAGAAGATTGTTACATCTACTGGTATCTTTTTTTTATTTTTTGGTGGGTGTGACCGAATTCATTTTATTCTAAGTGAGGAACTTCAGTTTAGACCAACCTAAGCAAAACAAGTTGTTATCTGAATGGGATTTAGGTCTAGCTCTTGCTGCTCTAATTTATGCCCTTTTGAAACCAGCAGAGGAAGTTGATCTTTGGTTGTTGTTTTTTTTATAAATGCTGGGCTTTTTGTTGCTCGCTTCGGCCTCCAGCGGATCAGTGAAATTCATACTTTTTCTGTTTCTAAGCCTTGCCTATGTTTCTCCAGAAATAAGTCCTGTTACCCTTTTAGCAAATCCTTTTCTTTCTTGGGTAAGAAATGTTCATCCTAAATAAAACAAACATACTTTTTCTTCCCTTCTGAAAGGGTGATTCTGACATTTCTGCTAAGACTATATCATCTTGGATATGTCATGTACTATATTTCATGTCTTTGAGTCTTCAGCGGAAGAACTTCTAACCTGTCACTCAGTTAAAGCTCTTGCTTCTTCTTAGGCTCTTTATAATGGGTTTCTATTTCTTAAATCTTGTCTGCTGGTTTTTGGAGTTGTTAAAATACTTTTATATTTGGTCTCTAAATATGCCCAAGCCGATAATGTAATCGAACAGTTTAATTTTCATTTGGTTTGCAAGAAATCAAGGGATTCAGCTTCCTATTAGAGTTTCTCAGAATTAAAATTATGACTGTAAAATTAAAATGTCGTTTTGTAAAATTTATTTTTTATTAAAAAAATATACTTACCACTATAAGTTATATTTCTCACCCTTCCCCTCCTCTTTTCATCTCTTGCTCTTAGGGAAATAGAATGATGTTTTATGGTTGTATTGACTATGGTTATGGTCATGTGAGAATTTCTCATAGTTGTTTTTTCTACTTTCTGCTCGCTAGTGTGGACTATTTCAGAATTTATAGTGGTAAGTATTTATTTTTAATTTGTTTATCTTAAAATAATATTGAAGTATCATGGTTTTTCGCAATAGTAGTTATTACACATGTACCAGTTCTGTTTTCATTATACCTTTTCTTAAGTAATTACTTAAGCTATTTGAGTATAATGTTGTAAGAACATCTTGTTGATGAACTGCAATGATTAGTGTGCTTGCCTCGAGTGCAGTAGATCGTGGGTTTGAGCCCTGGTCGGGTCAAACCAAAAACTATCAAATTGGCCTCCTTCGCTAAGGACACAGCATTAAGGAGCAAGAGCGTGTTGTTCTAGTACATAGCATCATCATCTCCATAGAAATTAAATGTAACTTGTTTTCGCTAAAAAATGCTCATTAACATTGAACAAAATCACTCCCTCATGTTTGTCAAGTTTTTAAGAGAAACACATTTTTGAAGGGAAAATGAATGATTTTTAAAATTACATTTTAAACTTCAAAATTTTAATCTTCTATAAGCTTCTGCTAATACTAGTTGCTTTTTATTAAAGGAATTCAAAAAATGGAAAGAACTGAGTGATGAAAGACTGAAAGAAAAAGAAAAAGACAAGAAAAGAGCTGAAAGGCAAAAAGAATATGAAGAAAAAGAAAAGAAGCGACTACGTGAAAAAGATAATGAAAGTGCTCTCAGAGTCTGGTAATACATTTTGTATACTGTATAGAATTTAATTAGTATCAGGATACAAATTTAGTATTTCAATCAATAGCAGCAAAATAATTTTACCTCTCATTATTTATCTGTGAATGTAAAAACCAATCTGACATAATTCTTATGGTTTCCAAAATAAAATGGGTCAAGGGAGGTAATAAATTATGATTTTTTAAATTTTGATTCTGATTTGTATGCTTTTTTTTTCACGGAATTCTACAGTTGTTGTAGTCTTAACGTTTCTGAGATATGAGTTGGGTCAAAAGGGACTAATGCTTAAGATTGTTTATTTTTGTTTTAAGTTAGATTTTTTTTAATGAAATTTACTGCCCGCTGTTTTCAAACAGATTTGACCTAACTCTTAATGTTTCTGAGATAAAAGGGAGCTAGAAATTTATTATTTTTTGTGGAGAGGAACTAGTTCTCTGTTCAAAATGTTTTAAATTTAGTTAATACTATTTTATATACAACTAAACCTGACTAACTCAAACTCTAATAAATTATTCCATTAGGTAACTTGAACAAAACATTTGATTTATTTATTTTGAATATTTTTAAGTATAATCATTGGACCCTTTGACTCTACATAAAAAGGTTCAACTGAACTACTAGATTTGGTTTGGTTTATGATGTTTAACGCCGCTTTCAACAATATTTCAGTTATATCGTGGCGGTCAGTTTTATAGGTTGAGGAAACTGGAGTACTTTGAGAAAATCACCAACCTGCTGCAAGTTACTGACAAACTTTATCACATAATGTTGTATTGAGTACACCTCACCTGAGTGGGGTTCAAACTCACGTTAGTGATGATAGGCACTGATTGCATAAGTAGTTGTAAATCCAACTACAATATGATCACGACCATGACGGCCCCTCAACTACTAGGGATTGTATTATCATCATGATGTGTGGTATGTATTTTACAGGAAGTCAAGAAAAGAAGATGTTATAAAACACAAAGTTGTAGAAGAAAAAGATCGAAAGAAACAAACAATTAAAATTGAAAAGGATGAGAAGAGAAGACAAGAAGAGGAAGCCAGGGCAAAATATGAAAAATGGCTTGAAAGAAAGGTAAGCTTGAATATATTTAGACAACATATCTGGGGGACTGATTAACTTGTTGACATAAGATACAGTACTATTGAAACAAAAGAAGTTGCCCGTATTGGATATAACAGGTTTCTTCTTCTGCATGAGTACTCGGGTGAAGACTGAGGTGCCTTAGTAGCAAGGCCTTCACCTGAGTATGAATGCAGAAAAAGAAACCTGTTTTGTCCAATATGGGCAACTTCTTTTCTTTCAATAGTAATGTATCTAACTTGTACAATTAATGATGTTATAATTTATAAAATAAAAAATAAGTCGTGAGATGAACAGGTTTATCTAATTTTCCTTTTACAACATTGGTCAAATTCTTAAGGTCGTTCATAAAAAGAACTGCAAAAACATCGGCCTGTATCAGCTGCCACATTTACAATAGCATTGTATTGTTACTTGGGGTTTTATTGTATAAATAAATGTAATTATCCAAAACTATTGTCAGCAAATCATTGTTTGTAGGATGCCTTGCTCTCTATCAATCATTTGTCTAGGGTTCATGTCAGTATCAGATCAAATCACAATTAACATGAACTTGAATCTATATTTAGGGTTAGGGAGTTAGAGTTATGGTGTTTAACGCCACTTTCAACAATATTTCAGTTATATCGTGGCGGTCAGTTTTATTGATGGAGGAAACCGGAGTACCTGGAGAAAACCACTGACTTGCCACAATGCACTGACAATCTTTATAACATAATGTTGTATCGAGTACACCTCGCCATTAGCGGAATTCAAACTCACACCACTAATTGCATAGTCAGTTGTAAATCCAACTAGATTATGATCACGACAATGACGGCCCGCTATATCTTTTGTATGTTTGTTAACCCATGATTATATTAGTCTTTGTAAAAATACTGAAAGCATAAGAAATTTCATAACAACTGTAGTTAAGTTTACAATGAATTGATTTCATACATTAAGCATATACGTAGCTTATCTGGACCTCTGTAGCGTTATGTTTGATGTACACCCTTCTTGTTAGTATTTGCTTTAGATGGATGTTGTAATTTAATAGACTTAACAAACATAAAATTTGATAGATTACAACATTTATTAAACAAATGTATTATATTAATAAAGATAAAAATTAAAACGTAGATATCCAATTTAGTGTGCACATGACACACTTCTGGAATAACTTTCATCTGGTACGCTCAAAGTTAAAAGATTGAAAAGCAAAATAATTTTAAAAGTCTTTGGGAGTAATAAAATGATAAATCTTTGTTTTTTGTTTTGATAGAAATTTGAATTTCAGTTCTACCTCATGAATAATGTAATGGAAATTTGTAACTTTAGATAGTATAGTAATTTTAGATGATACCAATTAGTAATGAAACACATAGTTACACTTGGCACACCCTAAGTCATCAAAGATAGACATTTCTTATGATGATAAAGGTACATGTATTCAAAGAGAATCAAGTAAATTATCCACTCATTCAATACCAATATTTAATTATACACCCTTAAAAATTATTTCAGGACAAACAGAAGGTGACGGATAAGAAAATGAAATACAGCTCAATGGAGAGTTTAGAAGATAAACCTGCATGGAGTCCTGCAAGTAGAACCATACCCTATGGGCGATGAAGGACATGATTTGATGACATTACTAATAAATAAGAAGTCAAAAAATCTGCTTGTGCTTGTGCTTTTAAGAAGTAGTTGAAGTCCTATGAAGCCAAATTATATAACACAGGATGTGTAGAATATACTACAAAGCATGTTATATTTCTATTTCTGTAGAGAAATTCTGATATTAAACTGACAAGATTGTTCTGAAATTATTGCTCATTCATTTTATAAACAGTGGAGTCAGGTGTTTTAAAATTTCATGTCTCATGGTTTATAAAGATAAGTGTGTGTTTTAATGAACTCGTTGTAATAGTCTTGAATAATCTTGATTTCGTAATGAAATTCAAACTAAAAATATTTTTCACAGGTTGTACTTTATATCAAACATTAAATCTTCTGGCAGCTTACCATATTTCTAGACTATAGATTTATGTTGTCAGTATGTATCATTGACAATATTCTTCATAGCCTTATAATGACGATAGATTCTAGAAAAGCTTCTCGAGTTTAAAAAAACAAAGGTCACAAAATGTTGTATGTTTATTTTAGCTACCAGTAAATGTTCCATCTTTTTTTACATTATAAATATGTTTTAACAAGTTTTTTTTAGTACCTAATTTTGTATAAAACTTAATAAATTGCCAACAAAAAAATGTATACAATTCTCAGGTAAATTGGCATTTGAAAAAAAATATATATTTTAAAATAAAAATTTTAAATGTTTAGCAAGTACTTATTTCTATACATGTTAAAAAAAAATATGAATGATTTAGAATAAAAATTATTTTACTTTTGCAATATTTGATTTTTGAGGGTTGAGTACATTACATTAGAAGTATATACTAGTGACAGGTTTAAACTGGTTGCTAGGTTACACTCTATTATTACGAATTACATGAATTATTAAAATAACAGAAATTTTCAACTTCTTTGGAATATATTTAGCAAATTTATACTTAGTTGCATTTTTTCTTCACAGGATAGGAATAAATTGTAATTGATAATATGCTAATTTTTATTGACAAATTATTTTAGCGTTATAATGAGCTTGTATCTATTAATCTGTCTCTTCAGCTCAGGTTGGTAACATTATCTGGAAAGATATATTTCAGCATACTTATCACTAGTGTATACATGTATTTTATTTGTTTATTTATTGTGTCTAATTGTGTTTACATTTCATATGTACATGACAGGTTGAAACAGTTAATGATAATGTTAATTAACTGTTGTTATTAATTGGATGTTTTTACATTTTATTTTTATGTTGTTTTAGGAAAAATCAGAATTTTAGAAAGACAGGAATATTTTAGTGTTTTTTTTTAGAAAAAAAGGGGTCTTGTATCTATCTATCTATCTTTCACTTGTAATTTGTTTGAGTCCATCCTCATTATAAATGTTACGCAACTTGTAAAATGTTCTGTTATCATAAAATTAGTTCAAAATGTCTAATGTGGTATGCATGTAAAACTCTGTAGTAAGCTCTAGCATTTGTATATGTCAATTTCATTTTAATTATTAGTCTTTGTTATACTTTTATAAACACAATTTTATTAGTAGCATGTTGGTATTATATCTCAGTAAAATATGCTTTCTATTGTTTTCGGTAAAAATTTGTTGGTATTATTTCTCAGTAACAATTTATGCTTTCTATTGTTTTCAGTAAAAATAGGTTTGGTATTGTTTCCCTGTAAAAATACACTTGGTATTGTGTAATAGAAATCCCTTCCCAAATCAATTTCTATCATTCATGGCATTTATTACAAGGTTTCAATAGAAGTTCCTTATCTTTTAATGTTTTCCTATAAAGGGTGAAAAAGATCATGCCTCTAGCATTTAGCAGTGAAATCCATGGCTTTCAGTTATATATTGTTAAAATTATTTTTTTATAGAAAATATATATGATAGACTCAGATCAGTTTCCAGACTCAAATCGACATCCTCTGGTGTCATTATCTCAAATCACGGCCCGATTTAAGGGTATTCTCAAATAGGCATCCTTTCCAAATTCTCTTGGGGCTTACCTCAATGATGTCATTTGACGTCGATTTGAGAAAGTGTGAAGCGGCTATAGATTTGAGAATTGGACGCGGATTTCAGAATTTGAAAAAAGAACATAGATCTGAGGTACATATGTCTGTGACGTAGAAATCGGACATTGATTATAGGCTGGACGTCAATCTGAGTCTTACATATATTGTCAACATGTTCTTTTTTATCACAAAGTTGTGATAGTTCTGTTAATTTACCTGGATAAGTCAGTAAAGTTGATAGCAAATAGAACTCACTTTTTATTAACAGATTTTTTCATTGAAAATGATTAATATCTTCACATGGATTTTAATATTTTATAATGAAATTAAATTGATTTGGATGTTTTAAAGTCTATACTTATCTGTGATATGTTTCTATTTCTGTTATAGATTATCATAATAAAAAATAGAAAATAAGAAATGTGCTTCCTTATTATTATTCACCTTGTCAAAGACAGTATGTTTTATGGTATTCCATCCATTCGTCCACACAGCATAAGATAACTCAGGTTTACTTATCAGTTGACCAATTTTCTACCTTTCAGTATTGACAATTTCTACCTTTGCCGTTGCAGTGATACAACTTTGTTTTATGAAATTTCTCAAAACAAACCCGAGTTATCGTCAAACATGTTAAAAAATGTCACGAGAACACTTCATAAAATATTTACAGAACCTTACGAGTGATTAATGATAAAGGTACAGTGTGTTTTGATTTTAAAGATTTCCACTGTTGCTGTTGCAGAGTTATAGGACTTTGTTCATTATAAAATAGGCATTTTTTAATTTGTCCAACGAGATGTTTGCTTTAATTTTTAAAAACCTTTGGAGGAATCAATATATGTTGAAGATTTACCCTTGTTACGTTCCAGCAAAATAACTTGGTTTGTGAAAAAAAGTATTTCCATATTTTGTACTATAAGTTTGCTTTGACCAAATATCATGAAATTTTTAACGTACTGAATAGATTGATCAAAGTAAGCTCTTATTTGATTTTGACGATTTTCAGGATATAAAAGATGAAAGAAGACTATGTCCATAAAGCACAGATGTCTTCACTTCCTGCTAATATTTAATTAAAAGCTTTGGATGAGGCATTACACAATAGCTTTCAGCTGGTCAATGGAAACTTAAGTACAAGCTTCACAAAATAGTAGTTTTTCAATTATTAAAGGGGCATAGCTCAAACTGAATATTATAATCCGTGACCTTATGTATGAAATATAATTTGCTTAATAGGAGCTAAAATTATTGGAAGAGTAAGTGTGAAATGGGTATTTTCTGCAAACCAAGGGTCATAACTCCAGAACAGAAAGTATTTAATTTCAAAATCAAACTTTGCATGCCTATTATGCTCACTGAACTTGTGTATAAATTTCAAAGAATTGTTAAAGGGGGACTTAAATTGAATGGAAACCAAATGCAGGTCAGACATACATACTTAGTGGCCTGGACATAAAAAGTAGAGAAATGTCATAGATTACAGCATTGTAACTATCTGACCGGTATTCATTAGCTGTAGACATTTTGGGTAGTGTGTTGTTATAAGAGGACTTTTCTTAGGCCTTTGATCAAGTTGACCACATATACAGATAACCCTCAACACTTTGGTATGAAAAGAGCAATCGTTATAGAGAACCTTCCATAGTTGATTTCAGAGGTGAAGATTTGTAGAAATTGACCAAAAAGAATTGCCCATGGCGGCCATGTTTGTAAACAGTTTAGGACGAAATGAGCAATCTTTATAGATACTTCCTACCAAGTATCGGTTCTGTAGGCCAAGCAGTTTCATAGAGGTTTCAAACACGAAAAGTAAACAAACGACAGACGCCAAGTGATGAAAAAGCTCACCTTTGGCCAGGTGAGATAAAAAACAATCGGGTGACTGGCAGGCTGACAATTACACCCAATTATTGTGGTTTATGAGTAAAAGTATTCTTAGTATATTGATCCATCAAAATCCATGTTAAACTATGTCCAGTGGTGGGTGCCATCTTGAGGTTCAGATTGACAAAAATACAAATCCCCAGAGCACCTGAGTTCACCCCCGGTTTTTAGTGGGGTTCGTGTTGATCGATCTTTAGTTTTATGTGTATGTTTTGTAAATCGTTGTTTGTTCTTTTGTCCTTTTTGTTTTGGCCATTGTGTTGTCTGCCCTTCGATTTACAGATTATGATTACCCTTTATTCTAGCATGACCTCCTTATTTCGCTTTGTTAACAAACGAGCGAGTTATCCATTCGGTATAATCTCATTAGCACATGTGCTGGTGAATGTGACCAACTTTTCCATTGGCAGCATAAATTGTAACCCGAATAATGCCGATAGAGGGCGCAGTATTATTCGAGTTACATAAATTGTGTGTGACATTTTCCGTAAGCGTAAATATAAATTACCGTCTTCCAATCACAGTATACTACCGTATTTGTACTTAGACATATCAGAATGGAAATAAATCATGGAAGCCAGAATGTGTTTCGAGTTTTAACATGGATTGGCGGATATTAGTAAATTTTATCCCTCGCTATTGGCTCGGGATAAAATGCTAATATCCGCCAATCCATGTTAAAACTCCCAACACATTCTGGCTTCCATGATTTATTTCTTAAGTATCTTCAAACTCTTCTTTTAAAGACCCATGCAATGATAATTAATTCATGGCATGAGTTCCACCAGTTTAGCTGTTTAAAGATTTAACATTTTGCTGTAGTGTTCTATATTAAGCTATTTCCAGCAGCGGTCGTCGTCTTTGTTTCAGAATCAAAACAAAACAGACATTTTCAAGAAACATATAAGGAATATCTCTACAAAGTTTTGTTCCACTGGTTTGAGAATCTGAGAAAAAATTGAAATGTAAAATGCTAACAGATCCACTACAGAGAAAATTGATGACAATACCTCACATGTATCTTTGGTCCAGGAGGGGCGGCCGTGGTCGTGATCGTATGGTAATACAACTATCTATGCAATCAGTACCTATCACCACTAATGTTGTGAGTTCCAATCCTGCTCAGGCAAGGTATACTTGATACAACATTATGTGATAAAGCTTATCAGTGTTTTGCGGCAGGTTGGTGGTTTTCTCGAGGTACTCTGGTTTCCTCCACCAATAAAACTGACTGCCATGATATAACTGAAATATTGTTGAAAGTGGCATTAAACACCATAACTCTAACCCCTTTGGTCTAGGTGAGGTCAAAATTAACAATGCCTGGGAACTGGGAATTAAAAGAGAAAAAGATTAAACATTTGTTTTTAAACATGTGTTTAATTAGTGTATCAATCTTGTACAGGTTGTGTTCAGCATGGTACATGTTTAATGGTGAATTATTGTATTTTCTTTCGTACTAATTATAAGATATATGAATTCAGTATACAGTAACATTATACAAAATATAACATTACATTGTCAATATAGTTCATACACTATATCATAGTATTTTTTCAATATCTTAATTTCAATTAAAACATTGTTCCAAATTTTTTTCAGAATTCTTCTATTGAAACTATTAATTTTTTGTCAATAATAAAATACACAAAATGGAAGAGTTTATAATTTCCAGATTTTGCCTTTTGATGTTTGTATTTTACTCATCATAAACCATTTTGACCCAATTAATTACTCATCAACACAACCATAAACATAATTGATATGTATTAATATACATAATTATCACTCAACATACATATATACATACATATGTAGACAATAGCACTAGGCACACATCCAGAAAGACAGACAAAGAAAAGGAATGTAGAAACAATGGCTTATATATACATATATCTACCAGTATGTCAAATATCATTTCTCCAGGCATTCAATTAGTATTTTCATAATAAAGCTCTCATCTATTCTCATTAGAAGAAGTTTTCTTAAAAACATCTTAAACGAAATCTGTGATATTATTTTCCATTATATTTAGCCAATATTAAATTCTTTTCTGAAAGAAATTAAAACTGTGCTGCAACGTAATGTATGATTTGAGAATGTTTTTTCGTGAATGATATTTGAATATGACAATTGATATAAATGTCCCATAGCCATTATAGTATAAAAGAAACATACAGATTAAATCATATAAATTTACATATATTACAAACATATATACTTTTTTACAATACAGAGATGCCAGGCATCAACATTAACAACAGCAAACACTCTTTATATAACTTGTTCAAAAACACAAAAAGCATCACAACATATTATATAGCAGTTATAGTATATTTTAGCATTTGCGGCAGTTTTACATATATCTTAGTATTTTGCAGCCCCTAAATATATCAAAGCATTTGCAACAACATGCAACAATTATTGGAAAAGAGTTAAAACTTTTTTGTCTGTGATATTCATGTGTAAACACTACACATTAGCTGGTTATGTAGTAGCATAATTCTAGAACAGAGAATGAATTGTAAAAATCTGAATGGATAAATATTTTATTTTTGTTAAAAAAAATATGACAGGTTGATGTAATGAAAGACTACATTTAGAACAACAAACCATCATAGTTTTTTGCTACATTTAAACACATCATATCATTAATACTAGTTACATTTATATCTTAACTTGAATATTCTTAAATAAAATTAAAAAAAATAACATATTCTTCAATATGACAAAAAAACACATTATTTTTATACATTTTCCTAGGATATATAAATATATACAATTAGTGCATAGTAAAGTCTATATACTAATTGTATACACATTTTTTAAAGGTCTGAAACTACCTTTTTAAAATTGTAATAGGAAATAACTTGATTGACATAATATAACCTTTTCTGTGTAATACATGTAAAATGCATGTTAAATAATCTTGTGTGATTTCTAATAACTAAGGACTTTTTAATTCACTAGGTGAAAGATTTATTTTTAAAAATCTTATTCATATGAATGCTTTATTTTTTTCTTTAAAAATATAAACAAATTTCTGTGTATTTACAAATAATTTTTTTTATACAATTAAATAAAGAATGAGTATTAACAATTGTACAAATGAACTATTTTGCTTTAGCACTATAAAATGTGTCTATGTATCTCTCTCTCCAGTGACTATATGATCACAACTGACTCTCCCTGCCTTGCAAATTAGATGACTGCGGCATAGCTATCATTGGTACACGAGAGCGAGGCGTGCTCATGGCTTTCTGAAGAAGAAAAATAATATATACACAAAGAAAAAAGTTAAGCACCCCCTGATATATTAAAACATAATAAGTTACACTAAGTTTAGATTCTAATCAGATCATAGCAAGAACAATGTTCCATTAAAAAGATGTGCTCACACAGGTGTGACCATTATGTCTAATATCGACTAGTCATGCACGTGAACCATGCCTCTCACGCATTACTCAAAATTCAGTATGTTCACGCTTCGAATTTGAGTATTTAACTCCAGTGTTTTCAAAAATTTATTCATTCTCAGTATAAGCATGGTACGAAGGCGAATATCAGAAGCACAAAGATGGCAATAATCGGCATGCATACAACAGTGATGTCCTTCAAAGCTATTGGATGTCAGATGGGCTACCACTATACTGTAGTCAGCCCACTGGTGAGAAAACACACACAAACCAACAATGTGAAAGATTTGCCAAGATCGGCAGACCACGGGTAACATCTGATCGTGACGACAGGGCATTGCAGCGTTTGGTTAGACGGATGCCATACGCAACCAGTCCCGTACTTAAACAACACTGGCTGCCCAATAGACGTCTGTCAACAACAAGATGAACTGTGAGCTAATGCGCACCTATGATACCCCCGCTCTTTGGCAAACAGTAAGTAGGAATCTGACGGGTCAAAAAACGCTTCCCATGATATGGGGTACCTATATGAAGCTTGTGACCAAATATCAGATCTCTGCCATCAATAGTTGCTGAGAAAAATGCGACGAAAAATTAGCATATGTGTTCAATGTGTAGAAAAATCAACAAAGTTGGCAAACAGGAAGCAGGAATCTGATGGGCCCAAAAACGCTTCCCATGATATGGGGTACCTATATAAAGTTGTGACCAAATATCAGATCTCTGCCATCAATAGTTGCTGAGAAAAATGCGATGAAAATTGTGCATATATGTTCAATGTGTATAAAAATCAACAAAGTCGGCAAACAGGAAGTAGGAATCCGATGGGTTCAAAAACGCTTCCCATTATGGGGTACCTATATGAAGCTTGTGACCACATATCAGATTTCTGCCATCAATAGTTGCTGAGAAAAATGTGACGAAAAATGTGCATATATGTTCAATGTGTATAAAAACCAACTAAGTCGACAAACAGGAAGTAGGAATCTGATGGGTCCAATAACGCTTCCCACGATATGGGGTACCTATATGACACTTGTGACCAAATATCAGATCTCTGTCATCAATAGTTGCTGAGAAAAATGTGACGAAAAATGTGCATATATGTTCAATGTGTATAAAGACCAACTAAGTCGGCAAACAGGAAGTAGGAATCTGACGGGTCCAAAAACGCTACCCACAATATGGTATATCTATATGATGCTTGTGACCAAATAATAGAGGTAAAACAGTATACCCCCCTCCCCCATCGGGGAGCAGGGGTATAAAAACAATTAGAAACCGTCAGAAATCAGCGGGATTTAAGTCAAGTGATTCATAAGTGACGTTTTGAAAGTGAAATGACAATCTTATCGTGCTTTTTGAACTGTGAAGGTCAATACTTAAAATGGACATGTTTTACTGCAAAAACTGGCCTTGTGATATTGTGATTAAATATTCATTAAATTAACATTTTTCTTGATTTTTTTTTTTGTGGTTTCTTACAGCCAATGTAATGTCCTAACAGGTCACCATTGCATTCTTGAGATTATCTGCTTAGTAATCTCGTGATACTTGTATCATTTGTCATTTCAAAAAAACATGGGGGTGCTTAACTTTTTTCTTTGTGTATACATATATATATATATATATATATATATATATACTTGATCACAATCCAGCATAATGGGACGATACATAAAAAAATAACAAATACTGTATAGTATTATATAGATGGCAGTGAAATACTGGTTTCGCTCAGTGATATAAATTTGAAACAACAAATGACCTATGAAACCACTAGTTTTGAGTGGGTGTCTTGAAACCTTAACACTTAGGATGAGTAACGGGGTTCAAACCCACATCAGTGATGTTAGTGTTATAGTCAGAATTCAAAAACTTTAACCATTCGACAACCAAACTTTCATTTGTGACAAGTTACGCATTATTATGGCCATATATCTGCACCTATTTTGTTCTTAAAGAAATATACAATATGCTAACAGATGGTTTCAGCTTGACTAAACATTCATCGTAAATTATAGAGCCATTATAGAGAGAACATTTACCTGTATGACATGAGGACAGTCTTTAAGAGAATTTGATATCGGTGAATATGGCAATGGTGAAACCATGGCAACAGGTTTCCCATGTAATTCTGGAGTTATTCTAAGTATTCTGGTTTCAGGTGGGTTCTTTATAAGGTATTGAATCTCATTTTCTGTTGATGGGATCATTTCAGGTGAAGGACGTTTCTCTGGTATACTGCCATCTGAACTACCACTACTCAACCTTTTACGAGCTGTTGGTTGTCTGTTTCTTGGGGTAGAAGGTGACTTATACAAGTCTACTATGTGTACTGCTGGACTTGTCTAAAAAAAAACAAAAGAAATGGGTAAGAAGTATTCCAATAAACAGTTGATGGTGATGTTGGGAATTTCATATCATGGATAATGGTCAAATCACTGGTGACTAAATAAAACCCGGAGAGAAACTGTAAGCGCTGGCCTACGACCAGTGGATTTCTGGTCAGGCAAAAACATTTACAAATGCTGGCCCTTTTAGGCCCATTAGCTGTCTATAGTCCCAGTAAGTTTTTACACCAACTAATGGCCCTATTGGACTGTGCAATGCATTTCTTATGTCTACCTCTGAAATGTGATGTATATCGCTCAATATCTGAACTGTCTCTCTACCCCCACCAGACTTTTTTATAAAGGTCAAGGTCGATGGGTCTTTGTTGAAGAGTGGACATCTTTTATAAAGTGAACCAACATTTCAAAACTGACTGATCTTTGAAGGCCGATACAAGTTTACCATATACATGTAAATACAAATAATTACTGAATGTGAAATGAAACTGTCCATTGCCGTCACAGGATATGATAATGGCAGGGCTGAATGATGGACTAGTGAAAAGCATAATAGCTCACTACATTTCATGTAAAATTGGGTATAATAAATACTTGAATATCAATTTGGTATATATAAATACATACTGTACTAAGGTGGAACATATTTGTTGATTCTGTAAAGACATTATCAGTACTGTCATCAATGTTGATAGGCTGTAAATATATAAAGAATATAGGCTGTAAATATATAAAGAATATTTATATAAACTTTTGACCATTCAATAAAAATTAATTTCTTATTGTGCGAATCAGCATTTGTGTCATACCATAATGTTTACCATCATTACATACAGTAATTGTTTATATAGACACTTACATAGATAACTTTGTGATCAAAATGGTTGAATCTGGTTATTTCCTCTGATAGCAACAACAACTGAACAAGATAAGGTTACACATGGATTTCATAGAAAGACATGCACTTGTCTTTAAAAACAAATACTTATGTTTTAACAATACAGTTTCATAAATATGCTGTTCATATCAACAGGGATTTTTGATGATAAGCTCCGCCCACAAATTTTGTCTGTAGGCACTACCGCAAATTCCCCTTTAAACCTACAGATTTGAATATTCTAAATACTTTTTTTCTGTTGTCTTTTTTTTCTTATTAAAAGAGACCATCAGTGATACATACCTTAGTCAAAGTCCAAGATAAACCACTGCTACATTGATTTGGATCATTTGACCCTCTTCTCTTATGGCGGGTAAAGCGCTTCTACAACAAAAAAAACCAATTCCCGTATTATAGGTTCTTATATTGTTTTTAATTATGTTAGTGCACTATACATCTTTCACAACTGAAATAGGAAATAATGGAAAGAAATAAACAGGAAGGACATTTTAATATTTTTCAATTCGATTATAATTGATCATGAGAAGATAACTTTTAAATTTTCATCAGTTTTTATTCATTCTAATACATGTATTTATGTTTATTTTGACAATCAATAAAGATATAATGGCCAAATGAACATATTAAAGGTGAAATGCAAAGGTTTTGAGTATTTGATTTTATTGCTTTACTCGATAAAGATACATAAATAATGCCGAAAAAACTAATTTTCAACACCAAGTGTGTCACCGTTTAACTGTAAACACAGGTAAATTTATGGTTTATTGTCGAATTTTAACATGATTATCTCCTCTTGGTAAGCCAAGACTGTGACGTCATTCAGTTCTTATCAGTCTGCTGTGCCTACGAGGATAACATAGCTTCTCGATATTCTACTGATGAAAGTGACCAAAGTAACATCACAGGCATCGATTCAACATAAAAAAATATATATTAAAAACATAAAAATTAAAAAAACAAAAACAAAAGCATTTAATTTGAAATAAAAAATATTTTAAAAAATACATGCCGAACTTTTGCACTCTAGCTGTTTACTTATATTTAGACAATATTCGCCAGGGAATTTATAAATAGGCTTCTCTCAAAAAATATTGTATAGGGAAAAAAATATGAATGATAAATACTAGTAACTCTGGTTATTTGTACATGAGCTATTACCTTCACATTTTCCTCCCTTTAATGCATTTTTACATCAAATGTATTACTTATGATTTGTCAGTAATCGTTGAATGGAGAACAGCGAGATATGGAATTCATGTCCATGACACACTAAGTCATTATAGCCTTCATTTATGTTAGTCGTAATTTACAAAGTTTACTTTAAGGGGCTTGCCCCATAAAGTGTCATTTTACACCTTTCCAAGAGAAACAAAATTCAATAAAAGTTAAATCCTTTTCATAATATATATCTACGATTTTAGGGGACCCACTACCATTAACCATAAAAAAAATAATGTGAGTCCCCAAAAGTAAATGATCTCTATGATGCCTTGGTGTACTTTAGGGGACCCACTACCTATATCCATGATGCATATCATAAGACAAAAACATTAACCATAGAAAATGATGAGAGTCCCCTAAGGTAAATGATTCCTATATTGCCTTGGAGTACTTTAGGGACCCACTACCATATATACCTGGTTCCTATCATAAGACAACAACATTCGTTATAGAAAATAATGTGAGTCTCCTAAAGTACCTAATAAATATCGTGAGACAACAAAACCAAGTCTCATAGAACAAAAATGATACATTATAAGGATATGCAGAGCCCCCTAAACTACATGAAGGCCTGACACACTGATTCACCAAAACAGAAAATTTTACACAATCTACACCAGAGATCGTTGACGACAAACCACACTGTATGACAATGTACATGTATCTCAGAGGCGGATCCAGATATTTCCATTTCAGAAACCATTTTTTTTTTGGAAATATCAAAAGATACCGAGACGTAATTCAAAGTGAAAATTACAAGACATAGTAAAAGGGAAAATGACAAGGACGAAACTGGAAATATTCTGTTAAAATACGTTTTTACCAGTCTATAATCTAGCACAAAAAGGGGGGCCTGTCCCCCTCTGGATCCACCTATGTATATCTTAGGGGATGACATTTGATTCTAAGAGGGATCTGGAAGTTTTTTTTTAGAAATAAATATTCTGGTCAGGTCATGAGCAAAAATAAAATAAATACCCTGTCACGCAACGAATCAAAACGAAATACAGCATAGACAACTTGATAATAAATGAAAAAAATATAAAAAAAAATGTCGCTCGTAAACATCAGAGCCTAGGAGGTTTTATTCAGAATTCCTGCGTAAATAAATTCGGTGTTTTGCCATTGTGTTATCCTTGCTAGCTAAGACAATGGCCAAATTTTTTACACAAATATACCTATAAATTTGGTGGTCTATTTAGCATAAAAAACAAACAAGCAAGTTGCCAATGTGTTAGACAGCAAGATAATTTTGCAGTTAGGGGCGACGTAACCCAATTTCGACATCGAGAGGTGCGTTGGGAGGGGCTAATAATGTTTTCAAAGTAAAGAAATATTGTTTTCTGACAGAAAAAAGGGGATGCGATCCTGCCACATCTCCTTTGTATGAACTAAGAGTACATCTCTGCTTCGAAATCTGAACGGCTACTTCTTTTTTGGTATACATTGATAATATTTACGGTCTACATTTGAAAGGACAGACACAAATTTTAAATCAGAATTGAAAATAATTTGAAATTTTTTCAGTGTTATACCAAAACGCGTCATGGCACGGCAATAACTGTTTGATATTTCACATTTGTTAAGAAGACAGACCCATATGTATGATGAACCCACGGGAGGATATCCTAGAACCATGGTATTTATTCTTTCACTTTAGTATATTTTTTACAAGCAAATTTTTTTAAATTAGTATACTTAACAGATTTTAAAGGGGAATAAGCATGATTGATATTTACCGTGGTTTTAAACAGGCAAGTTTACCTGACGATTTCGCACAAACGGCTTGAGAAAATTGAAAATTATAACGATTTTCTATCAAGGTACTAAAATCACTATCTAAAAATGTGTAAATCTGAAAAAAAAGTTATGACCTTTGCATTTCACCTTTAAGACATGCAATACAAAAACCTCTTCTATAAATTATATAAACAAGCATATCTACCTTTATTTGTTCGCCAAATGTCCTACTTCTTTTGTGATTTCGAGTTTTACTGGAACTTTCATTCATACCACTAGCATTGTTAAACTAGAAAGAAAATGAATACAAATAAAAATTACACATCAACTGAAGATTAGATTCTTCTATGACAAAAAGTCAAATACATTTTTAAGTTTTTAATTTCCATCCATTGAAAGGAAATTTGCCTGAATTCCAATGCAGAAATATAACCACTGTGGTGCATACAAATATTAAGAAAATTTAACCAACTGGTTAAACTTGCTAAGAATATGAGAAATA
Organism: Bathymodiolus brooksi; assembly: GCA_963680875.1. Lineage (NCBI taxonomy): Eukaryota > Metazoa > Mollusca > Bivalvia > Mytilida > Modiolidae > Bathymodiolus > Bathymodiolus brooksi. The sequence goes on along the minus strand of OY804577.1, from coordinate 69,545,549 downwards.
CATTGTAAAATCCTTATATGAAAATAAACAATTGTAGATTGGTGGGTGGTAGAGGATGCTACATTATATATTGAAGAGAACAATGAACTGTCAAGAAATAAAACAAATCTCCACATAATGGATCAGTCCAGAGAATAAATAAAAATCTAGTGTACTGATCACATAGATATATTCCAGAATTGAACTGAGATCAAACTTACTTGTGTATTTCTTGATTTACTATGTCATGTTCTTGTCTTGTAGACAATACATGTGCATACATATCTTTTTCAGTAATTCTTTTGATGTGCCAACTCGGATATAGACTATACATACCTGTTTCAGAAGTTTTTTGTTTTGTGCAGACTCTGGCATAGACTGTACATGTGCATACATACCTGTTTGAGTAGTTTTTTCTTTCGTGCTGACTCTGGCATAGATTGTACATGTGCATACAATTGTGCCAGGGCTACTTGTGTGTCAGTATCAGAATCAGAAGATGATTTTCTGTCCACAAAAGTAAACACAGTGTTGACTGCTGTGGATGATGTAGACTTCTGTAAAATAACACATGTAATCAATCAAAAAAGATTCAGTTTTCTACGACTGTAATCATTATTTTGTCCTGAAATACTTAGGCAATTTTTTTGCGAATAGAAGTTACCAAACACGAGAAGTAAATAACAACTTTTCTTGCTTTAATGTGAAAATAGGAACACTTTATCTGGTTAGTATGTGCTAAGTGTGACAGAAGTGCATTAACTTTAATACAAGACTTTTTCTCTAGTGTCAATTTTTATTCAATCTTTTATTTTTTAAATATATAGAGCCATACCTCCAGATTCTACCACCATCGGGAAAGTCCTGCACAGGAGCAACCCCATTAGAATCTATATACCAAGGTAAGGGTTTATTTGACTCCAAATTAGTCTTCAGAGGAAAAATTTTCCAAGTACAAAATCATTGTACAATCATATAACTGTTGTTCTTCTAAATAAAGGTTTAAAAATGAAAAAAACTGATATTAAAACTAACCTTAGTTGACATATTTTCTTTATTTTCATTTTTCTGGCTGTATTTGTTTGGTGTTTCCATTTCTTTCCAGAAATTTCCTACATCTACTGCCAATTCTTTTGGAATCTACACAAAAGATACAAACAAATTAGGATGAGGATTTTGTACTTCATACTATTCAATATATTTTTCCCTCTTTTATACTGGGAATAAAACATAACATGATAAATAATATGACAAGATGCATTAGCATTTTACTATCTCAGTGCATTTGAAATCTAGCCTGATAAGAGTAATGTTCTTTGACGAGAGTGGTCCGATAAGAGGAATCTCCTTTTTTGGTGGGAGTGGCCTTATAAGAGAGGGAACACAGTATTACAACATCCATATGAACCTTGTCGTGTCAACAGGACTTAATATTCTACAGAGGTGACAGGAATAAATGTTGCTATAAGCCAATGCAAAAGAACCAAATATTTAATAATAGTTATTCAAAGGATAAAACTTATAGTCCAGTCAATTTACGAAAAACCCGGAACAAATTGCAAAAGAAAATATAAGTAGCCTGTTATCTTTATATACACATGCTTAAGGAAATATAAAAAGTCGCCACAAAAATAATAAGGGGAAATGCATGAATTTAATCATGAAAAATTAATGATTTGGTCGTGAAAACTATTGTCGGCCATTGTGCTCCGTACGATATTATAAAGTACGGAATCATCTTAGGTATTGCAGATAATGAATAGAATTAAACAAGTTGTTGTTGAAAATTATTCATGAAATATAAATTATGCATCAATATAAAGAAAAACAAGATGAACTGTGAGCTAATGCTCACTTATGATACCCTTGCATATATGTTCAATGTGTATAAAACCAACCAAGTCGGCAAACAGGAAGTAGGAATCTGACGGGTCCAAAATACTTCCCACAATATTGCTTACCAAAATGAAGATTGCAATGAAATATCAGATTTCTGCCATCAATAGTTGCTGAGAAAAATGCGACGAAAAATTAGCATATATATGTTCAATGTGTATAAAAACCAAGTCAGCAAACAGGAAGTAGGAATCTGATGGGTCCAAATGCTTCCCACGATATGGGGTACCTATATGAAGCTTGTGACCAAATATCAGATTTCTGTCATCAATAGTTGCTGAGAAATATGTGACGAAAAATGTGCATATATGTTCAATGTGTATAAAAACCAACTAAGTCGGCAAACAGGAAGTAGGAATCTGACGGGTCCAAAAACTCTTCCCACAATATGGCATACCTATATGAAGCTTGTGACCAAATATCAGATTCCTGTAATCAATAGTTGCTTAGAAAAATGCGACAAAAAATGTGCATATATGTTAAATGTGTATAAAAATCAACAAAGTCGGCAAACAGGAAGTAGGAATCTGACGGGTCAAAAAACGCTTCCCACGATATGGGGTACCTATATGAAACTTGTGACCAAATATCAGATTTCTGCCATCAATAGTTGCTGAGAAAAATGTGACGAAAAATATCTTCGGACGGACAGAGGTAAAACAGTATACCCCTCCCCCTCCCCCCGGTGCAGTGGGGGTATAATAAATACATTATAATCTAAATATATTGTATGATATAATAAATGCACCAGAAATGTACGACCTTTCGCATTTTACCGGACAGAAAGCCGGATTTTTTCCAGACCGACATATTTTGATAAAACGCTCATTAAACATGATTCTTTCACAAAATAAACATTCAGTTGCTCTAAAACTTTATATACAACCATTGCACATATTTTCAATAAATATAAACAAAATACAGATAAAGCAATCGAAAATATCGTTTTAAAAATGGCATAACGTTCAATTTTTTCTGAAAATTACGACAGCCCGTCATGGACAGAAATAACATTGTGATATGTTTAAAAGTTATGTCCATAAATGTATGCCCAATACATCAACTCTTCTATTAAATCTCATGATTTTTTTTACCTTAAATATTGCTATACAAAGAAAGTTATATTCGGAGACAAGGAAGGTCGGATCATCTGATATTTTTTTTTTAGTTTTTATTTAGATAATGCAGAATAATTTGTGTCCCGCATGACTTTCAGGAAGAACATTTAATAACTGTCGGTGCATCATTAGAGCGTTGTCCTTCTTACATTTACTATCGTTTCTGTTTCCACCAGAGCCTACTGTTTATTTTCTATGATGTTCAAATTAATGCAATCATTTATGTAACCTATTAGTAAACTTTGTCAGGCGTGGTGTGGTGATTGACAATAATAAATATCCTTTTATTCTTATTCTTGTTCCATCATGTTCTGTGAATCATAAAATCTTTTCAACAAAAAAAACTTTGGTTAAAGCCGAGTTTCGGTCTTACTTGTAGTTTTATATTTCAGCCAATAAAGTCGACTTCTTAAAATTGGATAATCATACAAATGTCGTGACCGGCTGAAAATCTCAAAATAGTGAACCGAAATAGCTAACAAATTTTCAATGCTGATTAAATTATATAAAAAAATACCTTTCAAATTTTTGAATATTGATCGGCATTTGGTTTGATATTTTTTAATTGTATGATCTTAATTTGCTTTACATACATATAGCTCTGTCTAAATGAAAATGAAACTATTAAACAGTTTATTTAAAACATTATCCAATCAGAACAACGAATCGCTCCCTTCACACCACCTATGATTACCAAACACGGTTTTGTTTGAACAAAAATATTAGTGGAGTTTCATTTAGATATTTTGGGGGTTTGTTGTCATATCAAATTCAGATGGCAATAGGGGTCAGTTTTACGAAGATGTCTTGGGTCTAAATCATGTTTTATGATGGTCTTACGACATATCTTTGTCCCAAGTATATTTACCTAACCGCATCAGTGCACGTGGTGTAATGGTTAACATGAGTGCTTGAGATCGTGGATTTGAGCCCCGATCGGCTAAAACCAAGGACTATAGAATTAGCATTTGTTGCTTCTCCTTTAAGCACGCAGCATTAAGGAAAAAATGTATGGGTAGGGCGACATGTCTATCCACAGACTGTTGTTTCAGTGAGCTAGCTAGCACTATAAAAATCCAACTAAGCGTGTTGGTCTAGTACAAAGCAGACCTCATCATCATCTCATTGAAAACAAGGGCTACGCAAAGCGTGGCGTATCCCCTCGCCTAAAAATTTGACCCAGTGACCTTGAAAATCAATAGGGTTCAGATCCTTGACCTTTGACCTTGAAAATCAATAGGGTTCAGATTCTCTTAAGGACTAAGTATGTACCAAGTTTGGTCAAAATCCATTGAAGGATGCTGATTCTAGTGTTCACAAGGATATTATGCGGTAAAAATTTGACCTGGTCACCTTGACCGTTGACCTTGAAAATCAAAAGGATTCCATATTATCTTAAGGACTAAGTATGTACCAAGTTTGGTCAAAATCCAATGAAGGATGTTGATTCTAGTGTTCACAAGGATGTTACGTGGTAAAATTTGATCCTGTGACCTTGACCTTTGACCTATGACCTTGAAAATCAATAGGCTTCCAGATTTTCTGAAGGACTAAGTATGTACTAAGTTTGGTCAAAATCCATTGAAGGATGTTGATTCTAGAGTGTTCACAAGGATGTTACGGAAGGACGGACGGAAGCGTTACTATATCCCTTCGCAACTTCGTTGGCGAGGGGATAATTGACCCATTGACCTTGAAAATCAATAGGGTTCCAGATTTTCTGAAGGACTAAGTATGTACCAAGTTTGGTCAAAATCCATTGAAGGATGTTGATTCTAGAGTGTTCACAAGGATGTTACGGAAGGACGGTAGCGTTACTATATCCCTTCGCAACTTCGTTGGTGAGGGGATAATTAACTTGTTCTCACTATGATATAACTGACAAATTGCTGAATTAGCATTAAACAACAATCACTCACTCAATCCAAACCTGTCTTATGCTACGTCAGGTCTTAACATTAGTCACAAAGTTAGGACATCAAAATATATGACTTAAAATGGTCTTAGGATAATTGCTCAACAATCACTCACTCCTAAATTGTAAACAAATATGTCCGTGGTGTACGCTTGAAACGAAATAAAGTATCTAGTGGCCCAGACAATTTTTTAGACCATATATAGTGCGTAAACATAAATTGTCGCGTCTTTTAATTCCACATTTATGTAGAATGTTCCAAAATGACATGCAAAGATCCACCATAGGATCACACGCCTTCCATATATCTTTGCAATTTATTGTTGCTTACTATTATTCACATCTTATGAATATTTTGCATACAAAACATAGTTACTTCAATATAATATAATTAACTTAACTAGCAATATAAACACACATTTGTTTCTGGTCGTGGACCATAGTGGATAACGTGGAGTGACACGGCTCCTGCACACTACTTAAAGACATATTTTGTAGATTTCGAAAAATCCTCTACAAAAGACTATTTTTTTCATCTCTGTCAAACTCTATATACCTTTTCAGTGGCATTCAAAAGTCGCTGACACTGTTGACCTCAGTATCTCTTCCATCATTTCTTTATTGTTTTCATATATTATTGAGGAGGTTAGAGGGTCACTTTCAACAATATTCAGTTATATCGTGGCAGTCAGTTTTAATGGTGAAGCAAACCGGAGTATCCGGAGAAAATCACCGACCCATCGCAAGTCATTGACAAACTTTATCACATAATGTAGTATCTAGTACACCTCGCCATGAGCGTGGTGATAGGCACTGATTACCAAGGAAGTTGTAAATCCATCTACCATACGATCTTGACCATGATGTTCCCTATATAATTATTGAACTTGTTCTCGTACTGAATATAGCTGAAATACTGTTCGATGGAAGTTATTGTTAAACAATAATCAATCCAATATCTTTGTTAAACCGCCCTCAGGTTTATAATGTTTGTCATAATTTCATGGAGATTAACTAACACAAAAGGGTCTTTTGGAATCGAAACTACACAAAAGCATCTTAGTTGACAGTGTATTTATTAATTCCATGATAAAAATTCCACTTATTATTAACTATGCCGAACAATTAAAAGTGCCACCCTTGAACACACCACCTCACCCCCTTCCAGGTTCATATGCCCCTGCATTGCTTATTGATTTCATAGGAATTCAGAAGAATTTTACCAAATTAAATACAATTTTTTATCTTAATTGTTCGTGTAATACCATACTGATGATGCTGTCAGAAAAATTAGTTCAATGACAACTGAATCGCTTGTATGATTATTCGTGCACTACTAGTATTTGAGATCACGAATTTTGTAGTGTCGAAGACAAAAATTGAGGAATCATTATAGAACACCCCCATACATATTTTGCTCTACTTTTAAAATCAAATGGCCAAGCAGATTAAGAGAAAATGATATAAATATGAAATTTTAAGGGTGAAAACACATTACCGTTGCTTAAGAGTTTTCCTTGTTGCCATGGTACCTGCACGTTGCCATGTCAGGCCTCGACATTAACGTTTGTCTGATTGTCCGGTACCAGTGAAAACTGACGTCGAACAAGTAGATTTTGTATTACGGTTGTCCGACGGGACAAGTGAAAAAATCAGAGATTCCCAAACGTGCCGGTATGACGGACAAATCTATTTCCACTGGTATAAAATACTGGGTTTGTTGTATAAAAGAGCCCTGTTTGATCTCCAATTTGTCCATAATTTATTTTGATTAAAACTAAAGTGAAATGCCAGATCAAAACTCTTTTATTGTATCATTTATCGTTCCTCCATATGAAGTTCAAGGACATTGACAAAATTAAAGTCGCAATCTCAGAAACGCTTTAATGAACGGAAATATCAATATTTGAAATATAAGAACAAGAATCACTCCAGAACGGACATGTAAAAATTATCGGATATCAATTTGGCGCCAAATTTAAACTTGTCTTTTGTGCAAAATACGATAGAGGACTTGATTTAGGCTTTTGGGAAATATTGAAACCTTTGAAATGGACAAATATTACAAGCTTTTTCCTGATCTGGTTGAAAAGATCCACTAAAATTTTTATTTCTCTGTGAATTTAAATAAAATACTTTGCTTTAATTATATCGCTTATTTCTGGTAAAAAAAATATACCTAGATACTGGTATATATAGTATCTAGGTATATTTTTTTTTACCAGAAACAAGGATTTATATAACACAAATATGAGTTATTACAATTTGTGTGGTATTGGATCACAACACAGTAATATTTCAAAAGGAAAAAAAAAAGGGGGGTGGGTACTTATAAAAATCACTGGTATGCAAGACTCCAATCAAGGTAGACAGAAATAAAAATGTGACATTGAATATATGTCCTTAAGGTAGTTATGAATAAAAAAAACCAGAACAAATCAGTTCAGGCAGCTTTAACTATTTACTAAATTTGGGCAGGGTAACGTCAGAGGGGTCGCAATACAATGTTTCGATTAATCGCAATTGACTTCTCCCAGAAGTCTCCCCACTTCTCTCTGTTGTCTCCCACTTCTCCCTGTGAGTTCTCTGAAAGAGAAGTCACTTCTCCCTCTAATTTGAAAGTAGTGCGAACCCTGGATAATTATTCTCTAGTTTTTGTAATTTTTATTAATTTTTTCGGACAACTAAAAGATTGAGTCGGACAAGTACTTTTTTTAGTTAGTTATCCGAAGGGACAAGTTGAAAACTATGTTAATGTAGAGGCCTGCATGTGTATCATCATATTGTAATTTTATTCAAGTATGATATTTAAAACAAAGCCATATTTGTTTTTGAAGATATGCTTAACAAGATGAACTGTGAGCTAATGCTCACTTATGATACCCCCGCTCTTCGGCAAACAGGAAGTAGGAATCTAACGGGTCAAAAAACGCTTCCCACGATATGGGGTACCTATATGAAGCTTGTGACCAAATATCAGATTTCTGCCATCAATAGTTGCTGAGAAAAATGCGACTAAAAATGTGCATATACAAAATGTATGTTCAATGTGTATAAAAATCAACTAAGTCGGCAAACAGGAAGTAGGAATCTGATGGGTCCAAAAACGCTACCCACAATATGGTATACCTATATGAAGCTTGTGACCAAATATCAGATTTCTGCCATCAATAGTTGCTGAGAAAAATGTGACGAAAAATGTGCATATATGTTCAATGTGTATAAAAACCAACTAAGTCGGCAAACAGGAAGTAGGAATCTGATGGGCCCAAAAACGCTACCCACAATATGGTATACCTATATGACGCTTGTGACCAAATATCAGATTTCTGCCATCAACAGTTACTGAGAAAAATGTGGCGAAAAATATCTTGGACGGACGGACAGACGTAAAACAGTATACCCCCCTCCCCCTTCGGGGAGTGGGGGTATAAAAAATAATGTCAGTTTTGAAGGTTGCTACACAGCTCTTCCCATCAGCCTCGCTGATTTACTTGAGATAATGTTTGTCTTGACCTTCACAGTGGCCATTATTCTATATTCAAGCAAGTTTAAAGTAATATGAAATGCCAAAATCATTATTTTCAGTTTTCTAAAAATTTATGATATATGTACAAAGAACGTAAACCATTCACTTTTTGAGAGCTACGATGTATAATTCAGGAGAAAACGTCATTTTATTCTGTCTTCGATAATTCTTGCTACCCGGACAATAATGCAAATCATATGCTATTGACCTCAGATTTGAACTCATTCGGTAGAGATTGTGCGCATGCTCCGTTATAGTCTTGACAGGCAACATCATTTTCGTTTCGATTTACATTCCATTATTTTCCATTCAATCCACGATTAAAAATAATTTTCCCTTAGCGAAACGTTAAACAAGGATCTCTTTACCTGGAAAATAAATATATATCACCATCTATGATCTAAACTGCCGTAAATGTCTTTTAACGGCATTATGTGTATAATCAAGGACGTATATAGAATCTTATATACGTCCTTGGTATAATTCAGCCAGTAAGGGGACACTGCATACGCAACTTGTAATTATGTTAAAACATTAGGTTTTTTTTATATTAAAAATGAATACTACTTTGTTTCAAATCTATTTAAAATTTATTTGGCCTAAGAGACAAGAATGTGAAAGAAGGCACACATTCTTTATCTCATAATAATATATAGGCAAATAATTTGATTTTGAGGGGGACTGGCAAGATTAATCAGGTTAGAATATTTGACAGAAAATTCATTCGACACATAGTGCAGGTTATAACATTGTTTACTCAGTTCAGGCCAGATTATTTTTTTTTATAACATTGGGTGGCCAGATTATTTATTTAATATTTTATTTACAAAAACTGCCAGACAACCCCCCCCGGCAGAATAAATTGGTTGTCCCCAAAACAAACCAGGAATTAAACGAACCAAGTTATGAAATGGTTGGTGTCAAAATAACGGCAGGATTTGAAATTAGCGGTCGCCCACTCGCCATTTGCGAGTAAATTTCAGTGTGGGCCCTTAAAAATCTCATCTCAGTCGTCCACTTGGCGAGTGAAAATTAGAAAAAATAAAATAGTGTAAATCTAGATGTAATAATTCCTATTCACCAAGATCGAAATCCAAAAAATATTGACATTTCCATTGATCGATTTTAAGCCCTGATTTTTTGTTTTGATATTAAACTGATAACCGCTTATATTACGCTTCGCTCTATGAACTTAGAGTAACGAAGTGTAGTAGCCCGGGAACCAGCTTATTTTGATATATGCGAATCTTATCTCCAGTTAAGGAGATTTACGGCTGTTCTATTTGACACCTCCATATAAAGATGTCAATTTTTGCATTAATTTTGCGTCATTTATGGATTGAAATAAAGAATTTAGTTGTTGTTGTAAAGGGATTTAGGTAACAAATAATTCTTTTAACAACGATGATTTCTCTGTTGTCTTTATATTGCACAAACCATGCCGTTTTCTGTCGAGTCATATTACGGAATTTTATAGTACACTTTTCCGACTTTAATTTTACATGTTCGCTCAAAATATCCGGTTGGCGGGCACGCTATGCGCACCTCATGGGCCCTAACAAATTGTGTGGGCTACCAAAATTAATTTGGCAGGGGTCCACTTGGCCCCTAAAATATTTCCTTAGCTTCAAACCCTGAACGGTGACAAATTATGGACAAAATAAGTCGTATTTTTTTTCTTGTTGATTTTTTATTTTCTTCTCTGACAACTCCAAATGTTTTCATCGTAATGGTTTTGAAATGTACATACTAATAATAATTTACACAGTTTGTACATGCGATACGTTATTTCCGACGAGGATTTTAAATTCTGAGATTTCCCCAAATGGGGCCCTGTGTCATTCATTATTACCGATTTCAATGATTTTGTCCAGTTTTTCGAATAAACTGATTAAGTCAGAATGAAATTCATTGCAGTTGATAATCTTTAAGGTAAAACATACATGAAATAATTTCTTTGCAAGGCAAGAAATGCAAGAAATTTAACTTCTTTCAAAACCAGAATGATACATGTGCTCACCTGTTTACGTTGGTGATGAAATTTCATGATCGGCAATCATCGGAACGGTGCATCTGAAAGTTAATTAGCCGCCATTGTCTTGACAAAACACGTACGAGATGAAATGATTTTCTGTTCTTAATCACAGATGATTGCAATTTTCGTCCTCAAACATGCACGAATGGTTTTAGTTTTTAGGGAATGTAAACATATCAAGAATATTTTTGAAGATGTTTATTTCACCAAAAGCTCGTTTCATATTACTTTAAATTAAGCATGATATACAATTAAGCCTTTTTGGGCAAAGGTTAATGATAACACACTCAGAAGACCTCACAAATAATAACCGGTGGTTATCAATAATCTAACCATTTATATCAGATTTCTAATGATCTCATACTCTCCATCCTTACTTTCTGAAAGGTAGTATAAAATATGTACTATACACACGATTGGATTGCATTTACATGTTTATTAGTCACTGTCACTAGTATTATTACCTTAAATATTGAAGGGCCGTACTCAATCATGAAGGCAACAGCTTTACACACTACTGGGGATATCCATTGCAACTCTGAAGCACTCAACTGGAAAACAGATATATATAATATATATATAAAGCTTTTAGTAACATCACAACATATCATGATTAATGTTCAAAGATAAAATTCAGGATAAACTCACAAGTTTTAACTGAATATTTCTGTTGGCACATCACCATCAATCTTTACTTTAGACACTTTTTGTTGAATAAGTTTTCCATATCAAATATACTGTGGTAAAAGAAGTACAATATTGAATTCATTTGCAATTTTTATTTTCCAATTTTGAAGTCAAAGTTCTAATGTTATGAGCTACACAGATATCCTTTGCCCCTGACCTTATAATGAGCTTTGTAGTTAGAGTAACACAACTGGTGCCACATGTGGAGCAGGAACTGCCTACCCTTCCGAAGCACACAAGTTCACCCCCAGTTTTTAGTGGGGTTCGTGTTGCTTCAATTCTGTGTAATGTTTTTGTATAGATTGTTGTTTGTCCTTTTTCTTTCAGCTATTGTGTTGTCTGTCCTTCAATTTATGGCTTCTGCTTACCCCTTTGTGTTTATCTTCAAACTTTTCTTAGCCCCAACTATGACAAGGGAGATAAATACCTTTCTAGAGCATAACAGATGAGGAGCAAAAAGTGTCCCTAGTGACTGTGCTGTCATCATGTTACCGCTGGACTTGGTGACTTTATGTAACAGATCAATCAAACACTCCAGTAACAGGTAGTTGTCCGATGGTAGGAGGAGGAATAGAAGTTGTAAAGTCTTCAGCTGTTTGGCACGAGCTTTAGCCTTGTCCTTGTCTAGCACTATATTAGAACCCATTTCTGAAAATTAAAAACATTATTAAGTCAACAAATAATATCTTTAGATTGATACAGAGAAAGTACAGTGAAACCTGTCTAAAACGAATCTTCTTTGGACCAACTTTTGTGTTCAGAATAGACAGGTGTTTGTTTTTAACAGGTTAAATTAACAAGTGAATTTATAATTCTTTTTATATATGATTGTGGTTTAGACAGGTTTCACTGTATATCATACTAGATATGTCCAGTAAAACAGCAGTCTAAAATATGATTGATTTCTACAAAAGGATAAGAAGACTGCGAGACTGTGTCCTTAATATTAAAATCGCAGCGTAAAATATAAAAGTTTACAAAACAGTGATATAATTATAACACTTTTTTGTAAACTTTTATATTTTACGTAACAATTTTGACTTTTTTTTTTAATATTGATCACCCAGACTTGTAAAATTGAGGAGTTTCTGCAAATTCTAAGTTATACATGAATTATTGGTCCAGGGATAGCTCACAGATTTATTTTTGAAAATGGGTCTCTCATTGGTCACACATATCAACATCTTGAACATGGCGTCCGATTTTCTCTAAACCACTTCACTTCGGACACTCAGTAGTGGTACCAAGTTATATTTTTATTGCTTTAACTACCAAATTTATAAAATTCTAATTTTAAACTTTTATCTGATGTTTTTTTCATTACAATTCAATATAATACGAAAAAACCTGAAAAATATATTCTTTTAGATAATGCTGATAACGTTATGGATAATCTATTCGTTGTGGCTTATCATGTTCACAAATTTATTTTTGGGGTATGAGCTGTCCATTGTAGTTATTTTAATCTCTGTCTACGCTATGACCGTCTGTTGACCAATCATGGTTAATTTTGGTGTCTTAGGTGTAATGCGGAACGTAAGAAGTGATCGTATTGGTCGTGCGATGTTTTGCGAACGGTACAGATTTCCTTTTCTGTCCGACACACTGTCATGTGAGCAACACATGTTATATGCTTATATATCCTGTAAGTGGAGGTAGTGTTTTTATCAAAACGACAAGAAACAACTCTGTGTGAAAAATGGACGACTCTTCAAAGATGGTCAGTTATTAATTTTACTGTTTAAAAATCGTCTTAAAGTATTCTGTCCTTCTAAAGACGTTTGCCACTTTATCGCCTATTTTTTTTTTCAATTAAATTATTAATTTAAAAAGCTTTCAATCGTAGTTAACAGTAGTTACAAATGCACAAGACTGTAAAATCTGCCTTTTGTCTTTTTTTTTACTTATGATGTATGATTCGAATAATACATTGTATATTCTAAAACATAATTTAAAAGTTAAGATATCAATCCTGTTAATGAGAATTTTAGTGGGTGGTATTTTGGCATCACATATCTAATGCTTTCTATTCAACCAAATTCTTACCAACAATTTGTAAATGCGCTTCATAATTCTTTTCAGTCAGTAGAGGGTCAGGAAGCTCTCCCAGATAGTTCTTTAGCACTGTAGCACAATCATGTGGAGAGAATGTTCCATCATCAAGTGATGTCAGAGATCCATCACTCAACCATTGCTTTAACACCCTCTGTCTGGCCACATTGCCAGTCTTCCTGAATAACCCCACCGTAGTAATATCTACAACATAAATACACAAATCTTAATAAAAATTGATTATTTCTTTTAGGCTAAGAAGAGAAACTTGAAACAGAGTTTCAAATTACCTGTATATATAAAACAAATTAATTTAAAACAAATTAAGAATGCAAATATTTCCAGTTACCGGTAAATTGAATTAGCTATGAAAAAAATTTAATCAGTGATAGTCAACAATTCCACCAATATCAACAAATGAATAATTACCTCTCACCTCAAATCATAGAACATTAAAAAAAACATGAAATATATATGACATTGGAAATCCAGGTACTGGTTTTGGACAGGCACAAAAATGTGGCAGGATTAAACTGTTTAATGGGATATCAACCCTCCTCCTCTTGATAATTGAATCTCTAATGGCAATACAAATATAATGATAAAAAACCTGCACAGATTCGTTTCCACTCAAAAAGACCATGTGCTATCACAAAAAAGATTGACAATATGGAAAGACAATAGCCCGGTCAGTGAATGCTCACAGCTAACTGACTACTAGCTAGGAAGGTAGAATTTGGTTAAAGAACATTACTATTAGGACAAAAAATCATAACTGATACATCTAACAGATTTAATATCAATTACTGAATTAGTCATAAATAAAATGCTAAACTTTCTACTCACTCTCAAATCTTCCCAAGAACTCTATTAACTTATAGATGATGGCCACATTTTCCGAGGTCAAAGGTGAACCAAAGAGGCTCTGTTTGTCACCTAAAATAAATGATAAAATGTTGCTAATAAAACTTTATTGTTAGATGTAATTTGTTGCTTAGTTTTACACTACAAGTTTTGGATTCTTATGGTTTAATATTGATGCATATTAACAACTACAAGTGCCTGACTGACATATCAAACTTTCAGTATAAACATCACCATACTGGGATAGTTGAAAATAACATTTAAAAGGGCTTTAATAATTCATGTAGAAAATGATCTGTTGGACCCTAATTTGTATTATTAGGACACAATAGTATTTCCCATGTGAACCCAACAAGGGCTCAAAATCCTAATCCATCATATGTATGAAAATGTATAGTATATCCAATGAACAGAAAAAAATATATGATATATTTTCCCTATTAATTATTACACAGAATTTGGATAACCATTTTTGTTTGTTTAATCAGCAGCAATGTTTTATTTATTCAACCGCTAGCTTTTTGTCGAAATTGAGAGCAAAGAAGGTAGAAAAATTACGTAACTCGTCATAAAACAGCTTCAACAAATGACGGCTTAACGGAAATTTCGAAAATGAAATACCGCAAACGTTAACTCAAAAATGTTGAAGTCATTCAGGCAGAAATAGTAGGTCATGGTGACCTATATTTGTGTGCGATGTTTTTAACTGTCCACGACAAACTCACATGTGAAGTTTCATCAACCTGGACCAAGTAGTTTGTCTACATTGAACCTAAACGCAAACGTTAATGCAAAAATGTCGAAGTCATTCAGGCAGAAATAATAGGTCACGGTGACCTATATTTGTGTGCAATGTTTTTAACTGTCCACGACAAACTCACATGTGAAGTTTCATCAACCTGGACCAAGTAGTTTGTCTACATTGGACCTAAACTCAAACGTTAACGCAAAAATGTCGAAGTCATTCAGGCAGAAATAGTAGGTCACAGTGATTTTAACTGTCCATGACAAACTCACATGTGAAGTTTCATCAACCTGGGCCATGTAGTTTGTCTACATCGCAGAGGTGACGACATAAGCTCGCTTCCTGTAGTTGGTACAGGCAAGTTAAAAACTAAAAAAAAAATTGGAAACTTTATGTATCAGTCTTCGAAAAAAGTGACAACAATGTACATGTAATAAGAAATGCCAAATGGACCAAAAACAATATGTCTTTCTATGTTATTTTGGAGACTGAATAAAAACTAAATAAAATTAAAAGATAAAATTTTCAAGTAAACTACTTACTTTTTTTCCTATAGAATGGTGTTGATGATTTACATTTCTTTTGTTCTACTCTGTCTACTACTTTAGTGCCACTAAACATATTATCTAACTTGTCTCCATCTAAATCTAACAGGAAAGACAGGTGCATCCGAACCAATGTCTGAAACTTCTCTGGCATACAGTTACGGAGTCTGCACACATTCTTTTGTGCCTCAGATTGCCTGAGGCGCAGGGTAGGTGTAGACATATCATAGGCTGAAATAAAAGAAATTCTGCCATTACTACTTTTATAAAAAGTAAGAAAGTTTGTATCGATCATTTAACATACATACATACTGTATACATACATGTATAGGTGACTGTTTGAAAAATAGAATACATGTACTTTACTGATGAAATTCACATTCCAAGAATAGGATAAAAATCAATCATTAAAGAAAACTAAATGTCAACAAACACAGGCAATTCTTTTGTACTAAAATGAAAAACAAAAAAAATAACACCATGGATTGGATGTTGGAACAGTTCCAAAATCCAATTGAAAAAATCATGCAAGAGACAAAATTGATACCCCTATCCCACATACATGTACATGACCGCTCACTTTTGTGGTTTGGAACAGGCACTTCAATAAAAAGATTCTCAAATTTCATTGGACAGGCATAATAATAATTCTTCAATAAGTTTTTTTTTTTTAATTACATGTACTATAAAGTTCAAATTGCAAGACATTTATTTTAATATTCTATTTGAAGTCAGAGTATTATTTTTTTTTAGAGAAAAAGCAAATTCCAACTTTGGATGAATAAAACTGTTTTACTCACTTTTTTGTATAAACATGATTTCTCTCTACCAATTTTATATGTTCAGTTACAAATTCACAACAAACTTGGTCAAATTTCAAATAACAATTGTTTATTGGTACTAATGACACACAGTTTTTATGGACTCCTAGAATCTATTTCACAGTGACATTGTGGATTACACAGTCAAGACAATACATTAGATATAATGGGTGTTTAGATCCCTGGGGAGTCCTCCACAAGTTTATTAGTTTTGCCACCACAGGGCCAGAATACCCTGGGATGTCATAGAAAGATTACCCAGTGTGAAATTGCAAGTTTATTGTCAACAGTTTACAATGAAAATCTGGTTTGAATAAAAAAGAAAAGGGTCAAGTTAAAGTCAGTCATTGAGAAAAAAAGCTGCAATGATATTACCTCTCTGTGATCCAATAAACTGACTGACCAGCACAAAAACATCTAAAGAAACCACTGCACATGACTCATTTAACTGCATTGCAACTGACCAGACCATTTCAAGTCATACAAAATAAAACTAGCATTTTTTTCAAATATAAAGCATTCTTCTTCACTCAACATCTGTAGTTGATGAAATAAATATGATCAGATGAAAGTCATTTCTACAATAGGATCATATGAAGTAAATTGTTACATGTGGGGTATAAAGTTATAGTGACATTTAATATGTCCAAACAATACAAATTAACATTCAAAAGATGGCTATAGAATGCTTAATTTGTCATTTATTGTATTATGTTTGTTGAAGATGAAAATTTGTTTTACAAAAAAAAAAGACATTTTATTTAGCCAATCACTTACATTGTTTCTGTTAGTTATCAAGAACTATCTGGAGGAAAAAATGAGTTTATATGTACAATATGTATAAAGGTTCTTCTCTTTAGTGTGTTTAACCAGTTTTACAGTTAACAAAATTTACAAAATATTTTTTCTAGTTATATTTCTACATGATAATTCCAACCAATTTCCTTTCAACAGTCACTAAAGACGATGGAAATTAACGATTTAAAAATATTTTGGACATAAGGAGAAACAGATTATCCTTATTGTTACCAGTGGATTATGATATTTCTCCGACTAGAATAATTTCTACGCTATCTTAGAGTGGAAGAATATTGTAATTTAATGGGAAGAGAAGAATCTATATTTACATGCTGTAACCTAAAAGTAAAATTTCACCATACCATATAATAAATAGTGTGATATATACCCTTGTCTTATAATACTTGTTTCTTTACCTCTAAACACATTATACAAAGACTACAAATTGATTTTTTTTTTAAATGTTTTTTAAATGTTTTTAAATGATATAATAAATGATTTAAATTATAGGAGATGGCTATCTCTACATCAACATAACTGTCCAATCACAATAGCCTGTGGTCAAGTTGATTGAACTAAGACCAGACATAACAAGCCATTTAATTAACTGTAAAATGGACTTATAACAGAAATCCCTTTGATGTAGTCAATCTTTTATGGACATCCATAGCTTCAGGATACTATATGTATCTATAATGAGTCCCTAATTGTCAAGTGGAATCAGATTTCACAACTTTTCCACTGGGACTACCATGGAGGTTTAACACTTGGTGAATGAAGCAACTGTAATAAGATTATACACAGAATTGATTTCTTTAAAAATAAAAACATCTTGATGATGTAATAACTCTGATGAGTATAGATTTTAGCCTGGAGCTTTGTCAGCTGCTTTTGGCAAGGTCCAAGCAGATGCTTAAAAGATGCTGAAAAATACATCTCTATTGGAATATTGAAATATTTTGAAAACATTCTGATGCAAAACAGGGGATACAGAAATTTATTTAACTTTCAGGAATTAAATCAACACACAATTCCATTATTGTCTTTGAATTGGACATATCCACCCAATCATACACAACAAAAATCTAAAACCATGTCCCTGATGTTCTATAAATATTGTATGTCGATTTCATTCTACAAAACTTACAAAATTACTCTGTGGGGGTTTTTTTTCAAAAGAATTAAGTCCTAGAAAGAAGACAAAAATTTCCTTCCCAGTGTATTAATATAGATTGAATATAATGTCTTTGGTCAAAAATATATGTTCATTTGATTTTCATCCATGAAAAAAATACAAGAAAATTTTATTAAAAAAAAATAAATATCATAAATTTGCTATAAAACAATACATATTGCACTTGTTTATAAATTAATTGCAAAAAAGATAGAGAAAATTTGACCTTATCAATAGCATTGCATTGGTTAAATTAATAATTTATAATAATAAATTAATAAAGTATTGACTGTAAAAAAAAACTACAAACTTTGGATTTTTTCCTTAAATGAATTGTTACTACGAGATGTTCATTCTGAGCATATTTATATTATCAAGTCATCAAAATTTATTAACTGGCATTCAGATAAAACAAAAAAATGACAACCACATCAGTCTGGTGGTAGACAAATCCCTCCCTTGTAACACATCAACCAGTCTATATGTGCTTCAGAGGAGAAACCGTAAATATGTGTACCAAATTTATAGTCAAATCACAAATTTGTGTCCTCAATTTCAGCCTATAGCTATATTCTTATTTTTCCTTTGAATTCCCATTAAAAATTTGCATCTCATGCTTTTTGATTGTCTTGCAAACCCATAATTATCCTCCACTTCAGGGGAGTGCACTAACCATTACACCATCAGGTGGATTAGACTCAAAAGAACCTCAAAAATAATTTCAAAACATTTCAGGTAAATTAATTTTTCAAGCTGGCAGCTGGTCTTATTAGTAACTTCTGAATTGGAGAGGCCAGAGCTTACAATATTAATTTTGACTCTGTATAATTGGGCAGAAAATTAAAGTTTATTTGAACAGACAGCTGAAGGGCTCCTAAAGACAATTATTTGTACATTTCAAGTAATTAATGAAGATGCCAATCTTGTGTCTTTTATCACAATTTAATGGCCAGCAAGTGATTAGGGATTTACTCATAAATCAAACATCCATGATTGATCCATGATAACATGGCCATTGATGACTTTACCATAAACCACATTACAGCATTTATCTTCTCCAGACATTGAAATTAAAATTTTTAATTAATTTGAACTGTCATTCTACATCCCATGGATTAGAATTTAGATTCCTCTGTAACTTAAATTGCTCTACCAAATCTCTAGACATTAGGAAATAGTTTTAAAAATTTATGGTTATTTTCAACCTTTAAGATAAAACATTTTTATGTGTTATGGGTCAGTGTATTAAATGGGACATATAGTCCAGGCAAAGTGATAATGATTATCTTCTTCTAGAAATAATTGATGTCCATGGGACAATCCTGGCACCATTAACACCACCAAAGTCACATTATAAAAGAACTTCATCCTAATTTCAGTGTCAATTTGTCCAATCATTCAAAACTTTTTTCTATAATTTACTAGATCAAATAACTTTCATTCAAACTGAACACTAAAGAAAATGGTGTTAATATCCTCCTATTCTGTCAATTCTAACAAATTATACTATAAATAAAGCATTGCCATAAGTTGTAAGCGAAAAAAAAAAATCTAAATCTATATTTAATTTATGTTTGACCATTACTCCCAAGATCAACAGGTCAAATTTAAATGGAACTTCATTCAATTTGGACACACAAGTAAATGGTGACTTCCTCCCCATCGCTTATTATCTTTTCATTGAAAGCAAATTACACTATGAGATAGTCATTATAACAATACGATGAGAGAACAATTCTGGTCTATTTTCTATTTGCGCTTTCGGTCATTATGTTTGAGATCAACAGGTTATTTCTCTATTGACCATACAGAAGAATGCCAAGTGACTATAATAGCTTTCAGATAAATGACTGATCTCACATTTATGTATCCAGCTATATATTCAATGAAAATGGTCCATGTACCTTTTTGTTCAATCAATATGCACAAGATATTTGTTACTGAATTCTATTTGATGAAAAAAGGGGAAAAACTGTTTCCATTATTTCTACAAAAATAACTGGATGTATCATTTTGTTTCTTAGAAAAATCAAAATGACTTACAAATCTAAACTGCATAACTTAGTGACACAAACTACAGTAAATGGTGCTCTAAAATAATTTCTTTTTTCAATGTTATAGTGTATATAAACTACTGGTAACAGGACATATACAAGTATCAACAACCAGGACATATACAAACTACCAGGATACATATAAACTACCAGGACATACACAAACTACCAGGACATATACAAACTACCAGGACATATACAAACTACCAGGATACATATAAACTACCAGGACATATACAAACTACCAGGATACATATAAACTACCAGGACATATACAAACTACCAGGACATATACAAACTACCAGGATACATATAAACTACCAGGACATATACAAACTACCAGGATACATATAAACTACCAGGATATATACAATCTACCAGGATATATATAAACTACCAGGACATATACAAACTACCAGGATACATATAAACTACCAGGACATATACAAACTACCAGGATACATATAAACTACCAGGACATATACAAACTACCAGGATACATATAAACTACCAGGACATATACAATCTACCAGGATACATATAAACTACCAGGACATATACAATCTACCAGGATACATATAAACTACCAGGACATATACAAACTACCAGGATACATATAAACTACCAGGACATATACAAACTACCAGGATACATATAAACTACCAGGACATATACAAACTACCAGGATACATATAAACTACCAGGATACATATAAACTACCAGGATACATATAAACTACCAGGACATATACAAACTACCAGGATACATATAAACTACCAGGACATATACAAACTACCAGGATACATATAAACTACCAGGACATATACAAACTACCAGGATACATATAAACTACCAGGACATATACAAACTACCAGGATACATATAAACTACCAGGACATATACAAACTACCAGGATACATATAAACTACCAGGACATATACAAACTACCAGGATACATATAAACTACCAGGACATATACAAACTACCAGGATACATATAAACTACCAGGACATATAAACTACCAGGACATATACAAACTACCAGGATACATATAAACTACCAGGACATATACAAACTACCAGGATACATATAAACTACCAGGACATACACAAACTAACTGGATATATAAAAATTACCAGGACACATATTAACTAACCGGTCTAAGGTCACATACAAACTAGTAAAAGGACACATACAAACTACCAGGACACATATTAACTAACCGGTCTAAGATCACATACAAACTAGTAAAAGGACACATACAAACTACCAGGACACATATTAACTAACCGGTCTAAGGTCACATACAAACTACCAGGACACAGGCTATAGCTACCAGTCTGTGCAATTTATGGGTTAGGGTTTTGGTGTTTAATTAACGCCACTTTCAACAATATTTCAGTTATATCGTAGTACCAGGAGAAAACCACTGACCTGTCGCAAGTCACTGACAAACTTTATAACATAATGTTGCATTGAGTAAACCTCACGATCAACGGGATTCTGAAAATTTCTGAAAATCAACCCCAAATTCCCATAAAATTAAATATAATCTACAGTGATTTTCATATCAGATATTTTCTAATGAATTTAGCAACGAAAATCCCAAATTTCCATAAAATGAAATAATACATATATGATATATGGATTTTAATATACATTATTTCAAAATTAGGAATTATAAATGATCACATTTTCATTTTTTTAACCAAAGGCTATCAATCTCAAGTCTATGTCGTAAGTCAAATATCAAATGAATACATTAATAACTGTCATATCCTGTAGGAAGATTAATAGCCCTTTCCTGTACACAAAGCCCCCCTTTAGTAATAATGGGGTTATCTCCTTTGGTCACAATTACATCAAAAGATCCCCCTATTTGTTGATTCCTGATCACAATTAGTGTTGGAGGTTTAAGACTATTACTTATAGTTAGTATATGTCTTTGATATTAAACAAATTTGATCTTAAGATTACTGTTACATCCTGGGTGTTTATACAGAACAGATAACAATAAACTTATCAGAAAACAAGTTTGCAAATGTTTGCATACTACATGTAACAAGTTGTTGAAAATTCTTTTGATTTACAAGTTTGAAAGCACAAATTCTAGAGAACATTTTTTAAAAAGGCAACATTCCAAGATTTATTTCATAAATAAAATGAAAAACAAAAAAAACCACTGTAAAAAAAGAAAGAAATATTACTGGTACAGTAAACAAAAATTAATATTCAATTGTCAGCTTTTGCAACAGAATTTTCTATAATTTCCATAAAAAAATATTTCATCAGATGTAAATTAAAGTGTACAGCTATATATAACTCACATTTCTATGACATGCTGTTTTTATTATATTGACACAAGATGTCAGAAACTTCAAAGAAATGAACCCCCCCTAGTCTTTACTCTTGAAATATCAACAAGCCTACAAGGCCCTAACAGTAACTAATGTTATTGAATTACATTTTCCCATCATCCATCCTGGGAATTTTTTTTAAGATTCTATAATATATTCATGATTTATTTTAAATAAAGCATATGCCAGTACTAGTAGATGAATTGATTGCTTCAATTTTCAGTAACTAGTCCCAAGAGTTGCCAAATATAAATCAATACATTGATGTCATTGTTATTTCCATTATATAATTTTGAAATCAACTAATAGTATTAAAATAAAATTCCACAATAAAATTTCAATTTCTTTATCAATTTTGAAAATGTTGCTAGCAGCTGTATTGATATACTGTGTATAACACAATATTCAAATACTTAAGAGGGAATAGTCAAATAAACCCCAGCTTTTATGATCCCAGGTGTGTTTGTCCTCAGGACAGTTTGGAATTAACATGAGGGTGTGAAATCCTGGGGGACTGGTGTAAATTAGATGGGTCATAAAATTTAATAATAAACAGACATGATGTAATTAAACCCTATAAGGAATTCTGTGATATTTGTCCATTGAAGATTAAATTAAATATAGAGATAAAAAGACTTCAGATTTTGTTACTCCTTTTTGTACAACAGTTTGACTTGTATCATTGAAGGGAATCAAATCTAAAAATGGCTTTAACATATATATATATGGTAGTTATTGTTTGTGAAAAAAAATCTGATCATAGATGTGTTTTATAAAATAGATCAACATCTGTTGTTAATATACATGGGTTTTTGTCATCACTAAAAAAAAAATTCACCATAATTTTAAACTACAACAAATCTTTTTTTTTTAAGAAAAAAATGTCACTATTCCTTTAATTATTAATATATATAATTAAAATAGTGCTTAGTAAAGATATTGACAATAGAAAAGTCATGTTTTTGTAAAGGACAACAATATTCATTTATTGTCATTTTTTTTTAGCAAAGCATATACACAAGACAACAGCAATGTACAACAGTTTAATAACACATACAATATGCAGTCCCTTGTCTTCATTTCCTACGACTGTTTTATGTAGAAAAATATTGGTTTTGTTTGATCAAATTATTCTAAAGAAAGCTCAGACTGATTTTAGATTTAATTAAATGTACAATGTATAAAGATGTGTATTCCATCTCCTATTTTAGAAACAGTTGTTGCTGAAGCATTCTTTTTTTACCATTTAAAGAGTGTGGTCACTTTTTCTGAATTAATCAATATTCCTATACAAACATTATAAAACATAAAAAAAATAGCCTCCAACCATTACATAATTTGCTATACATTTTTTGCAATATCCTGCTACCTGATATATGTAGAGCGAATGGTAAGAAACGGTACCAGTACAAAGCTATCACGAGAGACTCAGAGGACAGCATTGAAAACAACTGAAACGAAACAACTCTTGCTTCTGCTCTTTTCAGTAAAATTTGGTTGTTATTTGGACATTTTTACAATGCAGGATAAACACAATATACATGTATGTACATTGTCAGTAAAATTAAATTTATTTGCACTAGCTGCAAAACCAGCCAGAAAAGTTTACCAATGACTTGATCTTCTAACTATTTCTAAAACTCAGTAATGAGAATATCAAGAAACTATAATTTTAGTAATATTCAGTAAGAAGGAAAATAAACTTACGTGGAGTAGCTAATACACTGCAATATCTAAATCCTCTTCCAGCACATTTAGGTGTGGACATCATTTTGTATGATTTAATCAACAATTACTAAAACATTCCAATTTCAAATTTCCAGAAAAATGTCACTTTTCAAAGAGAATTCAGTGTCAAAGTCTATGCAAGACTAATTTTCAATAATGATCAAAGCTTGCAATGCAAACAATGAAACATACAGAGACAATTTAAATTTGACACCAGCCCTTATGAAAACAAGTCTATGTAAACAAACTGTCCCTAAAGTTAAATTGCCATTATGTTTTATGCCTTCTGTACACTACAGTAGTGGTTCAATCAATGGAAAGTTTGATTAATGAGAATCTATTGAAATCAAACAGCTAAGCCTTAGGCCAATCATAGGCAACTACCACTCACAGTGGATCATCCACAAATCTGATTGGTCAACTAATCACATGACTTCTTCAATTCAAGGAGATAGATTTACAATCAAAGACTTAAGAGATAATAAATAATTTGTACTACATAAAACTGGTTCTTATTTTTTTTCTTCTACAAGCTGGATAAAAGATTAATTCATCTTTCAATTATTATGTACAAAAAGATTAATGATTGAAAACATATCAACTAGAAACTAGACATATATCCTACTAGTCATTAAATATAGAGTTTTACTATCCTGACCACAGTCCAACACAAATAAATATTTCCAAAGTTATTTGAGAATTATCTCGAGAAAAATACTGTAGTTTAAAAAACAATATTTGTCTTTTTTAATTTGTATAAAATAAAAAAAATAAAACAATTTTACAGAATTCAGGAAATTATAACAAATGAAAAAGATTTAAGCATTATGGGTATTTAATTCCACACTCAAAAATATTTCAATTAGGTATATTGTTTTGGATATTAGGGATTTTACTTTATTTCAGTTATAGCCATTCCAGATTTTAGGTCTTTAGGTATTTGACAGTAAACACTTTCCAATATATTTCAGTTAAGACTCATTCCAGATTTTAGGGTTTTTGCTATTTAACATCAATTTCCAAAATATTTCAGTTAAGTATCATTTCAGATTTTAGGGTTTTGGTATTTGACACCACTTTCCAAAATATTTCAGTTAAGTATCATTTCAGATTTTAGGGTTTTGGTATTTGACACCACTTTCCAAAATATTTCAGCTAAGTATCATTTCAGGTTTTAGGGTTTTGGTATTTGACACCACTTTCCAAAATATTTCAGTTAAGTATCATTCCAGATTTAAGGGTTATCAGTTAATTCTAGATTTAAAATTCTTTAATACAAAACCAAACTGTGTTTTGAATATTTTAAAGGGGCATTATCTGCCAAAATCGTAAATTTGTGTTACCCATAAAAACTATCAGATATGATTGATGCCTTAATAAAACATGTTTCTGTAACTTATAAATGTTATGAAATGTACGCGCATCGGGGAAAAAAGGTGCAACTGCTAGTGTTTTGAGATCGATCAAGAAATGGACACCATCTTATTAATTATCTGCATTGTTTACGGAGTTTGCCAAATCGTCATTAAATCAGTACAACAATGCACTTATCTTATTTTCTGTGAATCTGCTTTTAGTCGGCGTTAATTACGGACAAAGAACCATGCAAGTTTGCAGTTAATAAGCGACAAAATACAAATTATTTGTTTTTACCTGTCACAAGTAAGGTCAGTTGCATACGGAGAAAGCGAGGTCAAATTATGTGCTTGCAAGGAAATAACAAATCGATGGTAATTTTCGTTCTCAAAAGGTGAAAAGTGGTACGATAAGCTGTTTAATGTGAAATATTTACCTTTATTTCATCATTTTAAAGCTATTTACCAATTTCCAAAACATAAATTTTTTTGGGTCAAAATCGTAGCTAATGCCTCTTTAAATTATGAAAATGTAATATAACAATTATATGATTTTTTTTATACATGATAATACAACATCACCAAACATGTCTCATAAAAATAAAAATGAACTGCTCCCCAATTTGAAAGTCTAGGCCTGTGTAGTAAATGTCACATTATGATAGAGAGGATTGTGATTTACTTGTCTTGAATGGAACAATTAACTATTATGTCCCTGTCCAGGGTATAAAGTGCTAGACTTGACAGCCAGACCACAGACCCAGTAATTGACATTAACCTACAGGTGTTGAAAAATGACAGTTCAAAAAGTGAAATCAACAATATTCTTTATAACTTGATCCTATGATTTCTGAATGATATAGATGTTGGAAATTATATAATATAGCCAATTATCTTAGCATGTGCCTAACAGTTTTTTATGCCTTGTCAAAACATTTTGAAATTTTAAGTTGAATTTAAATTCTCTCAATATGACATGGTAATTTTAAAATAGGGGTATACCCTAAGTTATTATGAATTCATGGAAATAAATGCCTTAACTGTCACAAAAAATATGCAGGTACATGTATCATAGGGTTAAAAAATTGCATAAACCTATATAGTAAACAGTCTGTACCAAAAACATTTTGAACTGTATTTTAGAAGAATGTTTTTCTATTTGATTAAGCAAATTTTATGCAATTTTTGGTGCAAGTGGTTTTTGGCACAGATTGGGAAAAAGACATTTGTTGGAAAATTAAAATTAAAAAACTGTCTGTGTATGAATGAGAATAAATAATTTGTTCACTTGCCAAAAAAGATTTTCAAAAGCCAAAAACTAATTATCAGTTGAATCAATAATAAATTTGGCTAGAGAATTTAATTAGCACTTCTTTTAACAATCTTCGATCTACAACCAAATCTAATCAGGCTAATTACATTAATAAGATTTACATCTATAGATCAAGACAAAGAGGTACAAAGCCATTAAACAAATATCAGCTTTTATGTTTTTAATTAGTATGTCCAAGCTAAATATCAAATAGATTATTTGTAGTTGTACAGGTTAAGTAAACAGTAGAAACAATGTTTTTAGAAATTATTAGTTTATTTATGTAATGGGAAAAAAACTCCAAGCATATGTAATACCCAAGCTAATCATTTATGTAATGTTGTTACATGTCAAGAAAGTTCTATACTGGATAATGTTGAATCATGTTTTATAAGTTGTTTTGTAAACATAATTTAGTTTTATTGGCTTTTCAGAAAATATTTTTTAATGGCCGCATAAATAGAGTGATTCTCATGAAAAGGAGAGAAGTCATACAAAAAACAATATTAGATATTGGTTTTGTGAGAAAAAAAAAATTTTGTGATACAAAATCCTATTATTTACAACAAAAATAAATAAAAGTTTTAAATGATCACACTGTACATCACTGGACATCATTAAATGATCAATCATGGAAGCCATTTCCATGTTAACTACCTGTTTATCTTGCAAAATGAAAGTAAGAGTTCACAAATCTGCAGCTAATATTAGAAAGAGACTTTTTTTTTAAATCATTTAAATTTTTTGCTTCATTTTGTTTATTTATATACAAGAACATATCTGTTATATAAGAAAAACAGGAACCAGTAGCAGAAGAAAAGACAACCCAGGAAATATTGTGAAAACAGCCAAGTTGTATTTATATATAATACATTAACAACAGTTAATCATACAGAATTAAGGAACAAAAAAAATAAGATTACCAGTATCTGTCTAATAACGAGATAACACTAATAAAGCTTAATGTGTCAAATGATTTACCCTGAGGATTTGTATAAATGTGTGAGAGTCTGATAAATATTCTATACTGTAGAAAAATCTCTTGATAAAAATAGACAGGTGACAAGACTGTGACAAATGGTTAGAATATGACATAGATGACAACCCAGATTAAATCAGTAACACATATAACCCGATATAAAAACAGGTTATTAAATAATAGTAGACTTCACAGATATCCTTGTATAATACCATTTCATAAATTAATTAATCATATCCTTGTATAATACCATTTCTTAAATTAATTAATCTCAACAGTAAATAGCAATATGTATTATGTTTTACAAATTTAATTTCAATAATTCGAAGTAATTTTTTATACCTACTATAATATCATGAAGGTATCTTTTAATACCTAGATGCTCATATTGAAGACCATGAATTCTTTGAAATATTATGATTAATTAATATTAATATTCAATTCAAATTTAATTTTTGTTGACAACCGACGGATTGTAATTAGCAAGTAGCCAATTCAAAATGAACCTACTAAAAATGGTACCCTTCAACATTATTCAGTATTTTGGATGTTATGGTCAGACACTGACAGAGGATTGAATCTTGTTATTGTAAATAAAAGAATGAAGACAACCATCAGGTTCTTGCAATAAAAATAATCTGAATAATCATGATAATCATTGATAACATAGCAAACAATAAAATCATACTCCATTAGAATAAAAAATAGAGGTCTGATTAACCTTTCTGTATTAAAAATAAAAAGAAGTAGCTCTTAGCTCTTTAAGTTTAAATACTCTTTTTCAATTCTTTCATCTGATAAAAATCATATTTAAAAATAGTAAAATGTGTCTAAACTAAATTCCCTGCTTCCAGTTAAGTAAACTGGTGCATAACATCAGAATGGAAAGAGAGGTGAAGTCGGAAATCAAACTTATCTTGTGTATAAATTTCAAATGATTTGCTTCTGGGTAACTTAACTTATTTAGCAGAAACAAAATGCGGGAATGATAGACATAGGGACATGGATAAAACTTAATGCACCCAATCAATGTCTAGGCTGGGGAGGCATAAAAACACTTCATTGACATGCGATATAACTCTATCCATTCAACATGGCCAACTTTCCTTTCATCCAAACCTGCTGTCAAGATTCTGACTTATGATCTTTTAAATACTCACAAAGCCTCATATCTATAACTTCCAATAAATTGACAAAATAAAGAAGCAATTATGCATTACTACTAGTCTACATGTAGTATTTGTATAAGATTTCTACAACTTTACTACTTCTGGAGTAAATATGAAAATTTAATGAATGTTCAGAAGTAATCCTTAAGTTTTTCCTAATTCAGGACCATTACATATAACTTGCAGATTAACAGATAATTCTTATTATACACGAAGTAAATTACATGTAGTTGTAATTCTCTATAGTAAAAATGAATGCAATCTGTTTAAAATAAGATGGCATGTTTGTGGAAAACAACAAGATTAAGGGCTATTTAGTATTATTTTAATAAACATATAGTATACAATTTGAAGATTATACATATATATACATGTAGTTGTTTATTGATAGAATACTAAAATATTATTGGTTGATTGTTGTTAATGTCATGTGAGCAGTATATAAGAAATATTAGGGAAAAAATATAGAAAACCCTTTTTGGCAACTTCTTCTATGACTTTCAATTGCAACAAACAAAAAAAAAAAACTTTGTAATGAGCAGTCCTACCAAATTTAGTTTCAATTGGCCAAGAAGATCAAAATGTTACAAGTTTACAGACAAAACCAATGACAGATGCAGAGCAATGATAATACCCCACACAACCCTTTAAGTCAGGTAAACTGAAAATGGCAACAAAAAAGAACAAAAACAAAATAAAAAACTGAAACAAAAAAACACACATACAATGTAATGCTTATAGGTATTACACAATTCAATATCATATAGCTATAATTTCCTGTCTTGTCTATTCTTGCTTAAACATAGAACTTTCTAAGATATCAATGAAAGTTGTACGGTGACAGAAGCTTCACATTCCACTTAGAAAGAAGATACCCAAACACCATCATCATTCATGATGATCATGGTTCAATTTGATTTTTGAATTAGTTTTCTTGTTTCAGCATCAGCAAATTAAACTTTTTCCATTATTTTTTTTATTTGTGAAAATGTCAGATTTGCAAAAATACTATCAAATTATAAAAAAATTGTAGATTAAAGTTAGACTAATTAAGCAACTCTGAATATGAACATTTATGAAGTGTCCTGCAGAGGTCTGGCTAAATCTTCACACTTGGATGACACATTAAACTTGTCATGTTATTATGGGATCTACCCAGGACATCCCACGTCACAATAAAAGACCATGGAGAGGTACATCTTACTATAATACTTCCATAATCTTTTTGTAGCCAAAGTTATGTTACTATGGATTGAATCATTTCAAAACCTAAAGTCCTGGTACATGGTTAGATAATGTAAATTAAATAATTCTGATTAAAGATTTGATTAGAAGTGAACTAAAATCATGAATGCACAATCCTGATAAGTATTAACCAACTATAGAGTCAGAGGCATAGTTTATATGTATGTTTGTATGCTTGAGCATCCAAATCGTTTCGAAAAAAATAGAGAAACTCAACTTTCAAGAGAGAAAGAAAAACTTTATGTCACAGTGTGGTTTACTTGAAAGACTTTAAAATAAGTGATGAAATAATGATTCTTCACAAAGTTCTACATGTTGTCTCTTTTCCAAGTTTGAATAAAAAAATTCAGGAGATATTTTCTTAATTTCCCCTTCCCACTAAGGAACAACATTATTAATATTAGTACATTTTGTACCAATCTGAATCTCCTCTTGTCAATGTGACAATCTCTGCATACCCAAGTAAAATTGGAACAAGTTACTGATGACAAATGGACTGACAATGAGCCCGGGATAAAAAAAAATATATACCTGGTATTTGTTTAAATAAAGACATTCATCTATGCAAAAGCAATACTAACAACTAGGCCTAATGAAAATATTTAGTTGCTGTAACCTGATTTACAATTTTAAAAATGTATGTTAGCCAGGTACATTGTATATACAGATATAGGATTTCATATTCACATATGATCAAAATAGGGGGGGGAATAGGACGGACGTATTGGTAATCTGCTTAGTGTAGTGTTACAATGCGAACGAACCCAGGCCAGAGAACAGACCGTCACTGCACCATCTCCCCCTTCCCAAATCTTCCAACAAAATAATAATCATTGTTATCAATTGTTGATACAAAATCATATAATAATGTCTCTGGATAATATAATATTGCAAAAATGATCTTATCTTCCAAAACGTTTCTTATTTCTTACCAAATGTATTCACAAGTCTGTTTTTTAAAGTTGAAATGGCCGCTTCGTGTCAAAAAGTAACAGGGAAGTTGATTGGACAAAAGAAATGATTCTCACAATTTGATTGGACCAATTTATTAATATTCCAATATGTCAGCCTCCATTCAAGAAAAATAAGTCAACAAGTATAAAGTGAAAATAGCTTGCGTATCTTTAATGTGAGCAAAATTTGATTACTATTTGAGACACGCACTTGTATAAAATAACAGCATTCAGAATACAAGTCTAAGATGAAAATATCTTGCGTATCTTTAATGTGAGAGGCAATATTCAATAGAGTCGGAGAAATGCATCTGACGTAAACATAGTCCGAGATTCCTCTGTCGTTTAACGGCATTGATAATCTTGCTGTAGCCGTTGAACCGTTGAACGGCTACAGCAAGATTATCAATGCCGTTAAACGACAGAGGAATCTCGGACTAACGTAAACATTGATCAGTCCGACGTAATCTCGATTCTCGTTGAGATAAATTAGGCTTCCGAAGATTTTGTTTTGTCTGTTTCTACATCCTAGGAGGAGACGATGTACAAACAGACACAAAATTTCTTCGGAAGCCTAATCTCGACAAGATTACGTCGGACTTACGACCAAAATTAGAATACTGTAGCTGTCTGGGACCCTCATACCAAATCTAACATCAGTAAACTCGAAATGGTCCAACGCACAGCGGACAGATACACCTGCAATAGATTCCATAACACCAGCTCTGTCACGAACATGCTTACAGAACTCAAATGGCCACAATTACAACTGAGAAGAACAAGAACAAGCCTCATATTCTTCTACAAAATTATACGTCATCTAGTTGCTATATATCCAACCAACCTACTAGTACCATCTGACAGTAGAACACGACAATACACACACAGCCACACATATAGACATATCCATACAAGCTTAGACTCATATAAATACTCCTTCTATCCGAAAACCATTGTACAGTGGAACCTGCTCCCAGCTTGTGCTGTACAATGTCCCACACTTGACAGCTTCAAAGAACAGATACAACTATCTGTTCTCCAACAACACAACTAATTATCAGTCAACTGTACATAGTTTTAACCACACTGCACCACTGTATATAGTTATCATATTTATTTGAACTTATCAACAATTTTGTTACCCCACTCATGCATGGCACATAATCGTCAATAAGATGACGGTGTGTAGAAATTGAAAAAGAAGAAGAAAAAGAAGACTGATCCCGTAAATACAATTTACAGATGCATTTCTCTATTCAATATCCGATATTGGCTCACATTAAAAATACACAAGATATTTTCTCTTTGAGATTCTAGGCTTCCAAAGAATTTTTTTGGCTGGTTCTACATCCTAACGAGATTTAGCAGATGGTCTGATAGTGTGGCAAATATAAAAGATACACACAATGTATATTCTCCCTCGACAATTTGAATGAATGAATGTGCCCTTGACTTTCTCTGCCAAGATAACACATTACATGATCAACATTTTTTTCTAAGGAGACACAGAGTCGCTTACCTCGCTTCGTTAATTTTGCTTCTACATTTTCAATATTAACTTTCTGTTGCATAACTGATTTGTTTGTGAGTTCGATATGCTAATCTTTTGTCTTCCTTTAGCATGTTGACATTAAGAAGAATTCTGAGAACATCTGACGAAATACACCCAGGTTACAATTTCGGTATTACATTTGTAAATAATGGGCGAAAAATCCATGTTAAACCATCTTTGACATGCGAAATACATGGACAGTTAAAACGATTCAAATGAAGGATAGGTCATTGTGAAATTTAAGTTGCACAAACTTTCATCTTTCAGATGCATTTTAGTTTTGACGCAACATGCTTGGTAGTTTTGAGGTTTAAGGATTATAGGATAAAAATAGTAGTTACATTTTAATATGTTACAGATTTTGTTGTTATTTGAGATAAATAATGCAAGATAGGGTGATTTTGACCAAAATAATCATTTGAAAATCTCAGAAACCACTGAGCCAAATATAACCAAACCGACAAGGAAGGTCCTTTTGTGGTTTATCAAAATATATACATGTATGACACCCCTACCTCTATTCAAGATGGCTTTTTAGACAGCAAATTATCCTAGATTGAAATTATACCAGGAATTAATAAAGATTTGATGTACATGTGATTAAAAACAACATCTTTTATGATTGTTGATGTTTATTTCAGAAAAAACTGATGAAAAAATTTAGACGCTAAATAAGTAAAGATGACAGAATCTACAGCTTTTAGGCAAATGGATGAAAAACATGTATCTGTGGATGTCGAGTTGATGCTCTGGTCCCCAAAATTTGATCTGGTAGCTTTGTCAAATGTACAAGGGGAAGTAAGTAAATTTTAAATAAAAGTTTATGAATGGTAATTGACTTCAATTTCTAAATATGGCAAAAACTCTGGGGTCCGTTGTTGAACTTGTGATTAAGCTAATCATATGATTAGCCCTAATTACATTTTTAATTCCTAATCACATACTTAGCTAATGCAATGATTAAATTCTGTTGCTGAACTTTTTTTAATCAATGTATTAACTAATCATATTTAATCATTGCATTACCCTTTGTTTGATAAACAAGTTTTTTTTTAATTTAAATCCAAAGCAGGACTTAACACTGTTGTTTTATATTGGTTACATACTAGACAAGAGTAAATAATAATCTTAATTGAGAGAGAAAAAAGCAGTTTAATAATGAAAAGTAAATTGGATTTTAAAAGCTAATATCAGGACTATTGATTCATATTTCTGACAGGTTGTGTTGCACAGATGGTCATGGCAAAAGGTTTGGTCTGTTTCTCCACCTGCAGAAGATGTCAGAGTTACTTCCCTTGCATGGAGGCCTGATGGGAAAGGTTAATATATTCATCAAGAGATAAGGGCAGTAAGAAATGTTTTAAGATACTAACAGGGTAATCAGAAGCTGATAATCGAAGGACTAACAAATACAATGGCAAAAGAAAAAAGACAAACAATGATCTACAAAACTCTACACAATGACGTTAATAAATAGACACAATGTTTTACACCATAACTTTTTCACAAAAAAACAATTAAATGGTTTTCAAATTTTAGCACCATGATCGTTGATACAGAAGAATGATTGTGATTAATTACCAATATAGAAATTCTAGCTGTACCCAAACAAGAGGTCAAAAGGTGCCAAAAATTATCAACTCACTGCTCTCTTATCAAGCTGTTTATTTATTCAGTTGTCTGTTTTTAGCTCATGTGGACATATTCTTGTCACTTTTCGTCCATCATCAGTAAACTTTTCTTATTTTAATTGATTTCTCACAAACCATGTGACCAAGTAGAACCAAACTTGGTTGAAGCACTAATTGGATGATCCGCAACATTTTGTATAATTTTTGTTATACGATCACAAAAATTTTCAGCCGTATTATGGCCTGGTATTGTCGTTTCCCATCAGAAGACACAATGGTTGTTGTGTGATAACTTTTGTTCTTGATTATCACTCCTGAATTTTAAACACAATGATCCTTGTCACAGAACAAAGGTTGAGATTGACTTTGGTGATTGTAGCTCAATCTTTTTTTTAAAACAAGAAACCCCTAAATGCAAAATGAGAGTTTCTGTTTTTGGTACGTGAAGTTTCTTGCTGGACCTTTTGTGTGGCATATTGCAAATTGTTCCAACTACTCTGCTAACTTCCATTTTGCCTTGACCAACATTGTTCATACTTAACACAAGATTATTTGGAATAGTAGTCAGAGTGTCTGTATATGCTATGACAGTTTTCACTTTTGTTTTTCCTGCGTTATGGGACTTACTTGATAAAACATAGTCTGTTGTAAACAGATTGCATGCTCTATACTATATTTAACCTTCACTGATTTTCTTTACACCTTTCCATCATTCATTGTACACCTATATTTTATTATTTTTCTGTTTTAGTTCTAGCAGTTAGTTATTCATGTGGTAAGATTAATTTGTATGATATTGAAAACACAGAAGTTTTACACACAATCGAGTTACAAGGGGAGATAACCAGTCTAACATGGATAAATCAAGTGATATCTGAAAACAATGTTTGGACACCTGAACCTTACCAAGAGGATGACTTCAATCAGTTCTTACCTAAATTATTACCACTGTCTAAAAGGTTGGCAATAGTACAATATTTTCTAGATTATTTAGTCTATATGAACAATTGGTTTAATACACTTCATTTCAATAGACTTATTGTGGAAAAAATATCTCTTCAACATCAATACAGTGGCCTGTGTGTCCTTGTGGTTAATACATTTTGTAGAAAATGACAATAAGCATAAATAAATACAGTCTAGACCTGTAATCCAAAATATGTGGTAGTGAATATTAATTTCATTGCAAAGTTGATTAAAATCTGCATTGCAGGTTTAAGACGCAGTAGTACAAGAGGTAAAAAGAATGTTGTCGGCTTCAAGTGAGCACTATTTTAGCTAAATTCATGACAAAACCAAGTTTACAAGCAATAGTAGGTACTAGCTGGTACAACTAGTAGGTCAAATCAGTACATTTATATTGCATTCCATATTTTATTTCTATTTTATTTTCAGTATTTGATTCCAACAAATTGGTGACCTATTTATTCTTGATTCCCACGAAGACCATTAATTTCTTAAGATTTTCATGATTAGTATTAAATCTGTTTGAAGTATCAGTCATGATTTTTTAGTCCAAAGAATAATGTCTCTTAGACTAAGTAAACTGTAACGGTGGTGTAATGGTTAGCATGCTCACCTTGAGTGCCGTAGATCGTGGGTTCGAATTCCGATTGGGTCTAACCAAGGACTATTAAATTGGTATTTGTTGCTTCTCCGCTAAGCACACAGCATTAAGGTGAAAGAGCAAAGACTGGTTGGCTCGGAATCAGGATGATGTGTCCAAGTCCGAGACATGTCTATCCGCGGACTGTTGTTTCAGTGAGCTAGCACTATAAAAATCCAACTAAGCGTGTTGGTTTAGTACAAAGCGGACCTCATCATCATTTCATTGAAAATTAACTTGTTCTCGCCATGATATAGCTGAAAAATTGCTGACTTGACGTTAAACAACAAGCACTCATTCACTCACTCTTAGACTAAGCCACAAATGTATAATGAAAAAGAGATGTGAAATTAAAAAAACCCAAGAAAATCAGTAACGATTAAAAAAAACCAATAAATGAATGTGCAACAAAAACATGAGCTCAATCGATTTTAAACATCTTAAATATTTGATGAAAATTAACAAATAAGAATAACAGAAGAAATTGGCCTGAACTAACATAATTTATATTTCTATTATTATTATTAAGTCTCCCAAACAAAGTTTGGGGGACTTATTGTTTTTGCTCCGTTTCTTATTATTATTATTATTATTCTTATTCTTATTCTTTCTTTCCATGAAGCATTACATTGTCCACGGCAGATCTCAGGAACTACAGGACAAAATTTCATGAAACTTGGTGGAGTTATAGATATATGTTTCTAGTTGATCCTAAAGTTTTCAGATTTGTGGTAAAGGGGGTCAAAGCCATATTTTTGGGGGTTCAAAGGGGGTGGGGGTTACTATAGAATCCTATCGGAAACTTGAAATTTCGTACATTAATGTTGATAACTTCTAACTGGATAATGATAGAGACAAAAAATTTGACATAGTGATAGGTCACCATTAGAGGAGCAATTCTCAAGATGTCTGCCATTTTGAAAATGGCTGCCAAAACACGGCATAAAAATGGGGGGTAAAAATTCAACATTGTCCGATATCATCAAAATTTGATATGTGGGTAGATAGTGTCAGTGGCCAGTTTGGGAGACTTCATAATCGTTAGATTATAATCATATCTTGTTTTTATTGCAGTTATAGCCCTTTGAATACAAAAGGAACAACGTAAGTTTTAATGGATAGTTGTAATGTAATTAATGTCATTTATGAATTCTAATAATATTTTGTTTTTATGCATACACAACTGTTTGAGATATAAAAGAATATAGAATTGGTATTTTTGTTAGTTATCGCTAAGCATGCAGCATTAAGGAGTAAGAGCTCGGAGTATGGATAATGTGTCTGAGTGGAGTGACATGTCTATCCACAGACTGTTGTTTTAATGACCTAGCACTATAAAAATCCAACTAGGATATTGGTCTAGCACAACGTGAACATCATCATCGAATTGTAACATGTATTTGCCATGATACAGTTGAAAAATAGCACAATTGACATCAAACAACAATCTTTCACTCACTTTATGCATATTCCATTTGATTGTAATATTGAAATTAATGAGTAATTTATTAATGTTGTAATCTAGTGTCAACCTATTAAGTAAAGCAAACTTCTGAAAGCACTCATTGCATCAATATATGACTTTGTACACATTTTGACTAAAATGGTAACTTTTTTTCACCTTG
This sequence comes from Bathymodiolus brooksi, assembly GCA_963680875.1. Taxonomy (NCBI): domain Eukaryota; kingdom Metazoa; phylum Mollusca; class Bivalvia; order Mytilida; family Modiolidae; genus Bathymodiolus; species Bathymodiolus brooksi. Next base: position 69,507,825 of record OY804577.1, on the reverse strand, counting down.
GCCTGTATTCAAGCAAAAGCAGTTTCCATGTTTTTAGTTTGATACATCACAAGTGGACATGCATGTTATTAGATCACCCCTTCTGCAATGAAAGTATCTGTAAAGGAGAGATGGTCTTTGGTAAGTTGATAAGTTAATGGCAGTTTTATACTTACCTATAAGTGTAGGACTGACATATTTTTGTGAATGAAATTAATCTCTATTAGGGAGGGATTACTGTACATGCATTTATCCATTAATTTTTATGTTTTCATTATTACTGTTACAGAGAAGAAAATGTTGAAGATAGTAAAAAGTTAAAAGACCAAAAAGAGTGAGTGATGACTTTTCTATACTTTGTGGGGTTTTTTTAATAGCTGCTGTTAGCTCACATGGCCAAAGGTAATGTCAGTGATGATCATTGTCTGTAGCTGTTAAGATTTTTACATTTCAAGTAATTTCTTAGAAGCCACTGGAACATATTGTACCAAACTTGGCATACATGCTACCTAGATGGTCCTTAACTCTGCACAAGGGCACATTGGGTGGTCCTATAAATGGTTTTTGTGTCTATCGAACAACCAAGATGGCTGCCACCACACGTCTGCGTTTTACATAGAACCTCAAGCAATTACTCAGACACATTAAACTAGATTGAACCCAAGCTGTTTATAAATGATAATTAGTTGTCTTTTATCAAATGTATTTTTTTGTATGTGCATCAGATATCCAAGATAAGTTTATCAGAGGACTTAAGTGAAAAGATGTTTTAAAAAACCTTTTTTTCACTGAAATCTCAAAAACCTTTTGATAAGAAACTTGTTAGGAATGTTCCTTGGATGGTTCCCTACTCTGTTTTTATTTAATTTTGGCCCACCACTGCAGAAATATTAAATGTAACCCAATTGAAAAATGTTAAAAGATCACCTTCTCAAAAACTATCAACCTGATTGAGCCCAAATTGTACATAGATGATCATTTGATAAAAGAACAAATAGTTTATAACAATGTGAGCGGAATAGGCTATCGCTCGGAATAAAGTTTTACGAAAATAATGTCACCCATGTTAAAACTGGATACAAACTATTGCTTCCATGTATTATTTCTTAATTTATGCCATTTTTTATTTCACTGATGTTTTACCATCATTATGAAACAGTTGGAATTGTTGACAATCATCAGTGATGATCAACAATTCCAACTGTATCAACAAAGTGACCAATCACCTCTCACCTTAACTGACAGAACACAAAACAAAAACAAAACAAAAAAGACCATGACATATGATGCTGGAAATCCAGATCCCAGCTTTATACAGGCACACAAGTGTGGCAGGTTTAAACCTGTTAATGGAACCCCAACCTTCCTCTCTTGATAACTAGATCTCCAACGGCAATATATTTATAAACAAATTTAAGCAATAAAAAAATCTATGTAATGAATATAATTATTAAGATGTTAAAAAAAAATTGATATTATTAATGAGGGGCCATGATTGTATGGTAGTTGGATTCACAACTACCTATGCAATCAGTGCTTATCCCCACTGAAGTTGTAAAGTTCAAACCCCACTCAGGCGAGGTGTACTTGATACAACATTATGTGATAAAGTTTGTCATTTACTTGCGACAGGTCAGGGATTTTCTCTGGGCACTACGATTTCCTCCACTAATTAAACTGACTGCCATGATATAACTGAAACATTGTTGAAAGTGGCATTAAACACCATAAACCCAAACCTGATATTATTAATAAAATTAATTATTTTATATTATATTTTTACACTGTATTTTAAGGTTGAATTTGCTGATAGCCAGCTGTGGAAAACAAGATGTCCACATGTTTGCCTATGGAGTGTACCCTATTGTTGTAATGAAAGTAGAGCAAACAGATTGGAAAGTAAGACATTCTCTGTTTAAATCAAATTTCAGAATATTTAAAGTTTTGACAGATTGGTCGCCTCTAAGAAAACATATGTAAAGCAACAGTTTTGTATAAATATATGAAATCACTCAAAAATGTTGCACATAATTTGTATGAAGTAAAATATATTGGGGAAATTTATGAAGGCATTGTTCATACAATGTATAGCCATTGAAGGACATCATATTGAAATGCTAAATAAGACATTGAAAAGAAATGCCTGGGACTAAGGAGGAACCTTTTACTTTCAACTTGGGGTCATTGTTGAAGACCCTACTGTGACTGTAATGTAGAAGAGCAATGAAAATGTTGTTTCTTTACTTTTATTTGTGTCTGGGTATGAAATGTAGAACAGCAATAAACATGCCATTCCTTTTCTTTCATATGTGTCTAAGTCTAAGCTATATAGTCTCTCATGTTCATTTACAACTACATCCTTTCTTGTCAACCTAACCAACTGTTGATATGATTTATTATTATAGATTGACAGAATACACACAGCTACAGTCTCTCAAGACCTGAAGTGTTTGGTGTTAATAGTTGAAGTTAGCAATGAAACAGACAAAGAGAACATGTTTAAAATATTGACAGTATGTTCCTGTTTATATATTTTAACTATTGATAAATATTTTTTGTAGGTTGAATTTGCATTTTTGAAGCTAAATTGTTTTTTTGGTTCTAGATATATTGAATTGTCTGTAGGTGACATTAAGTCATACAAGTAATCTTAATATGTAGGGCATTAATTGTACTATGTATATATTATTATTTTGAACATTTTTTTAAATAATAAAAGCTGAAAAACTTTATCACATCAAGTTATATCAAATAAACCTCACTACTTGTATAAGTGAGAATCAATCTCACAACTTTAACCGTGGGTCATATTGATTAAGTAATATATTATTTTATAGTATAAATGTTTATGATTGAAAATATTTTTCTCAAGCTCTATTTGTATTACCTTTATATCTGTAGGATTATTGCTTCTGGTTTTAATTTTAATATAATACATATACTTTTCATTCAATTAGTACTTTTTTTAATCTAAATTTAATATTCATATTTGTTGTTTATTATTAAGGCATTCAAACATTGACTAAGTTGGCTGAATGACAATCACAATCAGCAAAGATTTGAAGTACCAATTTTAAAAGCAAATTTTGTAGAACTTATTTTAGAGCAGACTTTGTATTGTCGTTGTCTGTGAAATTATAGGAATGCATTCAAATGCCGTTGTCTGACCTTTCTGTCTTGAAAAACAAATGTACAGGAGAATAATTTAAATTCTATTAACATTTTTTTCTCAGAGATTCTCAAAAATAGGATTTGAGAGAAAGTTGATTAAAGTAGCATGTTCAAGAAAAAAAAATTTATTTCTTTGTACACTAATTTAAAGAATCTTTTTATTTTAGTATAATACATCATTAATATCCTCTAGAGACAAAGAACTGAGGATGTTAGCGCTCAAGTGTGGACAGATTGCTTCACTCATAGCTGTAAGTATACAGTAGTATTTGTAGAAATAATGTCTTCAACACAATGTTTTGATGTCTGATTTTGAAGGATCCACTACAAATTTTCAATTAATGTCGAAGAAAAATATATTAATACCAATTATTGTTGAACATCAGAAGAATATTTGATAATGGAATCATTTTTAAGAAGCTATTAAAGGAATTAATTTGTATCAATGTAATTTCAACCAGCAGTTACAGTTTAATCTTTAATAACTGCAACTTACAAATTAGCATCCCTATCATGTTATGGATTTTTGAAATCACAATATTCTTAGTTTTCATGGAGGAAACACAGTGGTCTAATGTTTTAAGCCATTCATTTTCTATTATAACCACTGATTTTCACCATTGATATATAAATAGGATCATGTCAAGCTCTTCTCAAGTTGAACCACATCGGTATTTGTTGCTTCTCCGCTAAGCATGCAGAATTAAGGAGAAAGAGCAAAAACATGTTGGCTCTGGAATCAGGATAGTGTGTCTGAGTGTCTATCAGCTGACTGTTGTTTCAGTGAGCTAACCCTATAAAAATCCAACTAAGGATGTTGGTCTAGTACAAAGCTGACCTCATCATCATCTCATTGAAAATTAACTTGTTCTCGCCATGATATAGCTGAAAATTGCTGAGTTGGCATTAAACAACAATCACTCACTCATCTCAAGTTGTGCTTGACTTGTATGTTATTAAAGTAACAAAGTTTACGAGGACTTGCAGATGCTTTTGGGGTACCTATAAAGTGCGAAACGAAATAGAAACGAAATCAACGAAACGAAATGAAACGAAACCAACGAAAGCAAAACGAAATCAACTAAAACAAAACGAAATAGACTGATACGAAGAAAATGGAAGGATAATGGAAGGAAAAAAATAAAAGACAAAACGAAATAAAGAAATAAAAAAAAATGATAATTCGATTTTTTAAATACAATAATTTTGATTAATTATAACCCATCTTGCATGTCAGTCCATTACAGTACTCCTCACTTACATTACCTGCAACTCAATCCATGTCGGGTTTGCTTGCCGACAAACTTTCAGAAGTTCAAATGTCATATTTTTATTTGTGTTTGTGTGTGTGGCAGTATTTATGAATTATAAAGTTTCTGGAGTGGGCATATAGAAAAAAATGGGGGATATGAGGGGGTATTTTCATAGATTGGGATATTGAGGGTTCATTATTCGTCTGATTTTATTACGTTTTTCGTTTGTATTCTACATAAATTTGTCTAATCGCAAATCTAACAGGATGGTCTTGAGTTTCAGATTCTGGGCACTATTTTGACTAATGGATTTTCCCGACTTGTCACGTTTAATCCCTATGCACCCCCCCCCCCCCCCCCCCCCCCCCCATTTGTCAATATGACGGAACTATTAACGACTGTCATACAAGTGGGAGGTTTGACCCACCATTTTCTTGGGAAATGCCTGTACCAAGTCGGGAATATGATAGTTGTTTTCTAGTTTCACATTTGGTCATGTCTTGGGATTAGAGAATTTACATGTACCGATTGTTTTTATGCTTGGTAAAGTCTTAGGGTTAGACGAGTGGCATCTGCCTATCTGCTATCAGAACCCACCATTTTCCTGGGAAAATGCCTGTACCAAGTCAGGAATGTGTTGTTTTTCAGTTGTTCCGTTGATTGCAAACTCAGATGGTTGAGCTTCTTATCGCTTTTGTCTGTTTTTGTGGACTTTTCCTTTTGAATGCGCCTTGGAGTACGGTACCATTGTTATTACCTTTATTCGGTAGTGTGCCAACAGATCTGGCGTAATGTCTTACCGTTGTTCTTTCCGAGATATACAGGGATCAAAAAGACCCAACACTATAAACTTTTTATTTCAAATCCTATTGTTCTATTTTGAAGAACTAAAAAAAAAAACCAACAGCAACATAACAGGACGTACAGTGAGCGCCCTCCCTACAGAAGAACTTCTGGAAAAAATAATGCTTGCAAAAACTCAACATAAGAAACTCTGGAAGTTTTATTGAAATCCATTCTGTTGTTTAGGAAGAGTTATGGATAACGCAACAGTATCCTCTCTCTATTGTATAGCCTTGTATGACAATTACATAGCCTTAAATGACAATGTCCAAAAGTGAAGAAATTTTAGCAAGAACTGTTAAAATGGAAAAACAAAAATAGAAGGTGCACAATGCCATTTAGTACTAAAGAATTCATGAAATTAATGAACCTTGCCATATGGTATTAAAGATTTCCTGTAAGATTCATTCAATTTCATCAAGTTGTTAAGGAGGAATTGCATAGGCAGTGAGGGAAGCACTCACGGACAAACGGACATATACTATATATACCCCCTCCCGCTGGATAGCGGGGGGTATAAAAATATGTGCCGTATCAAATTTTATTAATACCGGAAATTTTTTTGGAGGGGGGGTGATTTGGGGGTTTTTTCATATGAAAAGGGATCAATGGGAAAAAAGGTACTTTCTAAAGTTAATTTTTGATAGGATTTGTATACCTCCGCCAAAAAAAGATAGGGGTATATAGGACTTCTGCTGTCCGTTCGTTCGTTTGTCCGTCCGGTCGTCACACTTTTTCATCTCTCCGACACACTTTTAAATTTTGCTCGGACGGGGGTATTTATTAGTGAACTTTAACTACTGCACTTCTGTTATTTTAATTCCTCTCCTTTCATCAAACTTGACGTTGCTCTTATGGTTCCAAAATATAAAAGAAGCCATTAAGTGAAAAGGACAGCTAGACTCCCGCTGAATAAATGCATAGTATTCTTGTTCAATGGTGATCAAATCCTGTCCTCTCCTGATGAAAGACAAACATGTGTGGGAAGTAGTCTAGCATCGTAATTGTGAAAATAAGTTTGATTTCTTTTAGGCCCCAATTATTTTTCTTCCATTTTCTATTTCGTTTTGTTTTCGTTGATTTCGTTTTCCTTTCGTTGGTTTCGTTTTCATTTCGTTGATTTCGTTTCGTTTCGTTTCGTTTTTGTTGATTTCGTTTCGTTTCCTTTCGTTTCGTTTTTGTTGATTTCGTTTCGTTTCGTTTTCGTTGATTTTTTTTCGTTTCGTTTCGTTTCTATTTCGTTTCGCACTTTATATGTACCCGATGCTTTTGTACTGTTTTTTGAAATTTTCTATAATACATGATAAAAAATGTTAAGAGTATATTATATTCTATATATTTTTACCACCATTTTCTTTAGTATCTACAGTTAACAGTACAACAGATGTCAGAGTCCTGGGAGGATATTTTGATGGAAATGGATTCCAAGCTTTTAAAATTTGCTCAGGAAAAAAAGGTAAATCTAGGATGATTATGAAAAGAAAGTTTAAACAATGATGGTCAACAATTCCACCAATATCAACAAAACTAACAATCACCTCTCACCTCAAACAACTGAACACAAAAAGACCATGTAAGGTTTTTATCACCCAAAATATGCTTGTTCATCCATTCATCCATTATTTTGCATTAAGGTCAATTCATTTGTTACTAGACCTTTATACAACGATGAAGCTTAATATGTAGATATGTCATGGGTAAAGCTATGCCACCATGTACATGTACTTTTACTTGACCTACTTTTCACACTTGAGTTACACTGGATAGTTTTTACATCTATCTCCATTCTGTTATTTGATGATATACAGCATTAAAACTTCTTATGTGGATAAAGACTACACAAAAAAAACCCACATTTTAACTAGATTTTACAACAGAATAATCGGGTTATTGGTTGATAATGTGTATTGTTTTATTGCAGGCTGTATCTTGGATACTGCTTGATATATTCCTGTGATTATTTTTCTGGTGAAATTTTAGAATTTCCACCTTTTTGCTATTTTGATTATTTCTAATAAGGTTGCAAATACAACAGTGACCTCTTTTGGCAATGTAATGATTAATGTGCTCACCTTGAGTAAGAAGGTAGTGGGTTCAATTCATAGTCATGGAGCACACCAAAGGTCATGATATATAGCTGAAAATTGCTCACATTAAGCATCAAATGCACCTCTATGTTAAAAAAGATCAGATTTGGATGTAATTGAACATGAAATAGTGTCTTTCAGCTTAATTTATCCTGGATAACTCAAATCTTTGGCTATTTCAAAGTAAAATTATCAGTCTGTTCGATCTTGAAACAATAAGGTTTGACAGGTTCTGTTATATATATTTATCAAGCTATGTAATTTATTTTACAGGCCACTTGTAGTGGAACAGTCAGTAATGATTTCCTAGAATTACTCCTTTTTGGAATACCAAGGTAAAGATAGGCAGAATAATATAAAAGTTCTTACCAATTATCATATACTAAATCTGGGTCGAACCAGCCAAGGTCAGACCCAAAGGTCAAAATTCATGTATGAAAGGGTAAAATAATTGTTTATCTAAGAACTTCAAAGCAATATTAAGTGAACAGTCATTGTCAGGTGTGGAATTTCTTTGTGACTGTTGTCCTGTCCTGAAGAATTGTGGTGGACTTGTCTCTTGTTTGAATATTTGATTGGTCATGTATATCAATTCTCTTGTTGATAATATTTCTACAAAGCTCTTACAATGGCATCATGCAACCATGTATTCATTATGATAGTAGTTTATTCTGCAAGGAGGCCATTTGGGCCGTGTACGTATGGTAGTTGGATTTACAACTACCTATGCAGTCAGTGCCTATCACCACTGATGTTGTGAGTTCGAATCTCGATCAAGACGAGGTGTACAATATTATGTGATAAACTTTGTCAGTGACTGGCGACAGGTCAGTGGTTTTCTCCGGGTCCTTCAATTTCCTCCACCAATAAAATTGACCACCACGATATAACTGAAATATTGTTGATAGTGGTGTTAAACACCATCAAGCAAACAATTGCTCTGCAAGTACAGTGAAATATTTTGTTGTTGAATACCCTTAGATTAAATTTTAAAAGATTATCAATTAATTATTTTTTGTTTTTATTTGTAGTTTGGAACTGAAATCATTTTTGTTGCATGAATTAACAGACAAGGTTAGTATTAATTTGTACTTCACAGTGTCTTTCTAACTTTTACAGATTCAGTCATCCATCCTTTCATTACAGATTTCCATTGAATTTTCATGCTGGCATTTAGCATTAGTGTTTTCCTTACAGATTCAGTTCCTTACAGTCATCAATCATTTCATTACAAATTTACACTGATTTTTTTTCTAAAATGCTGGCACTTTGTATTCGTTTTTTGCTTAGCCATATTTTAGCATGACACAGTACCAAGCCTTCCCTTCCCACTTACAATGGAAGTGTTTATGCCCTTGTCCATTTTGTGAAATTATAACAATAATTCAACTTATTTCTATGAGTAATTGCTCATTTTTACAAAGCATGATGCAAGTATTACCATTCTAGCATAATTTATGATGAGAATTGATGCGTTTGTGAACTTTTATGATAATGTTCTTGAATTAAAAACAACAACTAGCTAACCAACTGCTTGTAAATGCTAATCAGACAGACTATAGGTGAACATTTGGGACACTTGATATGTCTAAATATAGGTTAACAAAAACTGAGTGAATGTAATGTAAAAATATAAAATAGAAACACTTTTGTAGATGGAAATGTATTAAATAAGAGAATGCATGGATAGCTGTACATTCACAAAAATAATCCACTTGCATCTGAGGGTGCTTGTGCATTATTTTGTAAAGAATCAACCACAGTTTTATTGAATGAAAATATTTATTTGTTATTTTGATAACTAGAAATAATCACATAAAATAGGCAATGTCATTCATTAAAAGTAGAGAAGAATATAATCACAAGGGCTTAGATAATAACTTTGGCAAATCTGAAGTAAGCATCATGTTTTATTTTCAATCATGTGACATTCTTTTATCCAATCATTTCTACTGTTTTAATGTAAAGATAGTTATAATAAAGATATATTTATCACATTTTTTTCAGGGTTTGAAGAAATTAGGAATCTCAATAGAAACCTCATATACAAATATACAGAAACTTGTCATTAACCATTTACAAGTGTAAGTATAATTATTAATAGGTTTGTATTTATAAGTTGTATTTCTTCACATATTTACGTTTGATTTTTATATCTTGCTGCACTGCACATGTGTACATAAAGTTTTCATACTTTGTGTTTCTTCACATGTATACATTTGGTTTTCATGTGTTGTATTTTCTTCACATGTAAACATTAGATTTCCATCTGTTGTATTACTACACATGTGTACATAAAATTATCATATGCTTTAATACATCAAATGTGTACATAAAGTTTTCAAGCAGTGTACAGTATTTTTTCTATTGTATTACTGCACATGTGTACATAAAACTATGTACATATATAAGACTATTGGTGTTGAACATCACTTTTTACAATATTACCGATATATCATTGCTGTTTGTGTTTTTGATAGAGAAAGCCAGAGTAACCGGAGAAAATCACTAATGTCTATGATATTTTCAGTGTGAGTCAGTCTTTACTCTATCACCTGAGTGAGTTACAAAGGATGTCTGTATTATATTTTCAGTGTGAGTCAGTCATTACTCTATCACCTGAGTGAGTTACGAGGGATGTCACAATGGTATGACAGATTTGGTATATTAGGCATGTCTACAAAACACATACAAGAAACTGTTACAGCTGTGGGATCATTTGTACTGAAGACCAGTGAACTACAACAGTATGTATATCTATTTTTTAGGGGATATATTATAGTGACATTAGTGTTCACCATCACATATATTGTGACTACATTGGTAAAGGTCACCTTTCCTGCAATCAACATGTGACCTTATAAGAGGGTTGACCTCTTGAGGGGACAATTTAGTAGTATTTTACTATCTCAGTGAGTCTGAAATATGGCCTGATTAGATTGATTGATATGATTTTTGGTGTTTTAAGCCGGAGTACCCGGAGAGGACCATGGACAAGCAACTGGTAAACTTTATCACTTGCGGTTGCAAGTCGAGTGCATCCTTTTTTGTAATTTACAAAGCCGGGCGCAAACCCACGCCATATTGGTGATAGGCTTGAATGAGTTGTTAGGTAATCCAACTTCCTAACTCACTGAGCCACCCGGGCCCTCTGGCCTGATTAGAGGAGTGGCCTTTGGTTGGAGGAACCTTATAAGTGAGGGACTATAGCTACTTGTTAACAAACCCACCTTAGTGGTGGTAGGCTTGTAGTCAGAAGTCAACGACCTTAACCACTAGGATACCGAAGGCATGTTTAAAGAGCAGTTTTAAGCATGCATTTTGAAACTTTAAATTTTAAATAGAAGACTTGCAGAGTAATCACATTTGGGATGAGAATATAGTAAGAAAAAATCTGCTTCCTCTCAAAAAAACCATGCACTATCACAAAAATAAACAAGATAAACATGGACAGTACAGGGTCAATGATTTATCAACACTTTGTAGCCATTATACATGTAATCATATTAATAAGTGTTTCAATGATTAGACAGGTCATTTAATGTGTGATTTGATAACATGAACATGATTCTGTACATTATATTAGATTATTAGTATTCAACTATATATCACTTTTTTTCATGGCAGTCAATTTTATTGATGGAGGAAACTGGAGAAATACCCAGAGAAACTATGCTATAATATTTAATAAAAGTACATTTCACATTAAAAATGAAATTTTCAATCTATTTTTAGGGTTATTGATGATAGTATAAAGAATTTTAAAGCATTCTTCTGTTGGTTGTATGTTGGTAAGTTAATTATGTGTTAAAGGGTCTATTGTGGACTTATCTGGAAGTAAAAATAAAGGGGGATAGGTGTCATGTAACCATTACAGTAAGGGGGATAGGTGTCATGTAACCATTACAGTAAGGGGGATAGGTGTCATGTAACCATTACAGTAAGGGGGATAGGTGTCATGTAACCATTACAGTAAGGGGGATAGGTGTCATGTAACCATTACAGTAAGGGGGATAGGTGTCATGTAACCATTACAGTAAGGGGGATAGGTGTCATGTAACCATTACAGTAAGGGGGATAGGTGTCATGTAACCATTACAGTAAGGGGGTTAGGGTTAGGGTTCTGGTGTTTAACGCTACTTTCAACAATATTTCAGTTACAAATGTAAATCGTGGCAGTAAGTTTTATTTATGGAAGAAACCTGAGTACCAGGAAAAAACTACTGATCCATTCACAAGTCACTGACAAACCGAGTCACATAAAGTTGATTACACAGGTAGTTGTAAGTCAAACTACCATATGATCATGACGACGATGAGAGTTAATTCAAACCTCCATAGTTTTTATGAGATAAAACATCAGCCACTGTAGTTCTTGTGTGATAAGTGGTTTATACAGGGAAACAATTACTATGCCATTTTGGCCCAATTCTCAATTGTACAAATTTATTGCTTGTGTTGAAATTTAAAATAACTTTGAATGAATTTGCTAACTAATTATGTTCTATGTATAATTTTAGCCATATTACAGCTTTCTGATGAAAAGGTACCAGCTGAACTCAGCAAGGTGAGTTTGTACCTGTAGTTTGTACAACAGTAAATCAGATTCTAATAGTGCCAGAATCAACCTTTATCACAACTGTGTTCATTTTAATTTTATACATGTAATTGTATATGTATAATTAATATTTAGCACTTATCAGGGTTGTAGAAATAAGACATAATATCTCACTGTAAGATATACACCCTGGGATAGACGATAGAGGCATCCTCTTGTGTCACATACAAAACGTGTTCTAAAGACAACATAAATATGCCGTATTTTACGGACTATAGGTCGATGGGGACGATAGGTCGAATTGCTGCTTTTCGGCTAAATTTTTGGGGAAATACTAAGATAGGTCGAAGCATTCCATAGGTCGAGGATGCCGATGACAACTTGGGTAAGTATCGTCACATCAAACTTTTTTTGTGTTTTTTTTTTACATCTGTAAACATTTGTCCTATAACAATGTTCTTCGGTAAGTATATGTAAGTATTAACTCAAGAATACTATTCTTATGTGTCATAAACGAAATAATTATGAAAATTAAATTAAATAAAATTTTGTTTTTAAACTTGTTTTTTATGAGGAGATCGATGACATTCAATTCAGGCCGTCTGTGGGTGTCACAATAGATGGTAAACGGATGTTCATACAATAAAATAATCAAGCTGTCAAAACAATATATCACCTTGTGCAGTTTTATTGACATACCTTTAAACTGTGTTTAATTAGTAGTACACAAATTATGTGATCGTCTCGGTCCAGTAAATTTTCAATCAGCTGATCAGGATAATTAAGTGCCGACTGATGTTCACCTGTGTTGATTATCTTATGGTGATTATTTTATTTGTTCCTAATTGACCAATTCAAGTGTAGAACATTCTAGTTTAACGAAATCGATAATTAATTTCCAGTATATTTAGTATAAAAAGCTTGTTCTCCACGTTTATTCAAATTATTGTGAGATGTAATGCAACCGCCATTTTTTACTACAACCCCGTGCGCATGCTCGTGTTAGATGGAAAACCTATATAGCTATATTTAGATATTTTGTGACAATAATTTTATATTGTAAAACGATCCACCCTGTGATTTTTTTTTCAACAACATACATTTTTTATAGTATATATTTTATTATACAATTCAATATTGAACTGATTTTCGCTAACACTTCAATCATTGAATATTATTGATTTTTTTCGGATGTTGAACATTTTTTCCCTGGAATTGCACCCCTTGTTAGTATACTTTTATTCCCCAAAAACATCGATGATTTCAGTCTTCTTATTCAGAAAAAAAACCTACAGCAAATTCAAGGTATACTGTAAACAAAATCGTCATTTTTATCGAGATTTTTTTTTAGGGATTCCAGATTTTTTTATCTTCATCCTTGTATAGGTCGATGTGGACGATAGGTCGAAGCCAGCGTGTTGAGGGAAAAAAATATCGACCTATCGTCCGTAAAATACGGTAGGTGCCATGTGTTTGGAGAAAGTCACAATCTCTTCATGTGAAAGAAAATTTGTATTAACTTCCAATGAGCAACTTTTTGTTAGGAGTGGTCTGTGATGTCCTTTTAGTAGATTAAATTTCCAAACCCTAGCAATTATAGCTTCTGTTATTTATGGCAATCAATTATTTACCTACCCATACTCCAATCACAACCCTAACTTTCTGTGCCCCCTGACCATGTTTATTGTTTATGGTAAATGGTATAAAGGGAGAAATAAATTTAGTAGTCTAAAACCATTTATCTCAGTTGTTTGATATATAGTAGTCCCTCTCTTATATGGCCACTCCCATCAGATGATATATAGTAGTCCCTCTCTTATAAGGCCACTCCCATCAGATGCCAACCCTTTTAGTCTTCTGAGACAAGATTTTAGATGTGCTAATTAAAATATTTCACCTCTTGTAAGTCCAACCCTCTTATCAGGCCAGATTTCAGATGCAATGAGTAAAAATGCTACTAAATTGTCTGCCATCAAGAGAGGCCACCCATGCATTGCATAATGGGAAGGCTTTATAAGGGGAGACTACTGTATTCAGTAATAAACAAATGACAGTTATAAATTCTTCATTGTGCTTCTTACAAAAATTACTACATTGTATTGCATAAGGCCATTTTAAGATTAGTTTATAGAATGTAGGGAAGAACATGTTAGTTAATTTGATATGAAATGAAGTTGTAGAAAATGTTTTGTTCAATGGGATCCTCTCAAAAAGTATCATGCATAGGGAATTTCTGTGTGAAATGTTTTCCATTTTTTTCTGTGAAAGAGGAATTGTAGCCATATTACTGTTGAACTTATGTAAAGTATTGCTTCATTTTTTTGTGATTGAAAATTAATTTGATTTTCTATTGTGATCCAGGGGGAGGAGGAAATAACCTTCCTCTTAATGGTATGTATATAACTACATTACCAAGGTAAAATTTTCTATTTATTTAATGATAATTATATATTTTTTCAGATGACTCAACATGATATTAACTTTGTTGCACAGTTCCTAACAGACAATTTTGATCATTTCTCTGTGGTAAGTTTATTTCGTAACTTTTTAATGTTGGGTAATACAATTTTTACTGATTTGTTTTATAACAGAGGAGGTTTAAATTATGAAAAGAAATTTTACTCAGTGATGGTCAACAATCCACCAATATCAGCAAAATGAACAACTGCCTCTCACCTCAACCCACAGAACATTAAAAAAAAGACCATAGCATTTGAGGTTGGAAATCATAAAACCATATTTTTCAAAGTGCTGTAAGCTAAGCCAGAAACATCAACTGTTATGGTTTTAGTAGATCTTAATGTTATGTATTTGAAGCCCCTGGATTCTGGAAATATTTTGACGCTTAATAATTTTGGTGTATCATATTTTTAATTCTATGAATACTGAGCAGTAAAAAAAATTGCCTTTTATAAATCTATTTTATAAAAACTTCCAATACTAATCTTGATTATGAAGAAATACATGTATGAAATTGTAATTACATTTATAATGTTCAAGGTTATTGCATTCTTAATATTGCTGTTTGCACCGTTATATGTGAGGGTTGACAATTTACTCACATGTGGAAAACACTTGCATGACTGCATCATTTCACTAAGAGAGGAGATTTGAGCCCAGAAAACTAGTTTAACCCTGCCACTTTTTACTGAAGTGCCTGTACCAAGCCAGGAAAGTGAGCTGTCACATATTTGTGTGTTAGGGGTATCAATTTTTCCTCTTTCTACAATATTTATACATGAATTGGGAATTGTTCTAACAGTGTGGCATTTTTTGTTTTTCATTTGATCACTGTGACAATTGTCAAACAAGTTTGTAGAAAGAAAATTAACTAGTAGAAGCTATTTATTTATTTAAAATTTTCTTATTAACATAGGAGGAAGAAGATTCTATATCAGAACTAACATCAGAGAAAAGATCAGGCTTTAAACTGGAGAAAGTTGGTCAGGTATATATAATTCATCCTACAATCAGTCAACTATAATACAAATAAATGTTTGCTTTATTGGTATACTAGACAAAGATAGTCTTCTTTTAGCTTGACCCCAATTAGACTGGAGCATGCAGACAATTAAGAAGCATGTGTGATGTGGATGTGATAGAAAACAGTTTAGAATTATCTACTATGATGTTTGTATCAACTGTTTTTATAAAGTCTGGTAGTTTTGTAAAAAAAAAAGTTGCATTACAGGATAAATATAAAATGCATACATAGTTTGCAAAAATAAAATTAATGATACAAGCTGTGAAAAGGGTGGAAAAAGGTAGGCAGGTGCTCATTTATCTACCTGTTTCTATTAAGTCTGACAAAGTTTTGTAACTTTTATGTGACCGCAAAAATGTTTCTAATTATGTTATAGCTCTGTTGTTAACTATGCCTGCTTTTTCCAGTATTGGAAAGTTATCTGCCATAATGTCTACTTTCGAAATTCTTGCAAGTTTTAATTCATTTTTTTTTTTTTTTTAAATAGACAATATTAATGCTTTGGATTATTCATTTATATCTCACAAAGGAATTTCAATTCTCTTATAATAAGAAAAAATGCATATCAATTGATATCAGTATGTGATTACAGATACATTACTTGTTTGTGTTTATCTTTCATGTTTTATATTTTCAGTATTTAAAGAAAGAAGACCTTCATTATCCACCACACATATCTGTCAATCCTTGGATACAAGTAATGAGGTCTAGTCATCATATTAGAGGTAACTAATATACTGGTTTCTTGTTATCTGTCAATCCATGGATGCAAGTAATAAGACCTGGTCTTTATATCAGAAGTAACTAATTGACTGGTTCCTTGCCATTAGTCTTTGTATTGTCAAGCTTTCCCCTGTTTCCCAATTGGAACCTCACTATTTGTGCAGTGATATACAAGAGGTGTAAATTGGTTATATTTGACAAAAATTATCATACAAATATCCCAAAAGGAAGTGAAATAATTTTGATTCAGATGAATATTCATTAATTAAGATGAAATACCAGATTGAAAATTGACATGTTAGAACTTAAAACATATATCTTTAGCATGTTATAATAGACATTTTTCACACAATGAACCTTGGCACAGAATAAAGGTTTTGATTAATTTGAGGGATTACACCCCTACCTGTTTCTCAACAAGGGGCATCAAAGCTTGCTTTCTGTTTTTTTCATAGATGGAGTGTTTATTTATCAACCAATTTAGATTAATTATTGTTCTTTTTGTTCTTTATAAAATTATCTACCATTTTCAAGATGTAAGGAGATCATAATGGAGCAATAAACTCAAATTTACTGCACAATAATCATTTTCAATTAAATTAGTGCAAGACAAAGCCCATGTTGACTTGCTGCAGTTGTACCATGCTGTGCCTGGCATAGCCCTTCATTTTCATTTCCTGTAGGGATAGTTTATTAAGGTTTTTGTCATTTCCTGCAGGAATAGTAAATTAAGGTTGTTGAATGGATCACTCTTATTTTTAATCTAGAATCTGACATAGTATATCCAGTGAAAAGTTCAAGTTCCCTTGTACAGCTACAGGAAATAGTAGAGGAAATCATTAAGTCTGCTTTAACACAACCATCTGTAAGTATGGAAAGATCAATATGATATAACTATGATCATGAGGCCTGGTCTCACACTGGTTTTTTGTTCAGGTTTATATTTAAGTAATAACTGTATCGTATTTGAAGAGTTGCCGGGATCAATTCGGGATTTGACGATCGAAAATGCAATTTTACTTGGCTAAGCGCAACAGTGCCAGTAAAATGGATATTTGAAACCATTAAATCCCCAATTGATGCTGGGAATTTTTCAAATACAATACAGTTAGTTCTTTTCTAATGCAAAGCAAAATATTGCTATTTTGGCTTAAAAATGGTATAAATATTACATAAAATTAAAAATATTGTTGATGAATTTGGCACATAAACGTCAGGAAAAATTGTGATGTCATATGAAACTTTTCAGCAAAGAACGTAAACACTGGACATTATTTCTCAACATGTATACTTCAATTGAGATAAAATCCAACAAGAAATTATTTCAAAGGTAGGCAGTGTCTTTTATGTTTTATTATACATGTATTGTATTAATTGACATGTAGGATTTCATTCGTGCTAGAACCCTTAGTTACAATATGTCAGCTGTGGATTTGATGGTAAGCCTTAGCCAACGAGAAAACATATATAATAATTGTATTAGAATGTCCAATATATTGTTATTTTATTTCTATTTTTGATTATTATTGAGGGGGGAGGGGTGCATTAAGTTTGCCCATGTCCTTCTCTACGTCTGTCCCATGTTTGATTTCAATACACGTGAGTTCCTTTCACAACATCATTTGAAATTTGTAACAAGGTCAGAGACCATGGAAGGTGTAGTATTATGGGATAAATTCTTGGATAACTTTGTTATTCCACAATATAATTAATCAAACTTTTCTGTTTTCAGATAGTTATTGGAGAATCATTAAAATGTACAGAATCTTTAGATCTATTTAGGAAAGATAAAAGGTATAGTACACAATGCCCAAAGAGTCATATAAGCTGCACACTGCATCTTTTTTCAAATTGGAATTCAATGGCGGGGCTGTCATGGTTGTGATCGTATGGTATTTGCATTTTCAACTACCTGTGCAATCGGTACCTATCACCACTAATGTTTTGAGTTCAAGCCCCACTCAGACTCGATACAATATTATGTGATAAAGTTTATCGGTGACTTGCAACAGGTCGGTGATTTTCTCCAGGTACTCTGGTTTCCTCCACCAATAAAGCTGACCGCCACGATATAGCTGAAATATTGTTGAAAGTGGTGTTAAACACCATAAACCAAACCTAATTCAATGGCCTTACTCCTTGCTTGTAGGAGATTCTAATTAGCATTTTTGAGTTATCTTTCTTTACCTTCAAGTTACATCTCAATGAGCTAAATTAACTTTGATTGCTAAAAATTTCAAAACAATTGCGATTTGTAATAAAGTGACAAATTGCTTTGCTGCAGAACCGTAGCCCTTTATGGTCTTTTTATTTATTTATTTTTCTTGGCAGACCATAGGGCTACGGATTTCACCCTATCAAAAATTTGCGGAACTGTGCCAAGAATTCGTCGCACCTTTCAACAGTAATTTTCACAACAAAACGCTTTGTGAGAGCGGAGTCATGTGAATAACTCGTTTCGTTACATATTTATCTATCGCTTTTCATATTTACTTACTTATTATTATTCATTTCTAGCTCATTATAATGAAAAATGTTTCGATATTAACTGATTTCACCTACTTAGTCCCGCCATCTTGTCTTTGTGGTATTCTCGCTTTGAAGTCACATGACTTTTGAGAGATGACTCTAACAGCAAAACACGTGTTCGGTTTGTTTACATGAACAACTTGAAAATGTTGAATGAGAGTCCACCTCAGTTGGAATAATCATAGAAGAAAATAACATTTCTGGTTAATATATGTAAAATATTTCCCTCTAGGTTGAATAAATATTTTATTTCAGATAAAAAAAATCGCCATGCAAAACCTCCGGTAAAACGTAAACATACCGAACACGTGTATTGCTGTTAGAGTCATCTCTCAAAAGTCATGTGACCTCAAAGCGAGAATACCACAAAGACAAGATGGCGGGACTAAGTAGGTGAAATCAGTTAATATCGAAACATTTTTCATTATAATGAGCTAGAAATGAATAATAATAAGTAAGTAAATATGAAAAGCGATAGATAAATATGTAACGAAACGAGTTATTCACATGACTCCGCTCTCACAAAGCGTTTTGTTGTGAAAATTACTGTTGAAAGGTGTGACGAATTCTTGGCGCAGTTCCGCAAATTTTTGATAGGGTGAAATCCGTAGCCAATATGGTCTGCCAAGAAAAAAAAATAAATAAAAAGACCATAAAGGGCTACGGTTCCACAGCTACAAATTGCTATGCCTGTTGCTATCAGACTTTTATTTTTTTTAATCTGATTTCAAGATGGCCACCATCATAGGATATAGCTTAATATACCTGTAAACTCTTGGAAGAAAATGTTTCAAAATCCATTTTTATATCCTACAAAAACTGATTTAACTCCAACTGTACATGTATGGTCATTGAATGGACTTTTATGCTATTTAATTTAACTGTGTTGAGTGGAAATTGAAGATGCCTGCAATACTTTGAATTCTTCTTTTCTGTAATAATGAACCATTTGATAGCAAATTGGTAATTTATTATATATATTCCTCGGCTATTTTGAATTAAAATTACAGATCAATTCTATTTTAACACAACAAGATGTGGCTGTAAAACAAAATTTAATTTTAGCAATTTTGAGCAAATTTGTGCCATTTAGTTACCAGTGATCTATTTTCATCAATGACTTAATGTGCCATTAATATATTGACTTCAAATATATTCTAATTTTTGTAATAACATTATCTTCATTCTTTCAATTTTTTTCTTTTTTTTTCAGTGAAGAAAATTGCAGAATTAAATCTTGCCAGTAAGTATCTAGTTAAAACATTTCATACCTTAAGAATGAATTTGTGGAATATATTTAAAATTGGGAGTTTGATAAATTATGAACATAAAGAGGGAAAAAAATCCAATTGACACATTCGTAGATATCAAGCATACAATCGAACTCACTAGTCCTATGGTCCAATGTTTTACAAGGATAAAAAAAATGGTATTGTTATGAAGCAGCTTTAGAAATATTAAAGAAAAACACATGAAGTATCCTTGTGAAATGGAGAATTGAGCTTGGTCAAATAAGAACCTATCATGGTCTATGAGCTACGAGGTCCGATCTCAAGGGTTCAAAGCATAGCATAAACTGGCTGCAATGGAAAATTGTTATCTTTTTTGTCGTTTAGGATCATTGTGATATGCAGATTGACACTTAAATAAATGATGAACAATGCATTATACCCTTCATCATCAATAGGATTGATATGCTATGGCTTAATAGTATATGTACATTTTCAGGTTTACTTGTAATGAAAAGAAATGTATATATACAGTGTTTACAACCAGCTCAACACCGTGTGATCAGTTTTATATTTTAAGGCAACCAACGTCATTTGGGTAAGTTATGTTACAGAAATCAGAACTTCTAAAAATATTGAAACTTGTTTTCATTTAACATACCAGCTTAAATTTAGATATACAGTGCTCCCTCGTTAAACCGCCACCTTCTGTGCAGTCGGTAGTTTGGCGGTATAACGAGTTTGGCGATAAACTGAGGGACATTGAAAACCGGAAGTTATGTGATCATATGAAAAGATAAACTTTCAACTCGACTGACATACATTTTGCACTTGTACAAATACATAAGTATAAATAATACATGTTTAATAAATAAATAAATTAGAATAATTATATTCACATCAGAAATGTCCTGTACAGTTTGCAGATCTTTGTCAATGTCGACAAATTCTTGAACCGTCATTTGTAGCTCGAGACATCAAGATCATTATAAACACGTGACAGCAACAGTTCATCTTCATTTGTGGGGTTATTGGAAGATCCCATTTAATTGTCAAATTATGGGCAATTTGTTGTTATATGTTAATTTTGGATTTTCCTTTGCATAACTTATAATTGCACGTTTTTGTTTGTCGTCTAATTAATTACGCTTTCTCTTCAAGCACCACATTTTTATGACAACTAATTAAATTACAAATTTTACCCAGGATTAAAAGTACAAATGTAATCACTAGAAAAGTAAATACAGGTAATTATTCTAATCAAAACAACTGATCACCTGTTCCGACCCTCAACTATGAGATCAATAACCGTGTCCGATGACCAGTTTTGACATTCCATAATTACCGATCAATACACAGCTGTCAAAAGGTAGTTGTGGGCGGTACTAACGGGGGAATTTAAATTGGTTTTACGACTTTTGTGTCTGAAAACCTGTGGCGGATGGCGGTAGCAGAATTTGGCAGTATAACAGGGTATTTTTAATGGGGGAAATCGGGACACACGAGAATTTTGGCGATAGGCGAGGTTGGCGATAAAACGGGGGGCGATAGACCGAGGGAGCACTGTAGCTTCAAACCTCAATATGACCTTCGCTTTATTCCAGTTGTTTTTAATGAAACATTTAGAAGTTTATGGTCTTTGCTCAATTCATTGTATTGTGATGTGGATGTTAACCACTTGATTGATCACTCTTTTGTCAAAGCTGAATATTTATTAAACCATGCACATTTTCTGACTTCATATTTACTGAATAGTTCTAGTACTTGTAAGTGGCCGTCGTCGCCGTGATCGTATGGTAGTTGGATTTACAACTACCTATGCAATCAGTGCCTATCACCACTGATGTTGTGAGTTCGAATCTCGATCAGGGCGAGGTGTACAACATTCTGTGATAAAGTTTGTCAGTGACTTGCGACAGGTTTGTGGTTTTCTCTGGGATCTCCAGTTTCCTCCACCAATAAAACTGACTGCCATGATATAACTGAAATATTGTTGAAAGTGGTATTAAACACCATAAAACCAACCAACCAACCGGTACCTGTATTTTGATACTTTTGATATACATTTACAAAAACTTGCATACTTAAAAAGTTTGTAATTTTTAATATCTGTCTCTTCAATAAATGTAAGAAATGGCAGCAAACATCTTTTAGTCACACTTATAATATATTAGTTTTAGCAGGGCATGTGTTGTGTCCTTCTACATCATTAAAAGATACAGATGTGTCTTGTTATATTGCTTTAATTGTTTTATGAGGATCATAGATAATAATAATCTTTAAAAGATTAACTGGTGCCCTGTTCATATGCATTTCCATACATACCAAAATATCACAACATGTAGCACCATTTTGATGAATTGAAATCAAGGCTGTTTATTTTGTAATGGGATACTGTCATTCAGAAATGGAGAGTAGATGTCGAATTACTGATTACAAATTTAGAAAATGTCCCTAATCATAATCATTGCAAAAAATAACATGCAGGCCTCGACATTAACGTTTGTCCGATTGTCCGGTACCAGTGAAAACTGACATCGGACAAGTAGATCTTGTATCACGGTTGTCTGACGGGACAAGTGAAAAAATGACTGTCCTACCTTTTGAAGGTTATTTTCTATGATGAAAATGTGTTGCTTTGTCATTTTTACAGACTTAAACTTCGTAAATAAATATTTTAATGTGTTAAAAAATAGTGGTTTCCATTGATGTACACTATCGCTAATTACAATGGTAAACCAAGAGATTTTCCGAACATATACTTGATCTGTATCTTTTCAGCGATATGATTAAATTCACAACTGGCATTAAGTAATAATGATGAAATAAAAATAGATTTGTTTATAGTGTTTCCTTCCCCTATTCCATAATTCCCTGGAAGCGTAAGTTATTCCCTGATCTTAGAAAATACAGATTTACAACAAGCGGCGGAGCTCAATTCAGCCAGAAATGTTAAGGTGTCTGATGTTAATTTGCATTGAGGGACATTCAGTAGCTGATTTTGATACACAATCTGCATTCAATAGATGGTGAACAACGACGTTCAAAGCATCCTGGATGAAATCCACATTATGCGATTACCGCTTATATGGGCCTGCTATTCGAGAACCAAACTTAGAAATTGATGATTAAGACACTCATACCATTATGGCACCGTTTGATACCGATGACTTTATGTTTAAGTGTATGTTAATTTGTCGAATAAAGATGTCATGATCATAATGTCTGTTAGTATTAATAATGACAGGACAAGATTATATTTGTGAGACAATAACCAAAACATTTTACACAAATTGCTGATAATTATTCTCTGGTTTTTATAATTTTTATTAATTTCTTTTGGACAACTAAAAAATTGAGCCGAAAAATTACTTTTTTTAGTTAGTTGTCCGAAGGGACAAGTTAAAAAAAATGTTAATGTAGAGGCCTGACATGCATCAGGTAACTACAGACAATTGTCTTTTAAAAAGGATACAAGGGGAGAGAACCAGTCAATTTAAAAGACAATCTTTATGGTGTAATGGTTAACACACTCATATCAAATACAGTAAATTATAGTTTAATGCCTGGCCAAGGCTAATCAAACACTACAAAATTAATATTTGCTGCTTCTCTGATAAATATGTAGGAGTAAGAGAAAAGACTGAAAGATTGATTAGATCAGAGTGCTAGAATAATGTGTCGGAGTTAAGAAACATTTCTACATGCAGGCCTTTGTTTTAGTTAGCTAATACTATGAAGATCCATTCAAGTGTGATGGTCTAGCACAAATCAGATCATTATTATCCTCAAAATGTAACTTGTTCTGGTCATAATGTTCTGTTCGTTAAACAAATTGATCATTTTAATCACTTAGTCACTTGTAAAAAAATTAGACTTCATATGTTGAAAAATTTAAATATTTAGTGAAAAGTTGAAGCAAGACTCTTCAGACAACATCTGGTATACAGTAGTAGTCCCCCTCTTATAAAGTCCATCTCACCAAAGTCCCCCTCTTATAAAGTCCCCCTCTTATAAGGTCCATCTCACCAAAGGCCACCCCTCTAATAAAGTCCATCTCACCAAAGGCCACTCCACTTATAAGGTCCATCTCACCAAAGGCCACCCCTCTTATAAAGTCCATCTCACCAAAGTCCCCCTCTTATAAAGTCCATCTCACCAAAGGCCACTCCACTTATAAGGTCCATCTCACCAAAGGCCACTCCACTTATAAGGTCCATCTCACCAAAGCCATCCCTCTTATAAGGTCCATCTCACCAAAAGCCATCCCTCTTATAAAGTCCATCTCACCAAAGTCCCCCTCTTATAAAGTCCATCTCACCAAAGGCCACCCCTCTTATAAAGTCCATCTCACCAAAGGCCACTCCACTTATAAAGTCCATCTCACCAAAGGCCACTCCACTTATAAAGTCCATCTCACCAAAGGCCACTCCACTTATAAGGTCCATCTCACCAAAGGCCACTCCACTTATAAGGTCCATCTCATCAAAGGCCACCCCACTTATAAGGTCCATCTCATCAAAGGCCACCCCACTTATAAGGTCCATCTCATCAAAGGCCACCCCACTTATAAGGTCCATCTCACCAAAGGCCACTCCACTTATAAGGTCCATCTCACCAAAGGCCACCCCACTTGTAAGATCCATCTCACCAAAGGCCACCCCACTTATAAAGTCCAACTCACCAAAGGCCACTCCACTTATAAGGTCCATCTCATCAAAGGCCACCCCACTTATAAGGTCCATCTCACCAAAGGCCACTCCACTTATAAGGTCCATCTCACCAAAGGCCACCCAACTTGTAAGATCCATCTCACCAAAGGCCACCCCACTTGTAAGATCCATCTCACCAAAGGCCACTCCACTTATAAGGTCCATCTCACCAAAGGCCACTCCACTTATAAGGTCCATCTCACCAAAGCCACCCCTCTTATAAGGTCCATCTCATCAAAGGCCATCCCTCTTATAAGGTCCATCTCACCAAAGGCCACCCCACTTATAAGGTCCATCTCACCAAAGGCCACTCCACTTATAAGGTCCATCTCACCAAAGGCCATCCCTCTTATAAAGTCCATCTCACCAAAGGCCACTCCACTTATAAGGTCCATCTCACCAAAGGCCACTCCACTTATAAAGTCCATCTCACCAAAGGCCACTCCACTTATAAGGTCCATCTCACCAAAGGCCACTCCACTTATAAGGTCCATCTCACCAAAGGCCACCCCTCTTATAAAGTCCATCTCACCAAAGGCCACTCCACTTATAAGGTCCATCTCACCAAAGGCCACTCCACTTATAAGGTCCATCTCACCAAAGGCCACCCCACTTATAAGGTCCATCTCACCAAAGCCACCCCTCTTATAAGGTCCATCTCACCAAAGGCCACCCCACTTATAAGGTCCATCTCACCAAAGGCCACTCCACTTATAAGGTCCATCTCACCAAAGGCCACTCCACTTATAAGGTCCATCTCACCAAAGGCCACCCCACTTATAAGGTCCATCTCACCAAAGCCACCCCTCTTATAAGGTCCATCTCACCAAAGGCCACCCCACTTATAAGGTCCATCTCACCAAAGGCCACTCCACTTATAAGGTCCATCTCACCAAAGGCCACTCCACTTATAAGGTCCATCTCACCAAAGGCCACTCCACTTATAAAGTCCATCTCACCAAAGGCCACTCCACTTATAAGGTCCATCTCACCAAAGGCCACTCCACTTATAAGGTCCATCTCACCAAAGGCCACCCCTCTTATAAAGTCCATCTCACCAAAGGCCACTCCACTTATAAGGTCCATCTCACCAAAGGCCACTCCACTTATAAGGTCCATCTCACCAAAGGCCACCCCACTTATAAGGTCCATCTCACCAAAGCCACCCCTCTTATAAGGTCCATCTCACCAAAGGCCACCCCACTTATAAGGTCCATCTCACCAAAGGCCACCCCACTTATAAGGTCCATCTCACCAAAGCCACCCCTCATATAAGGTCCATCTCATCAAAGGCCACCCCACTTATAAGGTCCATCTCACCAAAGGCCACCCCACTTATAAGGTCCATCTCACCAAAGGCCACCCAACTTATAAGGTCCATCTCACCAAAGGCCACCCCACTTGTAAGATCCATCTCACCAAAGGCCATCCCTCTTATAAGGTCCATCTCACCAAGGCCACCCCTCTTATAAGGTCCATCTCACCAAAGGCCACCCCTCTTATAAGGTCCATCTCACCAAAGGCCACCCCACTTGTAAGATCCATCTCACCAAAGGCCATCCCTCTTATAACGTCCATCTCACCAAAGGCCACCCCTCTTACAAGGTCCATCTCACCAAAGACCACCCCACTTATAACATCCATCTCACCAAAGGCCACCCCACTTATAAGTTCCATCTCACCAAAGGCCACCCCTCTTATAAGGTCCATCTCACCAAAGCCACCCCTCTTACAAAGTCCATCTCACCAAAGGCCACCCCACTTATAAGGTCCATCTCACCAAAGGCCACCCCACTTGTAAGATCCATCTCACCAAAGGCCACCTCTCTTATAAGGTCCATCTCACCAAAGGCCATCCCTCTTATGAGGTCCATCTCACCAAAGACCACCCCACTTATAAGGTCCATCACACCAAAGGCCACCCCACTTATAAGGTCCATCTCACCAAAGGACACCCCACTTATAAGGTCCATCTCACCAAAGGCCACCCCTCTTATAAGGTCCATCTCACCAAAGCCACCCCTCTTATAAGGTCCATCTCATCAAAGGCCACCCCACTTATAAGGTCCATCTTACCAAAGCCACCCTTCTTATAAGGTCCATCTCACCAAAGACCACCCCTCTTATAAGGTCCATCTCACCAAAGGCCACTCCACTTATAAGGTCCATCTCACCAAAGGCCACTCCACTTATAAGGTCCATCTCACCAAAGGCCACTCTACTTATAAGGTCCATCTCACCAAAGGCCACTCCACTTATAAGGTCCATCTCACCAAAGGCCACTCCACTTATAAGGTCCATCTCACCAAAGGCCACCCCTCTTATAAGGTCCATCTCACCAAAGGCCACCCCTCTTATAAGGTCCATCTCACCAAAGACCACCTCTCTTATAAGGTCCATCTCACCAAAGGCCACCCCACTTGTAAGGTCCATCTCACCAAAGGCCACCCAACTTATAAGGTCCATCTCACCAAAGGCCACCCCACTTGTAAGATCCATCTCACCAAAGGACATCCCTCTTATAAGGTCCATCTCACCAAAGGCCACCCCTCTTATAAGGTCCTTCTCACCAAAGGCCACTCCACTTATAAGGTCCATCTCACCAAATGCCACTCCACTTATAAGGTCCATCTCACCAAAGGCCACTCTACTTATAAGGTCCATCTCACCAAAGGCCACTCCACTTATAAGGTCCATCTCACCAAAGGCCACTCCACTTATAAGGTCCATCTCACCAAAGGCCACTCCTCTTATAAGGTCCATCTCACCAAAGACCACCTCTCTTATAAGGTCCATCTCACCAAAGGCCACCCCACTTATAAGGTCCATCTCACCAAAGGCCACCCCACTTATAAGGTCCATCTCACCAAAGGCCACCCCACTTATAAGGTCCATCTCACCAAAGGCCACCCCACTTATAAGATCCATCTCACCAAAGGCCACCCCTCTTATAAGGTCCATCTCACCAAAGGCCATTCCACGTATAAGGTCCATCTCACCAAAGGCCACCCCTCTTATAAGGTCCATCTCACCAAAGGCACCCCTCTTACAAGGTCCATCTCACCAAAGACCACCCCACTTATAAGGTCCATCTCACCAAAGGCCACCCCACTTATAAGGTCCATCTCACCAAAGGCCACCCCTCTTATAAGGTCCATCTCACCAAAGCCACCCCTCTTATAAGCTCCATCTCATCAAAGGCCACCCCACTTATAAGGTCCATCTTACCAAAGCCACCCCTCTTATAAGGTCCATCTCACCAAAGACCACCTCTCTTATAAGGTCCATCTCACCAAAGGCCACCTCTCTTATAAGGTCCATCTCACCAAAGGCCACCCCACTTATAAGGTCCATCTCACCAAAGGCCACCCCACTTGTAAGATCCATCTCACCAAAGGCCACCTCTCTTATAAGGTCCATCTCACCAAAGGCCATCCCTCTTATAAGGTCCATCTCACCAAAGGCCACCCCTCTTACAAGGTCCATCTCACCAAAGACCACCCCACTTATAAGATCCATCTCACCAAAGGCCACCCCACTTATAAGTTCCATCTCACCAAAGGCCACCCCTCTTATAAGGTCCATCTCACCAAAGCCACCCCTCTTACAAGGTCCATCTCACCAAAGGCCACCCCACTTGTAAGATCCATCTCACCAAAGGCCACCTCTCTTATAAGGTCCATCTCACCAAAGGCCAT
This sequence comes from Bathymodiolus brooksi, assembly GCA_963680875.1. Taxonomy (NCBI): domain Eukaryota; kingdom Metazoa; phylum Mollusca; class Bivalvia; order Mytilida; family Modiolidae; genus Bathymodiolus; species Bathymodiolus brooksi. The sequence continues at coordinate 69,479,559 of OY804577.1, read as the reverse complement.
CCCTCTTATGAGGTCCATCTCACCAAAGGCCATCCCTCTTATGAGGTCCATCTCACTAAAGGCCACCCCTCTTACAAGGTCCATCTCACCAAAGACCACCCCACTTATAAGGTCCATCTCACCAAAGGCCACCCCACTTATAAGGTCCATCTCACCAAAGGCCACCCCACTTATAAGGTCCATCTCACCAAAGGCCACCCCTCTTATAAGGTCCATCTCACCAAAGCCACCCCTCTTATAAGGTCCATCTCATCAAAGGCCACCCCACTTAAAAGGTCCATCTTACCAAAGCCACCCCTCTTATAAGGTCCATCTCACCAAAGACCACCTCTCTTATAAGGTCCATCTCACCAAAGGCCACCCCTCTTATAAGGTCCATCTCACCAAAGGCCACCCCTCTTACAAGGTCCATCTCACCAAAGACCACCCCACTTATAAGGTCCATCTCACCAAAGGCCATCTCACCAAAGGCCACCCCACTTATAAGGTCCATCTCACCAAAGGCCACCCCTCTTATAAGATCCATCTCACCAAAGGCCACCCCTCTTATAAGATCCATCTCATCAAAGGCCACCCCACTTAAAAGGTCCATCTTACCAAAGCCACCCCTCTTATAAGGTCCATCTCACCAAAGACCACCTCTCTTATAAGGTCCATCTCACCAAAGGCCACCCCTCTTATAAGGTCCATCTCACCAAAGGCCACCCCACTTATAAGGTCCATCTCACCAAAGGCCACTCCACTTATAAGGTCCATCTCACCAAAGGCCACTCCACTTATAAGGTCCATCTCACCAAAGGCCACTCCACTTATAAGGTCCATCTCACCAAAGGCCACCCCTCTTATAAGGTCCATCTCGCCAAAGGCCACCTCTCTTATAATGTCCATCTCACCAAAGGCCACCCCACTTATAAGGTCCATCTCACCAAAGGCCACCCCACTTATAAGGTCCATCTCACCAAAGGCCACCCGACTTATAAGGTCCATCTCACCAAAGGCCACCCCACTTATAAGGTCCATCTCACCAAAGGCCACCCCACTTGTAAGATCCATTTCACCAAAGGCCACCCCTCTTATAAGGTCCATCTCACCAAAGGCCACCCCTCTTATAAGGTCCATTTCACCAAAGGCCACCCCACTTATAAGGTCCTTCTCACGAAAGGCCACCCCTCTTATAAGGTCCTTCTCACCAAAGGCCACCCCTCTTATAAGGTCCTTCTCACCAAAGGCCACTCCACTTATAAGGTCCATCTCACCAAAGGCCACTCCACTTATAAGGTCCATCTCACCAAAGGCCACTCTACTTATAAGGTCCATCTCACCAAAGGCCACTCCACTTATAAGGTCCATCTCACCAAAGGCCACTCCACTTATAAGGTCCATCTCACCAAAGGCCACTCCTCTTATAAGGTCCATCTCACCAAAGACCACCTCTCTTATAAGGTCCATCTCACCAAAGGCCACCCCACTTATAAGGTCCATCTCACCAAAGGCCACCCCACTTATAAGGTCCATCTCACCAAAGGCCATCTCACCAAAGGCCACCCAACTTATAAGATCCATCTCACCAAAGGCCACCCCACTTATAAGATCCATCTCACCAAAGGCCACCCCTCTTATAAGGTCCATCTCACCAAAGGCCATTCCACGTATAAGGTCCATCTCACCAAAGGCCACCCCTCTTATAAAGTCCATCTCACCAAAGGCCACCCCTCTTACAAGGTCTATCTCACCAAAGACCACCCCACTTATAAGGTCCATCTCACCAAAGGCTACCCCACTTATAAGGTCCATCTCACCAAAGGCCACCCCTCTTATAAGGTCCATCTCACCAAAGCCACCCCTCTTATAAGCTCCATCTCATCAAAGGCCACCCCACTTATAAGGTCCATCTTACCAAAGCCACCCCTCTTATAAGGTCCATCTCACCAAAGACCACCTCTCTTATAAGGTCCATCTCACCAAAGGCCACCCCTCTTATAAGGTCCATCTCACCAAAGGCCACCCCACTTATAAGGTCCTTCTCACCAAAGGCCACCCCACTTGTAAGATCCATCTCACCAAAGGCCACCTCTCTTATAAGGTCCATCTCACCAAAGGCCATCCCTCTTGTAAGGTCCATCTCACCAAAGGCCACCCCTCTTACAAGGTCCATCTCACCAAAGACCACCCCACTTATAAGATCCATCTCACCAAAGGCCACCCCACTTATAAGTTCCATCTCACCAAAGGCCACCCCTCTTATAAGGTCCATCTCACCAAAGCCACCCCTCTTACAAGGTCCATCTCACCAAAGGCCACCCCACTTGTAAGATCCATCTCAGCAAAGGCCACCTCTCTTATAAGGTCCATCTCACCAAAGGCCATCCCTCTTATGAGGTCCATCTCACTAAAGGCCACCCCTCTTACAAGGTCCATCTCACCAAAGACCACCCCACTTATAAGGTCCATCTCACCAAAGGCCACCCCACTTATAAGGTCCATCTCACCAAAGGCCACCCCACTTATAAGGTCCATCTCACCAAAGGCCACCCCACTTGTAAGATCCATTTCACCAAAGGCCACTCCTCTTATAAGGTCCATCTCACCAAAGGCCACCCCTCTTATAAGGTCCATTTCACCAAAGGCCACCCCACTTATAAGGTCCTTCTCACGAAAGGCCACCCCTCTTATAAGGTCCTTCTCACCAAAGGCCACCCCTCTTATAAGGTCCTTCTCACCAAAGGCCACTCCACTTATAAGGTCCATCTCACCAAAGGCCACTCCACTTATAAGGTCCATCTCACCAAAGGCCACTCTACTTATAAGGTCCATCTCACCAAAGGCCACTCCACTTATAAGGTCCATCTCACCAAAGGCCACTCCACTTATAAGGTCCATCTCACCAAAGGCCACTCCTCTTATAAGGTCCATCTCACCAAAGACCACCTCTCTTATAAGGTCCATCTCACCAAAGGCCACCCCACTTATAAGGTCCATCTCACCAAAGGCCACCCCACTTATAAGGTCCATCTCACCAAAGGCCATCTCACCAAAGGCCACCCCACTTATAAGGTCCATCTCACCAAAGGCCACCCCACTTATAAGATCCATCTCACCAAAGGCCACCCCTCTTATAAGGTCCATCTCACCAAAGGCCATTCCACGTATAAGGTCCATCTCACCAAAGGCCACCCCTCTTATAAAGTCCATCTCACCAAAGGCCACCCCTCTTACAAGGTCTATCTCACCAAAGACCATCTCACCAAAGGCCACCCCACTTATAAGGTCCATCTCACCAAAGGCCACCCCTCTTATAAGGTCCATCTCACCAAAGCCACCCCTCTTATAAGCTCCATCTCATCAAAGGCCACCCCACTTATAAGGTCCATCTTACCAAAGCCACCCCTCTTATAAGGTCCATCTCACCAAAGACCACCTCTCTTATAAGGTCCATCTCACCAAAGGCCACCCCTCTTATAAGGTCCATCTCACCAAAGGCCACCCCACTTATAAGGTCCTTCTCACCAAAGGCCACCCCACTTGTAAGATCCATCTCACCAAAGGCCACCTCTCTTATAAGGTCCATCTCACCAAAGGCCATCCCTCTTGTAAGGTCCATCTCACCAAAGGCCACCCCTCTTACAAGGTCCATCTCACCAAAGACCACCCCACTTATAAGATCCATCTCACCAAAGGCCACCCCACTTATAAGTTCCATCTCACCAAAGGCCACCCCTCTTATAAGGTCCATCTCACCAAAGCCACCCCTCTTACAAGGTCCATCTCACCAAAGGCCACCCCACTTGTAAGATCCATCTCAGCAAAGGCCACCTCTCTTATAAGGTCCATCTCACCAAAGGCCATCCCTCTTATGAGGTCCATCTCACTAAAGGCCACCCCTCTTACAAGGTCCATCTCACCAAAGACCACCCCACTTATAAGGTCCATCTCACCAAAGGCCACCCCACTTATAAGGTCCATCTCACCAAAGGCCACCCCACTTATAAGGTCCATCTCACCAAAGGCCACCCCTCTTATAAGGTCCATCTCACCAAAGCCACCCCTCTTATAAGGTCCATCTCATCAAAGGCCACCCCACTTAAAAGGTCCATCTTACCAAAGCCACCCCTCTTATAAGGTCCATCTCACCAAAGACCACCTCTCTTATAAGGTCCATCTCACCAAAGGCCACCCCTCTTATAAGGTCCATCTCACCAAAGGCCACCCCACTTATAAGGTCCATCTCACCAAAGGCCACTCCACTTATAAGGTCCATCTCACCAAAGGCCACTCCACTTATAAGGTCCATCTCACCAAAGGCCACTCCACTTATAAGGTCCATCTCACCAAAGGCCACCCCTCTTATAAGGTCCATCTCACCAAAGGCCACCTCTCTTATAATGTCCATCTCACCAAAGGCCACCCCACTTATAAGGTCCATCTCACCAAAGGCCACCCCACTTATTAGGTCCATCTCACCAAAGGCCACCCCTCTTATAAGGTCCATCTCACCAAAGGCCACCCCACTTATAAGGTCCTTCTCACCAAAGGCCACCCCACTTGTAAGATCCATCTCACCAAAGGCCACCTCTCTTATAAGGTCCATCTCACCAAAGGCCATCCCTCTTATAAGGTCCATCTCACCAAAGGCCACCCCTCTTACAAGGTCCATCTCACCAATGACCACCCCACTTATAAGATCCATCTCACCAAAGGCCACCCCACTTATAAGTTCCATCTCACCAAAGGCCACCCCTCTTATAAGGTCCATCTCACCAAAGCCACCCCTCTTACAAGGTCCATCTCACCAAAGGCCACCCCACTTGTAAGATCCATCTCACCAAAGGCTACCTCTCTTATAAGGTCCATCTCACCAAAGGCCATCCCTCTTATGAGGTCCATCTCACTAAAGGCCACCCCTCTTACAAGGTCCATCTCACCAAAGACCACCCCACTTATAAGATAAGGTCCATCTCACCAAAGGCCACCCCACTTATAAGGTCCATCTCACCAAAGGCCACCCCACTTATAAGGTCCATCTCACCAAAGGCCACCACTCTTATAAGGTCCATCTCACCAAAGCCACCCCTCTTATAAGGTCCATCTCATCAAAGGCCACCCCACTTAAAAGGTCCATCTTACCAAAGCCACCCCTCTTATAAGGTCCATCTCACCAAAGACCACCTCTCTTATAAGGTCCATCTCACCAAAGGCCACCCCTCTTATAAGGTCCATCTCACCAAAGGCCACCCCACTTATAAGGTCCATCTCACCAAAGGCCACTCCACTTATAAGGTCCATCTCACCAAAGGCCACTCCACTTATAAGGTCCATCTCACCAAAGGCCACTCCACTTATAAGGTCCATCTCACCAAAGGCCACCCTTCTTATAAGGTCCATCTCACCAAAGGCCACCTCTCTTATAATGTCCATCTCACCAAAGGCCACCCCACTTATAAGGTCCATCTCACCAAAGGCCACCCCACTTATAAGGTCCATCTCACCAAAGGCCACCCCACTTATAAGGTCCATCTCACCAAAGGCCACCCCACTTATAAGGTCCATCTCACCAAAGGCCACCCCACTTATAAGGTCCATCTCACCAAAGGCCACCCCACTTGTAAGATCCATCTCACCAAAGGCCACCCCTCTTATAAGGTCCATCTCACCAAAGGCCACCCCTCTTATAAGGTCCATTTCACCAAAGGCCACCCCACTTATAAGGTCCTTCTCACGAAAGGCCACCCCTCTTATAAGGTCCTTCTCACCAAAGGCCACCCCTCTTATAAGGTCCTTCTCACCAAAGGCCACTCCACTTATAAGGTCCATCTCACCAAAGGCCACTCCACTTATAAGGTCCATCTCACCAAAGGCCACTCTACTTATAAGGTCCATCTCACCAAAGGCCACTCCACTTATAAGGTCCATCTCACCAAAGGCCACTCCACTTATAAGGTCCATCTCACCAAAGGCCACCACTCTTATAAGGTCCATCTCACCAAAGGCCACTCCTCTTATAAGGTCCATCTTACCAAAGACCACCTCTCTTATAAGGTCCATCTCACCAAAGGCCACCCCACTTATAAGGTCCATCTCACCAAAGGCCATCCCTCTTATAAGGTCCATCTCACCAAAGGCCACTCCACTTATAAGGTCCATCTCACCAAAGGCCACTCCACTTATAAGGTCCATCTCACCAAAGGCCACCCCTCTTATAAGGTCCATCTCACCAAAGGCCACTCCTCTTATAAGGTCCATCTCACCAAAGACCACCTCTCTTATAAGGTCCATCTCACCAAAGGCCACCCCTCTTATAAGGTCCATCTCACCAAAGGCCACCCCACTTATAAGGTCCATCTCACCAAAGGCCACCCCACTTATAAGGTCCATCTCACCAAAGGCCACCCCACTTATAAGATCCATCTCACCAAAGGCCACCCCTCTTATAAGGTCCATCTCACCAAAGGCCATTCCACGTATAAGGTCCATCTCACCAAAGGCCACCCCTCTTATAAGGTCCATCTCACCAAAGGCCACCCCACTTATAAGGTCCATCTCACCAAAGGCCACCCAACTTATAAGGTCCATCTCACCAAAGGCCACCCCACTTGTAAGATCCATCTCACCAAAGGACATCCCTCTTATAAGGTCCATCTCACCAAAGGCCACCCCTCTTATAAGGTCCATCTCACCAAAGGCCACCTCTCTTATAATGTCCATCTCACCAAAGGCCACCCCACTTATAAGGTCCATCTCACCAAAGGCCACCCCACTTATAAGGTCCATCTCACCAAAGGCCACCCCTCTTATAAGGTCCATCTCACCAAAGGCCACCCCACTTATAAGGTCCTTCTCACCAAAGGCCACCCCACTTGTAAGGTCCATCTCACCAAAGGCCACCCCACTTATAAGGTCCATCTCACCAAAGGCCACCCCACTTGTAAGATCCATCTCACCAAAGGACATCCCTCTTATAAGGTCCATCTCACCAAAGGCCACCCCTCTTATAAGGTCCATCTCACCAAAGGCCACCTCTCTTATAATGTCCATCTCACCAAAGGCCACCCCACTTATAAGGTCCATCTCACCAAAGGCCACCCCACTTATAAGGTCCATCTCACCAAAGGCCACCCCTCTTATAAGGTCCATCTCACCAAAGGCCACCCCACTTATAAGGTCCTTCTCACCAAAGGCCACCCCACTTGTAAGATCCATCTCACCAAAGGCCACCTCTCTTATAAGGTCCATCTCACCAAAGGCCATCCCTCTTATAAGGTCCATCTCACCAAAGGCCACCCCTCTTACAAGGTCCATCTCACCAATGACCACCCCACTTATAAGATCCATCTCACCAAAGGCCACCCCACTTATAAGTTCCATCTCACCAAAGGCCACCCCTCTTATAAGGTCCATCTCACCAAAGCCACCCCTCTTACAAGGTCCATCTCACCAAAGGCCACCCCACTTGTAAGATCCATCTCACCAAAGGCCACCTCTCTTATAAGGTCCATCTCACCAAAGGCCATCCCTCTTATGAGGTCCATCTCACTAAAGGCCACCCCTCTTACAAGGTCCATCTCACCAAAGACCACCCCACTTATAAGGTCCATCTCACCAAAGGCCACCCCACTTATAAGGTCCATCTCACCAAAGGCCACCCCACTTATAAGGTCCATCTCACCAAAGGCCACCCCTCTTATAAGGTCCATCTCACCAAAGCCACCCCTCTTATAAGGTCCATCTCATCAAAGGCCACCCCACTTAAAAGGTCCATCTTACCAAAGCCACCCCTCTTATATGGTCCATCTCACCAAAGACCACCTCTCTTATAAGGTCCATCTCACCAAAGGCCACCCCTCTTATAAGGTCCATCTCACCAAAGGCCACCCCACTTATAAGGTCCATCTCACCAAAGGCCACTCCACTTATAAGGTCCATCTCACCAAAGGCCACTCCACTTATAAGGTCCATCTCACCAAAGGCCACTCCACTTATAAGGTCCATCTCACCAAAGGCCACCCTTCTTATAAGGTCCATCTCACCAAAGGCCACCTCTCTTATAATGTCCATCTCACCAAAGGCCACCTCACTTATAAGGTCCATCTCACCAAAGGCCACCCCACTTATAAGGTCCATCTCACCAAAGGCCACCCCACTTATAAGGTCCATCTCACCAAAGGCCACCCCACTTATAAGGTCCATCTCACCAAAGGCCACCCCACTTATAAGGTCCATCTCACCAAAGGCCACCCCACTTGTAAGATCCATCTCACCAAAGGCCACCCCTCTTATAAGGTCCATCTCACCAAAGGCCACCCCTCTTATAAGGTCCATTTCACCAAAGGCCACCCCACTTATAAGGTCCTTCTCACCAAAGGCCACCCCTCTTATAAGGTCCTTCTCACCAAAGGCCACCCCTCTTATAAGGTCCTTCTCACCAAAGGCCACTCCACTTATAAGGTCCATCTCACCAAAGGCCACTCCACTTATAAGGTCCATCTCACCAAAGGCCACTCTACTTATAAGGTCCATCTCACCAAAGGCCACTCCACTTATAAGGTCCATCTCACCAAAGGCCACTCCACTTATAAGGTCCATCTCACCAAAGGCCACTCCTCTTATAAGGTCCATCTCACCAAAGACCACCTCTCTTATAAGGTCCATCTCACCAAAGGCCATCTCACCAAAGGCCACCCCACTTATAAGGTCCATCTCACCAAAGGCCATCTCACCAAAGGCCACCCCACTTATAAGGTCCATCTCACCAAAGGCCACCCCACTTATATGATCCATCTCACCAAAGGCCACCCCTCTTATAAGGTCCATCTCACCAAAGGCCATTCCACGTATAAGGTCCATCTCACCAAAGGCCACCCCTCTTATAAAGTCCATCTCACCAAAGGCCACCCCTCTTACAAGGTCTATCTCACCAAAGACCATCTCACCAAAGGCCACCCCACTTATAAGGTCCATCTCACCAAAGGCCACCCCTCTTATAAGGTCCATCTCACCAAAGCCACCCCTCTTATAAGCTCCATCTCATCAAAGGCTACCCCACTTATAAGGTCCATCTTACCAAAGCCACCCCTCTTATAAGGTCCATCTCACCAAAGACCACCTCTCTTATAAGGTCCATCTCACCAAAGGCCACCCCTCTTACAAGGTCCATCTCACCAAAGACCACCCCACTTATAAGATCCATCTCACCAAAGGCCACCCCACTTATAAGTTCCATCTCACCAAAGGCCACCCCTCTTATAAGGTCCATCTCACCAAAGCCACCCCTCTTACAAGGTCCATCTCACCAAAGGCCACCCCACTTGTAAGATCCATCTCAGCAAAGGCCACCTCTCTTATAAGGTCCATCTCACCAAAGGCCATCCCTCTTATGAGGTCCATCTCACTAAAGGCCACCCCTCTTACAAGGTCCATCTCACCAAAGACCACCCCACTTATAAGGTCCATCTCACCAAAGGCCACCCCACTTATAAGGTCCATCTCACCAAAGGCCACCCCACTTATAAGGTCCATCTCACCAAAGGCCACCCCTCTTATAAGGTCCATCTCACCAAAGCCACCCCTCTTATAAGGTCCATCTCATCAAAGGCCACCCCACTTAAAAGGTCCATCTTACCAAAGCCACCCCTCTTATAAGGTCCATCTCACCAAAGACCACCTCTCTTATAAGGTCCATCTCACCAAAGGCCACCCCTCTTATAAGGTCCATCTCACCAAAGGCCACCCCACTTATAAGGTCCATCTCACCAAAGGCCACTCCACTTATAAGGTCCATCTCACCAAAGGCCACTCCACTTATAAGGTCCATCTCACCAAAGGCCACTCCACTTATAAGGTCCATCTCACCAAAGGCCACCCCTCTTATAAGGTCCATCTCACCAAAGGCCACCTCTCTTATAATGTCCATCTCACCAAAGGCCACCCCACTTATAAGGTCCATCTCACCAAAGGCCACCCCACTTATAAGGTCCATCTCACCAAAGGCCACCCCTCTTATAAGGTCCATCTCACCAAAGGCCACCCCACTTATAAGGTCCTTCTCACCAAAGGCCACCCCACTTGTAAGATCCATCTCACCAAAGGCCACCTCTCTTATAAGGTCCATCTCACCAAAGGCCATCCCTCTTATAAGGTCCATCTCACCAAAGGCCACCCCTCTTACAAGGTCCATCTCACCAATGACCACCCCACTTATAAGATCCATCTCACCAAAGGCCACCCCACTTATAAGTTCCATCTCACCAAAGGCCACCCCTCTTATAAGGTCCATCTCACCAAAGCCACCCCTCTTACAAGGTCCATCTCACCAAAGGCCACCCCACTTGTAAGATCCATCTCACCAAAGGCTACCTCTCTTATAAGGTCCATCTCACCAAAGGCCATCCCTCTTATGAGGTCCATCTCACTAAAGGCCACCCCTCTTACAAGGTCCATCTCACCAAAGACCACCCCACTTATAAGGTCCATCTCACCAAAGGCCACCCCACTTATAAGGTCCATCTCACCAAAGGCCACCCCACTTATAAGGTCCATCTCACCAAAGGCCACCACTCTTATAAGGTCCATCTCACCAAAGCCACCCCTCTTATAAGGTCCATCTCATCAAAGGCCACCCCACTTAAAAGGTCCATCTTACCAAAGCCACCCCTCTTATAAGGTCCATCTCACCAAAGACCACCTCTCTTATAAGGTCCATCTCACCAAAGGCCACCCCTCTTATAAGGTCCATCTCACCAAAGGCCACCCCACTTATAAGGTCCATCTCACCAAAGGCCACTCCACTTATAAGGTCCATCTCACCAAAGGCCACTCCACTTATAAGGTCCATCTCACCAAAGGCCACTCCACTTATAAGGTCCATCTCACCAAAGGCCACCCTTCTTATAAGGTCCATCTCACCAAAGGCCACCTCTCTTATAATGTCCATCTCACCAAAGGCCACCCCACTTATAAGGTCCATCTCACCAAAGGCCACCCCACTTATAAGGTCCATCTCACCAAAGGCCACCCCACTTATAAGGTCCATCTCACCAAAGGCCACCCCACTTATAAGGTCCATCTCACCAAAGGCCACCCCACTTATAAGGTCCATCTCACCAAAGGCCACCCCACTTGTAAGATCCATCTCACCAAAGGCCACCCCTCTTATAAGGTCCATCTCACCAAAGGCCACCCCTCTTATAAGGTCCATTTCACCAAAGGCCACCCCACTTATAAGGTCCTTCTCACGAAAGGCCACCCCTCTTATAAGGTCCTTCTCACCAAAGGCCACCCCTCTTATAAGGTCCTTCTCACCAAAGGCCACTCCACTTATAAGGTCCATCTCACCAAAGGCCACTCCACTTATAAGGTCCATCTCACCAAAGGCCACTCTACTTATAAGGTCCATCTCACCAAAGGCCACTCCACTTATAAGGTCCATCTCACCAAAGGCCACTCCACTTATAAGGTCCATCTCACCAAAGGCCACCACTCTTATAAGGTCCATCTCACCAAAGGCCACTCCTCTTATAAGGTCCATCTTACCAAAGACCACCTCTCTTATAAGGTCCATCTCACCAAAGGCCACCCCACTTATAAGGTCCATCTCACCAAAGGCCATCCCTCTTATAAGGTCCATCTCACCAAAGGCCACTCCACTTATAAGGTCCATCTCACCAAAGGCCACTCCACTTATAAGGTCCATCTCACCAAAGGCCACCCCTCTTATAAGGTCCATCTCACCAAAGGCCACTCCTCTTATAAGGTCCATCTCACCAAAGACCACCTCTCTTATAAGGTCCATCTCACCAAAGGCCACCCCTCTTATAAGGTCCATCTCACCAAAGGCCACCCCACTTATAAGGTCCATCTCACCAAAGGCCACCCCACTTATAAGGTCCATCTCACCAAAGGCCACCCCACTTATAAGATCCATCTCACCAAAGGCCACCCCTCTTATAAGGTCCATCTCACCAAAGGCCATTCCACGTATAAGGTCCATCTCACCAAAGGCCACCCCTCTTATAAGGTCCATCTCACCAAAGGCCACCCCACTTATAAGGTCCATCTCACCAAAGGCCACCCAACTTATAAGGTCCATCTCACCAAAGGCCACCCCACTTGTAAGATCCATCTCACCAAAGGACATCCCTCTTATAAGGTCCATCTCACCAAAGGCCACCCCTCTTATAAGGTCCATCTCACCAAAGGCCACCTCTCTTATAATGTCCATCTCACCAAAGGCCACCCCACTTATAAGGTCCATCTCACCAAAGGCCACCCCACTTATAAGGTCCATCTCACCAAAGGCCACCCCTCTTATAAGGTCCATCTCACCAAAGGCCACCCCACTTATAAGGTCCTTCTCACCAAAGGCCACCCCACTTGTAAGGTCCATCTCACCAAAGGCCACCCCACTTATAAGGTCCATCTCACCAAAGGCCACCCCACTTGTAAGATCCATCTCACCAAAGGACATCCCTCTTATAAGGTCCATCTCACCAAAGGCCACCCCACTTATAAGGTCCATCTCACCAAAGGCCACCCCACTTATAAGGTCCATCTCACCAAAGGCCACCCCTCTTATAAGGTCCATCTCACCAAAGGCCACCCCACTTATAAGGTCCTTCTCACCAAAGGCCACCCCACTTGTAAGATCCATCTCACCAAAGGCCACCTCTCTTATAAGGTCCATCTCACCAAAGGCCATCCCTCTTATAAGGTCCATCTCACCAAAGGCCACCCCTCTTACAAGGTCCATCTCACCAATGACCACCCCACTTATAAGATCCATCTCACCAAAGGCCACCCCACTTATAAGTTCCATCTCACCAAAGGCCACCCCTCTTATAAGGTCCATCTCACCAAAGCCACCCCTCTTACAAGGTCCATCTCACCAAAGGCCACCCCACTTGTAAGATCCATCTCACCAAAGGCCACCTCTCTTATAAGGTCCATCTCACCAAAGGCCATCCCTCTTATGAGGTCCATCTCACTAAAGGCCACCCCTCTTACAAGGTCCATCTCACCAAAGACCACCCCACTTATAAGGTCCATCTCACCAAAGGCCACCCCACTTATAAGGTCCATCTCACCAAAGGCCACCCCACTTATAAGGTCCATCTCACCAAAGGCCACCCCTCTTATAAGGTCCATCTCACCAAAGCCACCCCTCTTATAAGGTCCATCTCATCAAAGGCCACCCCACTTAAAAGGTCCATCTTACCAAAGCCACCCCTCTTATATGGTCCATCTCACCAAAGACCACCTCTCTTATAAGGTCCATCTCACCAAAGGCCACCCCTCTTATAAGGTCCATCTCACCAAAGGCCACCCCACTTATAAGGTCCATCTCACCAAAGGCCACTCCACTTATAAGGTCCATCTCACCAAAGGCCACTCCACTTATAAGGTCCATCTCACCAAAGGCCACTCCACTTATAAGGTCCATCTCACCAAAGGCCACCCTTCTTATAAGGTCCATCTCACCAAAGGCCACCTCTCTTATAATGTCCATCTCACCAAAGGCCACCCCACTTATAAGGTCCATCTCACCAAAGGCCACCCCACTTATAAGGTCCATCTCACCAAAGGCCACCCCACTTATAAGGTCCATCTCACCAAAGGCCACCCCACTTATAAGGTCCATCTCACCAAAGGCCACCCCACTTATAAGGTCCATCTCACCAAAGGCCACCCCACTTGTAAGATCCATCTCACCAAAGGCCACCCCTCTTATAAGGTCCATCTCACCAAAGGCCACCCCTCTTATAAGGTCCATTTCACCAAAGGCCACCCCACTTATAAGGTCCTTCTCACAAAAGGCCACCCCTCTTATAAGGTCCTTCTCACCAAAGGCCACCCCTCTTATAAGGTCCTTCTCACCAAAGGCCACTCCACTTATAAGGTCCATCTCACCAAAGGCCACTCCACTTATAAGGTCCATCTCACCAAAGGCCACTCTACTTATAAGGTCCATCTCACCAAAGGCCACTCCACTTATAAGGTCCATCTCACCAAAGGCCACCACTCTTATAAGGTCCATCTCACCAAAGGCCACTCCTCTTATAAGGTCCATCTTACCAAAGACCACCTCTCTTATAAGGTCCATCTCACCAAAGGCCACCCCACTTATAAGGTCCATCTCACCAAAGGCCATCCCTCTTATAAGGTCCATCTCACCAAAGGCCACTCCACTTATAAGGTCCATCTCACCAAAGGCCACTCCACTTATAAGGTCCATCTCACCAAAGGCCACCCATCTTATAAGGTCCATCTCACCAAAGGCCACCCCTCTTGTAAGGTCCATCTCACCAAAGACCACCTCTCTTATAAGGTCCATCTCACCAAAGGCCACCCCTCTTATAAGGTCCATCTCACCAAAGGCCACCCCACTTATAATATCCATCTCACCAAAGGCCACCCCACTTATAAGGTCCATCTCACCAAAGGCCACCCCACTTATAAGATCCATCTCACCAAAGGCCACCCCTCTTATAAGGTCCATCTCACCAAAGGCCATTCCACGTATAAGGTCCATCTCACCAAAGGCCACCCCTCTTATAAGGTCCATCTCACCAAAGGCCACCCCACTTATAAGGTCCATCTCACCAAAGGCCACCCAACTTATAAGGTCCATCTCACCAAAGGCCACCCCACTTGTAAGATCCATCTCACCAAAGGACATCCCTCTTATAAGGTCCATCTCACCAAAGGCCACCCCTCTTATAAGGTCCATCTCACCAAAGGCCACCCCACTTATAAGGTCCATCTCACCAAAGGCCACCCCACTTATAAGGTCCATCTCACCAAAGGCCACCCCACTTGTAAGATCCATCTCACCAAAGGCCACCCCACTTGTAAGATCCATCTCACCAAAGGCCACCCCACTTATAAGGTCCATCTCACCAAAGGCCACCCCACTTATAAGGTCCATCTCACCAAAGGCCACCCCACTTATAAGGTCCATCTCACCAAAGGCCACCCCACTTATAAGGTCCATCTCACCAAAGGCCACCCCACTTGTAAGGTCCATCTCACCAAAGGCCACCCCACTTGTAAGATCCATCTCACCAAAGGCCACCTCTCTTATAAGGTCCATCTCACCAAAGGCCACCCCACTTATACGATCCATCTCACCAAAGGCCACCCCTCTTATAAGGTCCATCTCACCAAAGGCCATTCCACGTATAAGGTCCATCTCACCAAAGGCCACCCCTCTTATAAGGTCCATCTCACCAAAGGCCACCCCACTTATAAGGTCCTTCTCACCAAAGGCCACCCCTCTTATAAGGTCCATCTCACCAAAGGCCACTCCACTTATAAGGTCCATCTCACCAAAGGCCACTCCACTTATAAGGTCCATCTCACCAAAGGCCACCCCACTTATAAAGTCCATCTCACCAAAGTCCAACCCTCTTATAAGGTCCATCTCACCAAAGGCCACCCCACTTATAAGGTCCATCTCACCAAAGGCCACCCCACTTGTTAGACCATTTCAGATGCTGAGATAGTAAAATACTAGTAAATTGTTCCTACCAAGAGAAACCACTCTTAAAAGTCCTCTTCCTCATTGCAGAGAGGGAGACTACTTGTTTTTGGAAAATTCTTTTACAAGATACCTGTATCTCTTTCCATGAAATTGTATTCAGTACTGGTGTAGTTTCTCTGAAATGTCTGTTTATGGACAATAGTATTTAAGAGTTATTTCCCTTAGAACAGTTTACTGACTGACAAGAATAATTTAAAGAATTATAATAATTTTTGTATTACATGTATTTATTTATCAGTTCAACACCACAAACAGAAGGAGTATCAGTAAAGGTAGGAACACTAACACATGACGGTCACCATGACGACAGCTCTAATCATAGCCTAGAACTGTAAGTAGATCTCAATATATATATATAGCAAGTTCTAAATGATTATTGAAGTCATAATCTATAGCAACTTTACTAGCCATGACTTAAGATTTGTTTCCTTCCATTTTAGCCTTAGTTTATATAGACAAAATAATGTGGTCATACTGCACCAGTGTATGAAATTGACCCAAAAAAGCCAATGGACCACACTTTTTTTTAAAAGATACAAGAATTGTTAAACAAATATTAATACTTGAGACACATTACTGATCTGTGGAAATTTGTCTGGCAACATGTTTTGGAAACATGTTTTTTAGCCTCATATGCTGTTGTTAACTGGTCGATTTTTATGCCCCTATCGTTAGGCATCAGGGGCCATTAAGTTTTACCCTTGTCCGTCTGTACTTCCCACATTTGGTTTCCGCTCAATAACTCAAGTTTCCTGTAAGCAAATTATTTGAAATTTATACACAAGGTCAAGAATCATGAAAGGAAGGCCAATTTGATTTCAGACATTACCACCTTTTCTGTTCTGTAGTTATGCCCCTGTTTACTTTAGCTAGAATTGTGGGTATTTATGTCCTATGGATACATTCCTCCATTTTCAGCTCACCTGAATGAAAGAGTCATGTAAGCTTTTACCATCTCTTGGTGTGTGTCACCCATCCGTCCGTCGTCTGCTGTCTGTACTTTTTTTTATTGTTTGATAATCTGATTCTTAATCAGTAAGTTTATTGATATATGTTGAATACCTATTTTTGTGTTTTTTATCGTTAAACTCAGAATGCACAAATACAATGAAACTGTCTGAACTGAACATTAAATAAACAGTTATCATACGTTAATTTAAACCTGTTAATCCATTGTGATGAATAAAAAGGTGTAATGTGTAATCTGAATACTGAATAAACTTGATTCCTGTAAATATACACAAAGAAAAAAGTTAAGCACCCCCATGTTTTTTTTAAATGACAAATGATACGACAAGTATCACGAGATTACTGACCAGATAATCTCAAGAACGCAATGGTGACCTGTTAGGACATTACATTGGCTGTAAGAAACCACAAAAAAAATCAAGAAAAAGTTAATTTAATGAATATTTAATCACAATATCACAAGGCCAGTTTTTGCAGTAAAACATGTCCATTTTAAGTATTGACCTTCACAGTTCAAAAAGCACGATAAGATTGTCATTTCTCTTTTAAAACGTCACTTATGAATCACTTGACGACATCTATTGTTCAAAGTTCAGTACCGGATGTAACCACCACGTGCTTGGATGACGGCCTCAACCCTGCGTCTCATCCTTCCAGTTAGACGTCGGATGTCCTGTTGTGATAGTTGCTGCCATTCCCGATGCAATGCTGCTTCCAACTGACGAAAGTTTTGCACAGGAGGTTCCCGAGCATGTATACAACGACCTAACATGTCCCACATATGCTCTATGGGATTCAAATCCGGGCTCATGGCTGGCCAAGGAACAGAAGTCACGGCTTCACTTTGGAGGTAGGCGGTTACTGCTCTTGAACGATGAGGCCTGGCGTTGTCATCCATATATACAGGCCTTGTAGCTAGTGGGTGGTTGTCA
This sequence comes from Bathymodiolus brooksi, assembly GCA_963680875.1. Taxonomy (NCBI): domain Eukaryota; kingdom Metazoa; phylum Mollusca; class Bivalvia; order Mytilida; family Modiolidae; genus Bathymodiolus; species Bathymodiolus brooksi. The sequence continues at coordinate 69,462,126 of OY804577.1, read as the reverse complement.
AAATGGGGGACAACAACTGGTTGCAAGACGTCTCTGATGTACTGATCACCAGGTAGGTTGCCTTGTATGGTGACTAAATCCAGCTTGTAGTCATGAGAGATACACCCCCAAACCATTACTGAGCCTCCACAGTAAGAGACAGTTGACTGGATGTTCCTTGGGGTATAGGCTGTATTTTTGTGTCTCCAAACCATCATCCGGCCGTCAGTTACATGAAGCAGAAACCGGTTCTCGTCTGACCAATGAGTCTTGCGCCATGTCCTTAAATTCCAACCACGTCGTGCTAAACACCATGCCAAAACGTGATCGTCGATGTCGGTCTGCCAACAGTGGACGTTTAATGACTCTGCTTGACTTGAGTCCCGCTGATTTCAGACGGTTTCTAACTGTTCTTGTTGACAGACATCTATTGGGCAGCCAGTGTTGTTTGAGTACGGGACTGGTTGCGTATGGCATCCGTCTAACCAAACGCTGCAATGCCATGTCGTCATGATCAGATGTTACCCGTGGTCTGCCGGATCTTGGCAAATCTTTCACATTGTTGGTTTGTGTGTTTTCTCACCAGTCGGCTGACTACAGTATAGTGGTAGCCCATCTGACGTCCAATAGCTTTGAAGGACATCCCTGTTGTATGCATGCCGATTATTTGCCATCTTTGCGCTTCTGATATTTGCCTTCGTTACTTACCATGCTTATACTGAGAATGAATAAATTTTTGAAAACACTGGACTTACATACTTAAATTCGAAGTGTGAACATACTGAATTTTGAGTAATGCGTAAGAGGCATGGTTCACGTGCATGACTAGTCGATATTAGACATAATGGTCACACCTGTGTGAGCACATCTTTTTAATGGAACATTGTTCTTGCTATAATCTATATAAATATTAGAATCTAAACTTAGTGTAACTTATTATGTTTTAATATATCAGGGGGTGCTTAGCTTTTTTCTTTGTGTATATGTACCCCTGAATAAACTGGTGGTCTGCATAATCTGAATACTGAATAAACTAAATACCCCAAAATAAACAGGTGGTCTGTGTAATATGAACACTGAATAAACTTCATTTCCGTGTATACAAACACTAGATTAAACAGGTGTTCTGTGTAAACTGATCCCTGAATAATAAATAATGAAATCCTGTTGAAACCAAACATATATGATGTAATATCAACTTGTAGTGTATTTTACGGACTATAGGTCGATGGGGACGACTTGTCAAACCTTCCTCTGCATTTTCATCTAAATGAGGAGGGGTACAGAATTGATTGAAATGATCACTACTAATCTGGAATTTCTCATCATCTGAGGCTTTGAAAGTACGTAGGGTACCTTTATTCACAAATTCCTTATCAACTGAATGTAAAGCATTCAAGACAACCCCATCTAAGGGAAGCCTACATCTTGGCGAGGAGTTTTTTTGCTTGTCGCATGACAAGTGATCCGAGACAGATTGGTACTGGACCTCCTGTGATTTTTCACTATCAACCGTGATACCAAGTTCTGATGCTACTTTACACATAAGGTTAGTGTAGCCAAAATTATTGTTAATATCTGCATGATCTACAAAAACTTGGTCTGAGCAAGTACCAGCCACTGAATTCTGGTCTGGATTTTCATTATCCCCATTATCACTCTTGAACTCCGACTGGTTACGAGCCAAAACTGAAAACTCAGACTCGTCTTCCGAGACATCCTCATAATCATTATTATTGGAGAACTTGTCAAACCTACGTCTGACATTTGAGAAAGTTGACGTAGTCGTGTTTGCAGTACATGACACACTAGTGGATACAGAGGTTGTAGTATTTGAGATAAAAGTGGCAGACGTTGCTGCAGACCTCAAGAGGGTGGGATTAAGGGCCTCTTGAACTCTCTTGTCTACAAAGTCTTTCCAAAAGTCTTGTTGATTTGGCATATTAAACATCCACATAAATGGATTAGACGACATTTCAGTTCGTGCCTGAGCATTAATGTCGATATTAGATGTGTGAATATCATGGACACTGCCAACCCCTACAGGGGAGTTACTTTGGAAGGTCCCTGTCCCCACAAGAGGACTTTGTATGGCTCCTGTCCCCGTAAGAAGACTTTGATTGTTTTGGTTGTCGGCCCTCGTAAGAAGGCTTGAAGCAACAAATTGTCGTGTCCCCGTAAGAGGACTTGAAGGACAAGTCTCAACATCAGTCGATCTCGACTGTTTCTTGGTAGCCGCCAAGCGAGCTTTGTCAATCATACGTTCCACCGACTGACGTTTTTCCGATGTCCAAGATTTACAAATCTCGCACGGAAATTCACTATTACAAACTCGATGACGGTAACAATCATCGTGATCATCCAAAATATTAACCAATTTATCACACTTTATACAAAGTTTGAAATCGGCTGACATCACGTAATATATACGTAATCCAAATAAAATAAACGATAAAAAGGGTAAATAAAGGTTTCTGCTTCAGAAAAAAAAAACGTATTTTCTCAACTAAAAATCATTTAATATACTCCAAAATAGTTGTAAAATATCAGGACCATTTTGCTGAAGACATAGCATGGCTGCCCGAAAAAAAACTGAAAACGAGGCTTGTATTTTAAGGGAGGTAACCGATGGGTTGTTGAGGCGGGAAATTTGAATTCAGGCAAATGCTGAAGACGACCCGAGAACATTGCAAAAAGTTGATGCAGGTAAGTATAGATAGTGAAATAAGCAGGTCGAATTGCTGCTTTTCGGCTAAATTTTTGGGGAAATACTAAGATAGGTCGAAGCATTCCATAGGTCGAGGATGCCGATGACAACTTGGGTAAGTATCGTCACATCAAACTTTTTTTGTGTTTTTTTTTCACATCGGTAAACATTTGTCCTATAACGATGTTCTTCGGTAAGTATATGTAAGTATTAACTCAAGAATACTATTCTTATGTGTCATAAACGAAATAATTATGAAAATTAAATTAAATAAAATTTTGTTTTTAAACTTGTTTTTTATGTTTGTAAAGCCAGACATCGATGACATTCAAATCAGGCCATCTGTGGCCCAGTGTGGGTGTCACAATAGATGGTAAACGGATGTCCATACAATAAAATAATCAAGCTGTCAAAACAATGTATCACCTTGTGCAGTTTTATTGACATACCTTTAAACTGTGTTTAATTAGTAGTACACAAATTATGTGATGTCTCGGTCCAGTAAATTTTCAATCAGCTGATCAGGATAATTAAGTGCTGACTGATGTTCACCTGCGTTGATTATCTCGTGGTGATTATTTTATTTGTTCCTAATTGACCAATTCAAGTGTAGAACATTCTAGTTTAACGAAATCGATAATTATTTTCCAGTATATTTAGTATAAAAAGCTTGTTCTCCACGTGTATTCAAATTATTGTGAGATGTAATGCAACCGCCATTTTTTACTACAACCCCGTGCGCATGCTCGTGTTAGATGGAAAACCTATATAGCTCTATTTAGATATTTTGTGACAATAATATTATATTGTAAAACGATCCACCCTGTGATTTTTTTTCAACAACATACATTTTTTTATAGTATATATTTTATTATGCAATTCATTATTGAACTGATTTTCGCTAACACTTCAATCATTGAATATTATTGATTTTTTTCGGATGTTGAACATTTTTTCCCCGGAATTGCACCCCTTGTTAGTATACTTTTATTCCCCAAGAACATCGATGATTTCAGTCTTCTTATTCAGAAGAAAAAAACCTACAACAAATTCAAGGTATACTGTAAACAAAATCGTCATTTTTATCGAGATTTTTTTTTAGGGATTCCAGATTTTTGTAACTTCATCCTTGTATAGGTCGATGTGGACGATAGGTCGAAGCCAGCGTGTTGAAGAAAAAAAATATCGACCTATCGTCCGTAAAATACGGTACAAAATATTCAACTTCAAATTCATTTTATTTTGATTTCATCAACTTAAATTTCACAACACAAGACATAGAAAATCAACAAGCAATATAAATTAGCAACAATAATTAAAAATTACAAAATGTACAATTTTTGGTTTTCATTTGATGGTCAAACTAATCTACAAATTGAAATGGTTTTCTTTAGACGGTCACAAGAATCATAGAATGTCATTCATTTAACAAAGTAATAACATATATTATACATGCACAAGACAGCTTAAGGGGAGATAATACAATTGTTTTCACAAAGGGAGAGAATTCTATCATTTATTTAAATTATGTACTTGACCAAGTTTTACATATACATTTAATAAATGTACATTTATTAATTTGTTTAAATTTTAATACTACCAAAAATGCAGCCATCAAAATAGTCTTGAAAACAAACATCCAAAACATTATTTTCTTGATAAATTATAATAGATTTGCATGAGTGTGTCCACTGTCTTTATTTTTGAGTTCAAAATAGTCAACTGTTATACTATACAGTTATTTAATGGGTGTGGATGCAATAGACCAAACTATTTGTCCTGAGGTGCTGGGAATGACCAAGTGTTATATTGCATGAGGCCAACGGCCGAATGCAATAGAACACTTGGTCATTCCCAGCACCAAAGGACAAAAAAACGTATTTTCTCAACTAAAATTAAACTGTTTTATTTCCTAATTAAACAGAAGCAAGGTAGCGGACATGACTTAAATATATTCATGCATATATTGTAGAAAAACTGATGAAAATGATTTATTTGTTGAATTAGATAACAATAAACAAGTGGAATACAGAGTAAAAAGTCCTAAATTTGTATATTACATATGTTTTCCAATATTATTATTTAAATATTAAAATTTGAAATTTTATGAAAGCTGTAATTTTAGAATTTTTTTGAAAATTTTGAAATTTGAAATTTTTGAAGTTTTGACATTTTTTGAAAATTTTGAAATTTGAACTTAAATTTAAAAAAAAAATTATTTTAGAATTTTGAATTTTTTTGAAAATTTTAGAAATTTTTGAAGTTTTGAAATTTGTTGTCCAATGAAAAAAAGGTTCAAAGGTCAGTTCAATAGTCTGTCGTGCATTTGTCTCTTGAAGACTATTGACGCGTCAATAGATCACAAGGGAGCAAAAAATGCAAAAATATCTTAAAATATGTAGTTACTTAATAAACAAGAAAAAATTTACAATTAGGTAATAATAGAAAATATTGACCATCAGTCATGAATGAGTCGTTTTGTTGTTGTTGGTTGTATTATAGACAATTATTGTTGAACAAAAAAAAAGATTTTATAAACAGAGTTTCTCATATGATTTTTTTCTTTTAATATATTTCTGTGTCTATTGGTTGTTTTCTTTGATTAAAACAAAATTCTTAAATTTTTCATTTACAACAATCATTTATCATCAGAAGTAATGTAAAGACATATTTGTAAAAATTGTGCACCAATAGCTTTGACAATAGTGGAAAAATGCAAACTGTGACAAACCAAAAAAACACACTGTTTACAATCTTGGCTCATACTATAATAAAGTTTCATGGACATTTTCCCATAAAATAATTCTACTGAATCCATCTTGACTATTTTTACTCTCTTTCATTTCAGTCGATTTTTTTTCTTTTTTACAAGAGTTTGAAAACATTGACAATAAAAATGGCATTTAAAAAATATACTGGTAAAATACTTTGATATAAGACTGTCTAAAAATAGACATAGCTGCCATGATCATTTATAAAATTAGTATCAAATTAATTTCTTGTAAAGATTGTGAATAATAGGTTATTGTTTTAACATGTGGTTCTACACTAGTACTATATTCTATGGATATATAATACAGTGAAAAATTTAGTTCAGAGACAATATTCCAATACATTTATTGATGAAGATAAATATGCACAAAGCAAAAATGTAAATTAAAACTGACTCTGGAACAATATTAGTCAGATAAAAAATTATTTAAAATTGATAAAACAAGTGTAATCGAAAAAGATGAAATTTAATGTTTTTGCTTTTAAATTTGAATTTTGTTTATCTAAATAAGAAAAAATTGAAATTTTTAATACAGAAAAAAAATATGTTACAGTTATTTCCCTTTAACTAAAAAAAATTCAAAATTGATAAAACAAGTATAATAAAAAAAAAGATGAAATTTAATGTGTTTGCTTAAATTTGAATTTTGTTCATCTCAATAAATTTTTATGAATGTTTTAATACAGAAAAAAAATTTGTTGCAGTTATTTCCCTTTACTAAAAAAATTCTAAATTAATAAAACAAGTATAATCGAAAAACAGAAAAGTTAACTGTCTTTGCTTAAGTTTGAATTTTGTTTATCTAAATAATTTTTTATGAGTTTTTTTAATACAGAAAAATAATATGACACAGTTATTTTCCTTTAACCTGAAAAAAAATATTTTCCACATTACCTTTTAAAAGTTTCATTTGATTATTTGAATTATTAGTGAAATAATGTAATCAATGCTTATTTTTTTTATTAGATGGGTGTCAAACTGAGATAATTGATGCATAAAATTAAATTATGGAAAGCGAGGAATGATTTTCATATAATTACAGTATTATTCAGTTGACTGCAATGCACTACAATTTTATTTGGTTACAAACAGCCCTTTTGCAATTTGCATATATATGATATAGTGTTAAAATAGAACTGTGTTAATCTCCTTGTATCTTTGTTTGCATCCAGAAACCAGAAATCCTGTCTTTTTTTAACAATTCAGCCAGAAAACTCTTGATGTAAAAAAATAGCTATGCAATTTGGCGGCATTTGGAACATTGCAAAAAATATCTCCTGTAGTCAACTGTTATATTATGTTTTTTTATGTTGATGAGCTGTATTTTGCTAATCAAAAGACATTTTAAAATTGGAATAATGAACAAAATATTTTAGATCGTAGATAGAAATTTATACAATGAGTGAAAAAATGAACACCTGCAAATGGACTTCAGAATTATATAACTTTACATATGGCGGAAAAACCTAATGACGACCGTTGTCAGAAATAGGAGCGTTGTTTAAGAACCAATTTAAAGTAGATTAAATCTTATCTGATTAAATATTGGGTGTTTAATGAAATGTTTGGACAAAGATTATTCTATCTAAATGCATACATGACACAATGCTTGATTTTAAATGCCCTCGATGGCTAAAAGTATTATATTATAAAGTCTTGTAATACTTTTGTGTGACAAATTAAATTTACATCAAAGTTTTATATTGATTTGGTAAATGAACTTTTCCCTGTTGTTGATTTTGTTAACTCTGTATACTTGCGTCAATTTTTTAAAAGTCCTTTTAATTTCTTTTTAATATACACAATGTATTAGAAAAATACAGAGTTATTAAATTTCTGACAATTTCTTAAATAATGAAAGGTATATTGTTTTATATGTAATGTATACCATTGAAAATCATGCCACTTTTTATTCATCATTTATCAGTGAAAATGAAATTCATTTGTAGTGGTAAATTAAATTTGCACTTAGAATATTTTTTTTTCGAATAACCTACAAAATATCATATAAGTGTCTTCTTCAAGGTAGTCTATTGTAAAAAAAAAGATATTTAAAAAAAGAGAAATAAAGTGTGATCGGAACTCAAGTAGAACAGGATTTTACAATTTGTTTACAACTTATGAATTATCGCTTAGATGAATAAAATACCAAAGTAATTGGATGAAAGCAGATAGCTTCAGTAATAGGTAAATTTATGAATATTGGTAGATATGTTTAAAATTGATAGTTTGCACAAACATAACTTTGGTTTTAAGTAGAATCCCATATTTAACCAGGTCTCATTTCAGTGATAAAATTATGTTTATAGGACATGAATTGATAAATGATGACCTTTTTTTTCCGTTAAAACTTGCAGTCATACAAATATTTTATGACACATGAAACCTTGCATCAAAGGATATGTTCTTAATCTAATGAAGATGAATCTCATTTCTTTCTGGAATGTAAAATTAAGGTGACTTTAAAAGAATTTTTTTTTTAGCAATGGGAGCAGAAACATTTCACATCCCTAATCCTAAACAGTTGAAAGTGGAGAAAGTAGCCTCTGCCTCTGATAATAATTTTCTTAAGAACTAGCTACCAGTCATATGATTATCTCCCTTTTATATATATAATTTGCATATCAGAAATTGCCATTGAGATTATTACTAACAATATTTACAATGTTTTATTTACAAAGTTAATTAGCACTTTTCACATCCATTTATTTTAAAACACATGTATAAACGGTGACAAAACAATGACTAGTACATAACTTATCATAAATAATTGTGTTATGCTATAAATTCGTAAATTATGATAATTAAATGAACACAATTAAGAAATGCAAAATAGGAATTTAACGATCCTCTTTCTGGATAAACTGGCCAGTTGTCTGTAGATTTCCAACTAATAGAATCTCTAAAAGATGCTTGTTACTGACAAAGATAGCACATTGTTTTTTCGTTGCTTTTATGTTTTTATTTTTTTTTTTTGGCATAACAGAAATTTCATTTTATTATGAATAATATCCTATAGAATAAAATCCTTCGATAATGAATAAATATAGCAATTCATGATTTGCATACACTGCCTTGTCAATCATGAACTTGATTTGTCGTTGTGATGTCTGTGATGACTATTGGAAAGAGTTAGTCCTCGATGTTTCGCGTGACGTAAATGCCCGTTACTAGCATAATGCTTTTTGATAAACTGTTTACGGAATGCTTTGTATTGTAACAATGTCTTAAAGCCAACTTTTGAATTGTAAGCAATAGCTTTGTTACCCTGGTTAATTTGTAATATATTTGTTGATAAATGATCGGTCGGTACAGGAAGTTGGTGAGTTGATTGTACAGGAAGTTGGTGAGCTGATTGTTGATGTGACTGTACCGGAAGATGGTGATCAACATGTGGTGAAGAAGATGAAGATGTCTGAATGGGTTTTTTATTTGTTGATTTTAAAGTGAGGGATTGTAAAGCTGATTTCTGAGATCTGTCTTCTGATGTTGGATATAATTTTCTAGAACAATTGGAATCTGAAATGGAAAAAAGTACATGTCAGCTGATAAAATTCAACATATTAATACATTTTGTTGTTGTATAGTATCCACATTTTCCTCGAGAGTAATTAGTTGAGAATGTTGATGAGAGACACTATTAAATGTCCTAAGTTGGGAATTATGGTAATAAGGCAACATAATTTTTTTTTCAAATTTTTTATCATATTTTCTATAGAGTATTAAGGATTTTAGAATTTCAGTTTTGATGTGTTGGAATGCAGTAGTCTAAAACATTAGCTTTTCTCAAGGCTCAACGACTGCTTCCACTTCCACAGTGCAACTATAAATCTGAAAAGCACATTCATTCATTCATTTTGGAGGTTATCCATTTTTGAGGTAATATTTTAGAATAAAAAAAAAGAATTATTTTGAGAAGATTTGTACAAAAATAAAAAATGCCTACCTGGTGGCCTTTTATGGCAAGGTGTACTCGATACAACATCATGTAATAAAGTTTGTCAGTGACTTGCGACAGGTCGGTGGTTTTCTCCGGGCACTCCGGTTTCCTCCAGCTAGAAAACTGACCGCTACGATATAAATGAAATATTGTTGAAATTGACTTTAAATACCATAAACCAAACCTACCTGGTGACTCCCAGAATTCAGCTGTAATCAAGCTATGCCCAGAAATCCAATCTTTGGTTTCATGGAAATGGTCACAATCCCATAATGCAACATGTCCAACTGGCAAATTTTTTATCTTTCTGTATGTAATAATTCTTAATATTCCTTGCTTTCCCCAGAAGGTTTTCCTCGTGCTGATTGGATCAAGTTGATGCAATTTTGAAATACTGGGATATCCATATTTATCAGCTAAGAATGGGCCAAATGCTATTGGATGGTAGATATACTGGTGCCCGTCCTTCCCGGAAACACTATCAATTCCATTTCTTGATAAATGTATCAAGTCCTTCCCTAAAGAGTGTTCTCCACCAACTTTATTGAATGAATAGGACAATCGTAAAGCACTGGTATCATGTAGTAACAAGTCTCTCTTGCATCCAATCATGTTTATCAGTTTGTTGTTATAGTAACGACCCCCTGCATGTTTGTATCCAGGATAATTATCCCTCATCTTGGCAAACGATGGCAATGGTATCTGAAATTTGAAAGAAAAAGATATTTCTGTAGCATGATTCTAAAATGTTCTTGAGATTTGCGTTAAATGTTAATTACTGGTACCCCTTCTCTGAAGTCACATGATCCTTGTTCGTATTAAAATTATTGTGTATTGAAATTATATAGTACCCTGTAACGATGGAAAATTAAGCCCATCACAATAGAACAACTCTTAAACTCAACTGAAAGGGGCCAAAAATTAAAATAGGTTTTTTCACCCAATTTTTTCTTATATACGAAATGCTCATTTTTATAAATTAAAAGAAAAATTGACTTAAAACAGAAAATTAGCCATTTTTTAATGGAAAATGAGCTAAAACAGGCTTTAATTCAGAAAATTTGCACATTTGAAAGGTACAGTGTACACAATATTTATTTGTCATCTAATTTTGATTGTGACATTGCCTGCGTTAGTATTCCAGTGGATTTCCTCTATCAGTTATAGATTTCAAGTTAAACCGGGAGCATGGGTATAAATAGCTGTGGGCGGAGCAAACCTTCAGATTCTTCATTATTTTGGCCATGGTTATCTCAAGGAGGAAAAATCAATGATACACAGTTTCAGTTACTTTTGGAGCAAAATATTTGACAGAAGAAGGGAGACATATTGTTTCAGTCTGATTTTTTCTTCCGCTTCTTCTGCTTCTTCTCAGCGAAGCTTGTCCGGACCATAACTTTTTTGTCTTTCCAGATAGGTCAATTATATTTGGTATGTGGGTGCATGATCATAAGGCAGTGTGTCGCATACCGTAATGACCTTTGTGGGACTTTGACCTTTGACCTGAAGGTCAAATAATTGTTTTTTAAATAGTATCATTCAACTCATGTGTAACTTATTGTTGTACAGATGGCCACATTAAGGGGAGACATAAGTTTTAGGTATCTAAAACAGTTCTTCCTAGTTTTTAAATAAAAATTGTTGTTAGTACATTTTTCAAACAACAGAATGATAAGAAACTACTTTATTTCAGTTTTGAGTCAAGTTTAACAAATCCTGATATGGATTTTTTTTGTCATACAAGATCAAGGTCTGTGTGACATAGAAGATTTACACTGATATAGATCCATGTTCGATTAATACATGTTTAAGTCAACAATCAAATCAAAAATCATCAAAGGAAACTCTTAAGTGATAAAGCAGAAATTCAAATAAAATATCGTGCTTAGATATCCAAATATCGCTGGCGTAGTTTGTTTTAGTTGTATTATAAATGCTTTTACTACTTTGTTTGTCTTAACCAGGTTACGGGGGGTTAATTTCGTATTTTCCAAACTAGACTCCATGCTCCGCGTTATCGGTCCTATAAGTAAGCCTATAACTTTATAAAGTAAACAAAGAGTTTAAATAGTAGGCTTTGTATGTCTAGTGCTACTGATTAATTATAGTTTGTTTATATATATCTGACAAATATTTAATCAAAGGTAGAACTCTTATCTTGTTTTGAAGGTATCACTAAAATCAGGGCGGTGACTCACTTGAAACGCATGTTATCTGAATACTTCATACATCTTATAGACAACAAATAAAGAATTGTTTTTTTTTGTTCTACCCATTAATAACGAATTCCTGCAAATGTATGATAGTTTTATTCTAGGTCCATGCTAAAGGAAATGTCTTTCTATGGTCAGGCAGGCCTTTCAATAAGGGGCATTACCAGATACTTTTACACTCTTAAAATGGTAATTGGTACCTCTTAATTTCAAAGAGTGTTACATAAGATATTCATGCAAAATGTTCAAATTTTAAAAAAAAGTAATGCCCGTAAATAGTGAAGTACTGGTACACTTGAAAAATATTGAAAACTCTGGTCAGGGCCATTTAAAGACATGGTATTAATTTAGGACAGACTTGAGCCACTGTACAAAATTAAGTGACAGGAGTTACATGTATTAATCCATATTTCTTGTGTCAATTTAAACTTTTTTTCTGAACCCATCTGACCTAACAATATCAACATAAGCAGATTCATTTTTCATTCTGACAACATAACATATATATTTTTAACCCTAATTGTTCTAGATAAAATTAATGAAGGAAAACACAAAGCAAAACAAAAAACCAACATCAGACATGGTAATGGTAGTAAATTATATTAAATTTGACTTGTGTTTTCTTAAGACCCAACTTTTTTATATGGATAAATTGCAATAAAAATGATAAATGTTTGAGATTCATTTTTGTAAATTAATACATGTCCTTATCCAATCAGAATGGTTTATTGGTTATATAATTTGTCTTTTAGTAGTACAGTATATTTCAATTTTCAATATGAAATTAGTTTTTACAAAATTTAAGCTGAAATCATGTCAGTGGACTTACTATTATCAAACTCAGAGATGATCTTATTCAGTAATTTAACTGATTTCAGCTATTTTCCTCTAAAATTTTGTTTTTGAAAGTTGCAGGACAGTCAGAACAGGTGAAAAGTGGACCTTTTAGTTTTGGAAAGGAGTGTAGATGGTTTTAGTTATCTTTCTTTGATTTTCAAACCAGAAGCATCTGTACAAAATCTAGGGTACCTGTCATGTTTTACGCGATTTTATGGCATAAAGTACATCAGATTTCTACACATTGTCTAAAGTTATATATGTTTATCTCCACTTGATTGTATTGTAGAACAATATTCATATTAGATTTCATACAATGGGAAATATTATATGTAGAAATTCTCGCAGCTAATTATAAAGACTCTGTTGTATCATTGTTTGACAGAAATCGTCGTAACTGATAAGTTTTTATATTGTAGATATTTGGCTCTGAATGTTTAATATATTTATTGTTTTTGTTACTTGATATCTATAACAATAGGGGTCTGACAATGGAAAATCTGGAGATGGTGGCCATGATGGTATTGTTTGATTTCTATCTCTGTAATTATGACAGCCTTCCAATTGGATGCTTACAATTATTACTTGTTATTAAGTTGACATTTTGATCTGTAAATTGTTTTGCTAAAAAAAGAATTTGTTTTGTTATTACCAGGGATTTTGATTTTCCAGTTTTCTCAATATGACCCTGTAGTTTTTCAAAGAGAAATTTTGATAAATTTGAAGAAAAATTACAGATTGTTCATGTCCTACAAAAAAAATAATCTGATTTTAAATATTGCATGAAAAAAATGTATGGCTCCAGAGAAAAAAAAATATAGCCCTCCCCTCTCCCCCTCTTAAAAGTTAAACAGTAAGAATGCAAAAGTCCAAAATTTGAGTATTTTTCAATATAGAACCCATGACAAATAGCTATATCCAGACATTTCCATAAAGGAGGGGGGGGACATTTCTATAAAAGAAAAAAAAATCAGATTTCTCAACAATTTGTTTTAAGAAAAATCTGCCTATGTTTATATTAGTGTAAAAGCATGACTATATATATAGCATTTCTTTTGGATTTATTCTTAAACCCAAAATTAGCACAATCCTTTTCAATAATCTGGTAAATTAATGGAAAAAATAAATGCTTGATTTCAAGTGTTAATTTAGTTGAATCAAACCAGCTTTAAAAGTTCTTATTCTTATTTTTTTTCAAATTTGTTAAGTCTCGTTCTGAAATAACTTTTTGGAACTATCTATTAAATTAAAGTAAAATAGTATTTAAGTAGTGGTTAAAGTAATTGAAAACTTGTTAAGGTATAAAATAGCTGAAAATAAGCCTTAAAAATTCATAAATAGTAGAACGATTTAATTTTTTTTTCTATTTTGAATACACAATAAAACCTCTATATATATGTCAAAGGAAAATGCTAATTTTTGTTTAGTGTTGTCAATTTTTATAATTAATAAACCACCTCTGTTGATCATGTCATATTTTAATGTTTCATACTTTTCATAATGGTAATTTAGTGAGTAAATAGGTTTTCAAGTATGTCAATGACAAAGTTGTTTATCAAAATCACATGAATGTTTGTGTAACAGTTGGTATAAAATGGTGTCTTGTATTGCCATCAAACAGATGTTGCATATAAATTTTCCTGTTGTTATATTTACCTGGGGAAGAGTTAATGATGAACTTTTCATAGCAATACATGTTCTGTATAAACAGGAAGTGACTTCATTTAAACTGAATTAATTCAATTCATTCAAGTCATTGAGATGATAAAAAGCTCTCAATTTTAAATATTTCATGGTTTATGAATGCAAGAAGAATCAAATCTTTTGTTTTTATAACAACTTGAAACATTTTTTTGTCAATAAAAACCTAAAGCAGTTATCTACATACCATATACATAGTGGGACCTTCATGGTCATGATCATATGGTAGTTGGATTTACAACTGCCTATGCAATCAGTGCTTATCACCACCTAAGTTGCGAGTTCGAATCTCCCGCTCATGGCGAGGTGTACTAGATGCAACTTTTTGTGATAAAGTTTGTTAGTGACTCACGGCAGGTCCATGCTTTTCTCTGGGTACTCCAATTTCTTCCACCGATAAAACTAACCGCCATGATATAACTGAAATATTGTTGAAAGTGGCATTAAACACCATAACCCTAACCCCATATACAATGTACATCATTTAAATTCGATGGCAATTTTTTTGCGATCTGACAGACATATTCAATTTCAATTTAATTCAAATAATAGTACAGTAAGCTTTATTTAAACTTGAGGAATAACTAGCTAGGTGAAAGTTTATGATGGTCTGTGTCAAGTAGAACACATTTATTTAGGGAAATGTACAGTTTAAACACTGTCTATGGTAATTATAGGTCAATGAATACAGAATTGAAAGTAAACATTTGATGATCTAAATCTTAGGTAGCCAGTGATAATGGCCTAGACAGTTTGACCCATCTGCCTATTTAAGCCACTAAACCAATAACCTTTAGGACATTTTTGCACATGATTTGTCCTTGTAATTATGTATGCGTAATTTGCTGTTCATCAAGTCGGAAATGATTGCTAACAAACCTAGCATCAGTTCTGCTATGTATTCATCAATTCTACATTTTAATGCTTAAGAATTTGAAAGTAGTATTTCTCCGATAATTAGTAGTCCTGTGGAGGGTAATTTAAGACGACAAATATTTATTGACAAGTGAACAATAAGATGTTAATCCAAACTAAATAATGAGAAAATTAAGTACATTTCACTTTATTTGTCAACGCCTTCCAATTTTGTATTTTCATTGTGTAGTTTCCGGGAGCAAAGATATTTTGCTGTCAGAAACAACAGCAGAGATAACATAAGCCGTGCGGACTGTTACCAATGCATTGAAGACATTCGGTCCTTTGAATTCAGGGCTCGTATCACCAAGATCTTTTTGACCGCATTAAAAGACAGTAATTGAATAGATGACAGTCTAGCCATCTTCAATAAGACATTGACAAGGCTATTAACAACACACAATGATTACATAGGAACTAATTAGTACATGGTCAAGATATTAACAAGTAGCTCAATTTCGCTATTAGCGACAGCTGTGGATAATCTGTGGATTTGGTTTCAATTTTTACCTTTACTAATAGTTTCAATAAATCTTTAAGTAGTTTAAACACCTCTAATTTAGTATAACTGGTAGAAAAAGCAAAACACTATATATTTTCATACTAATACATGTTAAATGAAAAAAATCTGGAATCACATGATAAAAGACATTTACACTGAATATTTACATTCTATATGCGATATGTGTTCCCTGATTTATACATTCAATATATTTTACACTGTTTGTAAGGATTGTTGCTGAAGCTCTCTCTCTCTCTCTCTCTCTTTTCCAAAAATAATTGTCAATCATATCCATGGCCAATTTCCCCACTTAAAAAGTTTGAATATTATGTTATATTAACTAAAGGGGTGTTATCAGAAGCTGTTAATGGACAGACAACACACTGACCAAAAGAAAAAAAAGACAGGTAATGGTCTTCAAAACATTACACAGTAACTAACGATTAAACAACATAAACCCCACTAAAAACAGGGGAAACAAAGTTTGCAATTAATAATTGCTACCATGGAACATTATACATTTATTTCCCTTGCATAAGGGAGATATGAAGATTTGTTCACCCGAGAAAAGTCATATTACTGTTATAACTTGTGAACAAGAGTTTAAGCTTATTACTATCATACTACCTAATACTGTTATATAAAGTTGTGAAAAACAGTAAATCAGTTATTGGATATTACAATCTTCAATGTGGATTGAACCATTGGATTACTATTAAGATAATAATGGGTGTTTATCATTACTTTTAACAGTATTTTGATTATATCATGGCAGTTTTATGAGTGGATAAATCTATTAGAAAACGGTGGACGGCTTCAAAGAAAAACAAGTTATTTAGAAAAAAAATTAAATAAATTGTTAATTTGTGAATATATTTAAATCAGATCATAAATAAGATAAAGCAGTAAAAATCTAAGTTCATAAATAAGACATCACAGTTTCATTTGCTGAAGGCTAATAGATGCTGTATCATTAGTATCTAAATAAAGATAATAAAATCATCAGTAATAAATATCTCTTTCCATGGAGGCATTCTAATTTAAAATTCTGTAATTTTCCGTTATATTAGATTATTATGATAATGATAGATATTTTTTTCATATATAGAAAATTATATATTCACCTTAAATTTCATTGTGGAGGAAACAGAGAAAAAAAATAGTTAAAATTATATTGTATTTTTTGTCAGACAATCTTCAAAGTAGTAAGTAAGTGATTAAACTGACCAGAGAGCCAAAATAAATGTTGTGATATTGTAGTGAAAACAATTAAATAGAGCTTTTACTAGTACCTATTATCCTGACTCTGAGTCAATCAGTCTACTCTTTTACTAGTACCTATTATCCTGACTGAGTCAATCAGTCTACTCTTTTACTCCTAATGTAGTGAAATTGGTGCTGGAGCAACAAATACCAGTTTTATATTATTTGGTATGACCCCTGACCCATCAGTAGATTGGACCCACAATATAACACACTTTCCAGTATAGATCAATATATTTTGAATTGAATGCATGTGATATTTTAGAAATAAAATCAGAATTTATGGGGAGCAAGGGAGTACTTCCTACTCAAATATTCAGGTCACTATAATTTTGTCACATGAAGTGTCAAATCAAATCTTGATTATTGCATTTTTATTTTTATTAGCAAAATTTCCTTGAAGAAAATAATGCATGCTATTATTGGACAGAAAGGAAACAGTCATTGTATGACTGCACTTTATAAAGTATGAATGACAGTAAAAAAAAAACGTCTTTTTAATCAATGAAATTTCACCATATACTTTGACTACACTGATATTTAAGGTGTTGTGTAAATATCAAATCTCAGTATGTTCTCTTTCATCTTTACAGCAATGTTAATTTGTTTTTACTTACATTAAAAACAGCACTGTGTTAAACTGAAATATTTTATCAAACCCACTGAACCCTTTTAGATGTTATTTTTTTTTCACTTTGAACTTATTATCTAAGTTTTATTTACCTATTAGTATTTAACTTTTTATTTTACAATATTTTCTTCAATTTTTCACAAAATTACAGAGTCCATTGTGCAAAATTTAAAATTTATGCTTTGTCCACCCAAGTCCTGTTACAGATTTCAAGCTACAAGCTCTTTATTTCACAGGATATTTGTACATATATACCAATGGTTTGCTTATTATCAGGATTTATATTTCCTTATATTTTCTTCCCGGGGGACATGCTATGTGTCTTAAGTGTCCTTTCTAATGCAAATAATCTCTATTCATCCAATACACAAAATATACTGAATGTTAAATTGTTCACTTAAATAGATAGATTTTTTTACCACTGACTTGAGGTAACATATGGAGGTACTATGATATCTATAGGATTATATAATAACAGATAAGTGATTTTGAAGTTAGAAATAATGTATTTTTCTAACAATTGGAGTGTAATAATTAGCTTTTAGTAACCATGAAAAATTTATTTTTAAGTCAAATAACCTTTCATCTGCAGGGACTTTGATCTTCTGGAAATAAGCAAATTAGAAAAAAAAAATTGTATTTCCATTTGATATTAATTCCTATGCAAAATGTTCACATTAATTTAAATAAATTTAGGTCACTGTGAAGCTATAATCAATATGCATTTTCAATGATATGAATTTAGAAAAGATAAATAAACCTTTGAATATTTTTCAAACAATTTACTTTAAAGAATTTGTTTTGTGTTTTATTTCACTAGTAACATGCATGCTAATACATAGAGGTATCCTGTTATTTAATACCAAAAACGATTGGAAACATTGGTGCCCTACCCTCCTCACTGTAAATCTGCCAAGAAAACTGTTGCCACCACACTTCACATTGTACATCTGTCTAGAAAATACTGCTGCCCCACCCTCTTCATTATAAATTTGCATAGAAAAAAACACTGCAGTCCCAATCCTCCTTATTGTAAAACTGTCTATAAAACACAGAAATCCCTATCTTCCTTACTGTAAATAGTCATTAAAAACACTGTTGTCTCCACCTCTGTGTAATTTTGCATAGAAAACACTGCCGTCTCCACCTCTGTGTAATTTTGCATAGTAAACACTGCCGTCCACACTCCTTTCATTGGTAAATATGTCTAGAAAATACTGCCCCCCCCCCCCCCACTCTCATGTGGATCTGCATAGAAAACAAACACTGCTGCCCCAAACTCCTTATTGCAGACCTGCCTAGAAAGCACTGTTACCTTCCACATTTTCCTCATTGTAAAATCTGCCTAGAAATCACTGTTGCCTCCCCACCCTACTCATTGTAAAATTTGCTTAGAAAACACTGTGCCTCCCCACCCTCTTCATTGTAAGTATGACTATAAAACACTGCTGCCCCACCATCATACTTGTAAATCTGTATATAGAAAACAAACATTGCTACCCCCACCCTTAAGTGTATTACCAATTTCATTGGAAGCAAAATGTGTACAACTCTATGCATTTTATATTTAACAAAGACTTGAGGATTGAAATCACAAAATATAATTACATGTGTTTAGGATGGCTAAACTATCCTAACAAAATATGTACTCAAATATTATAAATAGCATTAACTGAATACAAAAACATCTGACAATAAAAAACACCTCAACATATGATATGAAGAGTAGATACTTGTGAATATTCAAGGACCAATTAGTAAAGAATAGGGCACATGTAGGCTTAAAGAGATCTGGGTGTTTGATGTGTGTAAACGATCTGGTGGACAACAAAGAAAGGATTTCGCGACTGTTACCTATCTAACTGTAATCACTAGTTATCACAATGTGATCAAGGACCACCTAAATATTCAACAAACCCCATGTTTCTTCCTTAAATTACTGTATGTCAAGGGCGAATTACTATTGTTAGAAAAAAACCACAGTTTAAATGGTTTTGAAGTGCCCTTTTTAAAACAATCTTTTGTAAGCAGATTTTGTGAAATTTTAATTCTTTAATTTTAATGAACAGTAAGCTCCCCTTTCGGTGTATTGCTTACAGAACAATATAATTTAGCGTTTCCTTGTCTAAAGTTAAGATGCTTTATGGATTTGTTATTGTTTTATAACCACACTTTTGTTTTGGTCTTATAACACACTATTTTTTGTTAATCACTTCCTTTGATTCGTTCATACATATAAGTCTACTGAAACCCAGAAACGTTGCAAACATAAGTTTTATTGAGTTTAGGTATCGCCTACAACAACCGTAGTAATCTTTGCGGTCACGTTGCTCCATTTAACAACCAATAGTTTAGAACACAAAATAACAACTGGACACTATTTTATTATATGCCAGTTCTTCTTATGTTTGCTTCTTGTGTAATGTTGTTGCGTTACTGGTAATGCCGAGGACACATGGTAGTCTCTATATATTTACATATACGTCATGTGTAGCTATACAATCACTGCTTGTTAAGTACTGCTAAATGTAGAGTTAGAACACCCATCGTTGTGAGGTGTACTCCACACAACCTTACACTAATACCGGAATCCAGTAGAAATTGAGAAACATTACTATTTTTTACTGCAAAATTAATCAGTAACGGGAGTTACAAACATTTAATGTAAGGTACAATTAAAAAAAAAGAACTCCAGAGGCGTTTTGGAGAAACGTCATGAACATGTATAATGGTAAGGTGAAGCCCCTGTTACACGGTAAAACAAGTATCATGATACTTGTATCATAAACCAAAAAATACAGTGTAAACAGTGCTATTACTCTGTATTATGCAACTTTTAGAAGTTGCATGATACACACTTTGGGATATAACATGTTCTATTCTGTACAGAAAGGATCAAGATACATTTTATCTCAGACCAATCAGAGATCTTTGTTTGAGGTCAGGAGGTTACAACATCGTCAACAAATAAAAGCACATGGTCAGCACATGGTAAATAAAACATGGCTGGAAAGGAGAAAAAAGTAGTGGTGTTATTTGGTCAAAGGAACAGATGGAGAGTCTCCTCAATTTGTATGATAATGTCTTCATTGTCAGGATTCTCCATTTTGGCGAGAACATTTTGTAAATAAACTCTGCATGAAACATGCTACTTGATTTAGTAATAAACTGACAAGGATCATGATACAAAAAGTTGCATGATACAAGTATCGCGATACATGCTTTACCGTGTAACAGGGCCTTTAGATGATATTGATAATTGATAACAGTCTTGCCGGGAAGGTGATAGTTGGTACACCCTTGCTGGTAAGGTGGTAGTTTGTACACACTGCCGGTAAGGTGATAGTTGGTACACCCTTGCTGGTAAGGTGGTAGTTTGTACACACTGCCGGTAAGGTCATAGTTGGTACATGCTTGCCGGTAAGGTGGTAATTGGTGCATAATTATCGGTAAGATAATGCTTATTCACAGGTATTTGTTGGTTCCAGTTGATGGATGAAATATTTACACAGGGAATATGAATGCATGTTGTATTACAGAGACTCCTTGTGATGTAGAACCCATTATTGCAGTACCGCAACCATGGATGTTCTGATGGTTGTAAAAAAGATAGTTCATGACCCCCATCCCCACCTTCCCCTTATTAGCTCAGCTGTTAAATTATTTAGTTTAATGTTATTACATGTGTACATGTCACAAACGTCTATATATTTATGGTAAACACAGTAGAACAGAAAATACAGAGTGCACATTGCATTTCGGGACAAACAATCGTTATTTTTTAACAATATCTTAACTGGCTCACTCTTAGACAAAGGAGCGCAATTTATCTAGGTAAAGCCCCCCTCTTGTGCCCCTCAAGAAAGGAGAAATTATTTAAGTTACCTGTAGTAATTCAACTTAATATATTACCTGACAGTCACCTGCATTAAACCAAAACATCTTTTCATTTTTACGAAAGTAAATGCAAATTTCTGTCGTGTTCAAAATAGTTTTTCATATGAGGTTATTTATCCTAGTATTTTACGAGAATGTTGTGAGATTTTCAGCCGAATCATGTCGTTTATTGGCTTTATTATAATTTTAGAATTGAAATGGAATACTTTCTTTCTTTAAAATTGTTGTGATTTTATAACAGATTGGGTTGCTTATTATTCTTATGCAGTTTTATACATTTTTAAAGGATTTCACGTTGATGTGGTATTATTCAAATTTTGTCCTGTGTCTGGTTTTAATGCAACTTTCGCTATTTAAATTTTACACCAAATAACCTTCCCTACGACAATGTTGTTCAATAGCATGAAAGCACACTACAGACAAAACATTTAAGAACAATTTACCAGCAATTAAAACTTATATATCTAATTAAGTGAGCCCGGCGCGTTTCTGGAATAACCATCTTCAGGTACGTTCATATTTCAGTAGGTTGGAAAGCCACATAATTTGAAATTCTTTGAGAAATCGTTTACAAATTCTTTCGAAACGAGTCCATTTTCATGAAAAGTTAATATTTGATGCATCTATCTACATATATGCAGTATTTCAATTTGTTCATAGTACGGTTTATTAAATAAAGTTGAAAGTGACAATGGTCATATAGATTGCAACATAACAAAGCAAACTGACGTAGCAGACATTCCAAGTTCTAACAAAGCAACTCGTATCTCAAATTTCTGTTTTCATTTCTTGCAATCGACTTTGATTGTTTAAAGCAAAATCTCTTTTCTTTTGCAAAGCATCTCTTCTTTAAAAAGAATCTTTATAAATTTTATATGAAATCTTACCAGTGCTGTAGACGATGCAATCATTAAACAAAGCAACACGAGATGAACTACCATCGCCTTGTATTGAAGTTGCATCATTACAGTTTAATAATCTCTACACGTTTTTACGGAACAAAAATAATCCTATGACTAGTTCGTGGACTACATCGCTGAAAACTTTCGCTATATTACAACAGAAATCTAAGCAATCGTGTCCTGTGGTATGTAAACTTCCGTTCCCATATCTCTTGTCCTGTTAGCGGTGACCACATGCATAGATTTCCAAGAGTTTGTGCTATTTCACGTGATGTTTTCGACACTACAACTATACACAAGGTAATTCGTATTCGTGAAGTTTATCTTAAATATTAGATGTCCCAGTTTTATTAACGGTGTTTGAATGTTGATAAGAACGTATGTCCTGAATTTAAATGATAAACAGTAATCTAGTTGCCCTCATAGTTATCCTTCGGAAGTTGCCTCCTCCATATAAAATTTTCTCTCCAATATGATATTATAATACTTATCGTAAGATACTACTAGGTTTTAACAAATGAATTATAATAAGTGGGTGGAGCTATGTTTTGGTGGTAGTATGTGTGTGAGTTCAGGTGTGCATTCTTTGCTTCTGTGAATAAGCTGTCAATCATGAGATTTAACATAGGAAACATTAGATGGTCTAAAAGGTAGTGGGCGGGGCTATAGAGAATAGTATAAATTGGTGGATTTTATTACTATTTGAACATAAAAATAATTGAGTAATGATAAATTGAATAAAAGCATTTTTGTATTTATCATTTACCTGTCTACAAATAGAATTTAAATTCATGATATAAATAAGTTGTCTTTTTATGTAGAATTTGTATGTCCAGAGGCCCCTTTAAATATTGTTAACATTATTGCCCTTGTGTTTTATCTTTAACTTCGGGTCATGATGTATGCACTCATCTAAGATCGTTAGATATGGATTCAATTAAGATTTAAATGCTTGAAATCTCATAACAAGTCATTAAGTGTTGAGATTATAAGAATTTAAATTGAAATAATAAAAAATTATTCAAATTAAAAATATCCAAATAAATTCATGCCTACGTCATCGACAGCATGTTATTAAATTTTCGGCAAATTGAAAAAGTTCAGATATTTCAGCTGGCGTCACGTCATGTTAATTAATTTTAGACATTCGGTACAACATTTTTGTGACTGATCAAAACCATTTAGGCATTAACAGGATGTAAGACAATGGCATTATATCAAAGTTACGATATTCCAGTTGGCGTCACATTTGATTATTATTTGTTCATGCTGTACAACATTTTTGTGACCGATCAAAACCATAGGCGTTGAAATGATGATAGACGTTTGTATTATAACTGATGATATAATATGACTTCAGAAAAAAATAATAGGCCTTATAAGTACAACTATCATTTAGTTTATGGATGAATGTATTTTTTAAGCCATGTTCACCAACTGTATATAGCTACATATAGCGATGATCAGGTTTATTCGTGTTGTACACAGGAGTCGTTCTTGTGAGTTCAGGACTGAGTGTTCTATATTTGAGTACTAGTATTTGTCACACTCAGTCCAAAATTTAAATGCATAAAATTCTCATTGTAATATGCTTCTGGTGCATCGCCAGTAAAACTCAACAATAGACCTGTTGATAAATGTCGGCAAATGTTCTGATAAATAGTTATGAAGTAAATATCACATAGTCAGTTTTATTGATTAATTAATTGTTGTTTAACGTCAAATGAGCAGTATTGTACCTATATTATTCATGACGAGAACAAATTTACAACCATTATATATTTTTATGCCGTTGGTAAAAGAGCCATAATGTTTAAAATTTGACTTGCATGAAGGGAGCCATCAATGGCCACTTTTATTAACACACCGTTGTACTTTATGGATGGGCTGTTGCAAGTTGTCTTTTTCCCTAGATGAAAAGTCAGAAGGTCTCAGAACCTGATCAAATGCCATAAATCAATAGAAAAGGACAAAAGCATGGTAAAATGACATGGACAAGCATAATTCACAAATACTAAACACAGAATACTAATTAATAGCAACACGAATCCAAACCAGAAATCAGAGGAGAACTCAGTTGTTCCGGAACACAGTTCTTGTTGCATTAGTGGCATCCGGTGTGTAACCCATAGGCAAAATCTAGTAATTAGTCACAATCGAGTTACATGATTGAAACTTTTATGACAAGGTAAACAGATCTTCGGTCATCTGTGAAATACTGAGATATTATGTCTTATCAACTAATTCGTGATTGCGGCCATAAAAATTTCGGAGAGTAGACATCAACTAACCTCACAATCAGAAATCTATGCTTGAGTACCATGTTGGTAAGCAACCACTGTTGCTGCATATGAAAGGGAATTTCGCTATTGGAAAATTGCTGTTATTTCGCTTGTCATATAATTCGAACTTGGTATTTATTGATTGAGGAGTCCAGAGTACCTGGAGAAAAATAGATCTTTCGCGAGTCACTGATAAACTGTATGATGTAACTCATATAAAAGTATATAACGAGTACACCTCGCCACGTAGTCGAGTCGACTGGTGATTGGTATTGATTGTATATGTTGATGTAAATTCAACTACCATGCGAACGATGCCTAAGAAAATTCAGAGCAAAATAAGAATGGCAGTTTTAGACTAAAAACGTTATTTCTTAACATGGATTTAGTTTCAACGGCCTATATATACTGTTTCTAAAGTTTCGTTCATTCTACCTTCTTTTTATCCGAATTTCGTATTTTTTAAAACAAAAGAATGTGTACAAAATCTAGGACAAACTACACAGACGTGTTTGTCCGCCTTTTTCATTTTAGAACATTTTATGTATTCCTTATTGTAACCATACAACTCTAAAGGTAATATTATCAGAGATAAAACAAAAACCAAACATCTGCCTATACCCTGTCATTAAATTACTTATAACTATAACATAGACTGTAAGACATCTGTCTAAGTCTACATCATTTCATTGGTCATTTCTTACGATATGATTTAAGCACAAAAAACGTGTGTTACTTTCTTAAAAATTAGTTTATAATTTCCTTTTGAGGGAACGACCCATGTAATTTTTATGAAAAATATCTTGATATGGAAGATGCAAAAAATAAATAAGCTGACATGCAGTTTAAAACTTGAAAAAAATACCGATTTTCCATGTCCAATAAAAGATAATATGATGTGAAATTTTTTTGACTTGGGGGGCGAATATAGCTCCTCCTCCCCCTACAAGTTAAGTGGTCGATCCTCCAATCAAAATTTGTCTGGTGAATGAATTCCCTTGTTTTTGTGTTTGTTATTGATGTTTATATGGTTATAGTGTTTAATGCCACTTTCAAAAATATTTCAATTATATCGTTGCGGCCGGCTTTATTGGTGGAGGAAGCCGGAGTAGACGCAGAAAACCTATTGATGTTTAAAAGATTCTATCTTATCATTATAACGATACTTGTACAAATACTTTTTGTCAGTTGTCAAACGTCGCCGATATATGTCTGAATGAATCCAACATGTATAGGATCCACAATCGTAAAAATAGTTAGCAGGTCTTTTCTGGACATTATCTTAAATACCTAGACATTTGACAACCTTGATCAGTTAGTAAGTATCCCGTGGATATAATTTATTGGACCAGGTGAATTTCTTCCGTCGTCGTTGTCAAACATCAAGGTTTCCCCGAAACTACTGTGCCAAATGAAATAACTGTTTTTTTGGTGTACCTGTCGATCCGAAATCCATGATGAGAATATGTAATTCGAGTTGATCAATTTGTTTTTGAGGAGTCTAAAAATCTAAACGTGTGGAGAGGTGCCATGAAATCTGATCGACCATCGGATCTACTTTTTTCCAAGCTGACGGTCCATTATTGTCAGAAATTACATGACTGATTGAATCCAAACTGTAAATGAATAATTATTAGATAATAAACAAATCCAAGTTATAAGTAGGTGGGCCTCGTAATGCCGACCAAACAAAAGTATAATTTGAACGAGTTGATCGGTATATCACGCCAAGTATATTCATTATAATATTTTATACACTCATTGACTATATTTATTAGAATTATGAAGAAGTTTGTGTGATAAACGGTAATTTATTAGAAATCTATCTAATTGTTTGTTAATCACTCAATATATAGTTTTATTTTGCATGTCATTGTGTTGTAGCGAGTACAAAACTTTAACTGTTTAGATGAATTGATCATATTTCGTTTTTACAGCTGTTGTATTGTGTAAAAATTGCCCAATCAAAATCCTCACGTATATTATCTCCGTATTAAACTTAATTGACCAATCACAATCTCCGTGTATAAAACTCAATAATAAGGTATTATTGTGGTGGCGTTTTACAACTATTCTACAAATAAGTAAACTTACATACAATTTAAATCTGTAAATTATCCAAAATAAGTGGGAATAAAAATAACAGTAATTGTCATAGGTCTTGTTACACGATAATAGGTTTTGTATAAACATCACAGGTGCTGACAGTATACTCTTGTGACTTGTCTATAAACGTGTATGTTTTATATACACAAATTACAAAACGGAACAAAGATATTAATTCCAAATAACCCCACATGTTCAACAAAGGAAAAATATATTTGTACATCTTGTTCTGTAGGCTACACGACATTTCTAATTATACTTATTTGTAGGATTCTGGAAACAAATTCTAGGGGGATGTTGTGTTCAAAGGAACTAATCTAATTAGAAACATTTGACCCCTTCTGGTTTACTGTAGTTCTAGTGACTACAGATGCCTTTCATGCACAGACCCATGTCTCGATCAACCTATTTTACTATCCACTCAAATATACAGGTTTGTCGGTATTCGATTGTGTTGGCAGTGACGATACGTTGATCAAGACAAGCGCCTGTGGTTTTTTTTTTTATATAAATGACATTTGAACAAATGTATTTTGCTTCTCCATAGAACATTGAAAATATTGCAGTCAGAAAATGTGATAACTCTCAAGCCTGATATGGTCGACGGTGATAACAAGAACATATTTGATTAAATGTGCACGTGTTATTTTAGTTACTGTTATGTCCCATGTTGCTTTTTCGGAAGATTTGAATAAAATGATATACATAAAATAGCACATTGTCAGAATGTGACTGTATATTTGTTCCACATAATATAAGTTCCAACAGGAACCAAACTGTGTATAATAAAAGTTCTCCAGAACAAATGTTATATAATATTTGTTCTACGTTTATAAAAGAATTTCCAGGAATAAATCTTTATAATATTTGTTCCACCTATTGATGGAAATAATAGTATGGTACATGTATAGGTAAGGTCATGTGGTACATGTATAGGTAAGGTCATGTGGTACATGTATAGGTAAGGTCATGTGATACATGTAATCAGTTTTTAAATCATCCACCTGTGATTTGTTTACTTTTAATGTATAAAAAACATGGAAGCAGAGGAGTATGAAAAGAATTTCTCATATTTATCAGATGGCTCTTACATAAAAGGTCAGGACTTTCTATTTATTTACCAGTACTAGTATTATGTTCCTATCTTCCTGTTCAAATATTAAAAAAAAAGAATGTTGAATATCATAATAATTTCTTTATAGTCAGTCAATGAATGGCCAGTATTTAACTTAAAAAAAACATATTGACAAACATTCTAAGATTACTGCTAGTAAGGATTCATTGCAGTATTTGATAAGATTATTATCATCTAAACAGTTATTGTGTTCCCTTAATATCTGGAACTTCTATTATGTAATATTTATTCCTGTCATAGATTTGTAGAATAATTATTTCACATGGAAATTTTATTATTATTATAATCATACGTACCTGTGACTTGCAAATATCACTGTATGAATGATAATTCATTTTATTACACAAGGCTCTATTTTACTGTTTTTCTATTGGCCAGAAGCATTCCATTTTCTAACTCTCGTGCAAAATCAATGAATGAAATTACGTGGCACGAGAGTGCAATATGTTTTTGTATTGCACAGAAATTGCTTTTTGCTAATCAATATGTTAGAAAATTTCATAAATTTTCAATTTTTTTTTAAAGATTCAAAAATTTCATAAGATTTAAAAAAAAAAAAATCAAAATGATAAAATTTTCAAAAAGTTTCAAAGTTTTCATAAAATTTCAAGATTAGAGTAAAATAGAGCCTTATGTAATAAAACAATTACTACACTTGAACTTGATCAATAGGAGGTTTTATGAAGCAGAGTACAACAATATTGAACTCGGCTTCGGCTCTATAAAACCTCATATTGATCTCGTGAAAGTGCAGTAATTGTATAATATAAGAATTTTTCTACTTGGAAACTATACTACATAATATTTATTCCACTCGGAAACTCTATTACATAGTATTTATTCCACTTAAAGCTGCTAAACTAATATATCTATTTATAATTTCTTTACTAGTTTGCTTGCACAAGTTTATCAGTCAAGTTAAAAAATCTCTTTGGATGTATTTTTCCTCTGTTGGAAATTTTATTGTGTAATTATAAAAGTTCCGGAGGGAACTTTCCTTATATAATATTTTATCCAGTTCCATGGAAGATTCCTTATGGCATAGGATGAAATATTATATAAGGATAGTACCTAATGAAATTTTTTTTACAAAATAAAATTTCCGAGGAACAAACATTATGGTGGAACTTATATTCCGTCACAGTCCCCTAGTCCAATCGAAAACCATAGAGACAGATGTCAAATCGATATTCTCAACACACATATACATGACCGCTCACTTTCCTAGCTCAGATTGGTTAAACTATTTATATAATAATGTTGTGTTAGCAATGAGTATGCCAATATAGTGGTCAGGGTTGAAGACATGACCACTATATGGCATAGTCATTGCTAACACAACATTATTATTATTATTATGCTGACTGTTATATGTAGACAAAATATATGGAGAACTATTACAATAAAGGAGGTCCTGATATTGGTGACTAATATATTGGATCAGATAGTCTTGAAAGTGTGAGAATATTCTTTGTTTCATTTAAGGCTTTAAAAATATAAAGATTTTTGAAGTTTGAAATTTAATTAACAACAATAACAAGTATTAAAAAACAGTAACATGAATAATAATGTTGGTGGCGAATATGATAGATTGACAGATTGGATCCGCCCCCTTGCACGTGGACTAGCTATATATAGCTTGACAGACAGTTGAAAACCCAACCTTCCCCGCGTGAAACTGGCATAGTAGATGTACTATTTTCGCATAGTATATCAAAGCTATATAATTTTTTGTGATATATGCCAAAATATCGTATGAACTTATATTACAGAAGAAATTTACAGAAAGCATAATAATATAGTATAATGTTGTGGGGCCAAACCTCTCCTCTTATTGAAATGATGTGGTCATGCAAGGGTTTTCCGCTGGTGAGTAAAATGTGTACCCTCACATAATTGGAATAACAGCGATGTTTTAAAGAACGCTCGAATCTTGAACTTTGTACATATTACATTTAATCTGCGTAACACAGAAGTTGGCATTATATAAAAGAGAACAGATGAATGACTTGTGTTAAAGTGAAGTTGAACATTGATACTGTATTGTTGGACTCCACTAATAATTAAATTCATATTTGCCAGTGTGATTTGAATGAAGACCATAGATCAAATCTAAAGCATATGTTGATTGCTTTATCAATGTATTACCCAATTGTTCTAACACATGTTTATTGCTTTATCAATGTATTTATTACCCTATTGTTCTAACAGACTTTACGATTGTCTCACTAATTATGAATAAAAGGAGTCTATATAGTGAAAGAAAATCTGGTTAAAGAACAGCAGTCGGAGATTTTGTTGTTGTTGAAATTTTCCAAAATTTATGCATTTTAAGCTAAATTATCACTATGTAATTTATATTATAGATGCATGATAATGAGTTGTTCTAATATATTGTGGTACTCTGCTTTCAATTATGTAATTTTGTCGTTTGTGAAAATTAAGCACAGTTTAGTTTTTTTGAATCATGAATATCTTATTTATGCTAAACGTTGTTTGGATCGGTTTTTGGTGATCCTCTTTTCAAATTATATCCTACCTGCAACACAACCACTACCGCTGTTAATGATGGCACTAATAAATGATCATTGTTTTCGTCAAATCGTCTTTATTTGGACCCAGTATAATCTGAAATCTAAACTGTATAAATACATACCATGAGCTCTTTACCCCATTCTATGAAATTTCTAATTGATAACCCGAAGATGATTTCACGTTGTCACTAATGACAAAAAGCCATAGTATTAATATACTGTCACTGGTCAAATGAATTTTTAAAAAGTGAGATTAGGTGGAATGAACTCCCTTGTATGAATTATATATATTCCGATACTGTTTGCATTAAAACAAAACAAAAACAGGCATCGTGAAGAGTGCAGAAATTGCTTCCATTTACAATTGCTGTTATCTTCAGCTAATAATATATAGATGTCATTATCGCAAGCTATGGTATTTCTCATTGGGAAAAATCAAAGGAAACAAGGTTAACTTGTTGTTCACTCGATCTATTGTTAATATATCAAGATCACAATGTTAAGTTCTTAGAAAGGTAGTCATGGGTCTAGTTTAACTACCCTTTAAGGATCGTTGCTTACATCGGCGATGTTGAGTAAGACGGGAACTATTTGTACTAACACCTTGGCGTTTATTTCTATTTAAAAAAGGAATTATTGTATATCATTTTTAATAATTGGACCAATTTTTTTTTAAATATTATTTATAAAAATAAAAACACTGATTCCCACAAAAACGGCATCATACAGATCTGTTTATAAGGAGAGGATAATTATCTGCATCTTTGTAGAACATCTGCACTAGCTCGACACCTTTTAATCGTCTTGAATAAAAACAGATATTTAAAAAAAATAATTATGTGTCGTGTGTTTTATTGCT
The DNA here is from genome assembly GCA_963680875.1 of Bathymodiolus brooksi. Classification (NCBI taxonomy): domain Eukaryota; kingdom Metazoa; phylum Mollusca; class Bivalvia; order Mytilida; family Modiolidae; genus Bathymodiolus; species Bathymodiolus brooksi. The sequence continues at coordinate 69,430,950 of OY804577.1, read as the reverse complement.
AGATCCATTTTGTCCACGATTTATAGTCGTATCATATTTTTGTTGTTAACTTGAATATATGATTTATTAATCTATACAAGCGTATTGGAGGCCGTATTTTTTTATCGGTCACTTATGGTCATCCACGCCATTCTGACCACTGTATTAAAAGTAATTGATACCCGCTACGCCTTCTGAAACCACAAATTAACAAGATTTGCATGTGAAATATTGGTGGACATATTTTTTATTGTTAAAAATAACACAATAGAAGTGACCAGTGCGAGTAATATAATCTTAGTGGTCAGTTTTTATACGACCATTTCAATGCAGGTATTACTTTGTTCATATTAATGGTCAGCTATAAACTGTATAATACCAGTTTTTATCATAAATTTTCTTCTTTTAATAAGGGTATAAAAATGTATATATAAAGCTTCAACTTTTAAGCAAAAATGTTGTTTGTATTGCCATTCCTGACCATTCATTTCTTTTCTGTTATAGAAAACTGGATAGAATATTTAGTTCACACTTCACAGATAAAATTATTTGTCCATACCGAAATATATTTCAGAAAACAAAATAGATTTTTGTGTTTCTCAAATGGCAATGGATCTTTTCCCTTTTACATATAATTGTTTCCTTCCTCCATCGCCGACCATGTACAAACAATTGTTCCTTCCTCCATCGCCGACCATGTACAAACAATTGTTCCTTCCTCCATCGCCGACCATGTACAAACAATTGTTTCTTTCCTCCATCGCCGACCATGTACAAACAATTGTTTTGTTATTAATTGTTTCCTTCCTCCATCGCCGATCAAGTACAAACAATTGTTTCCTTCCTCCATCGCCGACCATATACAAACAATTATTTCCTTCCTCCATCGCCGATCATGTACAAACAATTGTTTTGTTACATTGGTTTCTTTTTGTGAATAAAACAAGTTGAAGAAAAACACAAGTAAAATCAAATATGATTGTTCCGTGTTATGTTTATTTCCTGGTTCTGTGTCGTGATGGCCGCTACGATTTCCGCGTAAAAACGATATTTGGTTCGTCTTTATCCTCGTATTTAGGTTTTGTGCTTGTTTGCATAATGGCGGATATCTTATAAGAAGCAAGAACTGCTTACCTTTCGCGAACACATGTGTTAATTTCCGGTGATTTGATGGGTTTGTGTTGCTCATCTTTTTTTTTCGTTCTATGTCTTGTGCCCAAAATTGCCCGTGTCTCTGGATTGTCCATTCTTTATCCCCCTTTGGTGTTTTCTAACGTTTATTTACTATACATCTCGGTGGGTGTTTTGTTTCATGCTGATATTATTTATATAATGATTACTTATGTATAGGGCATTATTGTGATTTATAGACTGAAACAGTGATAATTCCCGAGCCGCATGCGAGGGCATTTTCAATATTGAAGTCAATACTACTGTCCCAAGGGCAGTTTATCTATCACGATAATGCCATATACATAAGTAACTATTATTTTTATTTCATTGAAGGAAATAAGACTTTCTAAATAATTTTGCTCATTTTAGTACAATGTTGGTTTACATTGACAACTGCACGATCTCCGTTGCATTTAAAAAAAAGGGACGTCGCAACTCTAAAACCTCGAGCAGTCATTAACATGATAATGTCCGCGGGCATTATCATGTTAATGACTGGTGAATTTCTTTAACGCAGATTAATGCATGACACATGACCATCTCTACACCATTGAAAAAGTCGAATTTAGAACTGATATGAAATAATCAGCTATAATAACTAACTTGTTATCGTATGAAAATCTTTTCTATTACATAAACTTCAACGTCAATTATATCTTTAGGTTACGCGTAATAACAAGAATAGTTTGATTGGCTATTTCTGACGTTGGTTGAGATATATTGATTGAGCGTAGAACAATTTGACAGATAGAAAATCTAGTTCTAACACTGCTGAGTTAATTTTTTTAGACATATCATAAATATTAAAGAATAAATACATTCTGTGGTTGTAATATAATTGACATTCTAAGAGGTAATGAATGGTATCTTCAATAGGAGAACCACGGGAACATTTAGGATCGTTCACTACATGAATTGTATGTAGATCAGCTTTTAAAGAACTGCATTTGGTGCCTTAATCTTGAATACAATACAATGTAAGTTAAAATGTCTAGACCCTTCACCATGATATACTGGTGGTCTAAACGATTTACCCTTTATTTTTAATTTTAAATTGTGAAATCGTTTGTAAATTTCTTATAGTTGGATTAGGATTATTCCAAATTCTGACAGTAGATGATAAAAAGGATTTTTCACTTATTCTATATCTGGGGAGTACATAATTTTCAGGAAACTAGACAAATGTTATGGTCGTATGGAGTTTATTTAGTCGGGAAACCAGACAACTGGTATGGTCGTATTGAGTTTATTTGGTCGGGAAACCAAACAACTGTTATGGTCGTATGGAGTTTATTATACCCCCGCTCCCCGAAGGGGGGGGGGGGTATACTGTTTTACCTCTGTCCGTCTGTCCGTCCGTCCAAGATATTATTCGTCGCATTTTTCTCAGTAACTGTTGATGGCAGAAATCTGATATTTGGTCACAAGCATCATATAGGTATATCATATTGTGGGTAGGGTTTTTGGACCCGTCAGATTCCTACTTCCTGTTTGCCGACTTTGTTGATTTTTATACACATTGAACATATATGCTCATTTTTCGTCGCATTTTTCTCAGCAACTATTGATGGCAGAAATCTGATATTTGGTCACAAGCTTCATATAGGTACCCCATATCGTGAGAAGCGTTTTTGGACCCATCAGATTCCTACTTCCTGTTTGCCGATTTTGTTGATTTTTATACACATTGAACATATATGCACATTTTTCGTCGCATTTTTCTCAACAACTATTGATGACAGGAATCTGATATTTGGTCACAAGCTTCATATAGGTATGCCATATTGTGGGAAGCGTTTTTGGACCCGTCAGATTCCTACTTCCTGTTTGCCGACTTAGTTGGTTTCTATACACATTGAACATATATGCACATTTTTCGTCACATTTTTCTCAGCTACTATTGATGGCAGAGATCTGATATTTGGTCACAAACTTCATATAGGTACCCCATATTGTGGGAAGCGTTTTTTGACCCGTCAGATTCCTACTTCCTGTTTGCCGAAGAGCGGGGTATCATAGGTGAGCATTAGCTCACAGTTCATCTTGTTTAGTCAGGAAACCAGACAACTGTTACGGTTGTATGGAGTTTATTTTGACGGGAAACCAGACAACTACCGATATTATGGTTGTATGAAGTTTATTTGGTCGGGAAACAAGACAACTGTTATGGTCGTATGGAGTTTATTTAGTCAGGAAACCAGACAACTGTTATGGTCGTATGGAGTTTATTTGATCGGAAAACCAGACAACTGTTATGGTCGTATGGAGTTTATTTGGTCGAGAAACCAGACAACTGTTATGGTCGTATGGAGTTTATGTAGTCGAGAAACCAGACAACTGTTACGATCGTATGGCGTTTATTTAGTCAGGAAACCAGACAATTGTTACGGTCATATGGAGTGTGTTCAGTCAGGAAACCAGAAAACTATTATGGTCGTATGGAGTTTATTTGGTCGGGAAACCAGATAACTGTTATGTTCGTATGGGTTTATTTGGTCGGGACACCAGACAACTGTTATGGTCGTATGGAGTTTATTTAGTCGGGAATCCAGACAGCTGTTATGATCGTATGGAGTTTATTTAGTCAGGAACCCAGACAACTGTTATGGTCGTGTGGAGTTTATTTAGTCGGGAACCCAGACAATGTTATGGTCGTATGGAGTTTATTTAGTCGGGAACCCAGACAACTGTTACGGTCGTATGGAGTTTATTTAGTCAGGAAACCAGACAACTGTTATGATCGTATGGAGTTTATTTAGTCAGGAACCCAGACAACTGTTATGGTCGTATGGAGTTTATTTGATCGGAAGACCAGACAACTGTTATGGTCGTATGGAGTTTATTTAGTCAGGAAACCAGACAACTATTATGGTCGTATGGAGTTTATTTAGTCAGTAAACCAGACAACTGTTATGGTCGTGTGGAGTTTATTTAGTCAGGAAACCAGACAACTATTATGGTCGTATGGAGTTTATTTAGTCAGGAAACCAGACAACTGTTATGGTTGTATGGAGTTTATTTTGTCGGGAAACCAGACAACTGCTTTGGTCGTATGAAGTTTATTTAGTCAGAAACCCAGACAACTGTTATGGTTGTATGAAGTTTATTTAGTCGCGAAACCAGACAACTGTTGTGGTCGTATGGAGTTTATTTAGTCGGGAAACCAGACAAATGTTTTGGTCGTATGAAGTTTATATTTAGTCGGGAAACCAGACAAATGTTTTGGTCGTATGAAGTTTATATTTAGTCGGGAAACCAGACCACAGACCATAACAAATGAAAGTTTGTTTTTAGTTTTTCTAATCCTCTTAACTTATAATGGTCATTTAGACTAGGAATGCTAGCAATGACACAGCTGTGTAGACGAACATTCTATTGTTCATTTAATTGTTGTATTAATAATTTGAAATTAGACTGTTGTGTTGTTAAGTACAAGATTAAACCCGGGTTTTTTTCAAGTAAACATCAAATAAATTTACATCTAATACTTCAAGCTATTTGTCTGCACAATATCAAAACCTAATAAGATTTTATTAAATAGTAATTGTATCTATTTCTCGGTTCAATGAATCTTTCTATCATATATGCCTATGTGAATATATATTTTGGTAACTTTCATGATCAAACTGGGACATATCTATGCTTCAAATCTCCTTGAAGGTTTTAGTAAGCATTCGGTTTTGTTATTGGAGAACAGTTAAGAAATTAATTAAAATAATTTTGTGTGGAAAAAGCAAAGTTTGCTGGTTTCTCGAACGGCAACTCGACTCTTTTTCTGTGGATCTATACATGGCGTTTTCTACAAAATACATAGTATTTGTCTTAAATTGTTGCTGTCCAAATATTTTTTGTTTTGGTAAAAATACACATTCTATGCATTTTTTGTTTCGGTATCTTTTTGTGAACAAGAGAAGGTGAAGAAAAACACAGAAGTAAAATCATATATGATGGCTCCATGTTATTTTTAGTTCTTCGTTTCGTGTTGTGATGTCCGCTACGATTTCCTCATAAAAAAACAATATTTGGTTCGTATTTACCCCCAGTTATTTGTAGAAGGGTTCATGTCTTATTTGCGTTATTTGTGGCTGGTTTGTGTGTAGTGGTGTTCAACACGTCATGACTGGATGAGTAACATGGCGGATGTCTTATAAGGAGCAAGAACTGCTTACTCTTCGCGAGCACATGGGTTCACCTCGGTAATTTGGTCTGTGTTGCTCGTTGTTTTAGTTTTTATGTTGTGTCGTGTTTGTTCATCTTCGTCCTGTGTCTTATGTACCCAATGTTGCCGATGTCTCCGGATTGTCCATTCTTGATTTCTCCATCATTGTTCTCTAACATTATGTTTGTTTTCGAATATACCTAAGTCATGTTTATATACCTCTCTGTACATCACAATTACATATACTATTTGAATTGATCCATCTTTATTTTTTAGACCATTTTTAAAAGGGGAAAAAAGATAAAAACACCATCTTTAGTTTACATGTATTTTATGTATTTATTTGATAGCGTAGCGAAGACTACCACTTTGTGGTTTATATTTCTCTTACTAGACAGCAATAGCAACTAGGTTTCTGCATCTCTGCTGCCATCTTTGTTTTTTAGAATGTGGTATTGCATGTTTTTACAGAACTCGTCAAAATAAATTGGTATTTGTAAGAATTTCTTGTATTGTATGTTAACATAACAATCCAACATAAATTGGTACCGATATTTGTTGGAAATTCTTGTGTTGTATGTGGACTGAATAAATGAAGTTTGTATTTTGTATTAAGAAGAAAGTTAATATGTTATTTATCCGATTGTCATTTTAACATACCTTGAAATCCTGTGCAACTGTGAATGAAAAAGGTATAATGGCATATCTGAATAAATTATCATAGTAATATATTTTAGATCAAAGGAACATAAATGGGTAAATGGAATTCTTTTTCTTTCTTTTTTTCATATTTAGAATTAAAGAAATGGCTAACGACATTGATATGTATGATGAATAGTAGTTTGTATAATTTAGAATTGAATACAAAACGATCGATCCTACAGTTTATCAGCGTGATGTCTAAATTTTATTAAATAAATTTATGATCTGAATCTTTGTATTACCACCTCTGGACAAAAGCAGATATTGATTTAAAAAGCATATTAATATGGTAAATACTATATATCAAAAGATATAAGAAAATATATAAAAGTCTATAAATAAGATGCATACTAATTATAGCTGTCGACTTGTACAAATAAAGTATCAGGGATTCGTCTGATCAACAGTGGGTGAGGATTGATCATTAAAGATAGGATTCGTGGGGGTAAGAAAATGAAAAAAATGACCTTAAGAAATTTCCAAAGAAAATTTAATACAATTGTGAGAGCGTTTGTACATTTAATCAAATTAGACTTGTTTATGACTAATGGATGTTTTATTGGTGAAGAAAACCAGAGACCGGAGAAAGTTGTCCTTGATTATCGTTTTCCATTTTCATTGACACGGGGATGTTCGAATCGACATGCACTAAATACAAAAGATAAAAAAAGACAACAGATTGAAAACTCCAACAAAGCTTAACTCCCTAATAACCAGGAGTGAGATCATGTGTCCCGAAAGGGTTGATAAGAAACTTTATTTTTGATTCGGCACATAATAAAACAGTACAACATAAGCTCTAAGGGTCAGATTCCATTGTTTCACTAAAAGCAACCATCGTGCTTTCAGTCACTCTTGGGTGTAATTTTTTGATTATTACTATAAAGCATTTGGTTATATGTGTCTGAGCTTATCCAGAACCAAAATCAAATATAATTCTCGTCTTTTAGATGTGTACATCGTGGTCTCCTATTGAAGACGGAATCTATTTCCATTCCCAGGAATTTAATGTTCGTTTTGTTCAAATTATTACCTTTTTAGTTCCAGATGCAATAATCATAAAATCTTAGATGTGGCATTTTATGATGAAAAGACACTTTCTTTGTTATTGATGGAAGATACCAGCGATCAACTTCCGGTCTTTGTACAGGTGACACTATCTATCATACCTGATGACGCATATACTGTTCTGTCATCTGATGGTCAAGTGATGACTCAGGTGTAAGTATTCTAATTGACGTATGATGTGTTTTGAAAGTTTTTATGCATTTATTATATTATAGTTAAAGAACATCAATAGTATTTATCTTGGTCATCTTTACAGAAAGATAGGATGCCATTATGTGTTCCATCCAGTTGTTCTCCATATTTCTTGACATATTTTTATAGTGCCTACAAAGAGACGGATCATGCTTGGTCTGACTACAAGCCTTACTCCATAAGTTGTTTTCTGCTGCAATATTCACTTGGAGTGGGTTAAGTTTTCCAGACACCTACCTATGACCAGAGATTTCACTTATTCAGTTTGTTCTAGCTGTCCGGGCTTTCTCCCCTATTAAGTCTGGTAGTCACATATAACTGGAAATTTGGTGCAAATGAAGATAAACACTTCATTATGGGACCTATAAATACCTATTTTAATTTTTTTTTCTTTTAGGAAGTGTATAGATATAGGGAGTGAAATAGAAACTCATTGTTTCAGAAAGCTAGATAATATGAAGGCACACAGTTTTGCCGTTAGTGGCACAAGGAAAACAGCCACTGTGGTGAGTATTTTTATTATTGGGCTTTACTATATTCTGACTTAGTGTACATGATGAAGTTTATTCTTTTATGAAGAATACCTGTTTTTAGCTTAATAATTTCTCAATTGAGTTTAAAAATCAGTGGTGTAATTTTGAAAATCTTCGAAAACAGCCAAAATGGCCTGGTATGCAATCTGTTGGTTTGTGATGAAATGGACTACACTCTGATCTAGTTGTGATGATGTCGATTGGACCTATAATATTACTTCGAAATAAGCGAATATTCCAGTTATTAAAGATAAATCGAGTTAAACAGTACTACAAAAAGGATCAAAGGTTTTCTTTTAATTTTCCCAGTTGGAAATGATTAGGTTTGAATGTTTATATGTATGCTTTGTTTTATCAATATCTCCTTTGTGTATGAAGAAGAGTCCTGTTTGAAATTCCTATAATTGTTATAGTAGTGTGGAAAAACAGGATTGAGGGACATGGATAGTTCATGAAATTTTGGAGAGAACAATTTTCTTTCGATCTTTCATATTTTGTGCCACTTCTTTGGCTCCATCAATTCACTTCTCTTCACTTTTTAGAGTACATTATGATATTGATTGTTCTCAGTCATTATTTTTATCCATTTTATTTCAGTTATTTTCATCAAAGCGAAGAGTTAGAATATTCTGGATGGATGCTGAGGAGGAAGATGAAGAAGATGATGAGGAGGAGGAAGAGGAGGTTAGAGACATGGAGGAGGGAGGAAATAATCCTGTTAATCAAAGCATTACCACATTAGAGGACACCACAGAGGAGTGTGATATGGAAGAAGAGGCAAATAAAGAAAATACAAGTTTTTCAGCCTCTCTTAGTTAACTATTAAATTTGTAAGCATTATTTTTCTTGTATTTATGTTATTTCCTCTTCAGCATGAACCAAGAAGAAAACAAAGAATGATGGAAATTGAATTCTATCAACCCAAGCAAATAACATTTATTGAAAATAGCAATAGTGGTTTTTTTATTCATTAAACTTTCGTAGAAATTAAAAAACAACCTTGGTAATATAAAGAGAAACAATCAGATGCTCAGATTCTCAATTGTCAGTAAAGTTTGGGAACAAGACAAAAGGATAACAGGTTTGGTGATTGAGGGTAGGTCTTCTTTTTCAGCAATGTTTCGTATGGTGACAGACATGACTACCAGATTTAATGAGGGAGGAAAACTCGTATAGTTATAGTGAAGTGACGGGTGAAGCTCCTTCCATGGGAGGATGTCTGGAAACCTTACCACCTTAGATTGGTATTAGGACTGGCAAACCAGGCATTCCATCATCTGAGATCTCATAATAAGAGTTTGAAGATACCAAAGGGGTAATCAGAATCCTTAGATCGAAGAAGGACAGACAACACAATGACCAAAAGAAAAAGGACATCTACAAAACATACCCATAAAGCTAAAGATCGAGTAACATGAACCTCACTAAAAAACCCACTAAAAGTAACGGGGATGAACTCTAGTTACAAACGACAAGTGGAACATATCTGTGGTCATTTGTGACACAGATATTCATGGTGGTTACTGTAAAACTTTCGAATTGATGACTTCAACTTAACCAATGCGGTTGTTTCGAATCATGTCAATTCCGACCATGTTCCGTCTTTTTCGTGTCTTGACGTCTGAAATGTTCGGCAGACGACTTCCGATGTTTATGCTATTACTGTGACAACGTCCGCATATCATAGTCGTAGATGTGGTAGATTATAAGTAAATGTAATATGGAGACTATCTGTCTGATATCAGAAATATATAAAGGCAGATTGTTTTCCTTTAATGATGCTGACAGCAGCAATAAAGAAAGAAAACAAATTTAATTTTAAAGAAGTAATTGTCTCCGTATTGAAGTATTTGATACAAATAAAATAATTTAATTGATATCTGTCTTTTACAGAAAATGTTTAAGTTGAGGATCTATTTTATAGGAAACAGATTTAAAAAAAGCATTTGCTTGTTTCTGAATCCTATTGTAGAATTGCTATTGTTTTGTTTATATATGTCAGTTATACCAATAAAATATGTTTATACCAAAGTTAAAATGGCACATATCGATAGTTATTGTTGTGTATATTGACACCGGAAGTCCAGTGCCTAACATTCCATCGAAATCACGTGATCTGGCGGACGAAAAAAACAAAATATTGACGAAATGGCAATGATTTGAAACAACCGTATTGGAACCCTTTATCAAGGAACTCCTGATAGGAACCACAAGCTCTGGAAAGAGTAACATGGTTTGGACATGATATTGGTGAAAATATGTCACTTGGCATGAAGCAATTTCCAACTCACTTTTAGTAATATTAATGACACTGCTTTTAATAGTCCAGTGTTGTGTAAAACTCTTAACAGTGTTGGTGCTTTTTCACCAGCATTATTTTGGTCTAGATATTTATCATTATTATTATACAAAATTGTGACCAATAAATATTTTTAAATTCGGTCATTATGTGGAAATTGATATGAGATAAGGTTGAATTTCACATACTGTAACACTATAGGACATGTAAGGATCTATTTTTATCATTAAATGTGTTTAGAAAAGATCATATATTTTGTGGGAAGTGGAGATAAATGGGAACGATTTTGTGGATTGGAGATGAAATTATAGTACAATTACTATTTTATCACACATTTATAATGTATAGCTTGTTCAGAATTACTTTTCCAGTTGGCTTCCTTTCTCCTGCCTCTAAATAATATTATTTTATCATTTTATCACCGTATCTATGGTTTACTCTTATTTCTTTACAGTTGCTATGTAATTAATTGATGGGATGTCTTTAGATTTGAGAAAGGAAGGAGGAAAAGTGAATCTCTATGTATCAGGTTGCCATAGAGGTGTCTCAAATTTATATTATTATTATTTTCAATAATTTAATATCCAGCTTTGTAAAGAGACCAACAACAAAAAACTTTCTTTACTAGTTACACATGAGATAAAAAGTTGGGTTTTTTTGGGTTTTTTTATAATTTAAACCCAGGTAATTATTTTGGTAACCATAAAGCATCCCTGTTTTTAGCTCACTGGGTGCAATAGAATGTTCCGTGACATTTTGGTGCCCATCTGAAATCCCATTTGGTCCCCAACGCAAGACATAGGACCCTATTAGAAAACGAATGGAAAGTATTACTCAGAAACGACACACTTAATTGAATCTAGACTGAATGATCCTTAACAAAATATACATTTTCTTTTGTTGATCGGAAATAGACAATGGCTGCTTTTGCAGAACATTGTTTTAACATAGACACATATTGGAAAAAGGAATAAAAAAAAAAAAAAAATTTAAATAAAAACTTGATTGGCTAAAACTGAACATCAATGATGATTTGAATGTTCAGTAAAAAGTTTTTCATATGGATCGGTAATTTAAGATATCAGTTTTGGCCAATCAAGATGTAACTTTTGTACAGAAAAGTTTTACGGTCGCCACCATGACCTGGTTAACTTATCGAAATCCTATCTGATCCTTTCCTCATATATGACATCTCTGGGTTTATAGCAAAAGTAACACAACGGGTGCCACATGTGGAGCAGAAAGTGTTGTGCAGCTGATTGTTTGTCTTTTTGTCTATTTTCTTTTCTTTTGGACATTGTATTGTCTGTCTTTCGAATTATGGCTTCAGACCACCCCTTTGGTATCTTCAAACTCTTCTGTACAAAAGTTACATTTTGTTGGAATTCTAGACACTTCGGCACCGGGACAAATCGGCACCCGGACAATTCGGCACCCCAATTAGACAAATCGGTACTTGTGTTTTTTTTCTTTGATTTTACCTACAAAACTTCCAATAGCCTTGAACCAATTCCAAATTTTAATTATGTCTGTTCCGGAAAAGATCCCGATCATGCCGATTCTAATCCTGATCCACGTTCAGTTATTGATGAAAAGAAACGACTCATATTATTTTTCTTCTTAGTAATGTTAATGTTTGCCTTGTATAACATTATGGTAAGAATTGTGATTTTGATGTTTTGTAATCCTTTTTTCTGTATTTTATCTTTTAATAATTGTGTTTAAGGATTATATACCCCTTTTTCACTCCAATGTTAACCCTACGGAAAACTTGTGGAAAATCCCCCGTTTAAAACTGCACCGCTTCTGAAAATTTTTCATAGGTTTAACAATGGAATGGAAAAGGAATACAATCCTTAACAGTTTGTTTTTCTTAAATATGTGTAGATCTATTGTTGGGTTTCATGTTGTTGTACTTGGAGTACTGTACCTCTTCTTTTATTTGTGATTCTGATGTTTTTATATCTTTTTACTAGATAAAAATCCATACACAGTAAATTTCTTTTCATTATATGTTTAAAGATCAAACAATCACCAATGCAAACACAAGCTGTAAACATTTGATCACTGCTTTTGATCTTAATTAAGAGAGTTAATAATGGCTTCTTTTAAAGAATATTTAAATCAATTATGTTTTGATTGCATTTAAACGATCATTGATGGGTTTTTTTGGGTTTTTTTTTTTTTAACTTTCTTTAATTTTATTTTTAAAAAGCTAATCGCGTTTGTTTGAAAGAAAATGCGGTGCCGATTTGTCCTGATACCGAACTTTCTTGGTGCCGAACTGTCTTTTTCAACGGGTACCGAAATGTCTTGATTTCGTTTTGTTCTACATAAAAAAAGCTATGACTGCAGGACATTTTGATCCAAATGGATGTTGCATGTTTGAAAAATACAACACTCCTTGCACACAAAAGCATATTTATAGCAGTTAACGAACATCAGTTCCTTAAGTGTGGTCATTAATAGTCAGTTTCAAGGCACGCATTGCCACCTCAATTGTAATATCCTTAGATTCTTTGACAATTGAAACGTCCATTGCAGCATCACATTTTTACATACGTGTATACGCTGATATTCGTTTGGTAGTTTGTTCTCGTTGTGAATACTTTTGAAATGCTGGTCACTTGACTCTTAAGAGTAGATCAGATGCCAGCTCTTGATCACCGCGGGTGTTTTGGTGTGGTCCATGTTGCTCATCTTTTAGTGTTTTGTGTTGTCCTATTATGTGTGTTTATGTTCTGAGTTCCCTGTTGTGATGTCCGTTACAATTTCCGCTTAAAAACGATGTTCGGTTCGTCTCTACCTCCAGTTGTTTGTAGGAGGGGCCATGTCTTATTTACGTTATGTGTGTTTGTTTGTTTAGTCTCTACCTCCAGTTGTTTGTAGGAGGGGCCATGTCTTATTTACGTTATGTGTGTTTGTTTGTTTAGTCTCTACCTCCAGTTGTTTGTAGGAGGGGCCATGTCTTATTTACGTTATGTGTGTTTGTTTGTTTAGTCTCTACCTCCAGTTGTTTGTAGGAGGGGCCATGTCTTATTTACGTTATGTGTGTTTGTTTGCGTATAATGGTGTCCAACAATATTATGTTGTGTTTTTATTTTGTTTTTCTGCCAGTTTCTCTGGATTTTCCATTTTTTATTACCCCTTCAGTATTCTCTAACGTATATTAAATAAGGTTAATTGGGACATTTCTGTATCTAAACGGAATAAGAAAACCTGAAATTTGCAGTTGAAATTGTTTAATCTTTGGTATGGAACTTTTCGACCAGCTGAAATCCCTATAGGAGTCCTACATTGTATGTATTCAAAAACGTGTAATAGTTAATGAAAATTGCCAATGTTATTACCGTTCATTGAAGTCTACATTATTAAGTTTGAGATCTTTACAAAGTGCATTAATAAGTTGGCAGAAGATAATTTGTCATTGAAATAAATGTTAACAGCTCGTGCCATACTTGTGCAAAGGAGATCGTATTTCATTTAAATTAACCACGTACCACGCCAATATATCACATAAAAAACGTGACCCATCAAATAAATATATGATTACACTTGAAAAGTTACACATCATAAAATTCAAGGTACATTTTGTATATTATAAACATTGCATTCGAACTTACCACTAAATAGATGTCAATTATAATTAATGTATAACTTGTGTTTATTAGGTTTCTTGTTTATGATTTAACAATAAGGCAAGTCCTCATTATATCAAAATAACTCGGGATTTGTTCTATGTGTATTTTAACATGGGAAAATAGTTATTCCGAGCTCTGTGATTATCGTTAATGTACATATGTTCCATAGTTTTCTTATGTTTGGTTATAATAAGACACGTCATCGTAGTTAACATTAAACCGAAGGAACGTGTAAATACTACTATGTTGGATACATCGTTAGGTGGAAAAAGAAGACATTGTCTTTCGTTTTTGTTTTATTCGTCTTCGTCTTGGGTTCCTAATGTTGCTAGTTTCACTGTAGTGTCCATTCCTGATTGCCCTTCTGTTTCGCTAACGTTTATTCATGAAGGATTTCATATTCTGTAGCTACACCAGGATCTGAGAAGATCAATGGTGTTGTCTCTACTCGTATATCCTTTCAAGTTTTCCCAGATCCACTTTGTATATATGATCTAATATATAACTTTAACCCACACTTAAAGTTAATTGACATCCGCATTCTCTGTTGTCGCCCAATGAGTATCGCGTTTAGGCCTCAATGATTCCATTAATAAATTAAAATTATATTTCAATCAAATTGTAAGAGATGTCTACGTTTCCATATTTATAGTGGTAAACTATCTTGATGTCATTGAACTATATCTAAAAGATAGTGCAGAACATGAGCAGTCGACATGTTTGGCCTTTAGATATCTATATTTTAATTCCGCAATGTTTTTTCGTACTTGTAAATTGGAGAAAATGTTTTCATTTGGTGGAATATTGCATTGTTCGGAAAATACTTTTGTAGAAGTCAGAGCTCGTGTAAGAAGTCTGTATTTAACTATTTAACTTAATAATAGTAGATGTTATTTTGTATTTGCATCAACATTGGCTATTTACTGAAACAGGAAACAAAAATGGCGATGACATTGACTTCTTCTGCGAAGAGTGTCGTCATACAAGCGTCCAAAAATGATAAGAGCTCAATTATCATTATTAGTAGACATCTATCCGCGATTTCAAGCACACGCATACCTTTTAAGACGGTTCATGTCTACTGTTTTTTCCCCCAAAATATTAGGTTTTTCCCAAAATGTCTAAAAAGATTTTATTTTTTTTTATATGTTTCAATAATTATTTTATCATACAAATTTAATTTATAGGACATTTTTCATAATTTTTTTTTATAAAACTTCCATATAAAATTAGATGTTTATACAATGAATTAAAGCCTTACAACTATTTGACAACTGAAATGTTTACACAACATTTAGACATTCAGGTAGACATTTATAATTAATCAAGCCTCATTAAAGATAACTTTATTTTTTATTTGTAAAAGTGAATAAAGATCAAAGGAAATATTTTTAAGTAATATAAGAAAATTGTACTTTTCATCATTTTGCACAGCTATATCATGGTACTTAATACAGCAACTCATGAAATATTTTAAGTAATATAAGAAAATTACCTTTAGACATTTGGGGAATAACTTTTAATCAGGAGTAGACATTTTGGGAAAAAAAAGTCTAATTAGCAAAAATTTACCTGTAGACATTTTGGGATGACCCCTTTAAGACACTTTCAAGAAAAATTCCAATTAGGACATGTATTAAATTGAACATCAAATTTTCCAGTATAAGACAAATCAGAGAAAGAAATGGTCGTAAAATCGTTCGTTAATTATTTTTGTATAGATTCCTAAACGTAAGGTGAAATCGATAACAGAAAAGTCAAAATTGTTGTGTATTTGATAGTTTATGACTTGTATGACAGTCTTTGTCAAACTGCATACTAAATAACTGTTTACCATTCAATCAGTTATTTACAACAACCACAAAAGAATACAATAAGTGTCAGACGCTATATAATAACATGTCGCCTAATAATATGTAATTTGATGATAACGTGACACATATATACAGGATACCTCATGTTGTTCAATGAGAGATTGATAATTATGTAACTTCTGCAGGTGTGCATACTTATTTGACATAAACGGATATGATTGGTTGAAAGTAGGCACGCGACAAGCTACTATTACGAAGTATGCTTTTCATTAGATAAACAAAACCTTCCTGAACACGTTATCACCCATTTAAATGTTGAAAGAAATTTAGTGCTGAACTATGTTATAACCGGAGTTTCTTGGTCAAATATTTTTTTTGCATCGATCGTCAAATACCTGACTGGTCAATTTGCTATATCATCTCCAACAAAAAAAAACATCCATGCATCTCTCTGTATGCAATTCGCAATATTTCTATTATATTTCGATTTATTTATCAGTGTATGTATACGATATATGTAAATATATTCAGCATAGCTACCACTGTCAATGAAACAGAGGGCCCGGGTTGGTCAATGGGTTAGGTAATTGGATTACCCAACAACTCATGCAAGCCTATCATCAATACGGCGTGTGTTCGCGCCCGGCTTTGTAAATTACAAAAAGGGTGCACTCGCAGTCGCAAGTGATAAAGTTTACCAGTTGCTTGCCCATGGTCGGTAGTTCTCTTCGGGTACTCTGGCTTCTTCTACCACTAAAACTGGTCGCCATGATATAGCTGAAATATTGCCGAAAGCGGCGTTAAAACACCAAAAATCAATAAAAAAAAATCAATCAATGAAACGCATCCCGTACTGGTCGCTCTTATTGTTATATCAAAACTTTATGTACATATATGTATGTAATGTCAGTTGGAAATGGGTTCTAGGAAAATAGCTTACTTGTGGTATGAATCAGATCTAATTTTGGTCTTGAACAATTGCCATGTTAGCTTTTACCCTAATTTCAGTTGGGTTATGGTCAATTTCAGATATTTTGCAGCTATATCGTTACTACCAGCCTAATATGGAGAGGACTGTAGATCCCTTAATCACTCGACCCCCAGATCCCGATCATTCAATGGAATCGTTCATCGTTAGATTTTCATGTTCAACTTCTCCTTAAGAACTTGATTCCCATATTGGGGAAACTATAATATGAGTATCCCCGTACAACCAAACCTCTGTTTACTTCACGATTTTCTCTCTGAAATCTATGAGTGTGGTTCTAGATCGTATGGTAATGTTGGACATAAAGTGCGCGTTCTCATCAAAGCTACAAAAATAGCTTTGTATTTTACTTTTTTTATTATTATATATGATATGTAATATTATATTGATTACTCTTCCGTTGATATTCGCGTGCCTAATATTTGTGGTATTTGCACGCGAACATGGCAGACGGTGATGCATGATAATTTATTTCGAGTTGTCTTTCTTTATCTATTTAAATTTGATATCTAAAATGTATAACACAATGTGATGTTCTACTATCTTATGATGTATTCTCGTGCATGTATACAATATCGTTATAATAAACGACAGCATGAACCATATATACTCACTATAATATAGCACTATCAGGTTGGTTTTTTTTAAACAGTGCAATCACAAAAATGAAACCATACAAAAGAACAAAATCTATGACAATACGAACTTTCACTGAAAAAAATATCGATATCGAGATCATGTATTTTTAGAAAGGTTCAGACCCACTAACACCAATCTCGAAGACCAACACAGTAAAGGAAACACGACCTCAAGATCTGCTTGTCTGCAATCAGTTGAGTTACTGGCATTTCGTATGAATCAGTTATTTCATGATGGCGACCATAGCATTTCCGCAGGCATTTTCAGCGACAGATCGCTTAAAACCCACATGTTCATCATTAACAATATCCTAGCGTAAATGTAAACAGGAGGCGTTAATTTCGAGGACATAACGTCTTGTTATAGTAGTGATTTGTGAATTTGAATAACGTTTGGACTGGAATTAGTTTTGCTTGACTGTCAAATATGTTCCGACTTGCACGTTCAAAAGTAGATCGCTGTGCAGTAGAGGTAATATAGTGTTAAAGAGATCTAATTCCACAAAAAAACTCCAAAGTGAGCACTTGTATTTTCTGACAATATGTTCAGTAAAGAAACGTTAGTAAATACAAGTGGTCGGTCAAGATTTGAACTTTCATAGCAGTATTTTTTCCAAATGGGGCAATAAGAAGAAAGGGACTTGTAGCAAGTCTACATCTCCCTATATTTATTGCTACCTATTAATAATGCAAAATCAGTCTGTATTGTAAAATATGTGAAGCAAAATGTTAAACAGTTACTTATATTAGGACATAAATAACCGGCAAAGATAGACCACGTGTAATCGTTACAATTTCATGCGAACAATTTGTCAATGACTTGCAAGTAAACAATATATTGTACAAATTGACTATGATTTTTTATGAAAACAAGACACGCTATAAATGGTGGCAGCGGTGGGATGGTTCGTTATCAAAGAATTTGGATTTATATTGTAACGAACTTCGGCATTTCAATATTCAATAGGGATGGTTTCATATAACACCAAATATCAGACGTTTGGACAAGAGTTAAATGGTCAATCATGTTCCAGAGATTATTTTGAATAAGTCAATAGTTGTAACGGTTTCTTGTGTCATAATAATAATTTTAAAAAGTGTACTTTGGATAATTCAAGGATGCCATGTGAAACTTGAACTTGTGATGATGATGCTAATGGTAGTTGCTGTGATCACTTTTAAAAGTTGAAAGTTTACATGTACAATAAGTCGACCAACACGTAACTCCTTTGTGACATCAATTACACTCTAAGCTGAGTGATAAAGCATCTCACATTAAATGGGAGCGTGGGAAGAAGAAATTATTGTCAATAAAATTCCCTTGAGCTTTAAACAAAATGAAGTTGCATTGATAACTGAAGTTAATAGGAAAACTGGTATGATAGTCGATGAACAGATTGAAGGATCGCCGTCGCATACTGCTTCCAGAAGAACTTTTAAAACAAGAAAACTGCAACAAACTTTTATCTAACAGCAGTTCCCTGCTACGCAAATGGAAGTCATTTATATGTATTGGGAGTAGCAGTCATGATTGTATCATTTGACTGATTTTAAATAAAACGAGACACATTGCATACAATAGGAAACTCTCCATCCCGACCAGATTTAATTGTACTTTATTAACCAATAGTATCTGGGCTACCGTCATCAGCATACGTAGGTTATAGTTATCGTCGATGTAGACTCAATGCAACCTTATGTAAATTAATTTTGTCAGTACCGCACGAAAGGTCCGGTCCGTGTATGGATTTCTACGGGCACTTCGTTTCTTCTATTAATAAAATATAACGCTGTGATATCACTGTAATATTGCTGAAAGTGGCTTTCAATTTCAATAATCATGAAAATGACTATATTAAGTACTAGTATTTGGAATTATCAATAATGAATTCAACTCATAATTATGTATTACACGTATTCATTTTATGCATTCTCTTGTATTTTTCCAGATAACATAGACAGGATCTCCAACTTTTATTTCTCCTTCTATATCTACAGCAGCATTTACACCAAAGCAAGGCGACGGGTACAGGGGAACATTTCTGTAACTAGAATAAAAAAGCAGAACTTATAAAACTGAAACTAACATAATATGTTTCCTGTTAGTTGTTGATACCATTTGTGATGAATCTATCGGGTAAATTGCATATTTGTTTATATTTTACTTGAACATCGGTTTGAGGATATATATCTTTTTAAAATGGCGTTGTACATTTTGGTTGTGAGTAAAATGTTTTTGTTTATATCTGGAAAAAACTGATCGAGATGAAGTTTTAGTTTTGGAAATAAAGTATGGTAATCATCCAAGTCACAGTTTTGTTGTTCGGAATGGTATAATTGGTTATGATACTACCAAAAACAACCAAGTTTGTAACAGGGACCCTATAAATCTCTTCTTCTTTTTTCAAAATGAAAGTAGACAAACTGAAATTTTTCGTGGATTTAGGTATTATGAATGCGAGCATCCAGGTCCGTGGACATTCACTTCAAAATAAATCTCATTGTGGTGTTTATCGTCACTTTCAGTTGTATCGTGACTACCAGATTTGCTTAGTGTGGAAAACTTGACAATTATAACGAACTGACCTGTGAAAAACTACAGCCTTTGGTAGTTATCTGGAAACTTCAGGGGTTTGATGGATGCAAACAAACGTCGGTGGTCTTAAGACTTGTGGCCAGTTGTTATGCGTTGATTAAAAGTTTGCATTTCATAGACGCGATCGCAATATGATATTTTGAGACCAAGAAAAAATATTGCAAAAGTTGATCTTATTTTATGTTTGTCTTATGTACTTACGTTCGAAGTGTTTTCAGTGGTTGGTTGGTAACAGCGTCTCTCTCCCCTGTACAAGGATCAACATTCACAAAACTACATCTAAATATAAAATGGCCAGTGTTCATGCAAGCTTGTTCTCGCCATGATATTGGTGCAAAAATTGCTTTGTACCTCACAGATTCGATGAAATATTTTATATAGTTTTTTTTCAAAACATATATGTTTTCTCAGTTTTATTAAAACTGAATAGCAAAATGTGGCTCAGGCGGTATAAATAAATCTGGTCCGATATGTACAGTTTTAAATTTTGCCGTTTCTTTCAATTGAATGCAAGGAAACCGCAATATGGAAATTAAAACGGAAGTATTAACATCTATAACTTATACAAGAGGAACGGAAAGATTGGACTTAATGTCATAAAACTTTCGAATACTATTACTCGTACAGATTGGACTTAATGTCATAAAACTTTCTTTTATGACATTAAGTCCAATCTTTCCGTTCCTCTTGTATACGTACTCCAAAAAAAATGCCAATTAGAGCATTGTTTTTAATATATAATGTTCTGATTGAGCGAAATTGGAGTTTATTCAATGTTTATTGTGCTTACCACATTGGATACCTGTGGATTTACCTATATATTGCTGTGTCTTCCTATCTACCTGTGGACTTACCTATATATTGCTGTGTCTTCCTATCTACCTGTGGACTTACCTATATATTGCTGTGTCTTCCTATCTACCTGTGGACTTACCTATATATTGCTGTGTCTTCCTATGTACCTGTGGACTTACCTATATATTGCTGTGTCTTCCTATCTACCTGTGGACTTACCTATATATTGCTGTGTCTTCCTATCTACCTGTGGACTTACCTATATATTGCTGTGTCTTCCTATCTACCTGTGGACTTACCTATATATTGCTGTGTCTTCCTATCTACCTGTGGACATACCTATATATTGCTGTGTCTTCCTATCTACCTGTGGACTTACCTATATATTGCTGTGTCTTCCTATGTACCTGTGGACTTACCTATATATTGCTGTGTCTTCCTATGTACCTGTGGACTTACCTATATATTGCTGTGTCTTCCTATCTACCTGTGGACTTACCTATATATTGCTGTGTCTTCCTATCTACCTGTGGACTTACCTATATATTGCTGTGTCTTCCTATCTACCTGTGGACTTACCTATATATTGCTGTGTCTTCCTATATACCTGTGGACTTACCTATATATTGCTGTGTCTTCCTATCTACCTGTGGACTTACCTATATATTGCTGTGTCTTCCTATCTACCTGTGGACTTACCTATATATTGCTGTGTCTTCCTATCTACCTGTGGACTTACCTATATATTGCTGTGTCTTCCTATCTACCTGTGGACTTACCTATATATTGCTGTGTCTTCCTATCTACATGTGGACTTACCCATATATTGCTGTGTCTTCCTATCTACATGTGGACTTACCTATATATTGCTGTGTCTTCCTATCCTTTTGCGAATTGTTTGATGTTCTGTTTCACTTATTAGAAGACCGTTTAACATTGCATCAGACATAGCTGAATTCTAAGTATTAAGACTAATGGGATTCAAATTCAATTTTAAGGACTTTTTTAAATGAATTGCTAGTAAAATTTACGTTTTATTTATACCTTTGTCTAGTTAATACGTTTCTAGGTTGATTGAATATTGCCTAATGTCCAGCGAGCAATATTTCAGCTATTTTCAGGATGACAGCAAGTTCAACAATATAAAACAACTATATAGAAATCATGAACGGATGGGTTAACTGGGTGAAAGACTTTCGACTATCACTTGAAAAGTATGGAGTGATGGGGAGGGACTAAAAATTTAATCTTTTGTTGAGGCTACAATGCGCCTATTTTTTTCGAAATCTACAAAAGATGTCTTTAGCTTGCAGGAAGAATGATATATTTTTATAAAACTTTTATCACTAAAATTCGGTCAAAATTGATTTTTTTTCCCTGTAATGAAACATCAAAATGATGTATTTTGTTTGAGCATACCTGGAGCATAAATCTATCATACGCATATATACATTGTCACCAATCTTTAGTTCAGACCATTTATCCTGCAATCAAAACAGTATCACAGTTCACATTGAACAAACTATTTCCAATTTTAAGCCATAATTATATTTGTTGGTGGGTATCAATATAAAACATAAGAAGGTATATAACTTTCATGTTTCGATTTTTATTCATTAATTTTTTTATATAAATCCAGCTATGTAAAAATACAGAAAAAAAAATCGGCAAGTGGCCATGCACGGTTTGTGCCCATTGTAAAGCCAACAAAGTTGTCGGTCATTTGTCAAACATTTGTTCATTATTTTTGTCACGAATCTCTAAATCCGAACGGACTTAATCTATATTTACCCATCTTCAAACTGGTAAAGTTTAGATCGTAAAATAGAATGCATTATCTACTGATGGACCTTCTTCACGGTAAGAACTACAGATAAAATAGGTTTCAAAAACAAATTAAAAACTATCCACGTGGACCGAGGAATGAATGGAATTCAAGTTTGTAATTATAGCCATATACATTTCAGTTTTCTCATCTTCAGATTCCAAAAACAAGTATCCGATCTAGGGGAATAATGTTGCCACCGAGTTGTCGTTTCTTGTTGGAAAGTTGTTAAAAATTAGAATGAATACTGTAGATATGAGCTATCGGATGAAATATTTACTTCAATAAATTTCCAGGTAAAAACGATGTCGGATGCGGATTTACCCTCATATATTTTATTTCTTTTATTGCATATAATGGTGTCCTGTGACTATATGAGTTACCTGGTTGGTGTCTTGTATGAAGGAGGAACTGCTTACCCTTCGGGAATACACGGGTTCACCCCCGGTTTTTTTATGGGGTCCGTATTGCTCATCGGTTTTATTTTTCTGTTATGTGTTTTTTGTTTTGTTAATATATTGGTTTACTATGCTTACCTCATTAAAAGGGGCACATCCCGATATTACTAAATTTGGTCTAAACTGAACCGGTGTAACTTTCTTCTCAAGCCGGGAATTTAATTCATCCACAGATCCCTCAGACAATATCATATATGCACTAGTGTTTGGAAAAGCTGTCTTAAATAACACAATTAAAAGAACTATCACATATGTACAGGCAACATTTAACCCAAAATATTTGGTCACGCTATGAGTAGTAAAATGGATAATATCCCATTCTACGACAATACGATATCATAAACTTAATTTAAAGGATGTAGCAGCCGAGTGTTATTTTATTTTAAAACCGCCCCCTGTTTTCAATAGAATGTATAATAGTTTTATATTTTAAAGAAATCAGAAATCAATACAGTTTAACTATATAATCGACAAAATCGTCCAGGCTTGGGTAACCGGTTTAGTGATATAGACACCATGTGAGAGAATTCTTTAATGTTGAAAGGTAGATGAAGGTTTTGGGTCCAATCTATTGTACCCAAAAATTGCTCGGAAGGAAAATTCATCTTTACAATGACTTAATGTTATTTTCACAATAAATGAAATGGTAGATATCTAAGTTAGTGCACGCGACGTGTTTCTGGAATAAATGTCATCAAGTACGCGTATTGTCAAAAGATTGGAAAGTCAAATAATTTAAACATCTTTGAGAGCAACCAAACCAAAGAGCCTAAACAGGATAGCACAAATCGTATAAGGTTACTTATGACAGAGGGAGATTAACATTGCTTATGACAGGGGGAGACTAACAGTAATGTATAAGGTTGCTTATGACAGGGGGAGACTAACATTGCTTATGACAGGGGGAGACTAACAGTAATGTATAAGGTTACTTATGACAGAGGGAGATTAACATTGCTTATGACAGGGGGAGACTAACAGTAATGTATAAGGTTACTTATGACAGAGGGAGATTAACATTGCTTATGACAGAGGGAGACTAACAGTAATGTATAAGGTTACTTATGACAGAGGGAGATTAACATTGCTTATGACAGGGGGAGACTAACATTGCTTATGACAGGGGGAGACTAACATTACTTATGACAGAGGGAGATTAACATTGCTTATGACAGGGGGAGACTAACATTGCTTATGACAGGGGGAGACTAACAGTAATGTATAAGGTTACTTATGACAGAGGGAGATTAACATTGCTTATGACAGAGGGAGACTAACAGTAATGTATAAGGTTACTTATGACAGAGGGAGATTAACATTGCTTATGACAGGGGGAGACTAACAGTAATATATAAGGTTACTTATGACAGAGGGAGATTAACATTGCTTATGACAGGGGGAGACTAACAGTAATGTATAAGGTTACTTATGACAGAGGGAGATTAACATTGCTTATGACAGGGGGAGACTAACAGTAATGTATAAGGTTACTTATGACAGAGGGAGATTAACATTGCTTATGACAGGGGGAGACTAACAGTAATGTATAAGGTTACTTATGACAGAGGGAGATTAACATTGCTTATGACAGGGGGAGACTAACAGTAATGTATAAGGTTACTTATGACAGAGGGAGATTAACATTGCTTATGACAGGGGGAGACTAACAGTAATGTATAAGGTTACTTATGACAGAGGGAGATTAACATTGCTTATGACAGTGGGAGACTAACAGTAATGTATAAGGTTACTTATGACAGAGGGAGATTAACATTGCTTATGACAGGGGGAGACTAACAGTAATGTATAAGGTTACTTATGACAGAGGGAGATTAACATTGCTTATGACAGGGGGAGACTAACAGTAATGTATAAGGTTACTTATGACAGAGGGAGATTAACATTGCTTATGACAGGGGGAGACTAACAGTAATGTATAAGGTTGCTTATGACAGAGGAAGATTAACATTGCTTATGACAGGGGGAGACTAACAGTAATGTATAAGGTTACTTATGACAGAGGGAGATTAACATTGCTTATGACAGGGGGAGACTAACAGTAATGTATAAGGTTACTTATGACAGAGGGAGATTAACATTGCTTATGACAGGGGGAGACTAACAGTAATGTATAAGGTTGCTTATGACAGAGGGAGATTAACATTGCTTATGACAGTGGGAGACTAACAGTAATGTATAAGGTTACTTATGACAGAGGGAGACTAACATTGCTTATGACAGGGGGAGACTAACAGTAATGTATAAGGTTACTTATGACAGAGGGAGATTAACATTGCTTATGACAGAGGGAGACTAACAGTAATGTATAAGGTTACTTATGACAGAGGGAGATTAACATTGCTTATGACAGGGGGAGACTAACAGTAATGTATAAGGTTGCTTATGACAGAGGAAGATTAACATTGCTTATGACAGGGGGAGACTAACAGTAATGTATAAGGTTACTTATGACAGAGGGAGATTAACATTGCTTATGACAGGGGGAGACTAACAGTAATGTATAAGGTTACTTATGACAGAGGGAGATTAACATTGCTTATGACAGGGGGAGACTAACAGTAATGTATAAGGTTGCTTATGACAGAGGGAGATTAACATTGCTTATGACAGGGGGAGACTAACAGTAATGTATAAGGTTACTTATGACAGAGGGAGACTAACATTGCTTATGACAGGGGGAGACTAACAGTAATGTATAAGGTTACTTATGACAGAGGGAGATTAACATTGCTTATGACAGAGGGAGACTAACAGTAATGTATAAGGTTACTTATGACAGAGGGAGATTAACATTGCTTATGACAGGGGGAGACTAACAGTAATGTATAAGGTTGCTTATGACAGGGGGAGACTAACATTGCTTATGACAGGGGGAGACTAACAGTAATATATAAGGTTACTTATGACAGAGGGAGATTAACATTGCTTATGACAGGGGGAGACTAACAGTAATGTATAAGGTTACTTATGACAGAGGGAGATTAACATTGCTTATGACAGGGGGAGACTAACAGTAATGTATAAGGTTGCTTATGACAGAGGGAGATTGACATTGCTTATGACAGGGGGAGACTAACAGTAATGTATAAGGTTACTTATGACAGAGGGAGATTAACATTGCTTATGACAGGGGGAGACTAACAGTAATGTATAAGGTTACTTATGACAGAGGGAGATTAACATTGCTTATGACAGGGGGAGACTAACAGTAATGTATAAGGTTGCTTATGACAGAGGGAGATTAACATTGCTTATGACAGGGGGAGACTAACAGTAATGTATAAGGTTACTTATGACAGAGGGAGATTAACATTGCTTATGACAGGGGGAGACTAACAGTAATGTATAAGGTTGCTTATGACAGAGGGAGCTTAACATTGCTTATGACAGGGGGAGACTAACAGTAATGTATAAGGTTGCTTATGACAGAGGGAGCTTAACATTGCTTATGACAGGGGGAGACTAACAGTAATGTATAAGGTTACTTATGACAGAGGGAGATTAACATTGCTTATGACAGGGGGAGACTAACAGTAATGTATAAGGTTGCTTATGACAGAGGGAGATTAACATTGCTTATGACAGGGGGAGACTAACAGTAATGTATAAGGTTACTTATGACAGAGGGAGATTAACATTGCTTATGACAGGGGGAGACTAACAGTAATGTATAAGGTTACTTATGACAGAGGGAGATTAACATTGCTTATGACAGGGGGAGACTAACAGTAATGTATAAGGTTACTTATGACAGAGGGAGATTAACATTGCTTATGACAGGGGGAGACTAACAGTAATGTATAAGGTTGCTTATGACAGAGGGAGATTAACACTAATTTTAATATACATTGGTAAAACAATGTCAAACGTATTACTATACATACAATGTCGCCTTTCATTGCAATATTTTCCCATGGCCTGTAGATATCACAACTTTCTCTCTTCTCCATGCCAACAGTAGTCACCACCATGGATGCTCCCTCTAAACCGATATAATTACTGATCCACTTGTCTGCTTCTGGTCCACAGTGAAGGCCTGTTATGTATTCATTCCAAAGTCTGAAAAGAACCTATGATGAACTCTATTTCTACCTGACAAAAATGGAGCTCTTTGTATCCTTCAAATATTGAATGTTTTTACTGTTGAAAAGTTATTATGTGTATGCATTGTTTATTCTTGATTAATTGTGGTTGCTTACCTTTCAATGGTAACAATGTTATGCATATTCAGGACGAGAATAAGCTCAACAATATATAAATATTTTATACAGAAATGAGGGATGGATGGCACAACTGGGGCAACGACTGGAAAAGTATGGAGAGTTCGTTATGGATACATATTTGCTTTTTAGTAGCGTCTACAATGCTCCTAGCTCTTTTTCGAAATCTAAAAGGTCTTTAAGGTGTAAGGAGCCTGGCACTCTCCAAGCACGGCGCCCACTATTGTCTAATGTCATGCTTTCTGTTCTATAACCTGAAATCCTCCATCGAGAGGGATTCCCATACCAGCCATATGTGGACGCACTGCGCAGCTCTGTGAGTTGAGCCCTAGTGACCGTCATTAGTCCCCAGCATGTTAGAGTTGAGCCCTGGTGACCATCATTAGTCCCCAGCATGTTAATGAAATACATAATTAGTGCATGTCATTACATTGGTACTTTACGTTGTTAAAAACGATTTCAATACGAAAATATATTAAAAGTATCAACCGACAAAGATGTACAAGATATAATTATACTGACCTACAGCTGATTAATCTGGATTGTGAGTTGACTTCCGGTTTCTTGGGAAGTACTAAAGTGGGCATCCCTGGTGCATCCAGATGAAGGGTTTCTCCATGAGATGTTGGTCTGATTAACACTAGTTTAGGATAAGCACGTGCTTGTACTAATGCTCCATCTTGTTGAATACACATCCAATGCCTGTAATAATTTTTAAAGGCTTTCTAGTGTTTGCTGCAATAACAAATGTCGTGGTGCAATTTATCAATAAATAAATTATAAATGACTACTGCACAGTTACAACTTTTTCTTGACCAACAAGACGACTGACTTATGGTAATTATTAATTTGGTCTATGTTGCTCATCTTGTTAGCTTTTGTGATGTGTGTTTTTTGTTGTTGTTTATCCTCGTTTTGTGTCATTCCCAATATTGCACGTCTGTCTAGATTGTCCATTCTTGATTTCCCTTTCGATTTTCTCTAGCGTTATTGTCTATACATAGAACTATATGCAGAACAGGAGAAGTAAAAATACATTCAATGATGTTACATTAGAACGCGTGCAGCAGAAGTACACGATATTTGAACCAATGAGAAGGAAATCGGATATGTGTTTACTTTAGTAGTAAAAATATATAAATAAGTAATACTGATTACCTGTCCGTTAGGTCTTCATAACGTAATCCTTCTTTTGTACAGGTAGCAGAGTACGGATGTACTGACCCAGCACACTTTAATGGGAACAAATTGATCGATTTGACATTTCCTACCTTCTCGAATTTTGTAAGCTTTGTGTATCGACATATAGATAAAGCTGCGAGTTTAACGACAGAAATAGAAACAAGACCAAAATATATTTCGTTGTCCGACATGCTTTATATACAATACTGACGTATGTAACATTTACCTATCAAATTACACATCTTAAGACAAAGTTCACTGGTCTATTTCACCACACGTTGATAGTTTAAGGTGTAAACATATTTTATTTGAATACAGATGCTATTAATTCTTTACTGAAAGAGGCCTATAACACGCCTGGTAAACGAGATGGTATCAACATAATGTTGAGCAAGCAAAAAGGTATCTGCAACTTCCGGTTGAGACCATCTGTCGAGGAAAATTTACAAACGTGTGCACGGCAAGTTGTTTTATCTCATATTTCTAGATATTTTGAGACATGTTTTAAAAATCAGAGAATGCTATTCCCTTTCGATATGAAAATGTAAAGTTTTCTTGCTTTCCGTTGTGAAAAACAGTTAAAATTCAAGGAGAAACCACTTTTCTCCTGTGCAGCAACGAGTTCATTTTGTGTATTTCGTCGTGCAATTTCAGCTATTTCCTTGCATAACAAAACGGTTCCGTGACAATGACGTGGTCGGATGATAGAATTTTATTGACAGGTTCGACCTTACTACAAGAATGGAAACGATAGAGACTAATAACATAACACTGCCCGAAATTATGATAAGTTGAGACCTTCTGTCATAGATTGAGGCCTTCTGGTACATGTTGAGGCCTTCAGTCAAAACTTCGGTTTGCCAACGGTTTGCGACTTTATAAAGCAGCCATTGGAATTGCGAAAATAGGTCCACATCGGTCAAAGTTCTAATCTGAATTTCAGTAGTACCATTGTACATGTAGTTATGCGTTTGTCTGCTTGTTTTTTTTCACTTATTTTGTATGAATGTATGTATTTTGCTTTGACCCATATGGGTGTAACTGCAAATAAACAAATAAATATAAACATACAAGTTGCAAATGGGATTGGACACAAGTTATAACAACATTAGTGAAGTCCTTTCCCTTTTACAAAAATATAAACAAAAAATGATTACACATAATGGCGATAATTATACAAATAAATTTTACAACATGATATATTTAGACGATAATAATAAAGTAAGTATAAAGAAGAATAAGGTGAAATAAAATGTTTAATACAGTGGAATAACGAAGAAGAAGAAGAAGGGTTGATAACGGAGATGTTTCTTAAAACCAAAATAAAATTCTTAATACAATAATTCTCTCGTATTCAGGATTTTGTTTTATTTTAGAAATAGTATGTAATAAAATTTGGGCCATGGATAATCTTGTTTTCTCATTGGTTTTCGCTGACATTGGGCGATTCCACGGACATTTTTCAATTTCCATTTATTGTGCAATAAATGAATTGCATATACGATTAGAAATTTGAATTGTGAGAATGGTAGGGTTGTTTTCAATTTAGGCACGTTCAATTGAACTTGTACTTATCTATGCTTTATCTGGTTTGCACATTTTAAATTATGTACTGAATTTGGTGGTCTCACCCTTATTTATCCTGAACGTAAAAGGACACGTGTCCGCATAAGGAAAAGTTAGTAACTCGTCGACCACCGATAATTTTTATAGTTGACCTGACATATCTATATACAAGAGCAAAATAGAAAAACGGAGGGGGTATGGTTATGGTGTTTAACGCCACTTTCTACAATATTTCAGTTATATCGTGGTAGTCAGTTTTATTGGTAGAGGAAACGAAAGTACACGGATAAAACCACCGACCTGTCGCAAATCACTGACAAAATCTATCACATACAGTTGTATCGAGTACACCTCACCATGAGCGGGATTCGAACACACAAGTTCAGTGGTGATAAGCACTGATTGCACGGGTAGTGGTAAATCCAACTACCATTCGATCACAACCACTACGGTCCCCTAGAAAAACGGAAAAGACATTTTTTTACTATTATTATTATTATTATTAATTTACGATGAAACGAGAGCAATGTTGAAACCCCTTTAAAGACAATTATTGCACACGTATTGTAAGCGTGATCCTTATATTGTCGAATCAAATAAATAATCATTGAGATGAGAATAAGCATGTGATATTATTTACCATACATTCTATGGCACGTATATACGTCATTTGGAGACAGAAAAACCAAACATTGTATCGCTTTTGAGTCCTTGTTTAAATATTCATAAGCGGACTTCATATGTCAATTCTATATTCAAGGGAACTTTGTTGGTAGAAATATAATACATGTATTGTAATAAGGAGTATCACGTGTAATAAAGATATAGTTCTTCAAAGTTTCTTATGAGTTTTTAAGACATAGATCGAAGCACACCATTTTGCTAGCGAAAGGTAAGCAGTTCCTCCTCATTACAATACTCCTGCCGTTCATTCTACTCATAGAGGATTGCTGCTAATAATGAATCTGCTGACCCAAAGGTTCCATATGTTTAAGCTGAAGTAATCTCTTCGACAGTTTTACGGTCGCCACCATGACTTGATTAACCGTTACGGAAAATCTGAGTAAAAATTACCACATATTTGTCGTAATCACAATCCCACCCTTTCCTCATTCATGACTTATCATCGAATTTTTGACAAGAGTAGCATGATTGATGCCACTAGTGGAACAGGAATTGCCCACCATTCCGGGTCACCTGAGTTTATCCCCGGGTTTTTTTTCTTGGGTTCGTGTTACTCAATTTTTGGCCTTCTATCGGAATATTATCTAACGGCATAAGCACAGCTAACGAGTCTATTTGTTGCTTACGGAACCAATACTAGTATTCCAAACAACCTGGTTAAAAAGGGATGACATCTACAGTCTATTTTTTCCCGGTTAAGCACCAAATTTCATCTATTATGTAAATGTGAGAAATATTAAATGTCGACATCTATCTGTTGACAAATTATTAATTTCCCTCCCGATGTGACATATTTTAGTAAAAAGTAATCTCACAAGAGAAAATCAGAAAATCTACATGTATCAAATTTCGGTAACCTCTCTAATATTTTTCTATAAAGAGATACCAGTAAAAATTAGTATATACAGTGGATGATATCTAATCCTACACACCAAGGGACCAGGAAAATGTGGCGGATTGTACATGATTTATGGATACTCAGGTTTTAATTTAGATAACAGAAATACTTTGGGACCATAAATGTTTGCTGGATGTCACAGGATGTCGGAAAGCTCAGGTGTCGGTTTCATTTGAAATCAAATTGTGTAAGAAGATGACCGTTTAGTTAAACCGTTCTGCAGAGACGACAATAAACGATGGATTTTCATAAAGTACTGCGTTGACTACTATTATACCTAATTTGTCCCAGTATTGTTAAAAATGCTGTTATAGTGACAACGGAATCTTTTAACCGTAATGGAAGCGGGAGGTTTGGCGCCGTAAAATCTTATACAACCCACCATTTCTTTGAAAATGCCTGTACCAAGTCAGGACCATTGCGGTTTTCCCTGTTTTCCGGTTGTTGATTGATTTTGTCTATTTGTTGACTTATGAGTTTTGCCTTTTCCTTTGGAAGATTGCTCGGTGTTCGTTCGGTAATTTTGTTATTACCCTTATTGCACAAGTTCCACTGTATATATTATGTATAATGTTCAAGATTAGTAATTTTTTTTATAACAACGCTGTTCGTTAATATTGGCAATATATTCACATGTGAGCGCATCATATCACTAAGAGTGGGAAGGGGTTGGGTCCATAACACTAGTTTATCCCAGCCACTTTTCATTGAAGTACCCGTATTAAGCCTGGTTTAGGACCTTGATCTACTTGCTCGAAAAGACTTTAAAATCATT
The DNA here is from genome assembly GCA_963680875.1 of Bathymodiolus brooksi. Lineage (NCBI taxonomy): Eukaryota > Metazoa > Mollusca > Bivalvia > Mytilida > Modiolidae > Bathymodiolus > Bathymodiolus brooksi. Next base: position 69,398,744 of record OY804577.1, on the reverse strand, counting down.
TCTTCTTCCAATATAGTGACTATGAACGTATCTGATGGATATTCCACAGACACGTCGTACACACTATAATAGGTATACAATGTATATGTTTTTGCAGTATTTGGTTTGACTCTTTTTTTGTTGTTGGAGTGCATATTGTTCGATTTAAATGTATAATTATTGTAGATTACACCTTAATAACCACTATATTTCTATGATTGTCCCAAGTTAGAACCTTGAGTTCCGTCGTTTTTTTGTCAATGTCGTATCTGTATATAGACGTTTGAGAGGAGTATTTCACACACAAATACGGATTAACGTTTTATTTGTAAGTGCTCTCATTAGTATTGTACCTTTATCTCCCTTTCTAGAAAACAGTTTAAATTGAAATGATTATTCTAAAATTTATAACAATACAAATACAATTACTAAATAGGAATCATTATTATAGAGCAATAAATGTTTGTAGATGATTTATTTTCAGGATTTAATGTTATAATTCTTTAGTTGGGAACAGTCGACAGACAATCTCATCCTTCATTAAATGTACGTTAAAATTTCTTTCTACTCATTTGCCTGACAATGGGAATCGCCAACTGGCCAGTGGTCAAGAGTGATAATTAAACGTTATTGCTTAGAAGGTCATGTGACCTTTTACCATATAACCTGACCTGATCTTGGGTTCATGAGAAGTTGCACACCATCCGGGTCATCATCTATTGTTCGTTATAGTCACTCTATTATAAAATGTCGCTTCTTTTAATTACAAATTAAATGTGAGAAACGTTTGCATGGAGAATTTTCAAAGTCACGGCTTGGGGTATTAGCATCTTCTGATTTACTGGAGACTCGTAGTAAAATATCTTTTCTTAACGTCGATTAAGGAAATCATTGCTTCAAGCGTACAAGACATGCAAGGATATCCACTGATTCGAGTTCGTGTTAACCAGATAATCATGATAATCATAATCATATTATAATCATAAAAATTGTTTCGTGCTCGTACTCCAAAATCGACTAATCAGAACACTGTATTTATATACAGGACGTTCTGATTTGATGTTTTATCGAGTAGGAGTACTAATGTTGCAAATGAAATATGAATATAATTAGCTTTGACCTTGAAACCCCATTAAATTAGCATATTCAAAATGGCGACAATAAGCCATTTGAAGTGGTAAGGTTTGTGTCCACTCAAAGACGTAATATCCGATCAACCTGATCGGGAGACATGCGCATTAAAATGTCATTATTTATAGTAAAGTGGGCTGGGAGTTACTGATAAACAACAGCTGATAATGGTAAGCATAAGCACAATGACATGGATGAGGACTCTTACGTGAATATATAAACACAACATCAAACACATAAAATTAGATTTCTAAATTTTCATACTTAAAAAGTTACGTCTTTAAAGAGTAACACATGTTGATGAATAATTAAGGATTGATCGCAATTTTTTTTCGGTTCATGAAGAAATAACCTCAATCAGGTTGTACACACCGTGTAACCCGCGTAGCGGGTTACGCAAGGGTGTGTACAACCTGATTGAGGTTATTTCGAATGAACCGAACAAATAATTTCGATCAATCCTTATAAATTAATTCAAACTTTTTTTGCTATGATATTGAAAAATATATTTATTTTTTCAAAATAAGGCAAATAATCGGAAATAAATTTAAATAACCCCAAAGGTGCCTCATTTAAAGAAAATCGCCTGATGAAAACGGCACGCGACGCCTTGGGAACGACGTCTATTTTCAGATTCAGTACATACGAAAATGTACTCAACTTTTTAAACCAATCAAAATACGTATAAAATGACATGTGACTCTAAAATTAATTTATGTGAAATTATACTACTAAAATAAAAGCAAAATGATAAAAGATTGTAGATATACAGTACATGTACATTGTATGAAAATATAAGATTTATTTGTGCAAACTGTAGAAACAAGAAGATAAGAAAGTCTTCGATGAGTTTGTCTTGCCTGTTTTTGCAGCGTATATTGTGTTTATCTTGCAATGTCATAAATGTACAAAACAATGACAAAATTCTATTGAAAGGAATTTGAACGAGTGCGTCGTTCCGATCGTTTTCCAATATGCCCGTTGTCACATCCGCTTATATTGGTACCGTTTTTATCGTTCGCTCTACATCAATTGGGTACCAGGAGATTGTTATTTGTGTAATAGACGAATAAAACTAAAATGTATTCGTATACTTTTATTGCACTTCAAATGCTAGGATTACATGATAAACTATTATACCTACCAGGAGTTGTAACACCATTACAGGAAACTCACTCTTTTGAAAACTGTCGATTGCTATGAAACAACGAATGCGAATCTCGTTAATTGTAATGTGTGAAACATAAACTACAATTTGTGGCTAGAATTGTTTTGAACTGTGCTGTTTTTTTATCATTTTTATTTTTCCTTTGTATCTGGACCGACCATCTACTATAATATTACTTCGCAATTGAGTACTTTCTGTTCGTGCTATGAATAAATATGTTTCATCAAGCAAACCAACCATTCATATAAAAATAACTCTGCCTACAAAATGACTACTTTTCGCATATCTTAACGCTCTGTTCGTTCAATATTTACTACACATTTCAGCTATGTTACGTACATTGCAAACATAATCAATTATGATCACTCCGAATTTCCATAATAAAAAATTGTATGCTCTATAAAATTGTACATAGTCTTGAAAGCTGATAAAGGTGAAATGTCAGTTTCTCACTTTTTATGTTTGTTATATCTCTCTGAGCATGTGTACATTTTCTTTAAACTTCAGAGATATTATCTATAGTCTCCATTTACCAGTAATATTTAATCTAACCTATGAAATGAATAAGCAAAAGAGCAGACATATCATTTTCTGATGTAATAAAGTTTATATTGGAGACGTGAAATAAATATGTAACTACCTATTTAAATTTTATTTATTTATATCTTTGTAATAGCTGGTAATAAAATTATATCTCGATTATTTTTTTTATAACAGAATAATGAATACCCGTTTCAAAGGAAATATTTTTATGGAGAACAATCTTTACAGCCTGCTATCTTCTTTATTACTGTAATTGTATGTTAAGTACTATTTTCTAGCCGTTACAACTTACAAAGGCAAAGTCTTTATTCTTTCGTTTTTATATTGGGTTATATTATACGTCTTTTTGTAATATTACTTCAACTGTGCCGCTGATAGTAATCACATCCCATATGCTCCAGAGTTTAGTGAATTCTTCTTGATGTTTAGCAAAGGGAATATCGCTGGTCAGCATGAAAACATGACGATTAAACATCCCATTCAAAATGATGTGTAGAAATACTTTAAAAATAAAAATTGTTTCAAAAAAGATTATTTCAATTTTCCCATTGTGAACTTTCCATTTTCATGTAGCAATATTCCAACAGCACCTGCATATGGAATAGACATCTCTCATGTGATCCGATATTCCAGAGCGTGTCGTTCCTATTACGATTTCCTTGATAGAGGGTAGCTGCTAACGAGGAAGAAACCGAAACAAGGGATTCCTAGTTGTTAAGTTGTAGTCATCATTTCTAAAGTTTTACGGTACCACCATGATCTGGTTAATCGCTACGGAATATCACAAGTGACCACGGATCTGATCCTTTTGTCATGACCACGTGTTGCTCGATCTTTAGTCTTCTGTGAAGTATTTTGTAGATCATTGTTTGTCCTTTTGACCATTGCATTGTCTGTCCTACTTCGATTTGGTATCTTCAACAAACTTTCTTTGGAGAAAGCGAATTTAAATTGAACCCTGGTTGATCCGATGAAGGGAAAATACAATAAGAAAGGATCGGACCTCCCACAAAAAATACGAATAGTGAAGCTATATGTTTCAAACGGATACGGATCTCATGCTCCATGAATATCACATGTGTATAATGACGAAATAGAACTTGTGAACTGTTGGGATTTGCTTTCTATATTTGAATGGTCAAAAACCAAATTATTCTCATTTTTATTCTACAACTATCATTGTTAATGTAGAAAATAGTATAGCCATTCATTGTATGATTGTTCCTGTACTATAGTTAGTAAAATAGCCATTTAAGATTGTTTTTGTGTATAGCGAATCTGTCATTTAGATTTCGTGAGTTGTTTTTATTACGATATTTATACGACAGAATATAGGTAAATAGATAAGATATACATTTTAACTTTTAATTCATTTTTAATAGAGTATAATTAGACCTAAATAGAATATCGCTTGTTTGATGTTTATTTGTCTACCACTCCATGTCTAAACGTTTTGTTGTAGTTTCAATAAAAAAAAATCGTCAGCAAATATTTCATTTAGGCCTTATTGGATTTATTTTACAAATAAAATACCCGAGTCAACAAAACAAAATGCATCATATGTATTTTATGATACTATGCCATCAGTGAACAAAGCGTCAATTAACACTGATGATAAATCTGATTCATCCCAATGTTTGATACACATTAACATGTCAACCACTTCGTACTGTAACTCCCTTTCAATTAGTTTAAATTCAATTAAATGCCCATTTTACCATTAATTCAAATATTTTGTAGCCACTTCAGTACCTGATTAAACATTCATGACACGTGTAATTATTACTTCTCCCTCTGACCTTTGTAACACCTGTTAATATTAAAGTCAACTCGTATATTCTCTTGGTACCCTCTTGGTTGCATGGTAGTCATTTTATAGCACTGACTATGATATTCGGGTAGTTATGGATCTTGTGAAATACTAGACCTTCAGTAACTCAGTTTTGACGTTTTGGATTACGTTCATATAGTTGGATAGCTTGAATTTATCAAAGAGGTAATCAGAAGCCGTAATTTGAGGACAAAAGACAAGAAAGGCGAAAAGACACAACACAACACAACACAAAAGACAAGAAAGGCGAAAAGACACAACACAACACAACACCAAAAACACAACACTGAAAACTAAACAACTCCACTAAAAATCGGGGGTGAACCCTGGTGCTTCGTAAGACGAGTGCAGTTTCTGCTCCACTAGTGGCATTCATCGTGTTACTCTGGTTAAAATCTGATGATAAAATCATGAAAATGGAAAGGGACGAATAGATTTACACTACGACAAACGGAACATGTCTGTAGACATCCAAGAATAAGATGCATCTCAAGGAGATGATGATAATTTTGACATTAATGGCTTACAATACAAGTATAAACAAAACCGATCGAAATATATATCTAGGATTGGAACATGAATGATTTAAAGTTACAGTTAAAAAGGTTAATGGGATCCTAACAATGTACTCTTGCTAACTAGATCTTCTGTGACACAAGTATGAACAAATGAACAAATATGAACGCACATTTATTAGTGCTGGAAATCGTAGTACCAGATGAAAACCAACTACATGCCACAAGTCACTGGCAAACTTGTATCACATTTTGCTCTGAATGAATCGAAGTCACAACTAATACTGATATGCATTGATCTATTGTATAGTTAATCCAACTACCACGAGGCCCCTATTTTCAGAGAAAGTATACCAATTATTGCAATATAATTATGATTAGCTTTGTTTTTGTGAGTACCATAATATTGTTATTTAAGAATATGATATCACTTCAGATCTATACATTCTATGTTTGTCATGCCCATAAAACATATTTCTCAGTTACTGACAGTAAGTCTTCTGCAAAATGCTGACAAACTACCAAACGTCGCTTTCATTTTCAGTTGAGCGACTTTCATTGTTTACTTAATATTTGCTACCTTTGTGCATAATTGGGCTTCATTTTTTTTTTTGCTTGTTTATCATTCAGATATGTAACCTTACCTTCTTTTCTGGTTAAAAATGAAATTGACCATTGTATTACAATCCTATTTGAAATTACTATACTGATTGAACAACGTTACGATAGTCAATGATTGCATCAACTTTTGCATTTTAATATTTGGTGACATTAATCCAAGATTTGATGGCTACGGATATCCATTTACTGGTTCCAATGAAGCTCAATTTGCAACTATCAAATAACGATTGATGTCGGTATATTTCCAAATACAGCTTTGACCTGATATATGGTATAGCAGGATTAGATATACTAAGATACAGAAATATTCATGACAGACAAAGATAAAATTATTTGGAGATAAACCTGGAAGAGGATACATATTACACACGAAAACGTGATTCATAATACAATTATCAAACTGTTGAAGTTTTCGGTATCACCTGCCATGTTGTGCATGCCTGTTCCTACACTTCAAAAACGGAAGTAAACACTTATATCAAAATGTTATCTTTTTATTAAACCAATTGAATAATCCGAAGTGGACGAAAATCAATATGGAGCGAATAGGTCATTAAATGTGTTATTTAATTTGATGTTGAAAGTTATACCATAGTATGGAAGCCGTTTTGAATATTCGTATTTTTTTGCTTTTCGTCATGCATACTAATTAGAGCTAAAAAGTGAATAGTCAAAATATTGAAGCGAAAATCTGAAAAGTAGAAATTATCACACGAAAAAGCGAAATAAACACACGAGAAGTCGAAATTTTCATTTCGTTTCTTTTGCGCGTGCGAATATTTCGACCTTTTGCTCTTTCAACTATATATATGAAAAAGGTAATTTTGCGACAGAAATTCTACATGATTGGAAATTAGAGAGTTGAATGCATACGGTAGCAAAACCCATCATAACCATCGAGAAATAATGAGATAAATCATCAGTCTTTTTCTTGCAGTTCATAGATAATAAATGCTGGAATAAAATAATGAAATATCCTGAAGAATGACGTTCCAGTATTTAAGATTATTATTTAAAAGTCTATGGGAGAAAAATAACCAAAGTGCCGAAACAGGATAGTCAAAATCTGCCACGGTCACTTTTGCATGAGGGAGCAGGATCTCAGTTTTAATACTAATTACATTATTTAGGAATTGTAAAGATCAGTAATAGATATATCTGATAAGCAATGCCAGTGCAGAAATACTGACCATGGACGGATGAAACTCTGGAGGACTAATGGTCAACAAGCAGAGGTATCGACTCAGTGATAAAATGTAGATATATAATTTAGTGCACAATACGCGTTTTTGGAATAACCTTCATCGTGTTCGCTCAATATCAAAAGACTGGAAAAATGACAAATAAAAGTCTTTGGGAGCAAGAAAACCAAAGAGCCGAAACAGGATAGCCAATATCGGTCAAGGTCACGAATGAGTTGTTAAATATAAACTCGATACACAGGAACTGTTGGTATATACCTACACTATCCATGTATGGTCTTCTTATGGTGAAGAAATAATGGTAGAGAGATCAAAATTGGTGTCAAATTCGGGGTAAATGTCCAGAAATGTGACAAACGAGACTGTTTCTGATGTTTCTTTTATCTCAAGTTCTTAAAGGTATATTAATGATGATGGCTGTTTTGTATTAGACCAAAACGTCGAAGTAGATTTCATAGTACTAACTCACTGAAACAATAGTGCACAGATATATATCGTTCTGCTCAAGCACATCACCCTGACGCCGAGTATCATTACGGTTTTCACAGTTTTCCGGTTGTTGACTGATTTTGTCTGTTTATATACTTATGAGTTTTGACTTTCCCTTTGTAAGATTGCTCGGAGTTCGGTAATTTTGTTATTACCCTTATTCAGAAGGGTGTCAAAACTTATGATAATGAGATATTATTACTATTTCTTCATAATTATTTATATAATGAATACAATCCAACTTAGTGGAATATGCTTTTATTATACAACATTAAAATATACCATATCAAAATTATAACAAAAATAAATATGAAGAAGACATCAAGATACATCCAAACATTTGTAAACTATTATACCAGTAACTTAGAGGTAGAAATGAACACATTTTGGTATGTATATTACAACTACTCGATCTGTCTGTTGTGGTGTGACAAGTCTTGAAGATTGCACTTTAGTAAAACATAAATAAATGTTAACCATTGTCTGTTAGATAACATCATTCCGACTATAATGTGTCTTTTTGAATATTCTGTCTTTCGTTTTCTTTGCTATCACTTTTTGTTGTTGCATTTTTGCATTGTAATACTTTGGTGTGTCCACTCTTGAAATGCCAAACAACACTGGTTTTAATATACTGATATCACTTGTCTGACTGTCTTTCTTGAGGCAACTCGAGTCTGAAAATAATTATAAAAATAAAATGACTAAAATAGCAAATTAACTTTATAAATACATTTCTATAAACAACACACAAATAATGTTGCAGATACAGAAGTGAAATGCAAAAACATACATTATAGAAAATAATGTATTGAGAATCCAGTGTTTGCCGTCATGTATTTGCTTTCTATTCAGCAAATATGTATGAATTAAGAATACGGGTATAAAACAGTCTGGGTGTTATTTGAGGGAAATCAACTTGGCAGATAACACACGACTACTAATATCTAAATTACGCTTTAAGACATTGTAATTCCATTGTCTGGCAGGTAGAGATATACAATGCAACAAATTCAGTTATTACAACCAACCACAACAACACAAGCCACTCTGAAGTTTTCTGTTCATAAGAACAGGGTTAGATCCCAACATACTCCTCTTTGTATTTTGAATGTAAATGATCTACGAATATATTTTATTTCCGATTTCATATCTATAATTCCTACGTTGTCTTAATTAATATTAATAAACAAATGTTAATGATAATATCATCTATAGTTCTTACCAGGTGACTGCCAGAATTCTACTGTAATTAAATGATGTTTTGATATCCAGTCTTTAGCTTGATAAATATGATCACAATCCCATAATACTATGTGGCCTTTCGGTCGATTTCCTTTCTTTGTGTATGTAATTATTTCTAATATTCCTTGTTTTCCATAAAATCGTTTTTTCGTTGCAATAGGATCTGTCTGGTGTAAAATTGACACGTTGGGGTATCCATATTTGTCTGCTAAATAAGGTCCAAAGGCAATTGGATTATAAATATATTGAAGACCAGTTTTACCACTAACACTATCACGTCCAGCCTTTGACAATCGAATCAGATCAGTCCCTAATGAATGTTTCCCTCCAATTTTATTTAATGAATAAGACAATCTTAAGGCACTGGTGTCATGTAATAAACGTTTTTCTGTAATACCAATCATTTCTTTTAGTTTATGGTGAGAAAATCGTCCTCCAAAATGCTTATGTCCTGGATAAAATGTTTGCAGTTTTTGGAATTCTGGAATTATGATCTGAAAAAATATGTATGAAACGATCATTTTACTTCCATTTATGTTGTGTTAATACACCTTTACACTTTGTACCATTTGGAATCTGTCATACTTTATACTCATTGTGCTTATGTTTCTTGTGTGGTGTACTGTCACGGTTTTGCGTAAAAGATGTTCATTTTGTCAACATGTAGAACTCGACAGGTTCAGGTGAAGATAATCATTTTGGAGCACTTTGTCTAACTCGCGGCTTTTTTTTGTGGAGTTTGCATTGTCCAAACGTTTGTTTTGTTTGTTTGTTTGTTTGTTTTTCTTATTTGTTTCTATTTTATCATTAAATTTTCAACGCTCAAGCTTCCAATATTTACTGACCTACCTTTTATCACCACCCTCGTTATACCTCCATATTTCACAATATACAAAATGTGTCGATTAAACGAGGGAACATTTTATGTATGCATGGTTTTTTTTATCCGAATTGTAGAATTTCGCCATTTACTTGACTATCTCTTTGATTTATAGCTAAAACCACACATTTCAAACTGATTGTGTGCCATCCAACTGCTTTTTACAGAAAAATGCATGAAAGTCATAATAAACAGAAAACCACTAACTTTATTCAACGAAAAAAAAATATATCTAAAAATAATTCTAAAAGACAAAGACCGAAAAATATGAAATTTAAAAATGAAAATAATTAACTTGTTTTACCTGTTCTCCAAAACAGCAATGGAAGATAACGATTGCAACTAGCAATGTGAAATTATCCATCGTTGAAATACAATTGTCAATTATTCAATGCATGCTAACCACAAGATACATGTACATGTATGAAGTAGGTCGATGCCAGGCACGCGCCGAGTTGTACTTGTATAATACGGTAAATCTTTAGTCGGGCGAGTTTCCAAAATATGTTTTCTTTCTGGTATAATCAATGACCTTGACGGAAATTAGCAGAAGACCACGCGAACTAAATCTTTTCGTATGAAGTAATCTCCGCCCAGTTTTTACTTCATAAAATATTGGTCAAATTGGTTTAATATCTATTATAAATACTCAAGACTCAAGTACTTCCATAATATGATTCAATGGGTTGTAGCTTGATTGACAGTTGATATTGGTTTCGACAACCCACTTAACTGGATTTTACATGAATAAAACCTATTGAGATGCGCACTCATTTTACGGTACAGGTTTTGATAAATTACTGTTAAATTACCTTTTCATCAACCTTGTAACAAAATTTGTCTTTATAGAAGTGCTCTATATAGGTGATTTATGTTTCGTCAACTGTGCCAGCAAAACAACTTTTTGAATAATTTATGAATTTCAATTAAATGGGTCAAGGTTCTCTATCTTTATTTTTGTTTAATGCGTTAAATTGATATTTGCAGAAAGACTGCATGTTTGATTTTTTTTTCTCTGGGAGACAAAATCAAGATTTTGTTTCGATTATTTAAAATAGTCAATCAGTCAAAGGAAATTGTTACTTGTCTTTATACATCTTTCTTATACTGTTACAAATCCTTTAAGGTACATGGTGAAGCGAAACCAGAAAATATATTATGAACTTGTATAACATGCAATGACCAACTGTTAATAGAAATAAAATTTCCCGTGAACAAAACAAGTGGTCATGGTCATATAACATCTCGTTCGTTCTTCTGTTAGCATGTCAGACCGTTGTGTTTGCGCTTGTGTATTTTTCAGTAGAATAACCTTTGCCGATTTTGATCATTCTATTTATAGTCTTTGCTTTTCTAGCTCCCAACATTTTAAAATATTTGGCTTTCCAATCTTTTGACATTGAGCGTAAACTTGATGAAGGTTATTACATAAATGCGTCGTACGCACTATTTTATGTTACTTTTTTCACTCTATTTTAATTAGCAGCATCGTTCCGTTTTATACAATTGTATAAGACGACATAACTTAGTAATAATTCAGTTATCCGTATTTGTCAAAGAACATACTTTTCACTACAGGCAATGTTTGCACGCTCAACTCTCTAAATTCTCTATTGTAAAACATTGACTTTGTAATGTTGACACAAAACTTTTGCATCCGGTTTAAGTTTATTTGAAAATAAAGTATTGTTAGCCCTTAATATCGTTTACATTCTGGATAACTTAATGTTATTAATCCGCCAGGTAATTGAAAAAAGCGTTTTTAGTAAAACTGTGACAGATGTGGCTGTTTTCATACAATCTGTAATGTACCCAATGTTTGCCGATAACGTATTAGGAAAGCTTGAGTCAGATTATAAAAACCAAAGAGACAAACAAGTGTAAAGTAATGTATTAAATGCATGCCTTTGTATTTGAATAAAACCAACAAATGCTTGCAGAAGTGGTGGCTTCCACTGAAACTATAAAATAAATATCATAGATACTGATTTTTATTAAATAGAACAGCTTTGGTGGAGTAATTATTATGTTCTCGCTTCAAGTGTAAAAAATTATATGAGTACGTGATTGTTTGTTTAATATATAAATGGCCGTTTTTAGCGCCACCCCTTTTTGTCTTCGGAAATATTTTAGTTGAAAGGGAGTGCATAGGACATATAAATTGTATAATGCAATGTTAAAAATTATTAAAATGATAATGTTATGTAATAATGTATTATGTAACACCATGCACTCCTTGTTTTCATGTAAATGTAAATATTTGTTGTTTTCGTCATTTGAATAAATGACATTAACCAGGGGCTGATCCAGGATTTGTGGTTAGGGGTGGGCGTGAGTAGGCGAGGGGTCTGGGGACCGCTTTTAGGTCCCCAGCGGGTCGAGGGTAGAGCCCTGGTAGGGGGCCCAAGCTCTGGGAGTTTGAGGAATTACAGACATTTATTTGAACGACAATTTTGAACCAACCACACCATTTTTATCAGACCAAAAAAACTTGACTTTGAGTCTTAATTTTGTCGGATAATTGTTAACAGTATGTTTTAGTCAGATTATAAGAACCTAAAGTAAAACTTTTTTTGAACAACCGTGATGCGAATTGTTCAACTCATGACTGATCAATCACGATATTTTAACCCTTCAAAGAACTATTGGTTTAGTTTTAACGCATTCCTCATTTCATTAATTGGTCTGTACTTTCGGTGCTTGTTCTTTCGGGTGGTTCTAGTTAATACTGCCCGTCCGGATGGAGCTTTTTCTTTTCGTCGTTTGATTTATTCATTGAAAACGTACGATTCGACCGTTCTTGCTTAGACAAACAAAAGCGAAAATTGTCAATACATCAACTTCTTGTTGTTTTCTGATTAGCTAACGTAACTAAATTAGATGATCAGAATCGTTTCATGCAGCATTAATGTTAACATATTGTAAATGTGTCCGGGGAATTCCAAAATACATGAAGATGTCTTCTGCGTGTAATTCATCAATTTGTATCTGGTTATGAATGATACTGATGTTGAAAGAACATCAGTATCAGGATTTAAGTTTACTAAATGCTTTGATCTGTAAAGATTTGTTTTTCTTATAGTTGTAAAATTGACTGAAGAAATAATGCTTAATTAGCGTGAGAAAATAGTTGATGTCTGGTACCTCGCAACCAATCAGAATGGAATAATCTTTGAACTACGGACCATTCATGAAAAAGTTGTTTGTTGAACTGCTTAATTAACGTTGCATAACATATGCTTTGCGAATTTTAGGGGGGGCGCACGCCCCGCACGCCCCCTCTAAATCCGCCTCTGTTAACTGGAGATATGTTTTAGGATTTTTATTCTCCCTTGCCAAAAACATGGCAGAGTTGTTGCTGTTATAGTACAAAGTGGTAGTGTTGCATCTCTCATGTCTAGGACCCCTATATGTAATGGGTACATATCAGGAATACGAGGACCAACATAAAATATATAAGTAAGCCATTTCCAGCTATAAAAAGACAAGCTACCTTTTGACAAAATGACGATAATATCCGCTTTGTACAAGACTAACACGCCGAATTGGATTACTATTATGCTAGCTCACTACAACAGCAGACCAATGATAGACATGTCTCTCCCCTTAGACAAATTATCCTGACTCCGAGTCAACTAGTATTTGTTCTTACGCCTTACAGCTTCGTGCTTAGCGGAGAAACAGCAAACGCCAGGTTTGTAGTCTTTGGTATGACCCGACCGGCTCTCGATTTCACGATCTACCGCACTCAATGCGAATACACTATTACACAACAAAGACAATGTCAAACAGCAATATATCACTCACTCATTCAGTAATAAGTCACAAGATGACATCTTATTGTTGGATAGTACATGCATATGCAATATTTGTGCACAGATAAAAGTTGTAATGTATTAATATTTTATGTTTGCAAGGTATGACAAAAAGATAATTATTGAACGATGCATTGGCATGCGCAAATGGGTGTTTAATGCCAAAATATAGATTGTTGTCAGACATGTTGTGCCGGTCATCTTATTTGTGGGTTTAGGCCTGAGTTCTCCATGATGATAGACACGGGTTGCATGGATATCTATAGCAACTTATGATACCATTTACACGGCACAGAAGGTTTAGAACGAGAGACACGAGTATATTTTGCATTTAAGCAGGATTTTATTTCAACTATCTAAGGTCCTTGATTTATAATACCATGAAACCCCGAACATGTCTAGACAAAGTGATCAAACGTTCAACACAAACATAATGAACATTATATTTTTTGTCTCTTAATTTATTTGATTAATGGTAGCATTGTAACATAAATAATTGTATTTTTTTAAACTAATAAGATTAATTTCAATTTCAAATACACAAGAATGGATACTTGAATTGCATTACAGTCGAAAAATTGAAAGAGTTGAGAATAAAAAATGGCTAGAATTAATATCAAGATTAAATTGATATCATACTTTATTTGAAGATGGCCGATATAAAATGTCATCCTTTATTTAATTCATATTAACAATTTTTCTGGTCATATTTTCATAACAATAGGATCCACTCACTGACCACTACTCACAATAATAAATGATCGCCATTGTTCTGAAGGTCACATGACCTTTACCATATTGCACGACCTCGTCTTAGACTCATGCTGAGTAGGACACTTTTAAGTCCTGTTCTGTTGTTCGATCTAAACAAGTGTATTATAACTGCTTCTTCTTATTATTATAACATGAATTGAGGGAAGTTTTCACAATTGAACATTAAATGCTAATTTTCAGTCCACTTGATATTTCTGTGGTCGTCTGTAATTTTACATCTGTTATGTTGCACTTAAATTTAAACATCGGTCTTTCCTTTCATATTACTCTTGACAGATCAATAAATAAATAAACCATTTGATGCATAGTGAAGGGATATTTGTGAATAGATAATAAATAAACCATAAACAATTGCTGGTCATTTTAGAAAAATATAAGCATCTCTCTCTTACAAAGGAAAGTAATACAAAATATGGGAGTAAACATGAATAAAAATTATTCAAATCGATCAAATGAACAACAATGATCTAAGAAAAATAATATCATTCTTTAATATTAAATAAATAAATGTTGAATGTAGCATCAAAGACGTGACTGTATACATAATATCTCACACTAACTCTACAATTTGCAGAAAATTATACTGCATGTATTATAAAGGTCACAGGGAGGAGTTGTAATTACATGTCCTACAACAGAATAGTTTGATTAGATGCTGAGTTGGACAAGAAATGTCATACATAAAGGACTTAATTTTAAATTGAATGGGCGTTATCAAATGAACTGGCTGACATCTTAATGTTTATCAAGCAGTAGGAAACATTGAAGCCATAACCAGCTTATATTGACACTTTGTTCTCAGATTGTATAAAGTTATCAAAAGCCACTAAACAGATGATGAAAATTTGTCCATTTGGCAATCAATAACCTATTTCATGACCCGGCAAAGACTTTGTGATCTGTTATAGGATAAATCTCCCCAATAATCTAGAAACACCCACAAATATATTCTTTGACCGAACATGCACATACTAATGAATTCCAGAAAACATTGGGCATTGCAGTAGAATTCATTTAATTTGTGTTCAAGTCATATTTCTTAAAGGTTTTTATTCCTCCTCAGTTTTTAAATGATTAGACGTGTTCACCTCGAGTTTGATAGATCGTGAGGTCAGGTCACATCAAATATAAAATTGGAATTTGTTGCAGCTTTAAGGAGTCGTAGTTTGAAAAGAGTCAGGTGACTGTTTTCGGTTAAAGTCACATGTCTGATACCCATGAATTGTTGTGTAAGTGAGCTACATATACCACTAAACATCTATCTATAAATAGAAACGTATATATCGAATTTAGTGCGGGCGTTTGTTTCTGGAATAACCTTCGTCAGGGACGCTCATAATCAAAAAATTGGAACAACCTTCATCATGAACGCTCATAATCAAAAGATTGGAATAACCTTCATCAGGAACGCTCATAATCAAAAGATTGGAATAACCTTCATCATGAACGCTCATAGTCAAAAGATTGGAATAACCTTCGTCAGGAACGCTCATAATCAAAAGATTGGAATAACCTTCGTCAGGAACGCTCATAATCAAAAGATTGGAATAACCTTCGTCAGGAACGCTCATAGTCAAAAGATTGGAATAACCTTCCTCAGGAACGCTCATAATCAACAGATTGGAATAACCTTCATCAGGAACGCTCATAATCAAAAGAAGAGTTTAAAGATACCAACGGGGTAATCAGAATCCGCATATCGAAGAAGAACAGATAATACAATGGCCAAAGGAAAGGTACAAAAAGACAAACAACGATCTACAAAACATATATATAAAACTAAAGATCGAGTAACACGAACCCCACTAAAAACCGAGATGAAAGATTGGAAAGATTGAAAATAATGTAAAAGTCTTTGGGAGCAAGTAAACCAAAAGGTCTATGTAGTGGTGTCCAACACAGTTTCTGTTGTGTTTTTGTTGTGTTTTTCTTCGTCCTTGTGTACCCTATGTTGCCAGTTTCTCTGGATTATCCTTTTTGAATTGTCCCTTCAGTATTCTCTAGCGTTTATTATCCATGTAGGATGGCCAAAGTCGGCTATGGTCTCCTTTGCCTGAGAGAGGAGAGCCTTACTTATTAATAATTACATTATTTAGGAACTGTCCATTTCAATAATAGATATACCTAATAAACCATTGTTAGCACGTTGTCTATTGCAAATCAGACGTCATCGTCGTCATCATCATCTCAACAAACACATACAAAAATAGACCACTGTAAAGCTAATAAGAAAAATGTATCCTGCACTTGTTGTTTTGTTTGTTTGTTTGTTTTTTTTTTTTTAGCAGGAAAATTGCCTTGTCTGAATTTGCTATACAAATACTGTCACTGACCAAAATATAGGTTTTTCTGGTACCCCTGTTACATGGTATCTGTTGAGCTTTGGGAACATAGTTGCAAATCCAGTTCACTTCCTGTTGACAGACAATGTAAAAAGGGACATTCAATGGATAGTTATATCATTTTGTTTTCATTATATAAACCGATGGATTAATGTAATTTTTCTGCAAGATAAACACAATATTAATGAAGTGTCTTAAAATATAAAGTTTATGTGTATTCGGAGCAAAACTGAGGAAAGGTTCTGTGAATTTTACCTTTATCTAAGCTTTTAAACCTCATGCACATAAACGTTGTATTTTAAGACACTGTACTAGTATTGTCTATATCTTAGCTTCATACAAATGTCTTGTGGTGTTCATCACAGTGTTGTTTACATTGAAACATCTCATATTCCCAGCTTTAATATATGTACATAATGCAAGAATGTATAATGACAATTTCAATCCCTACCATTCTATCATACTGTTTTATACTTTTATATATATATATATATTTATTATGAAACTACCCCTTTACATCGGGGGCGCCAACCGCCAGGGTGTCGAAAACTGATATGAAACTGATATATCGTTCCCATTCATACACAATCTTGAATGTAATAGATAATCTAACATATATCCTACATAATAATGTGCTAGAATTTTATAAAGATATGAGTGTTGATTAGAGACTTAAATAAGTAAGGGAATTCCGAATTACGGGTGACAAGTGGTAAATCATTCCATGCTTTTATAGTTAAGGACAAAAAATATTCAGACTAGTTTGACAGTTTATATTAACAATATTGTTTATTTGTCTAATAATATGGCTATGTCGAGTACCTACTGTGTTTGGAATTAACTCTGCTAAATATCAGAGTGTTTTATAATCATCTGTTTTATGAAGGAGAAACCAGATGCAGGCTGTATGAAGTTTCTGGTTTCATACTTTATAATATTTTTTTTTCATATCTGTACAAACCCATAGTCGCTTTTACCCGGTTTTGAAGTGATTTATTTTTTTTCCTGTGGGATTCCTTTTTCACCGCAGTGACAATACAATTGAAAACGATATATTGTTCTTTTATATCTTTTTTTAAACTTTTTTACAAAATTTAAAAGACGTTTTGTTTAGATTTTCAAATTTGCTAAAAGGACACCTCCATCAGCTCCTCCCATTTTGAAATATAGAAACACCATTGTTGAAACATGATATAGAGTGCACCTGAAGGGTGTAACATTTTTCATCGCCTTTTCTAAACAACTACTATTTAGTTTATTAAAATAGAAGATGCCTGCTGAGTAGATCACCATTTGAATACAAATTATAAACTTCCCTCTTGACAGATTTATTTATTTGTCTTTATGGGAAGTAACATGATAAACATTAAACTGACACAGATCTGATCAGGTCCCAATTAGTTTTACATGTCTTTTGATAAAGGTCGCAGTAGGTTTCTATGGCGCATCCCAGTGAATTTATATGAGAAAGACACAATTTGTCTAAAGTCTCTGTTTGAATATTTAGAGTAGTTTATATATCCTTTAGCAGTCTAGCACTGACAAATTACTTTTTATCAAACAAAAGATGGACTTCTTTATTCAAATGAAACGCTTGTCTGATCAGCTGAATGATAAACATGCATAATTTAGAATTAAATATTAAAATCAGACCACAAAAATATGAAAAACGGCCATTAGAGATCGTATTATGATAAATTGAACAGGATTTATTTTAGATATATTACCTGATTAAAACTACTTTCCAAATATTAAAATGTTTGGATAGATGACATTTTCGAAAAAGAACGAGAATCAAAATTATCTAGAAGGTCTTCGAGATTTTCAGGATCCACATTTGATTGCTGGTACCACGTGAATATACTTTGTCACAGTATGATTGAAACACAAAAATGGTAAACACGTTTTACATTCAAATTAGCATATTATTGTTAGATATAGAAATTTGAACCAATTTGAAAACGAATCCTTTCTTCTTGATTCAATACATCAAGAAATCTGCTAAAGTTACCTATGCCTGAGGGAGATTGGCCTTACCTATGATAAATTACATTATTTAATATCTATATAAATATACTTTATAAACAATGTCAGAGTTGAAGAACTGACAACTGGGCGGATGGTATCCTCGGGGACAAATATTTCATCATCAGAGGTATTGACCCAGCGATCACAATAAAAACGTAGATATCCCATTTAGTACACACGACGCATTTCTGGAATAACATTCATCAGTCGTACTCAAAGTCAAACGATTGCGAAGCCAAAACGATTTAACATTCATCAGTCGTACTCACAGTCAAACGATTGCGAAGCCAAAACGATTTAACATTCATCAGTCGTGCTCAAAGTCAAACGATTGCGAAGCCAAAGCGATTTAACATTCATCAGTCTTGCTCAAAGTCAAACGATTGCGAAGCCAAAACGATTTAACATTCATCAGTCGTACTCAAAGTCAAACGATTGCGAAGCCAAAACGATTTAACATTCAGCAGTCTTGCTCAAAGTCAAACGATTGCGAAGCCAAAACGATTTAACATTCATCAGTCGTACTTAAAGTCAAATGATTACGAAGCCAAAGCGATTTAACATTCATCAGTCGTACTCAAAGTCAAACGATTGCGAAGCCAAAACGATTTAACATTCATCAGTCGTGCTCAAAGTCAAACGATTGCGAAGCCAAAACGATTTAGCATTCATCAGTCGTGCTCAAAGTCAAACGATTGTGAAGCCAAAACGATTTAGCATTCATCAGTCGTGCTCAAAGTCAAACGATTGCGAAGCCAAAACGATTTAGCATTCATCAGTCGTGCTCAAAGTCAAACGATTGTGAAGCCAAAACGATTTAAAAGTGTCTGGGGGCAAGTAAACTGAAGCGCCTTCATATGATAATGTACGAATGAATTTTATAAAATTACTCTAAACACTTTATTCTAGTTAAAACAATTCGTTGTAAAATTTAAGTAGAACATACTCCAAAAATTTAAGTAGAACATACTCCAAAAAATATGTTAATACACGCCTGTTATTAATGCAGGAATCAGATTTA
This sequence comes from Bathymodiolus brooksi, assembly GCA_963680875.1. Lineage (NCBI taxonomy): Eukaryota > Metazoa > Mollusca > Bivalvia > Mytilida > Modiolidae > Bathymodiolus > Bathymodiolus brooksi. The sequence continues at coordinate 69,379,160 of OY804577.1, read as the reverse complement.
CAAAACAATAAGTCGTATACTTGGTCCGTGTTGTTAGAAATATTTGCTGTAAAGATATTGTTTAAAACGTTATAATATTCATGTGTGTTGAGATTAGTGCAATGTCACTTTTCAACTTTAGTGCAATTCATCGCAAATGTTCCGTTAGTCATAGTCAACCATTTACATATAATCTTAAGATATTAAATAATATCTCGTTTCCCGTTTGTGGTTTTAACGATCCTTGCAACATATTCTATTTTAAAAGAAAATAGATAATTATTAAGAAAGACTATTTTACGGTTATTGAAATATGTCGCGTGACTATTTCTGTTATCCAATCAAAACCAAGTATGCTTACGCACCTGCACGACAAAAAAATTAAACGCAACTCTAGCTAACAATAGACCGTGTTATTTACTTTTATCAAAATAAGTACACAGACACCCATAATTGCATCAAATTATGAATAATGATAGTTTCAAGTATGCCTTGTCTATAAAATATTGAATGCAGAAATTGGACGTGGATTTATTACTTTTTAACAACACTTTTTAACACGCTTCCTGACCATCGAACTGTGTTTCTTTCTTGTTTATGACAATCGATCTCAAAATATAACCTTCTTGATCTCATATGGTTCTGGTTATGATAGAGTCTATAAATGATATCTTTCAAACACCGTATGTCCCTTCAATTTAAATATTCCGTTTAATTCAAATTCAATTCAAATAGTTTATTGATAGTAAACCATACATTGGCGTGCATCAAGACAATACAATATAATTATAATACATTACATAAATATGGATAAGTAAAAGATATGCATATAATAATGATATGAAGTATATTAAATTATTCACAGGAACCCGACGTCTAGGGTCAATGGGAAGCACCACTACCAACGGAAAGAACCACGTTCTTCCCATCGATAGTGGTACCCCCACCGAACCCAAACGCCGAACTCCTGTGAACTATGCATTACGTATAGTGTTTGCTTCTTTTAAAAATTTGCAAATTTGTTTTGTTTTGAATAGATCCTTAGGGTCAAGATAAGATAAGATCATCGTCAGCTCTAATACTTTGGAACAATGTATTGTAACTATTTCTGATATTCTGGTATGTAGGGCAATGTAATATAAAATGTTTTTCATCTTCATCCGATGAGGGACAAAATTTACAAAGACGTTGCTCGTGAGGAGTGCTATTGTAACGACCTGTTTCTATATTAAGACTATGTGCACTTATTCTTATTTTTGCAAGGAAATATTTGTGTTCTTTTGAAAGGGGAAATTCCAAATAGTTTGGTAATTTAAAAATGCGAAGAATGTTGCTGAGAAAATGTAACTTGCCCGTTTTATTTTTTCGAATGTTTTCAAACTGTTTTAGCGTTTTTCTTTCAGAACAAAATAAATAGATGATATTTGAAATCTCTGTCCGAGATGTCCAAAGATGATAATTCAAATTTTTTTTTAATAGAGATTAAAGTTTTATTTAAAGATTTGTTGAGTTTCTTGTCTTCAATAAAGGCTGATCTTAACAGAGAGTTCCTCGACCCATTGTCGAATTAAATTCTTTTAGGTATATTGTAATATTTAAACATCAATATACATGATTTAAAACAGGCTGGAAATGTATCCATTTCAGCATGGATAGTAAGAACTCCAAAAATATTTTAAAAAAATCATGTTTTGTACCTTTTCAAATGGTAATTTGTCCAAGGTGTCGAGGTTCAAGTTGAAGTCTGTTAACCAGATTTCTGACCCATATGTAATAATAGGTAGGACTACAGAGTTATATAACTTCATCCAAGCTTTGACTGAAAATTTATCTGATCGAGATATCTTGGATTTTAATGAGTAGAACGCTTTTCTGGCTTTGTCAACAAGGTTTTCACTTGCATATTTCAATAAACCTGTGTTTTTAAACACTATCCCTAGATATTTGTATTTGTCTGTAATTTCAATAATATTATGACTATAATAGAAACCAAATGTGTTTTCTGGGATTTCTTTTTTACAGAAAACAATTACATGTACTTTGGTTTTATTTGAATTAATGTCTAGCTTCCAATCTTTACAGAAGTTTAAGATTATTTCTGACAAATTTTACTCATATGAATTAAACAATCAAAAACAACTGATATATGTGTAATTTTAAAAGCATAACGCGCGAATATATGATGATTTATATGTGATCAGGCGTATAGTCAAGCGCTAAGTGTCTTCATTTTAAGTGTCCCATTTAAATTATTCAGGGGAAAATGTACTTACTTGATTTAACAGTCAAGGTAAAACTATATATTCATGTGAGTGAGTGATTATTGTTTAACGCTAAATGAACGAGAACAAGTCACAGTTTGATGAGATAGTAATGATGATTATGTCCCCTTTGTACTAGACCAACACGCTGAATTTGATTTTTTATAGTGCTAGCTCACTGAGACAACAGTCCGTGATTAGACATGTCACTCCACTCGGACACATTCTTCCGCTTCCAAGCCAAACATTCTTTGCCCTTACTCCTTAGTGTTGTGTGCTTAACGGAGAAGCAGCAAATACTAATGTTACACCAAGGATACAGCTTTCATTAAAAGTATAGACAATCGGCTGATACAACTAGTAGGTCCAACTAGCAAATAATCAAGTTCATTTATATTTCATTCCGTATCATATTAGTATTTTTTGTTAAATATCTGATTCCAACAGTGTGGTGACCTATTTATTCTGGTCTCCAACGAAGATCATTACTTTCTTTGGATGTTCATGATTAATTAATATAAATCTGTTAGAAGTATCAGTTATGATTTTTGTTGTCCTTAAACTAACAGATTTTAACTTCCTAGCTATTAGTCATTTAACTACCAGCATTCATTGATCCTGTTATTGTACTGTCCAGGTTTATGTTGTCATTCATTGATCCTGTTATTGTACTGTCCAGGTTTATGTTGTCATTCATTGACCCTGCTATTGTACTGTCCATGTTTATGTTGTCATTCATTGACCCTGTTATTGTACTGTCCAGGTTTATGTTGTCATTCATTGATCCTGTTATTGTACTGTCCAGGTTTATGTTGTCATTCATTGATCCTGTTATTGTACTGTCCAGGTTTATGTTGTCATTCATTGACCCTATTATTGTACTGTCCAGGTGTATGTTGTCATTCATTGACCCTGTTATTGTACTGTCCATATTTGTTGTCATTCATTGACCCTGTTATTGTACTGTCCAGGTTTATGTTGTCATTCATTGACCCTGTTATTGTACTGCCCAGGCTTATGTTGTCATTCATTGATCCCTTTATTATACTGTCCAGGTTTATGTTGTCATTAATTGACCCTGTTATTGTATTGTCCATGTTTATGTTGTCATTCATTGACCCTGTTATTATACTGTCCAGGCTTATGTTGTCATTCATTGACCCTGTTATTGTACTGTCCATATTTATGTTGTCATTCATTGACCCTGTTATTGTACTGTCCAGGTTTATGTTGTCATTCATTGACCCTGCTATTGTACTGTCCAGGTTTATGTTGTCATTCATTGATCCCGTTATTATACTGTCCAGGTTTATGTTGTCATTAATTGACCCTGTTATTGTACTGTCCATGTTTATGTTGTCATTCATTGACCCTGTTATTATACTGTCCAGGCTTATGTTGTCATTCATTGACCCTGTTATTGTACTGTCCATATTTATGTTGTCATTCATTGACCCTGTTATTGTACTGTCCAGGTTTATGTTGTCATTCATTGACCCTGTTATTGTACTGTCCAGGTTTATGTTGTCATTCATTGACCCTGTTATTGTACTGTCCAGGTTTATGTTGTCATTCATTGATCCTGTTATTATACTGTCCAAGTTTATGTTGTCATTCATTGATCCTGTTATTATACTGTCCAGGTTTATGTTGTCATTAATTGACCCTGTTATTGTACTGTCCATGTTTATGTTGTCATTCATTGATCCTGTTATTATACTGTCCAGGTTTATGTTGTCATTCATTGATCCTGTTATTATACTGTCCAGGTTTATGTTGTCATTAATTGACCCTGTTATTGTACTGTCCATGTTTATGTTGTCATTCATTGACCCTGTTATTGTACTGTCCATATTTATGTTGTCATCATTGACCCTGTTATTGTACTGTTCAGGTTTATGTTGTCATTCATTGACCCTGTTATTGTACTGTCCAGGTTTATGTTGTCATTCATTGATCCTGTTATTATACTGTCCAGGTTTATGTTGTCATTAATTGACCCTGTTATTGTACTGTCCATGTTTATGTTGTCATTCATTGACCCTGTTATTGTACTGTCCATGTTTATGTTGTCATTCATTGATCCTGTTATTGTACTGTCCAGGTTTATATTGTCATTCATTGACCCTGTTAGTGTACTGTCCAGGTTTATGTTGTCATTCATTGACCCTGTTATTGTACTGTCCAGGTTTATGTTGTCATTCATTGACCCTGTTATTGTACTGTCCAGGTTTATATTGTCATTCATTGACCCTGTTAGTGTACTGTCCAGGTTTATGTTGTCATTCATTGACCCTGTTATTGTACTGTCCAGGTTTATGTTGTCATTCATTGACTCTGTTATTGTACTGTCCAGGTTTATGTTGTCATTCATTGACTCTGTTATTGTACTGTCCAGGTTTATATTGTCATTCATTGACCCTGTTATTGTACTGTCCAGGTTTATGTTGTCATTAATTGACTCTGTTATTGTACTGTCCAGGTTTATGTTGTCATTCATTGACCCTGTTATTGTACTGTCCAGGTTTATGTTGTCATTCATTGACCCTGTTATTGTACTGTCCAGGTTTATGTTGTCATTCATTGACCCTGTTATTGTACTGTCCAGGTTTATGTTGTCATTCATTGACCCTGTTATTGTACTGTCCAGATGTTGTTATTCATGTTGGTGATATTAAGTGGTATTTTTGAGTGGAAGCGAATCTGTGCTGGTGTTTCTTTTTTTCGTTTATTTATATATATATATTGCTGTTATCAAGACGGAAGGATTTGGATCCCATTAACCGCTTTAACTCCGCCACATTTTTATGCCTGTCTAAAGCCAGGACCTGGATTTCCAACGTCATATGTCGTGGTCTTTTTAAGTGTTCAGTGAGTTTAGTTAAGATGAGAGGTAATTGTTCGTTTTGTTGATATTTGTTGAATTGATGACCATCACTGTTTAAACTGTTCATAATTAATAGTGTTTGGTTTGATCCGACTTGAGTTCGAACCCACGGTCTATCACACTCAATATGAGGACGCTAACTATTTCACCATCGATACGGTTTTAAAGATAAATGTACAATGTATATGATAATTTTTTTTAAAGTATAGCGTGCGAAGATATGATGGTTTATTTGTGATCATGGTCATAGATGTATTTATAAACTAATTTTGTGGATGTTCGTGATATCCGATTTTTAAAAATATTATATACTTTTGCTTTTTTGATTTTACTGGCAATGCTTTGAGTATCCGAATAATGTTTTTGTTTATTTGTTTGTTTGTTTGTTTGTTTGTTTGTTTGTTTGTTGTTTTGTTTGTTGTTTTTATTTTATATCGATTTGTTTAGTTTAGTTTTATTTTATTTTGTTTTGTTTGTTTTTTGTTTTTCTTCCTCTAATTGGCATTCACATTTTTACACATTTTTTGCATTGATACAATAAAAAATTATTATATCGTGAGAATATTCTAATCTTGACATCGAGCTGTGAAAAGTTTGAGAACTTTCCTGAGGTCTAATTTACTATCATTCAAAGATATGATTAAAACAATTTTAAACATATGAATTAAGCGACCATACCAGGAGGCCTTTTGATTAGTAACTGTTTGTTCGTAATTTCCCCTGTGAATTATGGGTACACGATATATTCACCTTTTGACAAACATTTGACCTTCAATACAACACCTCAACTGACAATTAACGGACCTGCGATTAGAATCGAATATAAATCCACAATGAAACAGATGTAATAGGAATCGTTTATAAATAAAACCGTAGATATATAATTTAGTGCGCATTACGCGTTTCTGGAATAACCTTCATTAGGTACGCTCAAATTCGAAAAATTAGAAAGCCAAATGATATAAAAGTCTTTGTGAGAAAGAAATCCAAAGAGCTGAAACAGGATAGTAAAAATCTGTCAAGATCACATATCACAAATCACAAAAAGGAGAACCTTAGTTTTAATAATAGTTTCATTATATAAAATTTGGTGTAGAAAAGAATTTTGATGGTCAATACAACTAGCATTGTATTGTGATTATCATCATTTTCAAATACAAAATGAAAGAATGGGTTTCCATTAAATTTTCTAGTCAAATCGTTGAATTCATTTTAACAAATGTACAGATACATTGCCAATTTCTTCTTTCAAATTCTTACATGAGTCTTTATTCGAATTAATCTATTGGATTAAAAATTACCCAGTTTTCTATTTTAATATTTACAATCTTAAAGAACGATTTGATTTATGAAAAGTCGCTTCCTGTTTGAAAGACAAATTGTTTAGTTAGTGGTTTAATAAACCATATTTAAGCTTTCCTACGATATCTACGAGTCAATATTTGATTTTCAAATTTTAAAACGAAAACATCTGCTGTTTTTATAGTAATTTATTCATTTATGATCAATTGTAAAATATGTCATAACGCCAAAAACTACAGTTTAAGGTCACTTAAAGAGTCACTTGAGTAGCTTGTAATGTGATATTTTTATCTTGGTCAGATTATATCAATATGAGTATTAGGTACGCTGGATGTACATATTCGTTCGCATGAATGACACGCGTAGAACACGAAACTTTTATCTTTGACACGGCAACATTGTGGGTATCAGAATATTGACACATATAAAAAGTAACACACCAATGCGATTAAAGGTGCAGTTTTCTTTACTGAGTCTCTTTCTGACTCCGAGTTAACCAGTATTTGCACTCTCCTAATTACTCCTCAATACTAATTTCATTAGTCTTTGGTGTGACCCGACCATTATCCAGACATATTGGGAATAGCAGGATATTGACACATATACAAAGAGTAAATCACAAATGCACCGGATTAATGAAGTAGTGTTCTTTACTAGCAGGTCACTTAGTATGTGCTGCTCCATCGAAATGACTGGATATAATACAACCTCTGTGTTAATAATACGTTAGTATTCGTGAGTAAATTATTGTTGTTGAATGCAAAGAAACCATTTTAGCTATATCATGACGAGAACGGGTTACTTTTGATGAGAAAATAATCATAATATCTGATTTATACTAGAATAGCACTCTGAATTGGATTTCTATAGTGTTACCTCTCTGTGACAAATGTTCATATATAGACAATGCTGCTCCACTATCTCTGACTCCACTAACAAGTCTTTGCTATCACCCCTTAGCTAGAAACATCTAGTACCTATTGTATAGCCTTTTGTGTTACACGGCCATATATCGAACCCATGACCTCTCATACGCAAGGCGAGAATACCAATCATTTACTCCAGTCGATTTTTATCCACACCAGGCAAGCATACTCAAAATAAAGCTCATTGCAGGACGGTAGATTTTGCAAGATACTCCAGTTTCCTCCATCAATAACTGATAGTAACAATTTATTTGGTAATATTGTTGAAAGTAGGTGTTAAACACTCCTAGTAATTATGTTTTCAATTAACACCAACTTCATGATGGGTTCTATATATGGAACAGAAGTAGCTTATCGTGTCGAAGCACCTGCTGTTACTCTGGTTTGTCTATAACTATATTTTAATTTTGTGTTTCAGTGGGTTTTCTACCCGGATTCCATTTTTTTATTCTCTCTAGATAGTATTTTTGAATCTATCTAGAAGATGAAAATGTTGAGATGAAGTGTAAGGGATTATGATATTTCCCGTTTGACATTTTAAGGTTTGATAAATTGTAAAAGGGCATACCTCTTTCATTTTATTAACACAATAAAATTCATATATAAAAAAATATGAAAGTTATTGCAATTTCTACAATATACTTTATTCTGCACCCCTGTAGAATATACACAAAAATACACTTGGGTTGATAAAAAAAAATGGTGTTTTAAATTTATAAAGGAGAACAAGTGACAAAACACCAGTAGCCCTTTTCACAAAAATTCGTAACTATAGTCCTAACTTTTCCACTTAAGATTATCTTACGACAATTCCTAAGTCCTTTTCACAAAGATTATCTTACGACAAATTTTAATCTTACGACTAAAATTACACTTACGATAAAAAATTCTTCCTTAGGTGTACTCGATACAACATTATGTGAAAAAGTTTGTCAGTGATTTGCGACGGGTCAATGGTTTTCTCCGAGTACTCCAGTTTTCTCCACCAATAAAACTGACCGATATATTGTTGAAAGGGGCGTTAAACACCATAAACCATCTTCCTTAGCAACCTAGTTTCATTTCCATAGCACAACAAAGCATTTTTTTTAATAAAATTATTCTAAAAAATATCCTCGGCACTAATTTATAAGCAGTTTTTATGCTATGATGTGTTTGTATGTTTATATTGAATTTTTATCTAATACAAAAAAATGTATATGAATCGGTCACCAATAACTGCACAAAATATGAACGGGTATGATTTTCGTATAGAGGAACATTTCTAATGCATGTAAATTAAAATGATCTATAATAATTATCACTACTTGGAGTTGTGCGTCATCATCCACGCGTGGTTACTTTTGGTAGAAGTATTTTTTAAGGGAGTGCATCTGGAGTGTGAAAAAAACCCTATTCATATAATTCATTTTATCAGTTATTTGTCAACAAAATATTTACCCCTTTTTTCCAATTAATCCCATCCCACATAAAATTAAACGCTTGTTCTTTTACTGATGAAAATTTATCCCGAATTTTCTGAGATAACCCAAATTAAGATGTGTTTATCATCTATCAATCATGAAGACGAATAAATATCCCTGTTATATATTAATATTAATATAACAGAAGAATGTACACAAGTTTATGTATTGCCAGAGTGTTCGATGATCATCGAAGTTGGCAGAAATTAATAAATTATATTACTAATATAAAGGCAAAATCAAAACGATATCATTGGATCCAGAAAATTCCAGTCCTAAAGCGGCTGTTCATACAAAAACTTTTGTAAGCGAAGTAGATGTCTAGAAGAAAATCCCGTATTCCTGTTTTTATCCAAAAAAAAAAATGAAAAAAAAGAATTCTCCCTAAGTTTGCAAGTAGTCTTTTCGATTGTCGATCGTTCCCAATTTGAAATCTAAAATTAATGAGAATTATCTTGATTTTTTTGGTGATGTAAACGATACACTTGCTGCATTGAAAAGGTAAATGTACGGAATGCATCGTTATAGACAGACTCTGTTATTAGTCACGCCAAAAAGGAGTAAACAACAATGGCATTTGTAGCGTCTGTTTGTATTAAACCATATTCATTTCAATAAACATTTATCAATATGTGTAAATAGGTTTGTCATACGGTCAGAGAAAATGCGCTAACGATGAATTGCTCTCTTATTTTCAAGTTGAAGCGCCAATACATCGTCCATCTTTTTTTCTATTTTTTTCACTTACGATAAAAGATAAGACCAAAATTTCTCTTACGATCAAAATTTTACACTTAGGACAGGGTAGTTTTACACGTAAAGTTAGGACTATTTTTACACTTAAGATTATCGTAAGTGTTTTTGTGAAACTCTTTTTAATCTTAGTTTTACACTTACGACAATTTTTTATCGTAAGAATTTTTATGAAAAGGGCTACAGACGCTCACAAGTGGAATATAAAATGTTATCACTGGGTCGATGAAAAGGTAATTTAACAGTAATTCCTTCCTCTCCTTATCGTAAAATGGGCTTCACGTCTCGTTGGGTTTTTATTCATATCTTGCCCTGTAAAGTGTGTAGTCGACACCAATTTCACTTGTCAATCATGCAGATTTCAACGACACCCACAACAGACTTGTTAACGTTTCAGTTTCAAGTGTTTATTTCGTGCATTGAACCCACTCAACGAATGATGTCTTGAAAGAGATAATGGGCGGAGACTATTCCAAAACGAAATTTTTGTTCGCGTGGATATCTTCGGGTTTCGTCATAAGAGATCAATCCTTATATCATAAGGACACATATCTCGGAAGTTTGCCAGACTATTAGTCTTGTTGTCGTTAAACAAGTATTTTGGCGCGTGTCTGGCACAGAGACTTAGAATGTGATTAAGATGAAATAAGTTATTTAAGACTAATATTCACAAAGATGGATTTACAGAATTTCATGATACTTTTTGTATCACTTCTTTTGGATTTCTGTGATGGAGAACAGGTAACTTGATTTTATGGGTTTTTTTTACATTATCTTTGTTTTATACTTCTTGTTATTTTACACTGACATGTTTCTATGGTAACTCTATAAAATAATCTATTTATTTCTTAGATTCAATTATTCTAAAGGAAATATTACATTCAAATAAAATTTTATCAATGCTCAAATCCAATATTTCGACATAACCCCTTTATCAAGCATCGTTTCTGACATGGCAGTTCACTTGCCTTTTTTAGTGTCCGTTGCCACTCGTGGAAGAGAACAGCCATGTAGTTTAATGTTAGAATAAAAGCAATCCTTGATAAAGGCGTTATCTCGAAACGAAAGCTTCAGCTAGACCTGAGCAGAATTAAATCATAATCTATTCAAATTTTATCTTTCAGGTCATTCCAGATTTCAAGAAATTAAAGGCATATTATCCAGGACATAAACACTATGGTGGGCTGTTTTCCCATCATAAGCTAAAGCAAATGATTGGTATTACAGAAAAAAGTATATTACATGACACCAGTGCCTTAAGATTGTCTTATTCATTAAATAAAATTGGAGGAAAACATTCACTAGGGAGTGAACTTATTCAATTGTCGAAGACTGGACATGATAGTTTTAGTGGTAAAACTGGTCTTCAATATATTTATAATCCAATTGCCTTTGGACCTTATTTAGCAGACAAATATGGATACCCTAACGTGTCAATTTTACACCAGACAGATCCTATTGCAACGAAAAAACGATTTTATGGAAAACAAGGAATATTAGAAATAATTACATACACAAAGAGAGGAAATAGACCAAAAGGTCACATAGTATTATGGGATTGTGATCATATTTATCAAGCTAAAGATTGGATAACAAAACATCATTTAATTACAGTAGAATTCTGGCAGTCACCTGGTAAGGTTCAAATTATTTCTTGATATATATTATACTGTAGATCGAATGGCTGTCTTTGTTTTGTTATCATGTTTTAATGAATTTCGTGCCAATCTCAGGACACAAGACGGGCGACATATACGGAGTAGGAAATATTATAATTGTGAAACGCTTGACATAACTCCCAGTTTCTAGGAATGTATGTTGCCTGATCTTTTGTTCCTTCGCCTTTTAGATTTTTTGTGTGAAATCTATTTCTGTTGATGGTTCTTTTTTTTTTATATATCTCACTGGTGTTGTTTTGTCTAGCCAGATTGTTTTTATTTTATGTTTGACTGATGTTATTTCTATCCGCCTTTTGTTTTACTTTACATTTCACTTGTTTAAACAGTGATGGTCAACAATTCCACCAATATCAACACAACGAACAATCACCTCTCACCCAAACTCGACAAACACAAAAAGGAGGGGTTGATATTTCTTTCCAATTTGTTTCTGTTGTGTTCCCTCTAGCTGGTATGTTAGTTTACCTTTTTTGGTATCATAAATCAGAAGGAAGTGTTAGTAATATTCAAACTCTCATTCTATTTATTTCGTTCTGCTTTTTCCTTTGAACTGTATTTATATTGCACCCATATTGTTTTTTATATGATATTTTAGTTTATCTTTTCGAGTTTAAATTGAAATCATGTGTATCATACCTTTAAATAGAGTTGAGATGTAATGATTTAAGCCTAATAATTGCATAAATGTACTGAACGCCCACCAATCAAAAAAAAAACCTCAACCAAACCACATGAATCAAATATTATCAGAAGACTGAGTTTTAATAAATATAAATACATTATCTGGCACCTTAATTATGTGTTGTTTATTTTAACATCCTTCACAGTGATACATCCAGTCATAAATTTACATTTCCATTGGAGTATGGAACCAACAAGGCCCTCGCTGATCTGATCTGCTAGATAAACTATTATGTGTTAATTAACAATGAAAACTTAGTCTTAGTGATAATTTGTTTCCATAGGATAATTTGAATATGGAAGCATGTTAAGGTGAATATAAAGACGACCACAGAGTACCTAGATCGGAATCTAAATCATAGTAAAGGGTTCCAGGTACAAAATGTCCAGTATCTTTAAGTAAACGTTTTTCGTTTCAAAACATATTTTCGTTTTTGTTTATTTGTTTATTTTAAGATGATGTCAATGTTTAATAAGTTGAAACATATTTTTCTTTTAGATTCAAGCTGTATAAGAAGAACTGATGGTCCAGTTGTCAGAAATCAATACCATAGTTTAAAGCCTGTCCCGTTTGGTGTTTCACGGGTTGATACCTTGAAGTACTATAAGGCAAAAATGCAACAACAAAAAGTTATAACATTGATGAAAAATTATCAAACATTCAAGAAGGTTACATATGGAAATGATGTTTTGTCCTGAAGAAACTGACGAATTTGTTGCTATCTTGTAATTCTGATTTAATGATTCAGTCCAATCTCGTCTTCTCGAACTCGGATGTGTCTTGACTCGAAGTAAATATTTAGTCCTGTCGTAGAAGTTGTGCGTTAATTCATCACGGATAACTCGAATATTCGTCTATTTCGAAGTCAAATTATCGGTCCGTTCGACTTCGATAATACTTTATCCTGGATAACTCGAATATTCCACCATTTCGAAGTCAAATTATCGGTCCGTTCGACTTCAATAAGACGAAATTCGACTTAGTGTCATTATGGAAATTAATCAAATCCTCATAAGCTGGTGCTTTATATACCATTATGTGTTCATTTATTGTCAACTATCAACGGGCCTTGTGCATGAATACGCTATACGAGACGGTTATCACGATTGTGATTATTTATAAGTATTTTACTGTATTTATGGTGCTAAATTTTAATATTTAAATGCAGAATCGTGTGCATCTTTGAATGAATTTGTGATATATTAAAGAATAATAAAACCCAGCCGATAGTTTTATTACAGGTGAATGTCTCTTTAGAAATACTTTAAACATGTCATAAATACTGTAAATGTATACGGCATATTAAGTTCATATAAGGCGCGAAATAAATTCATCATGGCGGCGAAATAAAAACATCATGGCGGTTTCCTAGTGCCGTTTGATTGCTCACACTGCAAAATCGTTTGTTTATATATTTTTTTTTGATAAACTGTTGAATCGCAAATCAAATGAATTAAAAAATGTTAAATCAATATTCACAGACAAATAAGTGAGAAATGTGTTTATTACATTATTTTGTATATTTTTTATGTTAGGTTTTTGTTGTATTTCAATTAAAAATGATGATATAATAGAATTGGCATAGTATTTTAACAAGTGGAAATATACATGATACTACGTACAGATAACATTACACATGGCGGAACGAAATATTACCATAGCACTTAAGGGTGGTCTGACCAGCTGCTTCTTCGAAATTAGAACCATTACATGCATAGTACCCGTGAAGTATAATGGCGACATGAACACCATGATGCACATCATAGTAATTAAATGAACAAATCATACATACAATTTGTGTGTGATAAAGTTTGTCAGTGACTTGCGTCAGGTCGGTGGTTTTCTCCGGGTACCCCGGTTTCTTCCACCAATAAAGCTGACCGGCATGATATAACTGAAATATTGTTGAAAGTGCCGTTAAACACCTTATTTTTAACCCTACATTAGATATAAACTACCTCTATAAAACATAGATAAAATAGCACAAAACAAATGGTAGTAACGAATTGAATATCGTGTTTATGTGGAAGCCATACTGGACAGCACAATAATCGGTTAGCGAGCTCGTCTTAAGTGCTGTAGATCGTGTGCACCAGTCACGGTGGTGTCACATAATCTAAGGCTATGATATTAGTATTAAGAAGTAAGAGCTAAGACGCGTTGGCTCAGAATCATGATAATGTGTCTGAGTGGAGCGAGATTCACTAAGCTAGTACTATAAAAATCAAGCTAAGCGTGATGGTCTAGTACAAAGCGGACATCATCTCACCAAATGCAACTTGTTCTCGACATGACATAGCTGAAACAATTCCTCGTTCACGTTAGACAGCAATCAATCACTGGACACCATAATACCTAATATTATAAATCTAACATGTATGATGACGACTCTGCCCTCCCTTCGCCAAAAAAAAACTGCAAGTGAGATAAGGTAATGTTCTCTTGATCCGTACAAGGCACCACATACAAAGTATGTATGCATTATGCGTTTTTATTTTGCTACCACAGATATCTGAAAAGAATTATATTATTTTCTTTCATCATTTGAAATATAAAGTAATCGTTGTAATCATTTAGATGAGACCGGATAGTTAAACATGTAGTTTGCTATAAGCTTGAACTGTTACTCTGTATATGTCCTTATATTTGTTACTTAACCATCCCTGCGATGCACCATTTAATGATAAACCGTTGCTGGGTACAATTTTATTTCAAAACTAACGAACACTTTATGAAGCAAAACGCAAAATAAAACCGAGACTGCATTAAAAGTGAAAATGGAAATGATGTTGTTTTAGATGACACGTGAGATGTCATTTAAACATAATGTGTTTTCCAGATAACGTACTGTCGACAAGAGGAAGTGTACACGTGTATTTCTTTAGAATCACGAAAACAACCAACTGCTGAAATTATAATAAGCGGGAAGTAAATCTTGCGTAAGGACGGCTAAAATTTTAAAATATTGTAAAATTCAGTTGTACGTCTGCTTAGCCTAGCCGAAATGATTGTTGAAGAAAAGGAAAGATAATAATGGTCCTTATTTTAATTCCCGACGATTATATGAACTGATAGTATAATTGGATGTTAATTCATCTACCATGTGATATCACGTTCGTGGATCTATCGCTTATTTACGAAATATATCTTCAGTTATGAATATGAACTCAGAATAAAGAAAGAAACTGTTTTATTTCATTAGATTAAATTTAAATAAATTTGTGAGGTAACTACTGTTTTAATTACAATGCAAAAACACGTAATTCCACGTTCATGACTTGAATCCGGATTCTTACCATGACTAACATCCTGTTATTTAGCCGGATTCGTGTTGCTCAATCTTTTGTTTTCTGTGTAGTGGTCTTTTGAACAAATGGCTGCCTTGTCGTCTTTCTTTATCCCTTTGGTCATGTATTTGTTATTCCTTCGTCGATTTACGGCTTCTGACTTCCCCTTTGATATCTTAGATTTACGGCTTCTGACTTCCTCTTTGATATCTTAGATTTACGGCTTCTGACTTCCTCTTTGATATCTTAGATTTACGGCTTCTGACTTCCCCTTTGATATCTTAGATTTACGGCTTCTGACTTCCCCTTTGATATCTTAGATTTACGGCTTCTGACTTCCCCTTTAATATCTTAGATTTACGGATTCTGACTTCCTCTTTGATATCTTAGATTGACGGCTTCTGGTTACCCCTTTGATATCTTAAATTTACGGGTTCTGACTTCCTCTTTGATATCTTAGATTGACGGCTTCTGACTTCCTCTTTGATATCTTAGATTTACGGCTTCTGACTTCCCCTTTGATATCTTAGATTTACGGCTTCTGACTTCCCCTTTGATATCTTAGATTTACGGCTTCTGACTTCCCCTTTGATATCTTAGATTTACGGCTTCTGACTTCCTCTTTGATATCTTAGATTTACGGCTTCTGACTTCCCCTTTGATATCTTACATTTACGGCTTCTGACTCCCCTTTTGATATCTTAGATTTACAGCTTCTGACTTCCCCTTTGATATCTTAGATTTACGGCTTCTGACTTCCTCTTTGATATCTTAGATTTACGGCTTCTGACTTCCCCTTTGATATCTTAGATTTACGGCTTCTGACTTCCCCTTTGATATCTTAGATTTACGGCTTCTGACTTCCCCTTTAATATCTTAGATTTACGGCTTCTGACTTCCTCTTTGATATCTTAAATTTACGGCTTCTGGTTACCCCTTTGATATCTTAAATTTACGGGTTCTGACTTCCTCTTTGATATCTTAGATTTACGGCTTCTGACTTCCTCTTTGATATCTTAGATTTACGGCTTCTGACTTCCCCTTTGATATCTTAGATTTACGGCTTCTGACTTCCCCTTTGATATCCTAGATTGACGGCTTCTGACTTCCCCTTTGATATCTTAGATTTACGGTTTCTGACTTCCTCTTTGATATCTTAGATTTACGGCTTCTGACTTCCCCTTTGATATCTTAAATTTACGGCTTCTGACTCCCCCTTTGATATCTTAGATTTACAGCTTCTGACTTCCCCTTTGATATCTTAGATTTACGGCTTCTGACTTCCTCTTTGATATCTTAGATTTACGGCTTCTGACTTCCTCTTTGATATCTTAGATTTACGGCTTCTGACTTCCTCTTTGATATCTTAGATTTACGGCTTCTGACTTCCCCTTTGATATTTTAGATTGACGGCTTCTGACTTCCTCTTTGATATCTTAGATTGACGGCTTCTGACTTCCTCTTTGATATCTTAGATTTACGGCTTCTGACTTCCCCTTTGATATCTTAGATTGACGGCTTCTGACTTCCTCTTTGATATCTTAGATTTACGTCTTCTGACTTCCCCTTTGATATCTTAGATTTACGGCTTCTGACTTCCCCTTTGATATCTTAGATTTACGGCTTCTGATTACCTCTTTGATATCTTAGATTTACGGTCTCTGACTTCCCCTTTGATATCTTAGATTTACGGCTTCTGACTTCCCCTTTGATATCTTAGATTTACGGCTTCTGACTTCCCCTTTGATATCTTAGATTTACGGCTTCTGACTTCCCCTTTGATATCTTAGATTTACGGTTTCTGACTTCCCTTTGATATCTTAGATTTACGGCTTCTGACTTCCCCTTTGATATCTTAGATTTACGGCTTCTGACATCCCCTTTGATATCTTAGATTTACGGCTTCTGACCTCCCCTTTGATATCTTAGATTTACGGCTTCTGACTTCCCCTTCGATACCTTAGATTTACGGCTTCTGACTTCCCCTTTGATATCTTAGATTTACGGCTTCTGACTTCCTCTTTGATATCTTAGATTTACGGCTTCTGACTTCCTCTTTGATATCTTAGATTTACGGCTTCTGAATTCCCCTTTGGTATCTTAGATTTACGGCTTCTGACTTCCTCTTTGATATCTTAGATTTACGGCTTCTGACTTCCCCTTTGATATCTTAGATTTACGCCTTCTGACTTCCCCTTTGATATCTTAGATTTACGTCTTCTGACTTCCTCTTTGATGTCTTCAAACTTCTCTTAATGATAGAAGTAATTCACTGTTCATTTGCAGTTTTTAAATTTGTCTATGGGGATGTTAAGAAAATTCTAAAAAAACACGAGAAAAACTCTCACAATTGATTACATTATATAGCTATAGATCTAACAGTGCTGTTGTTCGTTCTGATCTTACTGTCTATAATTAGATTACAAAACTACATTACATGCATATAACTATGAAAACGGAAGGTTTAAACAGTCATGGTAAATATTTTGAACAAAATCAACAATTACCTCTCACATCAAATCATTGAATAAAGCATTGTATTATCTGTCCTTTTCCTATATAACAAACATAGAATGATATATATGTACCGACTTCACTTCTTAGTTTGAGCTACCAGTTTTACCAGCAGATTGTCTATATTTTAAGCAAAGAAACAATGCCTCAAAATGCAGATCATAAACTATCGATAGACGTTATCACTTGATTGTAAACTGAGCCATTCAGATATGTCTTGTACCTCAGAATTGGGCTACTGATGTGTAATGATAACACAACAAGAAGTGCAAATATCGTTATACCACAATAAAATCACATTTAAATTGAGTTTCCATCTTTCTAAAATTACAGATAAAATGTGGAATAGCAGTAAAAGCGCTGTTCGTGTCGAAGAATAATGTGTGATAGTCTTTCACTTTAAATTATATCTACATGTATATCCTTTCTTACAAATTATACAATGTGCAAGCTTCTTTTCATATTTTAATTACAGTCCCATTTAATTCATAGCGTCTTTCAAATCATAATTATTTGATCACAAAAATGAAATGTCGCACACGTGTATATTATACTCATTTTAATGGAAAATGTGAAATCTATAAAATTGCGGTTTACTCGCTTTCGCTGAAAGCACTACCATCAATTTTTAAACCCAAAGATACAATCTAAAATTACCGGATAGAAAGCATGTTGTATCATGCACGGATTATGAAATGTACTTTTGTGTCACCCATCAAAGTAAACGGAACTACAAACATGTATGCTATTTATATTTTCAAATTAAAAAAAAATCATTAAATTGAACTCTGAAATAAATCAGATGAATTGTATGGTCGTTATTATAGTAAATACACTATTATTTCATTCCGGTCATATTTATTTCTCGTTAATGCTTGAAATATATGTTAAAAAGACTTAATAAATATACTCCTTGAAAGCATTTTACAGTTCTAAACCGTAGGAAATACAAATTATAATATGACGTCCTTCAAACGCTTTGAGTCCAAACCCGTGGTAAAAATAATATTTATCTATGACCGATTACGTCATAGATAGACGTGGTCTGTGCTTTATAAGCGGCTGTTCCATGACACTCCCCTGTAAAAGGTACACAATGATAAGTATGCAATACACAAAATAACTAAACATTCGTGTATTGGAAATCGGCTCAGGCGATACAGAAAACAGACAGGGAATATAAACCCACATCCCTTGCGAAGATCCCGAATAACATACAGTTTTCTTGCATATCCCTGGGCCTTAAAATCACACAAATTAGAATTCCGCGAAATGTTGTTGACGATTTTGGCACGTAAACAACATGACGTCATATGAAGACTTCCAGTTTAGAACATAAAGATCCTGACGTTTTTTGGCTTCGCGTATGCCTCCTTGTCGAAGTGGAATTTGTAGTATTTTCCCTTTCTTTTGAATTGATGTTCATGAATGACAACATTTAGTAATCTCAAAACATATTTGTCATCGGCATGAGACACCTTTTCGGTGTCATTTCAAACATCTTTGGAAAAAAACGGAATATTATTGTAACATTTCAGTCGGGTCAATTAACGGAACAACCAAAAACACTGGATGTGTATATTCAGGGTGAGAAAAGGTTCAATACTGTCTAAAATGTCTTTAACGTGTAGAAAGCGTGACACTCGGTCAGGCTTTCAGTATTGTAACCTGAAAACACCCCCTTCCCCATCGAGAGGGCATCCCTATCTTTCATTTTGTAGCGTGCTTTGCAACTCTGTGGCTTGCGCACGGAGAACCATCATCAGTATCCAGCCAAGGGGATGAATGGATGTTGGAACCCGAACTCGATCGAAAACAACTTATCACGTAACATTGTCGAAATATGAGAGAATTTGACTGCACAGTTTAAGAAAAAATCATTATTTAACGGAGATTATGTGTCATTTGAAGCACTATCACATTTCATATTTTATTGCCAATAACTAAAGCTAGAAATAAAAATATCTCGGGCGGAACAAAATGGAGTCGGATTCGGGGTATCGACATCAAACCCCTGTAGTGTAATATCCAAAAAGAACTACAGAAAGATTGGAAATTTCCATAATCAATTTTCTCTATTTTTTTAGATAAAAAACTCTAGATGCATACGATATGAAGCTTCAAGCAAAAACAGAAACAGGAAACCATAGTAACTCGATTCTGTATATTTTCAACAAAAGAAATTGTTAAGTATATGACTGCGAAAATTGGTGGCATATTAGCATAAATGCGTAGAAAGGTGTTAAATCTGAATACAAATTACATGTTAAATAAGTATGTTTTTTAAACAAATCATTGTTCAGAGGGACTTGGAACAGTTTACTGACTAATATCTTTATAGATTAAGTTACACACATTTTAATGTTTAAAAACAAGGAAATGTCTGCCATGAACCTGTGCAATCATGACAGATCCAATTACTTGGATGTAAACAGAAATGTTTTTATAGAACACACAATATGCATGTCAAAAGCAGTTATTAATGCTTTATTAACATTTTCAATTGTGGAAACTTGCAAGTATGGCAATATTAATGAACTGGACAAAACTTCCTCTCCGTCGACTATTAAGGTTACATTTCTAGTTTGAATTGTATCTACTTAAGTTATAGCAGTGTATAATACAGTGGTTATGATGTATGTACTGGATACACAACCCACGTTTGTCGGAGCGGACATAAATTGATACCTTTATTTGCAGAATATGACACTCTACTTTCACCAGTGGTAATAGGAGTGCATCGTTTCTCGAAAATATTCATTATCACCGGGTTTTTTTCTTCTTCTTGTATTTTGGCAAGTAATGCTGTCGATACGTATTCGTCAAAACTCGGCCAATTCAGTTCCTCATGACATACCAAGGATTTGTCGATATGTTTATCTCAGAGTCTCCCTTTACCTACTTGCCAATTTAAGTTGTTTATAAACTTGTTTTCATCGTGACTTCCTCTGAGTCATTGCTTTTTTTCGTTATATATCTACCTTCATTTTTATTCATATTTATGTATTATTATGCTTGTCGAATATCCCGAAATCAAATGATTTCCAATTTTTATTGATATGGCTGTACCAAGGCAGGAAAGTGCGCGGTCATATATGCGTGTTAGATATATCAAGTTTGCATTTGTTTCTACTGTTTGTTGATAAGCTGTTCCGACAGCGTGGTCTTTCTTGTTTAACATTTTATGCAATGCTTGTATTAAGAATATATATACAATATACGTACATTGTCGGTAAATATAAAATTTATTTGTACGAGCTTTAGAAACAGGCAGAATAGCGAGCCTTCGGCGAGCTTTTCAGGCCTGTTTCGCAGCGAGTACAAATGAATTTGATATTTAACGACAATGTACGTATATTGTGTTTATCCTGCAATGTCAAAAAAGTCGGAAAACTTGTCAGATTTAAACAAAAAGGACAGAAACAAGCGTCATTCCTCGCCTTTCATAAATGTTGTCAAGGGTGTCTTCTTCGTGGTCCGCGTTACATTAGTACCAGTTTCATACTTGGCCAAGTAGAGATTGCGCATGCCTGGGAAAGAAGATGGATGTTTAATTTACCTGTGCCTGAAAGTGCTGTATATTTTTACCTTTTAGCCACCAGAAACTATTTAAACTGTATATTTTCTCGTCCTTGACTGTATTTATATCCCATACTAACTTTTGGCAGGAGTTAGAACGCGCACCATCCATATTGTAAAAAGAATCGAAAAATACCTTTCCCGCCAGTCCTGGCCACGTGTAAATTCTCTTGCCGGAGCTGACTGGCCCCTGTTGTATATATATCTCATTCACCTTTGTTTTCATTTTATATTATCTCATTTTATATCTTTTTATATTGTTTTATTGGACATTTTAATTGTTTTATCTACCGTATTTCTGGTCTTCAAAAATATTGTCCCACCGTTTTACACGTGTCTGCTCTCGAATCTCGTCAATGACAGAGTCAAAAATTAGAAAACGCATTTTTGATATCAATCTCGGACCAGTGAGAAATAAAACTAGAAAAAAGTCCGCCATACTTCTCACAGACAGCAAAGGAAAGTACATTTCAGAACAAATCACAACAGAATCCTTCCTGGACTTCCAAATTGCATCCAAACCTAGTATAAAAATCGAAACACCTGAAACAGCAAAATTCATCTGGTCTATATTAAAGAATCTGCTACAATACCAAGATAAAGCAATCATATTCCTGTGGCTAGGCACTTGTGACTTCACCATAAAATCTCACACCACAAAATTAATTACCCTTCGATATTCTACACTGAACTACAAGACTAGGATACAGAAATTAATTGACTGCCTACTAAAATATAAGAGACAAATAGAAACAAGATATAAATATTTTCGAGTCATCCTCCTGGAATGTTCCCCTGTCTCGATCATAAGACACAACAAAGACAAGGGCCATAAACATCCTGAAATTTTTCATAATCAGAACGAAAAACTTGAAAAACAATTGAAACTGTTTAACAGCCTAGTTCAAGATATAAATCTTTCATGCTGTCCAAAAGCAAAAAACACAGTCCAATTTATATATATGTCGCCTAACTTCACCAAAGACATACTACACAAAACTAAGGGCAGTAAAGGCAGTAAAGGGAAGAACAGAAAAATCCAGTACTACATCAACTACCCACTACTAATGGATGGTGTGCATCCAAGCGAACTACTCTCAAAGCTCTGGCTACGTCGTATATGCAACAAAGTTGCACTGCTATGCTATTAAATCGAATCAAATTTAGCAGGGTCATAGCTTGCTGAAATACGAATTTATTTATTCCGCCGTTTTCAAAATCATTCCGCTCTGAATCAATTTAGCAGGGTCAAATCTTGCTGAATATCAATTTTCTAGACCCGACACATAGAAGTCTCTACAAATAACAATTTAGCAGGGTCATAGCTTGCTGAAATACGAACTTATTTATTCCGGTGCTTTCAGATCATTCCATTCTGAATCAATTTAGCAGGGTCAAACCTTGCTGAATATCAATTCTCTACACCCGACACATAGAAGTCTCTACAAATAAGAACTTAGCAGGGTCATAGCTTGCTGAAATACGAATTTATTTATTCCGCCGTTTTCAAATCATTCCATTCTGAATCAATTTAGCAGGGTCATAGCTTGCTGAATATCAATTCTCTACACCAGACACATAGAAGTCTCTACAAATAAGAATTTAGCAGGGTCATAGCTTGCTGAAATACGAATTTATTTATCCTGGTGCCTTCAGATAATTCCATTCTGAATCAATTTAGCAGGGTCAAAGCTTGCTGAATATCAATTTTCTACACCAGACACATAGAAGTCTCTACAAATAACAATTTAGCAGGGTCATAGCTTGCTGAAATACGAATTTATTTGTTCCGGTGCCTTCAGATCATTCCATTCTGAATCAATTTAGCAGGGTCAAAGCTTGCTGAATATCAATTTTCTACATTCGACACATAGAAGTCTCTACAAATAAGAATTGAGCAGGGTCATAGCTTGCTGAAATACGAATTTATTAATTCCGGTGTTCTCAAATCATTCCGTTCTGAATCAATTTAGCAGGGTCATAGCTTGCTGAGTATCAATTTTCTACACCAGACACATAGAAGTCTCTACAAATAAGAATTTAGCAGGGTCATAGCTTGCTGAAATAAGAATTTATTCATTCCGGTGTTTTCAGATCATTCCATTCTGAATCAATTTAGCAGGGTCAAAGATTGCTGAATATCAATTTTCCACATCCGACACATAGAAATCTCTACAAATAAGAATTGAGCAGGGTCATAGCTTGCTGAAATACGAATTTTATTAATTCCGGTGTTCTCAAATCATTCCGTTCCGAATCAATTTAGCGGGGTCATAGCTTGCTGAAATACGAATCTATTTATTCCGCCGTTTTCAAATCATTTCATTCTGAATAAATTTAGCAGGGTCATAGCTTGCTGAATTTACAAAAGTTTCCGTCGTCACATAGCAAATACCTGCGAAAAGGAATTTAGCAGGGTCAAAGCTTAGCTGAACTCCAAATTCATCCAACCATGGAAAGAGTCATAGCGATAAGACGTAGTGTAAGACAAAGGGCGACTCGTACCCCCTTCACTCCTGCAAAAACAATTTCGCTGACAAAAACAAAAAGGCAGACCACCACAATACATACTGATAATCACAAAGTTGATTACGAACTTAACAGGTCAAAGGCTATCAAACAGAAAATTGATGCCACTGAAAGACCACTATCTGTTGTCGTCAAACTTACCATGGGTGGAATAGTGCTAACATTCTCAGCTGCGGCGTATGAAGAGTTTAAGATAGTCACAATGAACAATCTGAAGAGCCAAAACCTGATACTAAAAACTACCCAAACTACAGACAAACATGAAGCAGTAGTCTCAGAATCAGTATCTGTATACCAAAACAGTAGCAAACTGTTTGTACTTAACCTGTTTGTGCTTAATGGGAACCATCACCATATCCTTGACTTTGTTAATCAATACCTAGTGAACATACTCTCAATTCTGGATCATAATGATAAATTTAAGGACATTAACAGTAAAATTAGAGAATACTGCGGGCAATATCTTACAAACGCAGGATATAAAGACATGGAATCTGGGAAAACAGCCACTATGCCCAATACGGAAATAAGACAAATAGAATCAATAAGTGAGAATAATATATCATCATCCTTAATAGACAGTACAGACAATCCAGAAACTGATTATCCAGTATGTCCAATATGTTCGAGACCCTGTGACGACAAACCTACTTCGGTAGCATGTGATATCTGTAATGTATGGCTCCATTACGAATGTGAAAATATAACACCAGAAGAAGAGACAAAACTAGACGACCCCGGTACAAACTATATCTGTATTTTGTGTACTTATCAGCACGATACCATGACTGGCAAAGAAGGAGCAATCCAGTCAATTAGTTATCATAGCAGTCAAAAGGGGGATACTGATAACAATAAAACTGATCGTCCTACTCCACACTTTCGAGCACAACATACTCTGTTTAGGCCACAACAAGTAGAAAAGCAAACTACCCAGCCTAGTTCACAGTCAATTAAGACACCCACTGTTAATCGGGATAGAGTACTGTCACCTAACAGAGTAACTCGACCAAAACAACCATATCAACCCACACAAACCGGTATAACGCAGACCACAAAAATGTCGGAAAAGGCAGCGAGGACTCCAACGCCAAATCAAACTATCATTGAAAATTTACAGAATGAGACAGATATACTACAGACCTCTCTGTCAGAAAAAGAAAGACTATTAATTATTAAGGAAAATCAAACTACCAAGTTGGAAACAGAAGTCACTCACCTCAAAAAGCAGTTATCCACGAATAGATCATACTCAATAACATTAGAGGGGAAAAACAGAGTTGCAAAGATCAAATATGATAGCCACACAGAGAATAGAACAACTAGAAATGGAATTACAACGAAATAATGCTAAGCCACAACAAGAATATCCTCATGTACAATACCCACAAAACCAGAATGCTTACAGAAATGAAGCAGCGGACATGAAGGTGTGGTTCTTAGAACAAAAACTTAGACAATTGGAACTCGATGTACATAGAAATAATACAGAGTTGCTAATGATGAAATCTCAGCCACCTCAGGGCCGCAGGCAAGCACCAATGCCTCGATATTACAACCAAAGGAAACGAAAAAACGAATATATGAACAACGCAAATCCGTCTCTGAGGATGCCAAACATAACACATAATAGAGACCACACTCTTTGCGACCAAATGGACGATTTTCTACAACCTACAAGAAACGACGAAACATTCTTGAATACAGGAGACAATTCGGATAATTTTTTATTCCATCCCCGGCCACCAAAAATTTGGGACAAACACCTGACAGGAGCACCACCAATCATACCATCTCTCTCCCGAGAGTAAACGATCAAAATATGGATACTGCTACCCCAACTAAACAAAACGTAGCCGACAGGGAGTTAGACCCAACTAAACCTCAAAGTACAGGAAATGATAAATTCAAAACTCAACTATCCACAGAAACATTAACTTTAGTCACAATTAATATAGAGGGATTTCACGGCAATCAGGTATATCTCCAAACTTTAGCAAACAGGGCCGATATCCTTCTTTTACAAGAACATTGGCTACACACATTCGAAAAGCACAAGCTCGATGACTTCCTACCAGATTACGTATGTTTAACCAAGTGTTTTGATGACTGCATAGTTCAGGATCCAATAATGCGTCACAGAGGGCATGGCGGTGTAGCAATCTGTATTCACAATAAGTACGAACACTTGATTGAACCAATACCAGATGGCGGAAACAGAATTGTTGGGATAAGACTGAACACGACTCCACCAATATTAATTTTATGCGTCTACCTTCCATTTAGAGGAAATAGCAACACAGACCTATTTCAAGAAACTTTGGACGAATTATCAGAAATTATAGAAAAGTACAAGAACAAAGCGAATATTTTATTAGGTGGAGACATGAATGCATCGCTGCGCAGAGACTCTGCCCAAGATCGTCAATTTAAATGCTTTCTAAATGAAAATGATATGAAAGTACCACCAAAATGCACAAACTCGGCTACATTTTTCCATTTTAACGGAAAAGACACTTCTCAGATTGACTACGTCCTAGAATCCACATCAATGATCAACGAGTATGTCAACTTTGAAAGAGAAGCACTAAACACCTCAACTCATGACCCAATACTGGTGCGATTCTCATGTTATTTGGAGGGTAAAACCCAAAATCCAGGAGTAAATTATACCAAGAGGATTAAATGGAATAAGATCGATAAACAAGAATATACAAACAATGTAGAGGCAAAATTAACAACTTTGCAAGAAATAAACCAACCGATAACAAAATGTAACATTGACAAAGTAGTAAACGAACTACATGATATATTATATTGCTGCACTGAACAACAGCAAAAGCCTAAAAGCAACAACTCAAAACGAAGACCTAACAGAAAGCATAAATGGACACCAGAAATACATAAGGCTATGAAACGTAGCAAGAACCAATTTGCAAAATGGAAAGCTGCAAACAGACCTAGGGATCCAGACAATCCAACTTACCAAGACATGAAACAATGCAGGAAAACACTACGATCTATGCAGAGACAGCACGAAGCACAATTGAGATACAATCGATATGAGGAAATAATGGAATTGCAACAAAACAATAACAACGGCTTCTACTCTATAATACGCAAACAACGGGACACAAAAAGTATCTCAGGCTCAATCATAAATTTTAAAAATGTACAGGTCTCGAATGATGACGAAATACTACTTGGATGGGCTGACTACTTCAAAGATCTAGCCATGCCCGAGTTTGATAAGGCTTTTCTACAACAAGCCGAAAACGATGTCAAAAACTTATATAATCTCTATACAAATGATAGACAGGAAACCCTAAAGAAAGTCTCTATAGACGAGATTGCAACCACTGTTAAATCCTTGAAGAACGGGAAATCACCGGACGAAAGACATATCTCCGCAGAACATCTAAAATATGGTGGAAGAAAACTTCTAGAATATCTGACTGTCTTGGTTAACTGGATTTTTGAAAATCTTCAAATACCCAAAACACTGAAATCGGGCATAGCCTGTCCAATATTAAAAAAAGGGAAACCTGCACATGATCCTAATTCCTATAGGAAAATCACAATAACAAGTCTAATTGGTAAAGTTATAGAAAAAATCCATCTAACTAGAAACAGTAATGCCATAACTGAACAACAAAATAAACTACAGAAAGGATTCACACAAGGAGAAATGCCCATAATTGCTGCCCTAATTTTATCAGAACTTATTGCGGAGGCAAAAAGCAACAAGTCCCCTTTATACGTGGCATTTATGGATGTTCGTAAAGCCTTTGATGTGGTTTGGCACACTGGATTGTTTCGTGACTTGTACACCTTTGGCATAACAGGCGATAACTGGTTTTTCTTCAAACACTGGTACGAAAACGTCGCATCAAAAGTTAGATGGAAACAAAATCTTTCAGACTCAATCAACGAATTACAAGGAGTACGACAAGGCGGAGTATGGTCACCAACAGCCTATAAAATATTTATAAATTCGCTACTAGACACTTCAGAAAGAAACCAATTAGGTGCCTATCTAGGAATACACTACTGCGGAACTTCAACTGTAGCAGATGATGTCACCTTAATATCAAACGACCCATATGAACTACAGTCCATGCTTGACATACAAACAAGTCATGCTAATTCAAAAAGGTATCTCATAAGTGAGCAAAAGTCTTCAATACTAACATTCAACTGTACGAAAGAACATAAGTGGTATCTAAATAATAAGGAAATGTCAGTAGCAAATAAAGCTACACATCTAGGTATTGAAAGGATTTCAACTGGCAACAACCGAAAAGAACTAGTCCAAACACGTATAACAACTGCAAGAAGGACAGTATTTGCCTTAATGGGAGCAGGACTACACGGACTGAATGGGGTGAACCCTAAAGTAGCTATGCACCTTATCCAAATATATGTCATGCCAAGACTTCTATACGGTCTGGAAATCACGACCTTAAGACATAATGAAATACAAAAACTGGAAATTTACTTCAAAAAACTACTAAAGCAAGTTCAAAACCTTCCAGAAAGAACAGCTAATGAGGCAACATACTTAATGATGGGCCGGATACCAGTGGTTGGAGAATTACACAAAAGAATTTTAAAAACTTTCGGCAATATTATAAGAAAAGACAACTCTATTGAAAAAGATATAGCTCTAAGGCAGCTAGCTATGAAAGGTCAGAATTCGGACAGCTGGTTCTCAAAATTGGACGAAATCTCGGAAAAGTACAGTCTGAACTCACCCCATGATTTGATAGTTAATCCACCTACAAAATCTTCATGGAATAGATCTGTTGGCACCACAATAAATGAATACTATATCAATCAAATGGTGAAAGATGCAGAAAACAAAAGTTCACTGAAATTTCTACACTTGACAGAAGCTAGATACGGACATTTCCATAATATCTGGTCAAGCTGTGGGACTGAACCATTCGCCGTGACAATGGCAGCGGTCAAGGTGAAACTAGCCACAGGAACGCTTACTCTACAGGAACACAAAGCAAAAGCAAAATTCGCAAGGAAAGGTGAAGTCAGCTCCCTTTGTCCAATGTGCAAACAGGAGACTGAAAACACGACTCATTTCATACTGCAATGTGCAAGCCTACATAAAGTTAGAAAACCATTCATGGATAAAATTCTATCATATCTGGAAACAAATGAGAATCTGACACCTTATGTCACAGACCTACTGGAGGATCAAAATATGCTACAGCTACTAATTGACTGTACAAAATTTGACTTTATACCACTAAAGGAAAGGAGCTATTTGGAAACCTTATCCAGAGGTTTATGTTATAAACTGTACCTGCAACGATTACACAAAATAACTACGGTAGCATAATAGGATCTAACAAACCAGAGAATTAATAAGATATCGACACCGTTAGAGAGCAGACAAAAGTAGATTAGGCATATATATATATATATATATAAGATTTAGCAGGGTGAAAGCTTGCTGAATCTCGTAACGAATAACTTTTCTTTTTAGCAATTTTAATTGGATATGCCAGGATATTTTAAACGGTTTTAGAATGAAATTTTAATAGACAGTGTATATATTAATAACGTTTCATCCAGCGGCACACTAGAAGATGTTCTTTTTACCTTTTATCAATACAACCGACTCTTTTATGACCCGTGTATATAGAAATAGATACTTTTAAATACTTTTAATCCCGTTTTTAAACTAGATAGGGATATTTTAGAGATAAGTTAGGGATAAGTGATAGGGGCACACCATACCAGACATCTATGATTCTGGATTCAGTGGTGTATACGTTGGCAACAGCGGTTATCCAGGCAGTGGATGAAGATTCAAGATAGGTAACAGGTAGGTAACTTGTCTGCGCCCTCCGCTGTACAGGGTACCAGGAAAGTTTATTCGTAGGTTGACAAGTTTATGCGAAAAGTGTATTCGTCTAGTACGAATAAAGCAAAAATGTATTCGTATAGCATATTTGTACAGCAAATGTACTGATTGCAGGATAATTCTCTTTATTCTCTTAGTTGTGATAAATATGTATTATTGTGTATTTATTTAATTCATCAACTGTAGCGATAAATCTGACCATATACGTATATACCTTCTTTGACTTTGGGCTGACAATTCTACATCGTCCGATTAAGCGTGCCACGTCTCTACACCTAATCTTACTGCAACAGCTTATTAAATACTGTTTTATATCGTGCTGTGATGTTCATGCGTAGTAAAATAACATAAAGCAGATATATTGTCCATAAAATGTTCTTTGTAACCGTATACAAGTAAAAAGATGGCTTTCAATGAAGACAATTTTAACCCATATGATATCCATAGCTATACCGGTATTTAGTGCTGTTATTATTCGACGGCAAATTTACAATACAAATTGCATTATGGTTAAAAACAAGATTGGAACATAAGATTTAATGCTGCTGTAAATAGTTTGTTATTTTCGTTTCACAAATAAAGAGACCCTATTCCTTAAATGTTCATGTGTGGGAGAAACTGAATTACGAAACTTTACAGCAACATAAAGAGATGACTACAACTTTCTCGTTATCTCTCAGTCGATATGGTATTCCAGAGCTTGTAGTTCCTATCTAACAGGCTGCCACAGCCCATAGTTGTCAGTCGCTCTGTTTTTAAACATCCAAGGCTCTTGTCTTCTCTATCAAATACAAACAAAATGTACTAATATATGGTACCTACAAACAGTTTTAAAAATTTTCAATTGCCATATGCAACCTATGACACCATATTCAACTTGTTGAAAATCATCGTGATTTGGTAGAAGTAGTAGAAGTATCAGGATTCCCTTGGTAGGTATGTGGTTGTTCCTAACGAATAAGCTACTGAACCATGTTCCTAGTGGTTAAGTTGAAGTCATCACTTCCAAAGTTTTTCCGTCGCCATCATGACTTATGTAACCATTACCGAATTCCTGAGTTACGGCGGGTACCACTAGTGGAGCAGGGACTGCTTACTCTTCCAGTGTGTCCGAGTTTACCCCTGTTTCTAGTGGGGATCGTTTTGCTCGATTTTTAGTTTTCTATGCAGTGGTTTGTCAACCATTGTTGATCATCTAGATTTACACGATCTGAAAATCCATGTGCTTCATGTGTGCGTATTGTTACACTATATTACCTATAACTCCGTTATCTATACTTATATTTTATTCTGGTTCTCGTCTGACTGGAACTACTACCAGTAGCTTGTTAAATACTACTTATAAATCTGGCATTATCGTATAATGATTATGTGTCTTATTTGTGTTATGTTCTATTTAAGGGAGAAATAAATCGGTATTTTGCCACAAAAAAACTATTAAAATAAAAATATTTCTTCTTTGACACTTTATGTGTAAACAAGTCATGATATATAATTATTAATAGACATGTCAGCATAGTATGAATGTTTAATTCTTGAAGACCATTTTGACACCACGTATTCAGTAATTGAAGTACAAAAAATTTATGTTTTAACACGCTACTATTCTGATGTTATTTTTTTTTATTGTAAATTTGAACGAGTTGTTGAAATATTGTTGAAATGGTATATATGTAAAACAACAAGACTGTATTATCATAGGATCTGTCATCACTGTAGATAAATCATACATTGTTTCAGTTTCATGGTTGTTTTAACACAATTTTCAACAAATATTTTAGTTATGTCATGATGGTCATATTTTATGGTGGAGGAAACCGGAGAAATCCACCCACCTATCACAAGTCACTGGCAAACTTTAACACATATAAGTGTATGACACTTTGTCACGGACGGCAGTCGAACTCACAACTTAAGTGGTAATAGGCACAGATTGTATTTGTAATTCTTCATCCAACTACCATACAATCAAGATCAAGAAGAGCAACATACAAAGTTTCATAAATATATACTGCCGTAAATCATTGCGTCCTTGACGACGACATCTAACAAATGAAGATAATCACACACACTCAACAAACAAAGGTACAAACTCCACACAATACTTGTAGTAAAAACGGTGTTCACACATGTGTATCTAAATTTAACAAGTTCTTATAAGGATTTTTGGTTATGTAAGTTTAATGTATCACCAACAATCATCTAATTTATCTCACCAGATACACTCATGTTATGTTTGTATTCGTTATGTTACCATTTGTTAGGAGTTGTTACTGCTCCCCTTTATGTGATGTTTATATATCACAGTGAGTATTGTATTCTTGAACATACATTGTGTATTTAGGAATATATAAATTTGGTATCGCCAAAATATGTTCACGGACACTAATCATCTATTCCAAACCAGAAAAGTATAGCACACAAAGGATAAATAAACCACTTTACAACAATCATACAACCAAGAATTAATAATGACGGATATGTTTGTTATGTGTCTACTGTATCCTCGCCAATATAAAATGGTTTTACATTTTGATAATTTCCGCTTTAACAGTAACACGACGGATGGCACCAGTGGAGTAGCATGGACTGTGTACATTTCTGGGGCATCTGAGTTCATCCCCTCCTTTAGGGGGAGGGGGGATTGTTCCATCTTTGGTTTTGTAGTCCATTATTGTTTGTCTTTCTGACCTTTTTTGTGGTCATTGTGTTATCGGTTTTTCGATTAATGGCTCCCCCCCCTATTCCTTAAATGTTCATGTGTGGGAGAAACTGAATTACAAAACTTTACAGCAACATTAAGAGATGACTACAACTTTCTCGTTATCTCTCAGTAGATATGGTATTCCAGAGCTTGTAGTTCCTATCTAACAGGCTGCCACCGCCCATAGTTGTCAGTCGCTCTGTTTTTAAACATTCAAGGCTCTTGTCTTCTCTATCAAATACAAAAAAATGTACTAATATATGGTACCTACAAACAGTTTTAAAATTTTTCAATTGCCATATGCAACCTATGACACCATATTCAACTTGTTGAAGGTCATCATGATTTGGTAGAAGTAGTAGAAGTATCAGGATTCCCTTGGTAGGTATGTGGTTGCTCCTAACGAATAACCATGTTCCTAGTGGTTAAGTTGAAGTCATCACTTCCAACGTTTTTCCGTCGCCATCATGACTTATGTAACCATTACCGAATTCCTGAGTTACGACGGGTACCACTAGTGGAGCAGGGACTGCTTACTCTTCCGGTGTGTCCGAGTTTACCCCTGTTTCTAATAGGGTTCATTTTGCTCGATTTTTAGTTTTCTATGCAGTGGTTTGTCAACCATTGTTGATAATCTAGATTTACACGATCTGAAAATCCATGTGCTTCATATGTGTGTATTGTTACACTATATTACCTATAACTCTGTTATCTATACATATATTTTATTCTGGTTCTCGTCTCACTGGAACTACTACTGGTAGTTTGTTAAATACTACTTATAAATCTGGCATTATCGTATTATGATTATGTGTCTTATTTGTGTTATGTTCTATTTAGGGAGAAATAAATCGGTATTTTGCCACAAAAAAACTATTCAAATAAAAATATTTCTTCTTTGACACTTTATTTGTAAACAAATCATGATATATAATTATTAATAGACATGTCAGCATAGTATAAATGTTTAATTCTTGAAGACCATTTTGACACCACGTATTCAGTAATTGAAGTACAAAAAATTTATGTTTTAACACGCTACTATTCTGATGTTATTTTTTTTATTGTAAATTTGAACGAGTTGCTGAAATATTGTTGAAATGTTATATATGTAAAACAACAAGACTGTATTACCATAGGATCTGTCATCGCTGTAGATAAATCATACACTGTTTCAGCCTTATGGTTGTTTTAACACAATGTTCAACAAATATTTTAGTTATGTCGTGATGGTCATATGTTATGGTGGAGGAAACCGGCGAAATCCACCCACCTATCACAAGTCACTGGCAAACTTTAACACATATAAGTGTATGACACTTTGTCACGGACGGCAGTCGAACTCACAACTTAAGTGGTAATAGGCACATATTGTATTTGTAATTCTTAATCCAACTACCATACAATCAAGATCAAGAAGAGCATCATACAAAGTTTCATAAATATATACTGCCGTAAATCATTGCGTCCTTGACGACGACATCTAACAAATGAAGATAATCACACACACTCAACAAACAAAGGTACAAACTCCACACAATACTTGCAGTAAAAACGGTGTTCACACATGTGTATCTAAAATTAACAAGTTCTTATAAGGATTTTTGGTTATGTAAGTTTAATGTATCACCAACAATCATCTAATTTATCTCACCAGATACACTCATGTTATGTTTGTATTCGTTATGTTACCATTTATTAGGAGTTGTTACTGCTCCCCTTTATGTGATGTTTATATATCACAGTGAGTATTGTATTCTTGAACATACATTGTGTATTTAGGAATATATCAATTTGGTATCGCCAAAATATGTTCACGGAAACTAATCATCTATTCCAAACCAGAAAAGTATAGCACACAAAGGATAAATAAACCACTTTACAACAATCATACAACCAAGAATTAATAATGACGGATATGTTTGTTATGTGTCTACTGTATCCTCGCCAATATAAAATGGTTTTACATTTAGATAATTTCCGCTTTAACAGTAACACGACGGATGGCACCAGTGGAGTAGCATGGACTGTGTACATTTCTGGGGCATCTGAGTTCATCCCCTCCTTTAGGGGAGGGGGGATTGTTCAATCTTTGGTTTTGTAGTCCATTATTGTTTGTCTTTCTGTCCTTTTTTGTGGTCATTGTGTTATCGATTTTTCGATTAATGGCTCCCCCTCCACTCCCCTTCATATCTTCAATTTTTTTCTAATGTCTCTCGAAGTGTCGCCGTGATCAGTTACTGGAACAGAATATTTAAAACCGTTCCGGTACGTTTTTGTACATTTTCGTGTTGCATTATACGGGGAAAGGGGTGACATGACGAATTTGGACTGAAACCTTTTATGTAGACGATTATTCATAGTGATAAGGAATTGATCAAGCATTTCATTCAATTACCATTTCCTTCATCCTAAATACTTTCATTACCGACATTGTCGCCAATTTACTTCATAATAAAAGGAAGAAATACGTTTAATTGATTTCACCAATATGAACTATTTTACACGCATGAACTCAGTACGTAGTGGGTCGTGTATTCTGCTAAAGTTCATCTGACAGTTGCAGCAAAGATAAAGAATAATTACTAATACAACTTTTAGTGGATTGTAGTAGTCCAATTGGTGTAGAAATACGACGGTTAACATCTAATGTAATGAGGGATACCAATTATTTGGAAATAATATTTTTAATTTTTTTTAATCTGTGTAATAAATCAAACAAATATCATTTATAGCTCTATTAAAAATCAATTACTTTAGTTGTTCCTTCTCTTTGATTTAGATCAGATGCTTGTGAAGAAGAAAAAATATAAGGCACCCATTTATCCATCTGATAACAAAATAGATGTGTATTGTATCTTTCATTAGTGTATCGCCAACGAAAAAAACAGAAAAAAACAACAAACATCAAATTTTTAATAGATTGCTCATTTATTAAAGAAATGTGCTAAGTTCAGAGATAAACATGGAATAACAATCCCGATAGACAAGATAAATTCAGATGCAAGGAGCGGAGATAAACATTGAGTAACACGACGGGTACCACATGTAGAGCAGGAATTACTTTTATCTTCCGGAGCATCTGGGTGCACCCCCGGTTTATAGTGAGGTTCGTGCTGTCCGATCTTTAGTTTTCTGAGTATTGATTTGTAGATCGTTGTTGAGGGTCGGTTCAGAACTAAACATTACGACAAAAGAGGTTTTTGGCGGGGTTCGTGTTGCTTGATCTTTAGTTTTCTGTGTAATGTTTCTAGATCGTTGTTTGTCCGTTTGTCCTATTTCTTTTAGCCATTCTTCGATTAAGGCTTCTGATTACCCCTTTAGTATCTTCAAACTTTTCTTGTCCTTTTGTCATTTTTCTTTTGGCCATTGTGTTGTCTGTCCTTCCTTCATTGACTTACAGCTTTTGAATACCCCTTTGGTATCTTCGAACTTGTTTTGGAAAACTATCCCGATAGACAATATGAAATAAAATGGTAAGCGTGGGATTAAATAAAAAAACAAGATTACCACACCATAAGAACAGGAATTCAAAATTCAATAGGAAAATAGTACTTTGTAGAAACGGAGAAAACATATACACATTGAGTTATACTCCTATTAGACTAGATGAATCAAATACTAAATTCAAATCGTGGTCCTGAGAGACAATATAAAGTAAATGGCTAAGTTCAAAAAGTCACGCCAAAATTGAAAACTCCAATCAAAATCTTGATGAGCTAGGATCATCCACAGTGACATCATATGTGATCCAGTGGCCTTGGTATGACTTTTCAGACAAGGTTGAGCAAGATGATATCAACGGGTTAAAATACAATAAGCTAATACAGCAAGTACGAGGATGAAAATCGAATAACAATCCAGATTTTAAAAAAGATAAAATAGAATATAGAGAAGAAGATCAACAGACAAGATCAAACACAAACTACCTACTTAAATCCATATTATATTTTTATTACCATTTTATGCCACTGTCATTTCTACTTCATCACACGGTGAAGTACCATGTACTGTTAAATGACTATATTATGATAATATGTATCAAAGCTTTTACATATTGATACAATATCACACTAATGTTGTTCAAATACTTGTTCAAATGTTAATTAGGAACGAGATTTGTGATTTACTTTTCGGCTTTGAAGTTAGAAGTAGACAATTTTAAATCGACATTTGTAGCATTCAGAGATTAAAGATATAAATCATGCAAAATTAAAAAATATATGGTGTCATATACCGGATAAATATTGCTATTAAATACTCTCCGTCGTCATTTAATGGTCATTTATCAAAGGAAATAAAGAGAGTCTGATTGTGTTTATCTTAACAAATATCAAGACATCTCGTCCATGAAATGAGACATAATAAAACTTTACGGTCGTTACAAGCTACATCAAAAAGTTACATTAGCATTTCCATAAAAAGAATACTTAACCTCCTAGATTTTTAAAAGCCCAAGCAAAAAAAAAAGAGCTAAAGCATATATCAGCAGCATATTGCTTTCTAAACCTTCGATTCAACTGAATTGCTTCATACTAGTAGAGCAGGAACTGCTTACCTTTCCGCAGCACTTAAGTTTACCCCCGGTTTTTAGTTGGGTTTGTGTTATTCGATCTTTAGTTTTATGTGTATGCTTTGTACTTTTGTCCTTTTTTATTTTGGCCATTGTGTTGTCTGTCCTTCTTCAATGGTTATATATTCTAGAAAAGTCACTTCTTCACAGGATTTTTTTCTACTTACATGACACCCGTGGTGATTGTCTTGTTTCTTTTTTTGTCAGTATTCGATTACTTTGATCATGATAACTGTACCTTAAAGTATGGTGTATTGTTAACTTGGTAATTCTCGTGCAAGATTGTTATTATGGGGTTTTTGCTGTGACAAATGGACACTTGATATCTGACTGTTTCATGTCAATCTATTTTTAACTATAGTTTGCAATAAATCACATCACATTAATGTTTGTTTATATATAACAGAATAAAATGGTTATTATTTTGTTTAACATGATCATGGCACCAGTCTTTTATCTTTTCTTTTCTTTTGATTAAATTATGTTAATGTTTTTTACACACAATAAAAGTAAATAATGCAAATTATTTTTTTCATATCTCAACTATATAGAGGATTAAGAAATGTAAGATATGAAAATTCAGGTTGACTTCCTACACACAAACTCCATGGCACAGTAGAAAATATATTACATCTGAAGCACGTTTTTTTTTTAGATTATTGTTGTCCAAGCTTTTGCCTCGTTTTGTTTGTTTTATTTTGCTTTGCGTTGTTTCGTCTGTTTGTTTGTTTTCTAATGTGCTTATAATATTGTTTTTGATCAATATTGCGTCGTCATTTTTAAGCTTTGTGTTTCTATTTTGTCTGACCATAATGCTATATATGAAGGGTCAACCTTATATTACTTAATAAAAGCGTAGATATAAAATTTAATGTGCAAGACGCTCAATATCGAAATATTGGAAGGCCAAATGATTTAAAAGGTGTTTTGGGGCAATTTTGGTTTACTGTGGGGGTATCTTCTTTTGTCCTGGTCAATATAATTCAATTTCCTAGAAGTCGTAAAAATGAATACTGATCATTATTCTTAATACAATATAGGTATCTAATTTAATGAGCAAATAATTTAAAGGTGTTTGGAAACAAGAAGACCAGAGCATTAACGTTATAGGCCAAAGATACCTATATGCGAAAGACGTGAACCTTAGCTTTCAAAATAATTACATTATGTAGTATTCAGTAATTCGGTAAAGGACTATGAATGCATTATAACCCTGTAGATATTACATACTAATGTGTTCTGTATTATTGTGTAAAACTGTTGGTAATTGGTAATTAGAAGCCGAGAATAGAAGGACTGACAATACAATAGCCTAAAAACGGGAAAACAGATAAGTAATGTTCTGTATTGTCATTTGAGATAGGTAATTTGTTAAAAAAAAAATGGTGATTTATGATTTATGATGTTTTTATGTATTCCCCTTTAAAGTTATATTTTGACATATAATTTACGTAGAATCAAACAAAATACGCTTTACACAATAATACAGAACACATTAATATGTAATATAATACAGGGTTATAATGTATTCATTGTCTTTTTAAAATGTTTCATATCATTGTCATTAATCTTGTCGATTGTGTAAGGGTTATGAAATATTTTTATCATGATCATTATACGATATAATATTGCTAATGAAATCTTATTTAGAGTGTACGATGTATTTCTGGAGTAACGATCGTCATGTACGCTCATAGTAAAAAATGCAAAATAAAAAATATAACACTGTCAGAACAAATCCACAATCCAATCTTAAAATCGTAGAAACAAACACAACTCGAAACACATAACACATAAGGGTAATAACAAAATTACCGAACTCCGAACAATCTTACAAAGGGAAAGTCAAAACTCATAATTATATAAACAGACAAAATCAGTCAACAACCGGAAAACTGTGAAAACCGTAATGACCCTGACTTGGTATAGGCATTTCTAAAGAAATGGTGGGTTGAATCAGATTTTAAGGCGCCAAACCTCCCGCTCTCATTACGGTTCAAAGGTTCCGGCTGTCACTGTAACAGTATTTAAATACAGGAACAAAATAGGTAAAATAGTTGTCAAAGCAGTACCATATTCGGTGACGTAAATGTCAAAAATATTTTTACGTCACACATTGACAAAAAAAATTATCCTTGACATTTTTAACTTCTTTATCTTTATACATTTTCACTATATGAAAATGCATCGCTTATAATTTTTTCTGTAGAGACGGAATATATTTCGACAAGATATTGGTATCGGAATATAAACTTTTTAAGAGATCGAATAAGGCGAATCTTTTTATAGCCCTGGTCCAGTAACCTGTTTCTCAGATGAAGATGACGCTTCAGGAAATCAGAATAATTGCTACTGGCCCTTGCATAGCGAATCAATTGCGAGATGTAAACACCATGTGCAGGAGAAGCTGGTATATTGCTGCACATGTTTGGAAAATTTATGATTTTAAAATTGAAGTCGTCCCGCTTATCATAAATTTTAGTACTGAGTTGACCACTGTCGTTAAATTCGAGGTATAAGTCCAAAAATGATGCGGATGAAGCTGTATCGGTGGTCTCTTTAACTTCCAGCTCTGGAGGATATATCAATGGAAGAAATTCTGCAAATCTAGAATTATTGATAGATAAAACGTCATCAATATACCTGTATGTGAAATTAAAGGCTCTAGCCTCATGAATCTTCTTATCTTTTACAAGCTTTTGAAGAAACTCCGACTCATATGAGTATAAAAATAAATCGGCTAGAAGAGGGGCACAATTCGTACCCATTGGTATGCCAACGACCTGCTGAAACAGTGTCCCTCCAAAGGAGACAAATATGTTATCGATGAGGAACTCCAGCATACTAATCACTTGTTGCTCGGAGTAGCATGTTTTACCTTTATGAATTTTGTTTGAAAAAAATGTGGAATTGTAGCCTAACACAACAAATTTTGAGCCATAGTTTCTATGACTAAAAGCTTTATAAATTGTTTCTTTTAAGCGGGTTTTAATTTGTCATGCGGTAGGGTGGTATATAGAGTTAAAAAATCAAAAGTTTTGATGGAGGATACCTGAGAGAAAGATCTTGATTTCAGGTTATCCAAAAGATCTTTAGAGTTTTTCAAAATCCACATGTGATTTATGCCACTACGCCTACATAACCGCTCATTTCCTTTTTTTTGGAACGAGCACTTCAATAAACAATGGCGGAGTTAAACTATTGTTATTCTCCATCCCTCGTAGTGACATGATTCGGTCATGCATGGATTCCACATGTGAGTAAACTTCCAACCCTGACATATAACTGGGTGAGCAGCCTTGTTATAAAGAACGCTCTAATCTTGAACTTTATAAATAATATATTTAATCTTCGTAGCACAACAATTGTCATGCGTATAATATTAGTTCTATTAAAGAGAGCTGATGGAATCGACCATCATTTACATTTTAGATAATACACACACAAGACCATCATAAGCCATAATAGGGGAGCAATAGTCAATTATAAACTGCATAGTTTATATACATGTAAAGTTGAACATGATTTACCATATCAATGATCTCGTCAATATTGTGGGGATCGGAAATCGAATAGTGTCGCCAATGTAGAACATAGTGTACAATAGATACCATGTAGGCTTTTCTTAACACAAGTAAGCGAAATCACTGAACAATTTGAAAGTAAAGTTGACAAGAAAGCACTGGGGTAAAGCTGATGACCGTAATTACGGTCATCCCAAGATGGCGGGCGTGGAATCAGGTAAAAATCTTTTTTGTCGATTAAATTGTTTCTATATTGTATTTTAAATGAAACATGCTTCTGCTTCTCCCTCTAGGTAGTCGCCATCAATAGGTTGATGATCCTACTACTTTGGATCTGCGCAGGACAAAGATAAATAAAAAATTTGAAAATACAATATTTACAGGTGCAAGTAAAAACAGACTTTATCACTTATTCCAGCTGGCTGATGAGGACCTTGAAGGTTTCAAGGCTCCCTGCAGTGGCAACGTTGGCGGGCAGTGAATTCCATTCCCGTATAGTCCTCGGATAAAAAGATTCTCTCCTCAAGGTTGTTGAGCTTGCTTGAATTTGGACAGATCTATCATGCATGTTCCTAGATAAGCGCTTGGGTGGTATAAGCTTGATTGTTGGATCTATTTTAACTAGGTTGTTGCTGATCTTGTATAGCAACGCTTAGCCTTGCTTGTCTTCTACGGGCTTCTAATGATGTCCACTGTAGTTGATGTAACATTTCTGTAACAGACGAGGTGTTATGATATCTGTTTCTTGCATATCTTGCTGCCCGTCTTTCTACCATTTCAAGGCTATGCCTGTTATTTTGTTGATAAGGATCCCATGTAGTACATGCGTATTCCATCGTAGGTCTTACTAGTGCCTTGTATGCGTTATCTTTTACTTTTGGATTACTGATGTTAATGTTTCATTTGAGGAAAATAAGGGTAATAACAAAATTACCGAACTCCGAACAATCTAACAAAGGGAAAGTCAAAACTCATAAGTATATAAACAGACAAAATCAGTCCACAACCGGAAAACTGTGAAAACCGTAATGTCCCTGACTTGAGGAAGCTCGGTGCTGCTGTTTGCTCGTTTGCATATATTTGCAATGTGGACATTCCATCTCAAATCTGATGATATTGTTACTCCTAGATATTTTGCGGATGTAACCTGTTCTTGTTGGTGTCCACGCAACATGTAGTCTCTCTTAATGATGTTTCTCTTCCTCGATACTGTGAGGACGTTACACTTTTCAGGGTGGAAACTCATCATCCATGCCTGCTCCCAGCTTGCTAATTTGTCCATGTCTTCTTGCAGATGTACTGTGTCAACGTCTGATGTTATCGTTAAGTACATGATTGTATCATTTGCGAATAGCTTTACAGTTAATCGTATGTTGTCTGGCATATCATTTATGTAGTAAAGGAATAGGCTTGGTCCGAGTACTTATACCTGTGGGACTCCTGACTGTACGCTAATATATTCTGATGTTACTCCCTCTACTACTACAGACTGTTTCCTATCCTTTAGGAAATTCTGGATCCAGGTGTTAGTCTTTCCTCTGATCCCGTAATGGTCTAGCTTATGTACCAATAGGCAATGGCTGACTTTATCAAATGCCTTGCTGAAATCCATTATAAGACAATCTATTTGTTTTCCACTGTCCATGTTTTTGGTGATGTCGTCTACGAATTCTACCATCCGAGTGTCACATGATAGACCCTTGCGAAAACCATGCTGTAGTGGGTTCAGGATGTTATTTCTATCCGCATGTGCCATGATGTTGTTACTTGTTACAACATGCTCCATTAGCTTACATGCAATACAGGTCAAGGACACTGGCCTGTAGTTAATCGCTTCAAATGTCTTCCCCTTTTTGTATATTGGACATACATGTGCTGTACGCCATATAGATGGAACTTCTCCTGACTGATATGATTTGTTAAATATCAGTGTTAGAATCGGTGATATTTCTATGGCAAGTTCTTTTAGCACTCGAGGTCCTGCTGCTTTGTGAGGATTTAGATTAGCCAGCAGTTTGGTTATGCCGTTTTCCGTGAAAACTATGTCAGGCATTGTTGGAAAGTTGCCTTGCATCTCACATCGAGTCCTAAATTCTTGATCTATGATTTCTGTCTTTTCAGAAAAAAGCCTTTTGGAACTGATTATTTAGGATGTTTGCTTTTTCTTCTGATTGTGAATGGAGCACTCCATTGGACTTGAGTGGAGGTATGGTGTTTCCATCCGACTTCTTGTGTTTGATGAAAGTCCAGAAGCGTTTCATACTATTCCTGTTTGTGTCTTCTTGCTTGTTTATTTTTGGGGTGACAATGTCTTCAATATAGCTCCAGTATGCCTTCCGTAACTGCCTTTGTGTCTCCTGTTTTAATGTTTTATATTTCTTGGCATCTCGTTGGTTTCCAGATTTCTTCTTACGCCTGTACCATCAGTCCCGTGTTCTTATTAGACGTCTCAAATCACTGTTTATCCACGGGCACCCATCCTTTTGCCTCGCTTTCTTTTGAAGGTATGTTTTTCTGTATACTTTCTTGTAATTTGGTTTGGAATATATTCCACA
Organism: Bathymodiolus brooksi; assembly: GCA_963680875.1. Taxonomy (NCBI): domain Eukaryota; kingdom Metazoa; phylum Mollusca; class Bivalvia; order Mytilida; family Modiolidae; genus Bathymodiolus; species Bathymodiolus brooksi. The sequence continues at coordinate 69,336,079 of OY804577.1, read as the reverse complement.
TACTTTCAACAGACTGATTTTCTTCGTCCATTTTTGTAATACACTGATGTATATTGTGAAGGTCTTGCTTTGCATTATCCCATTTTGCCTCCCGATACAATGGTATAGTACGTGGTTTTTGGCGGTGTTTAACTGGTAATATATTTACTTCTGTGAAGACTATGTCATGGTCTGATACTCCTGGGATAATTTCGGTTCTCCTGAAGCTGGCTGGATAGTTGGTGACTATGAGGTCCAGAATATTTGATCCTCTAGTTGGTTCCTCAACAATCTGACATAGACCATGGTCATTTAGTATGTCAGTAAACAAGTGATGGATTCCAGGATACTGTGTATTTGGTCTTAAACTGTTTTCTTTCCAATTCCATCAAGGTAGGTTGAAATCTCCTGCTCCAATGATAAATGCATTATTGATTCTGGCGGCTCGCTCCATGCTGGTTCCAAATTCTTGTATGCTTGCCTCATTATTAGTTTTGGGGTTGTAATAGCATGAGAGGTATACTGCTTTGTGACCAACCAGATCTAATTTACACCATACTATCTCGCAATCTGTATATAGTTCTGGCACAGCTGTCGCAATATACGTATCCTTTACTGCTATAAACACTCCTCCACCTAAGAGGTTTTGGTCATTTCGGAACACATTGTAACCACTTGGGAATATCTGCGAATCCTTAATGCCATGATCGAGCCAAGTCTCAGTACCAAATATTACATCCGGTTTTGTACTATCAATCAGGTTTTCTAATCGGTGTTGTTTAGTCTTGACTGATTGAAAATTAACATTGAGTACCCGGAGATGTTCATCAGCTTTGTTGGTCCTTTTAGATGGTTTAGTTTGTCGTCGAGGTGTTGATGCATGGATTGGTGTCGGTGGGATCGATGGTGTTGGACTATCTAGTGGCACAAGTGGGTCATACGATAATACACTAAACTGGTTTGAAGTGCTGAATACCTTTGAGAAACAGAATTTGGGAAGCCACAGGCAAGACAATCCCATGCTATTGCGGAGTTATTTACATGCTCTTGGTATAGAGTTGACCGCATTGACTGGCATGTGGCATGATACCATTGGTTGCACGTATCACAAACTATACCTCTTTCCTCCCAAGTGACAGGTTGGTCACATGTACTGGGTTTGGATTGATGTCATTCGAGATGGTTATCAGGAACATCATAAGGTTGATACACAATGATGCACTCTTGCTGTTTTTATGCATTTTTGTTGGACGCATTGGTGTTCTTCGGATGTTTAATCTTTCATAATTCAATGATTTGTTTACAATAACAGTCTTTTCAGGTTCTGTGTTTTCCTTAATACTGGCAATTTTAGTAAGCAGGACGATGACGAGAAAGATACCTTTACTGACCATGATGATACGGATATATGTCTCCTCTTCTTGCTCCCCAACTCTGATAGGATAAACCCACCTAAACAGTTGGAGAACAGTCGTCGACCTTCTCCGTTTTCTCAACCAGATTGTTCCATCTCGTCTTTGTTTACATATGTTACGCTTACTTCCGGTTTTCGGCGCACTCTGTTCTTATCCTTAGTCAGCAAATGGTGGTGCTGTGTAAATTTGGAATAAGTGATAAAAACTGTTGAAAACGCTCGGAATCTAAAGATCAAGAATGCCAAGAAGATAAATTGGGACGTTACTTACACCAATACTATCTAAAATGTCGAAAAACTGTCAAAATTTGTAGTAATATCAGGACGGGAAAATGTTGCGCCTTGACGTTAACGCATGCTCACACCCATTAGTACGATAGTAATCTATGAACTTTCCACAAGGAAATCACAAATTACGACTGAAAAATGTATATGAAAGAGAAAATCTGATTTAAAAAAATCGCTAAGATGACCGTAACTGATCCTTCATCGGCGGTGCAATTACGGTCATTTCAGTTGTCAGTTACGGTCATCTTAGAGATTTTTTAAAATCGGATTTTCTCTTTCATATACATTTTTCAGTCGTAATTTGTGATAAGTTCATAGATTACTATCCTACCAATGCATGTGCCATTTAAAATACATTATAGAAACAATTTAATCGACAAAAAAAATTCTTACCCGATTCCACGTCCGCCATCTTGGGATGACCGTAATTACAGTTACGGTCCGATCAGCTTTACCCCAGTGAAGAAAGGTCCATACCTGGCCCAGTACAAAGGTTTCGTTTTTATCATCCAAAACGGAACCCTATTGAAAAAAATGTTTTCAAAATCTTGTTTTTGACGGTCCTGTACAAACTTTGCGTTTTGTATAGATCGGAAATCAATGATTAACCATTAACATCTTAACATATATCTTGTGTACAGAAATTGCAATAATGATTTAACAGATAAATTGATGACCAGTTGCGCGCTAAACCTTCAGGCGAGTTTTCATACCAGTGACAATCCAAAAATGGAGTCACCGTAGATAATATCATCATGTGTGGCTCTGGTACAATAGCAATTTTAGCAGAAGTATTGTCCATTTAAATTTAGTCAAAGATTCTTATCTGAAACGCAACTGATATTAATGACTGGAAAATTGCTTTTGACTACTGAATAACTCCTACTAAAAATTCAAATTTTACAATAAAAAAAGATAAATTATGAAGAAAAGATTCTCCCATGAAATAGGTTCCCTTTGATAAATGTATTCGCCAATATGCAATAAAAATTATATAGAGATGTTTTATATCTTTCTGAAAATATTCTGAATGGAACGGATATATAATTTTAAAGTTGTTACAAAGAATTTATGCTATGCATTCATACACAAACTTTATATATCGTTTTAAACTCGACAAATTGCTATAAATAATGACATTGGAGATACCGTATCGGCATATTATAAAAATTGTTCCGTAATAAAAAAAAAAGTGACACTTGTGTAAACGTCACTAGCACGTGCTACGTCTGATCCAATCATATTAATTTCAAACACCTGCTCTCGTGGATACCAAACAGTCTTTTATTTGGGCATCAGAAACTTCTTTTTTCTTTTATCTAAAAAGCAATACTTAAAATGATCATGATATTTCATTCATGCAAAAGTTTCTGGTCGCACATCCCCAATAATGAAATCATTTCAGAAAGCTATTGTCATATTTAATTAATGATCTTCATTAGGACATCAAAGTAAAAATATTTTATTAAATTCATGTTTATCTTCTATATCAGAGCATGTCGTCTGCTAATTAATCAAAGATTCATTGTCTGGAAATTAAACAATACTAATGTTGATTGGAAAAATACGGCCACAGTATTAAATTGCGTGAGCGCGATATGGCAAGATGAAGAAGACAGACCGCCGATTTCGATATTTTGGGCTAGCCCGTGCTTCGCAGGTGACAGCGAAAGCTACAATCCTCTATGGAACTTAGAGAGATCTACAGGACACGTTCCCCATACGATCGCAAACATTTACTATCCCGAACTCTCTGGTTATTTCAAAGAGTCCAAACCAAGTTCCGAATCGGTACCGATTCAGGAACCGACCCATCTGGTATGCAAAGAAGGCCCCCGTTTACGAACATGAAAATACAAATCCCTGTGGTACCACAGGAGAAAATAATCAAAATATGAGCTCACGTAAAATGTGGGGACCGACGTGTCCCGTCTTCATCTTGCCATATCCCGCCAAATGAGTGGGGTAAGCCCCACTCACCGCCACGCAATCACCCTGTTTTAGTTTAACGTTAGTGAAGAGTCAACATCATCCTCCTTGTGTTCGATTCGATTTAAGCTTGAATTGGAGGGAAAAAGAAGAGAACCTCCAGAGGAAATAAAACGTTCGAGGGCACCCTGAATATTGTTTAGATAGATTTATGTTCCTGAATTGGACAGATATGTGCCGTCGTTACGATAAAGATTTACTTCTCTGGCACGAAGGTTACAGTGCCTTATGGCGCACCCTCCTATACTTATTACTTGGTTTCTTACCAATAGGTTCACTCGTTTACGAGTTTTTTCCATAGATTTACCATTGTTGGCATTGTGCCAGTATCGTCTTTGCAATATATCGGACCATACAATAAGAGTATTTGGCATTAAGGCGTGTATACGAAGAATATCGCATATTATATTTTCTGCTAGTTGCCAGCTTTTAACAGTGCCAAGATCGTTTGACCCAAGCTGTATAACAACAAATTTCGGAGGAGGATGTCTTCTTAAAAGAAACTCAATCTTTGGAATTAATTCCTTCCAAACCATACCCCTTTTCCCGAACCAAAATCCTTGAAAACCTACATTATGGAGACCAAGATGACGTCCCCCTTGTCTTGAAGCCACTTCTTTACCAGCCCAATATACTATACTCGATCCCAATATCCAAATAGAGCGGGAACCTATAATATAAATGAATCGTGCGAGATATTTAATAAATAATTCAGATATCTAATAGTATGTATTTCATATAAGCATCGAACGTCCAACGCCCCCATTTTTTTTATTACGTCGTCATGAATACCAAAACGTTTAGCCTCTGTTGCGGCCCCGATTCTGAAAGAATGTGGCCGAAAATGTCCTTTTACTTCACAAAATGATAAGGCCCTTTGTAAGACGAATGAAAATTGATATCGCGTTAGATCCGATCCGTCAAAGTGCAAATAAAAATTAGAGTCGAGTGCATGTTGTCGGACTTCCAAATAACCCTTAAGAAGGTGTACCGGACATTTATGCATTGTACTTATACCAGAAATGTAAGTAGTAATGGTACTGGCTGACAAACCTGTGTGAGACATGTATGCAATATAGAATAACAAATCATATAGAGGGGCGGGCCAAGTATCTTGTAAATTATACAATTTGCGAAATGATTGAAAAGATTCGACTGCCGTTTTGTATGTTTTCCACGTAGAATCTGCCATTGAAGCTTTCACCAATGAATCAATTTCAGTTGTTAAAGTTTCCAGAGATGGTCTGGTATTTCGGTGCCTCGCTGGTCTGCCTCTGGACAAAGGTTCCGGAAACGCTGCCAATCACAACGAGATAGAGCATCAGCAATTTTATTTGAAATTCCAGAAATATGTAAAGCTTTGGTCATAATATTATATTGTAAGGTTGACAAAACAAGATGCCTTACAAGGGACATAACTCTAACAGATTTTGAAGACTTTTTATTGATAATGTGAACCACAGATTGGTTGTCTATGTTAAAAATAACTTTCTTGTTTTTTAACTGTTCCCCCCAGATACACAGTGCAACAACAACCGGAAATAACTCGAGAAATGTAATGTCCTTAAGAATGCCCATTTCTTCCCATTCTTTTGGCCAACATTTTTGCGCCCATTTTCCTTGAAAATAAATACCAAACCCTCTGTTTTAACCACCAGCGCTGTCGGTGAACAATTTTAGGGTTTCATTTGAAGCCCATGCATTATCAGTGATAACGGTTACCCCATTATATTCTGACAAAAAGGTTAACCAGACTTTAATATCTTCTCGCATTGATTTTGAAACGCGAATTCTGTGATGAGGTTTTCTTATGTTACATGTCGCATCAATAAGCGTCCTGCAAAACGCCCTACCCGACTACACGACCTGACACGCGAAATTAAGTAACCCTATTAAGGATTGTAATTGTCGTAAGGTGACCCTTTTGGACTGGACGAATATTTCGAGAGTATGCTTCAATTCAACGAGTTTTTCGCTTGGCAGCCGCAGTTCCATCGCTAACGTGTCGAACTCAATGCCTAGGAATGTTAAGATTTCTGTCGGCTCTACAGTTTTATCTTCGGCTACAGGAACCCCCCATAATTTACATATATCCCGAAAAGTTGTTAATGTGAATTGACATTTCGGGCTATCGGCTTCTGCGCCAAAGAGGAAATCATCCAAATAGTGCAAAATATCTTTATTACCAGTATTTTGATCCGTAAACCAGTGTAATGCTGTTGAAATTTTTTCGAAGAGTGAGCAACTTATCGAAGCACCAAATAGGAGGCATTTGTCAAAGTAGAATTTGTTATCGAAAGAAAAACCTAGTTGGTCGAAGTCAGATGGGGAGACTCTGAATAATCGAAATGCACTCTTAATGTCAGTTTTTGCCAACATCCCCCCTTTACCTATTCTGTTGATCATGTCTATGGCATCGTCAATGCTTGAATATCTTACGGTGCAAAACTCTGGATCAATGAATTCATTGACCGAATTCTGGGTTGGGTATGAAAGATTATGGATCAGTCGAAAATCGCCGTTCCTCTTTCTTACGAGAAAAATTGGAGATACCCTAAAGGTAGGCATCGGAGGTGGTCGGTAAAAAGTGTAACCCGAACCGTAAATTGACGGAAATGTCCCGAACCGGAAATCTTTTATTGTTGATATCTTCTTTAATTTTACGATGTTTTTCAAAAACTTTTTCATTTATTGTGTATTTTTATATACTTGAAACACATAGATTATAATAAGATGTCGAAATGTATTGAAAAAGTTGAAAGGTGCAGTTTTCTGATTTCAAGGTCGGTAAAATGTGTAACCCGAACCGGAAATCTTTTATTGTTGATATCTTCTTTAATTTTACGATGTTTTGCAAAAACTTTTTCATTTATTGTGTATTTTTATATACTTGAAACACATAGATTATAATAAGATGTCGAAATATATTCAAAAAGTTGAAAGGTGCAGTTTTCTGATTCAAGGTCGGTAAAATGTGTAACCCGAACCACAAAGGTAGATAACTCTGTTCTTCCCGAACCGGAAATCTTTTCTTTTATTACGAGATTTTTATTGGAAAACCGTGTATTTTTACACTTAAAACGTATAAATCATAATAATTTCTATTAATGCATATTTTTTTTTACCTTAATGGAATTTAATAAATTTAAATGAACTTGCAATGGATAGAAAATGGTGAAATAACTCATATATACTTTATGATGCTTTTATTTGTAATCAAATATCAAATATCAAATCAAATAAGTTTTATTTAAAGTCGAAATATCTAAAACACATAACATAAGCTCTAGTGAGCTTTTGAATCGACTATTACATAAAAAGCACATACAAGTATAAAATAACTTTACAAGTACATATTACATGACATCACAAAGCAAAAAAAAAAACAAACAAAAAACATGCATGCATAGACATTAGTATGAAACATAAGCTCATGTATACAATAAGGAATTGAATTCATGTCAAACAAATACATGGTATTCTAGTATATTACTAATATTAAATAAGATGAATATATCAAATGTTAATGTCTATGTAGGCACTCTATGTAACAATGTGAAAAAAAAATTATGTGATAGTTTTCTTAGTTATTGGTATAATTTAAAAAAAAATGCATAAATGAAGACAAAAAGGAAAAATCTGTACATATTTTACATTCAAGGAACATTTTATTAGAGAAAAATATACATTTCATAATGATTTCAAAGTAAGAGGCAATTTGTAAAATCAGAATTAGTGCACATCCTCTTATGATTGAAATTGGTAGATATAAAAACTTGGAAACCGAAGAACGATTATGTAAACTGTGCATAACACAAAAAATTGAGGATGAATATCATTTTTTAATCGATTGCCCCATATATAATAATAGTAGAAAGATTTGTTATCAGAAAATTTCAGAATTATGTTCTAATTTCAATAATATGTTAGATAAATCAAAATTCTATTATTTATTTACCAATGAAGATCTTTCAATAATCAATATTTTTGGAAACTGTATAGAGTGCCTTGAGACAAGAAAACTGAAACAGGGTTTATGATACTGAAATATTTTTTCTCTTTCTGTTTATATTATTAATTATTTGTTAAGGCTCTGAATCCAACAAGAAACACTGTATTTATATATATATGTATAATTGCCTCCAATGACAATAATCAATGTATGCAATTTGTTTGCCCCTATTGTGGGCCCATTGATTGGAATAATAAATATTCTTATTCTTATTCTATATAGTTGAAATAATAAAATATAGTATATTAAAAATTCAGTTTGAAATAGTATATGGCTTCGTTCTTCCTTTCAAGACATTTTTATCAAAACAATGAAACCATCTAGATATGCATTTAATTAGTAATCACCTTAATTAATACAAAATAATATGCATATAGACTATTAATCATCGTACTAAACGCAAGTTCAAGACAATATAATTTGACACGGAAAAAAAAATTATAATAACAAGACATGTTAGTTTTTGTATATTATTGGACACTTATAAAAAGGTTGATATTCTTATTTTTGTTAAATTGTATTAAATTTCCATCATTACTTTACAAACTGATTTTTATGGTCAAAATATTTCATTTTTATTTAAAGTCAGACAATTAGTTCAGCCATGATAATTTTCTTTAGATTTTGATCAGAATTTCAATTAAATAAAGAGCTACATTTTTACTGTGCATATGATGACCTTCCCATAGATAAGATGTACATTTTGTAAATTTAAAAAAAGAAGAGAGAAAAAAAAACCCAAACAGAATAAACATTTTCCTGATATTAAATTGAAATTATTTGAAAATTCTATTACAATTTACTTATAATACAACAAGTATGAATCTAACACCATAAAAATTCTACAGATAAATAGGTGCACCAGATAAATATCTTTAATAAAAAGTAAGTTATCAGGTTTGGTAAATTGACCAAAACAGATAAATAAAAAAATGTTCCTGAAATCAAAATAAAACTAAATATTTTATTATAATTTTCTAATAAAATACAACAAGTAATTCTGGCAGATGAATATCTTAAATAAAAATAAGATATACATGATGTAAATTGACCCAAAAAAAAGGATAAATTCAAAATTTTTCCGAAATTAAAATAAATCTTTTTAAATATTTATTATAATTTTCTAATAAACTACAAGTATGATTTTAACACACTTAAATTCTGCAGATGAATATATTTGAAATGAACTATTACTTGTTTATTACAATTTATTTGCACAGTGAACTTATCAATTTAATAATTGTACGTAATGAAAATTTCTGGTTCGGAAAGAACAGAGTTATCTTCCTCTGTATTTTGGAATAAAAATTAATATACCGTGTACACCAGGGGTGGATCCAGGATTTCAAGTTAGGGGGGGACGCACTTAAAAAAATTGCGCCGAGCGGAGTGAGGCGCGAAAATTTCTGGGGTATTTCGTGTGAAAAATTACATTTTTGAAACTTTTTATCATGCTATCAATACACAAGACAGGGGCGGATTCGGGGGGGGGGGGGGCACACCCGGTGCATGCCCCCCCTAAAATTGGAGAAAATATGATTTTTTGGCGTAAAATTGTGATTTTTCACACGAAATTCCCCAAATATTTTCGGGCCTCCCTCCGCTCTGCACAATTTTTTTAAGTCCGCCCCCCCCTAACCTGAAATCCTGGATCTGCCCCTGCAAGATGAATATACATTCAACTGTCAAGATTAATTGACCTGTGTCTCATATATTCTAACTGTCATAATAGTGCATTGAATTACAATATATATTGATTAAATTCCAGTAAGGTTAAAAAAAAATGTATTAATAGAAATTATTATGATTTATATGTTTTAAGTGTAAAAATACACGGTTTTCCAATAAAAATCTCGTAATAAAAGAAAAGATTTCCGGTTCGGGAAGAACAGAGTTATCTACCTTTGTGGTTCGGGAAGAACAGAGTTATCTACCTTTGTGGTTCGGGTTACACATTTTACCGACCTTGAATCAGAAAACTGCACCTTTCAACTTTTTGAATATATTTCGACATCTTATTATAATCTATGTGTTTCAAGGATATAAAAATACACAATAAATGAAAAAGTTTTAGCAAAACATCGTAAAATTAAAGAAGATATCAACAATAAAAGATTTCCAGTTCGGGTTACACATTTTACCGACCCTGAAATCAGAAAACTGCACCTTTCAACTTTTTCAATATATTTCGACATCTTATTATAATCTATGTGTTTCAAGTATGTAAAAATACACAATAAATGAAAAAGTTTTTGCAAAACATCGTAAAATTAAAGAAGATATCAATAATAAAAGATTTCCGGTTCGGGACATTTCCGTCAATTTCCGGTTCGGGTTCGGGTTACACTTTTTACCGACCACCGGCATCGGAGGGTAATCGAATGGGCCAGCCACTCTGCCTAGATCAATTTCTTTAAATATCTTTTCCCGTACAAAATCTGGGTTTTCCGAAATACTTCTCGAATTTTTTGACTGAACTGGTAAATTCATTGTATTGTAATTTAAATCCATGTTTTAGCCCCTGAATTAATTCTGTTTTTACATTTCCGAAAGGGTAAAAAGACAAAGATTTCTCAACCTCGTGCGCACAAATAGGCGAGCTACCAAGTGAATAAAGATACAAGTTATTTGTTATTACAGAACTTGAAGGGATGGTCCCCTGCGCAATTAGAACATTTGTGTGCATATCTACACTTTTGTCCGTATGAACATTTACCTTTGTTGAAGTTCCAGCAAGGTCGAAATCCATGCTGGGTGTTGCCTTTTTGGCTTTGAGGGGTTTCCCTCTTTTGAAGTCTGCAAGAAAGGGCTCGTTATTGCTCTCTAACTTCTGGCTCACATTTGTATTGTCAAAGTGTGCGTATTTAGCAGGCGTGGAGACGTGTAAAAGCCATAGCTCCATATTGATGTCACCCCATGGAGTGCGAGGATATCTAGCTTTGCGAAGACGATATTGTTCATCATATGCGGCCCAACCCGTACCTGATCCCCATGATGCCGCAAGACGTACATTAAACATGTATTTCAGATATTCCTGGCCTTTGTTAGGCCATTTTTCGAGCATAACACCCATGAATATCATAAAGGCCGATGTCCATACATGTATGTTGGAAATTGCTGCGATTTTTGGCTGTGTGACTGTCAACTGACCACCCTTTATGGAAAGGCCGCCGTTAAGTTGAGAGTCAGTTGCGAGCTCTCGGGTCGACTTTAGGAGGACATACAAATCAATATATTCCCCTGCCCAAATTGTTTCCTTAATTTTTAATGGAATAAGAGCGCTAATCGGGTCAGTGAAACGAGGTGTAAATGTTGGCATTTGGCTCTCATGTACAACACCCATTCCCATCAAACCCCGAGAATCCCCAGAACACTCTAAATTTGTACCTTGTAACGTACCATTGCATTGGACTGGCTGCGTGGATCTGCAGTAGACTGTGCTCTGGTACTGATAGGCGCCATAGAGACATCATTTTGCATGATCGGTTGTGAAACGGCTGCCCTTTGGTAAATCAATTCATGGTCTGTATTTTGTGCTGGTTCCACTGGATGAGTCTCGGTGCCACTAACTTGTGTATGGCAAAGGGTTTCGATTGAACTTTCCGCGCTGGTGTGGCCATGTGTCCGTGCATCATGCATGGTCTGAGTGTGTGAAGGGTTTCTTCCGGGCCATCCTGATGTAGACGGTGTCGGTGCGTTCATGCTCGTGTCATTCTGATGATTGTTACCATCATTGTGTGTTTGTATGTCAGTAAAAGTTCTGGTGTTACTACGTGATACCACTGGAGGCACGTTGTTGCTATCTGTTTCTAATTGTCTCTGCTGTCTGTTTGAAGTTTTTGTCGTTTTGGTCCCGATCCCTGTGTCATCTGTGATTTTGCAGATTGTTTCCTCTGCCTTTTTGGAGGTTTCATTTCGTTGATGGTGGTGGATTGAAATCGATTTAAGTTTTTTGCAAATATTTTTGTTGTTGACAATGTGCCTGTTGCCGAAAATTGGATGCTGGGAATGTGTGACGTCGCAGATTGTATAAATGACGGGCGCGATCCGGAGACAATCCGGTTTTCGGAATTTCAAAATTCTAAAACTTAAGTTAAGACTAAGTTCACTTTTATTAAATCCGTTTATCCTTTAACCATAAACTTAAATAATGTAATTTCAATTCAAAATGCGATACTTTCACGGTTTTACATAAAGCTATATTTTTATGTATACCAGTGTACAATAACAATGTATAAAAATAATAATTACTTAATAGTAAAAAACATGAAAAATCAATATGACAGTACACTTCTAAATTAACATTAAATTAAAGTATAAATATTTAAAAAAAAAAATTGTATTATTATATTACTTATCAGCTGGTCTCATAGACTTTCCAACTCCGAGAACATAACTAGATCCGTATAGTACTACACTGAGTGCTAGTGGTTGACGTATGATACCCAGAACCCTTTGAGTAGAGTTTGGGGACCATAGTGGTCGAATGGTGAAGCAGTAGCTAACTTTTGACCACAAACCTAACTCAACTAACGTGGATTCGAGCCCCAATACCCACCTCAACTTCAAGCATTGACTTCCAGACATCTACGAAGACAGGGATTTCCACGGGTCACTTCGGTATAAAAGTACAGACTTTCCTTTCACATAGTCTGATAGTCACTATATAGCTGGTAAATTGCTGAAAGTAATGATACACACCCTTAACCATAATCCCACTTATAATCTGTGATGAAGACCAATCAAAAACTCTCTTATTACTATCTTGAGTTGTTTTCCTTTTCTTAAATATTGTTTCATTGGTTGATTTTTGGATTGTGGTAGACAAGATGTACTCTTACAACCTAATGTGCAACCACAATATCATCAAAACAACCTTCAACAAACGACATTACTGGTTCAAACCAATATTCCCAAGAGAAATTTACAAATATTAACAGTAAACTGCAAAAGGTATCAGGGGCAAGAATACCAGAGGTAGTACTGGTACAAAACAGTGGCTTAAAGGAATTAAACCAGTATTCAGTACAAAGAAATGACATAGGCACATTAAAAAGGACATACGGTACATATTGGATGCTGTTTCAAGCCACATGGCAAGAGTGACGGCTGTGGAGAATAAGAAAAGTCACTAAAGGTAACAAGCGAAGGAAACTGCAAAAACATAGTCTTATGTGGAGATTTCAACTCTCCAGACATTGACTTACTAAATTGTCAACAACAAAAAACAGGCAACACAACATACAAGACAAAAAACGTACAATAGTTGACAATTCCACTATTATTGGATTAACGATAAACCAACCAGGGAAAATATTCTACTTGATTTAATCTCTACAACAAACCAATCACTGGTAAAAACATCAACCAAAATTACAGGAATTTCAGACCATGTCATTGTCAAAACTGATATGGAAACTAAGACCTAATACCACAAAATAACACCAAGGACAATGTGCATCTACTCTAGAGAAAATCTGTATAAAATAAAAGATGCGCCGCTCCCACCTTCTTAACAAGTAATCCCTGGAAAAGCGTCAGTTCCAAACAACATTTAAAGTAGAACCCTGGAAGAATGCACCAAGGAAATAACACCATCATTGACAATCCCATATGTCGCTCCATATAATGGTTTGGTCTAGCTTCATTACTATCATAGTAAATATAAAATATGTTAATAATGATCACCATACTTAATTTGAAATGTAAAGAAAGCAGTATTTATGTACTTTTTATAATATATTTTGTCTCCAGATTGTCACTTTACTCAGAAATGTATTTTGACAATGGTTTCAATCAATATTGTTGAAATCCATAATCTAACCAAATTCATGCATCATAAAATTTAAGGCTTCACTCTGTACCTTTGATTCATCTTTCAAATCAAACGTGTTCTATCTTGCTGCACCAATCACCAATAACAAGTGACGACAAGACATCAAACTCAACTGACGATTTTCGCAATGCAGTAATGTTATAATAAGAATATGGTTTACAATAAGAATGCACAATTATTTTTTTTTGCATCTTTAATATCATTTGTAATATTCACACATGACATTTATTTTATTACAATATCAAAAATATAACAACCAATTTTAAAGTTTTACACTTATGAGCAAATCATTATTTTTTTTTTATATAAATTAGTTGTATACTATCTTCATATATTATATACAATTATATCACAGTCAAGTCATAAGAGGACATAAGAATGGTTTTTGCTCCAATATAAATTTCTATCACAGTTTGGTACCAGTCCAAATTGTCTTGGTACCAGTCGATAACAGTTTAGTACCAGTCAGCATCATCTTGGTACCAGTCTATAACAGTTTAGTACCAGTCGGCATCATCTTGGTTTTCATATCTTTCTTTCCTTATAAGGTTTCTCCTGAAACAGAAGTAAAACAAAATTATTTCTTTATATCTTATATGAGTGTAATCAGTAAACAAAAATGGATTTAAATGTCACAATTTGTAAATATTTCAAAAATCATTAACAAAAATATGAATCATTTGCTTCTCTGTTATTTAATTATCATTAAGTTTAATATTTTTTTTAATAATTGAGTGTGCAAGTTATCTTTTTCATGAAGACATTAAAGTTTTGATCTAAAAAAAATAAAACTTTGTCCTGAATATGCATGAAATAATTGCCTCTGGACGTCAAGTGACCAACAATCAAAAATTTACTATAAAACTAAGGTTTATCTCCACTTGGGAATAGATAGATTTTTTACTTATCGATGTTTGATATTTAAATTAAGCTTTCCAAAAGTTTGATGTTGACGCTGAGCACCACTGAAGACGTCCAATACAGAAATGAGCATCTGACATTAAATTAATTTATTGGTATTTTATACATTTTCCATTTGATCTCACTGAGGGATTTTGTTAGTCTCAACAACTGACAATGGTACTGAAAATTATTGGGTTCTCTCAGATGTCCAACACATTATAACATCTAATATACATTTTTCAAATGTTCATGAAAAGTTATGCTTATATTAACATTTCAAATTTATTATTAAAAACATTTATATTTGACAGATATTGTCTATGTATGTTTAAATAGTAGCATCTCATATTTATCAAAATAACATTCAAGGATCTTTTTTTGAGTTATTCTGTTAAATGAAATTATTTTTCAATGGAAAGAGAAGTAACTCTCCTTATTTTTCTTAAATGCACTAAGAATGACCAACATTTTCTTAAAAAGATAATCTGAATTGTAGATGCATTTCCTATTTTTTAGGAATGTTTCAGTTCAAATGGCCCAATGATTTATGAGAGATTTTTTCTTCATATTTTTAGCCAATCTATGAAAGGATATGCACACAGCAAGTCGACAAGCCTAGAAACCTTCTGTACCAGTTTCACTTCAATCGAGTCAATTGTGTACATTTTACAAATATTCAATATTTCAGCATATGGGTCCCATTTATCCACTTTTCCATAAACATTTAGTTGTTTTTTTTATGGACTTAAATGTATCTCACGAGGATGAGCATTTTGTGAATAAAAATGCATTAAAATTAAATCAAAAGAAAGAAATTTCAAAATTTGGAGTTTGGCACTTGTCCCTCTTTCGGTTGAGTTTATCCATGATGCCCAAAGACATGGAACTTGGTGTTGTATAGCAACGAAATAATGTCTTTTTTGGATAAATCATCCACAGATTATACTAAAAATGTTTTAATTCAAATGGCTGATTGGTTTCTGAGGAAAATATTGAATGTAAATTATTAATGAATGGATAACAAACACAAAGTGATGGGAAAGTATTAGATGGCCTTTAGGGGAATAAGCTAAAAACAATTTGCCTGCAGAATATGGATATAAATCTATTATGCTATTATATACTACATATATTTGACCTTTTTTAACTAGACATGCACAAATTATTAGCAATATCAAAATGAAATTTATAATAATAGTTGCTAAAATACACAGCAAAAAAATAAAACTGGTACCCAGATATCTATATACTAGTATATATAAAGTATTAAACAAAAATTAAACAAACAAATAAAACTTATTGGTTTGACACATTTATATGAGAAAATTCAAAAGCAGGAATTTATTTGATAAAAACAATCAGTAAACACATTTGGTATGTGTATTTTCAAATGGTAGCAATTAAGATTTGCCAAATGTCCGACTAATTAACTACCGGTATATGAAAAGTATGGCAAACTCAAAAATAGAATTTTCAGTCTGGAAAAAAATTACATGTAGTATCCCTTTTTTTTAATATATATATAGTTTCAAACTTTTAATTACTTGGCTTTCCAATATTTCGATTTTGAGTGTACCTGATGAAGGTTATTCCAGAAATGTGTTGTTTGCGCACTAAATTTGATATCTACGTTTTATTCACATATAAGGCCATACAAAGTAATATTATGTTTCTCAGATGTTTTATGTTTTAAAAAATGGTGTGGGCAAACAGTATTGTATTAAATTGTTTTTTGTTTGCTTTATTTGTTTAGAAATGTTGATTACATCATTTCTAGCTCATTTGAATCCATTTACATTGTATAATGAATTGTATGTGTTTCTTATCCGTCATTGGAATCCATATATAGTGGATAAAGTGAAACTTATGGTGATATCAAAATTGTTGATAATGGCTATAGAAGACAATTGTAGTGTGGTAGAAATCATATTAATTCTGTCCAGTTATGACTTTAAGCCAACAATAATAAGCATAAAAGCATTAAATCTTATTTCATTATGAAGATGTAGATATGACACTGGAAGTAATAGGGTACATGTACCAAGCAGTGGGAAGGGTCTGACAAACAAATTATTTTGTATGGCCTAATGAATTCTACAATTATTAAATAAAAAGCACATTAAACATTTAGCCTGAAAGCAAACATACAACTTTAATCATTCCTGTGTTCTCTCTTAATCTTCATCCTATAAATAAAATATTTCAATACACAGTGTGTCAGACCATAATTGACAAGATGCCTAAACTGTCTTACAGATTTTGAGACAGTCCCTTATATAGTTAATGTTAAAATTGTCAATTTAGGAGGTTATGGTGTTTAACGCCACTTTCAACAATATTTCAGTTATATTGTGGCAGTCAGTTTTATTGGTGAAGAAAACCGGAGTGCCTGGAGAAAACCACTGATAAGTCACTGACAAGCTTTATCACATAATGTTGTATTGAGGACACCTCGCTTGAGTGGGATTCGAACTCACAACTTCAGTGGTGATAGGCAACTACCATATGATCATGACTACGACGGCCCCCGAATTGTAAAATTAACCAAAAAATTAATATATCAAATCTATAAATACGTGTAGAATGGACGTGTATTAAATCCTCTTATGGTTTCTGTGGAAATTTAAACATTGCATTTGATGTCTTAGAATTAATGTTTTATTTATAAAGTTAAATAAATATACCAGTTTTCAGCGAAAATATATACCATTACATAGCAAGATGTGTAACAAACTTTAATTATTAATGCATTTTATATATACTGAGTAGCTGCAGAACCATTGCTCTTAGTGGAAAAAAAAAGAGAAAAACATTAAGAGCTCCTGTTCCACAGATAGTACACCATGGAACCTCACTACGTCAAAGAGATCTACCCAGTACTATATTAGCTTGAATTAACAAAGTATTCAAGTTAGCGAGTGAAATTTCGGTAACAGTTACTAGGAACACTCCAAATGTTTACTTTGGGTTATCCAACGAATCCAATGTAGTTTCAATGTTTATATATTTTTTTTTGTATCCAAAATTAGCCGAATCAAAATTAAAGCTACCTTTAAATTATATTTAACATATACGACTTCCAAAATAAGAAAAAAATCACCCAGTAATAATATCAACTAGAACTGTGAGTGACCTCACTGAGTGATACCCCCCACTTGCAATACTATGATGTTCAAACTTTGGAATACAGGTATATTAGCAAGTTACCTATGAAAAATGAACGGATATGGAGTTATGTCAAGGAGACAACATCCCATCTCCAAAATAAACTAACCAAGAACATCTGCAGGTAGTGCATTACAACTGTGTAAAGTTTCATAAAAATCCAATAAGCTGTTTAGGAGGAGTTGCGCTTACAAGGTACATGCCCTCCTTCTTTTTGTGAAAGTACAAGTTGAATTATCTCTCCTTCCAAATTTTGGACAGTGACCATATTTCTTCATGCACATCTGCAGGTAGTGTACTACAACTGTGTAAAGTTTCACAAAAATCCAATAAGTCGTTTAGGAGGAGTTGTGCTTACAAGGTACTCGACCCCCCTTTTCGTGAAAGTATAAGTTGAATTATCTCCCCTTCTAAATTTTAGACAGCAACGGTATTCCTTCATGCACATCTGCAGGTTGTGTACTACAACTGTAAAGTTTCATAAAAATTCAATAAGCAGCTTAGTAGGAGTTGCGCTTACAAGGTACATGCCCCCCCTTTTCGTGAAAGTATAAGTTGAATTATCTCCCCTTTTAAATTTTGGACAGCAACCATATTCCTTCATGCACATCTGCAGGTAGTGTACTACAACTGTGTAAAGTTTCACAAAACTCCAATAAGCCGTTTAGGAGGAGTTGCGCTTACAAGGTACACGACCCCTCTTTTCGTGAAAGTATAAGTTGAATTATCTCCCCTTCTAAATTTTAGACAGCAACGGTATTCCTTCATGCACATCTGCAGGCTGTGTACTACAATTGTGTAAAGTTTCATAAAAATTCAATAAGCCGTTTAGTAGGAGTTGCGCTTACAAGGTACATGCCCCCCCCCCCCCTTTTCGTGAAAGTATAAGTTGAATTATCTCCCCTTTTAAATTTTGGACAGCAACCATATTCCTTCATGCACATCTGCAGGTAGTGTACTACAAATGTGTAAAGTTTCATTAAAATCCAATAAGTCATTTAGGAGGAGTTGCGCTTACAAAGTACATGGACAGACGGACGGACACACGGACGGACACACGGACGGACAGGGTGATTCCTATATACCCCCCCAAACTTTGTTTGCGGGGGGTATAATAATAAAACAACTTAAATACATTATGTGATGATTACAGTTAGATCAATTTAAGTGTGATGTGAAAATCAAAAACAAATCAGTGTAGTGTTGTGTAAATTAAAAGGATTATATATGTGTATTATCAACATTGTGTATTAAGTCAACATGTGCATAATCAACATGTGTATGATGAACATGTCTATGATGAACATGTGTTATACCTGGACGTGTTCCATGCTAATGTCTTGACAGAAGTCATACTTATCAGTGGTTCATCTGATGGTACAACATGTGTTTCATGTGTTCCTCTATCTGCAAAAAATGTTTAATATATTGACAGAATTGCTGAAAATATGATGTTTTTATATTTTCTTTTACAACACCCTTGTAAAGCTAAATGAAAAACAAGAACAATTGAAATGACGGTCGATTTGAAGGACGCTTTTATGAAACACTGATTATACTAAATCTATCTGTATTCAATCCATTGTGAAAGGATAATTAAGAGTTTTAATTCTTCCATAAATTATGCAATAATGCTTACATGTGGTTAAAGTGATAAAAATAAGAATGTTTGCCTTTTTGCTGATGTTGACTTGTGGTTTGCAGAGTTATTGCCCTTCATTTGTTAAATAAAATGGTAGCTGGTTGGATTATGATGTTTAATGCCACTTTTAACAATATTTCAGTTATATCATGGAGGTCAGTGTTATTGGTGGAGGAAACCGGAGTACCCGGAGAAAACTACCGACCTGTCGCAAGTCACTGACAAACTTTATCATATAATGTTATATTGAGTACACCTCGCCATGAGCGGGGTTCGAACTCACAATGTTAGTGGTGATAGGCACTAATTGTACAGGTAGTTGAAAATCCAACTACCATACGATCACAAGCACGATGGCCCCTTTAAATATAACAAAAATTGTACTTTTTCATACATCCACCTATGTTTCATTTGATCACTTATCTTACCATATTTCTCCATTGTTACAAACAACAAAAGGAAGTTCTAACAAAATTAAAATAATTAACAAGGGCAACGCAAAGCGTGGCATATCCCCTCGCCTAAAAATTAGACCCTGTGACCTTGACCTTTGACCTTGAAAATCAATAGGGTTCCAGATTCTCTTAAGGTCTAAGTATGTACCAAGTTTATTGATTCTAGAGTGTTCACAGGGATATTACGCAGTAAAAATTTGACCTGGTGACATTGACCTTTGACCTTGAAAATCAATAGGGTTCCAGACTCTCCTAAGGACTACGTATGTACCAAGTTTGGTCAAAATCCATTGAAGGATGTTGATTCTAGAGTGTTCACAAGGATGTTATGTGGTAAAAATTTGACCCGGTGACATTGACCTTTGACCTATGACCTGGAAAATCAATAGGGTTCCATATTCTCCTAAGGACTAGGCATGTACCAAGTTTGGTCAAAATCCATTGAAGGATGTTGATTCTAGAGTGTTCACAAGGATGCAACACGGTAAAAAATTTACCCAGTGACCTTGACCTTTGACCTTGAAAATCAATAGGGTTCTAGACTCTCCTAAGGACTAAGTATGTACCAAGTTTAGTCAAAATCCATTGAAGGATGTTGATTCTAGAGTGTTCACAAGGATGCTATGCGGTAAAAATTTGACCTGGTGACCTTGACTTTTGACCTTGAAAATCAATAGGGTTCCAGATTCTCTTAAGGACTAAATATGTACCAAGTTTGGTCAAAATCCATTGAAGGATGTTGATCCTAGAGTGTTCACAAGGATGTGACGGACGGACGGTAGCGTTACTATATCCCTTCGCAACTTCGTTGGCGAGGGGATAAAAAATATATAAGATCAACCAAGTAGAAGAAAATTATTCTTAAAATTTCTGAAAAGAAATGATATGAGTTTCCTTTAGTACTTTTGCCACATCTTCTGTCCATGTTTTATGATATTCAAATTGAAGATACTTGTGACATTGTTCCTATTCTAATAATCTTTTATTAATCGTAAAAGTAAGAAAATCAATTCCAAATTGTTTACTGGAACTGGCTAAAGTTTGATATTACCTGAACCAGCAGACGTTGGCCGAGTTCTCTCTTCCTCAACTCTCTGTCTAATTGTAGCCTTGATCATACTTGCTGACTCAGCCAAATCCAGATAGGCTGTAATTTCTATTACAAAAAGTTAAGTACTAATACATGCCTCTTTTTAAACTACATTGTACTACTGTATTAAATTATTTTTAGTATATCAAAGACCGAAATTTATGTAAATATAGCAACAATTGTGCCCCTATGGTTACATATGTCAGCTTTCCAAATCTAAATCTTCTCCAAACCACAAAGCCATTCTGAACCAAATTAAATTAGGTAGAGCTGGGTTATGTATGGTATCCTGTAAAATAGGAACTAGACATTCTCTCAAAATTTTCTGGTGGGTCATGAAACAAAGATCATGGACAAGGTATCATTTCTGATTCCTTGATTAAAAATCTACAAAATACGATCATGCAAAGCTTATTCTAGAAAAGTTTTCAATTTGAATCTTGACAATTTAGCCATTTTTTTTAAACCTTTAACCAACAACAAAATAAATGCAATATCAATGCAATGTCTTCAAATATAAAAGTTATGTGTATTCAAAGCAAAACTGGGAAAAAGGGCTATGTGAACCCCTCATTTGTCCCAATTTGTGTGCCTCATATATAAATTTAATATTTCAAGACACTGTACTAAAATTGTATATACATTTTTGTATACAAATCAAGGATACGAGCCAGTCGAGATATTGGTACCACGTCCCGTAATCCATCAAATCTGACAGCTGTTTCTGACTCCCAGTATAATTTCTTCCGTAACTTTTCATTGGATAGGGGTACAAATTGGTCAATGGCATCCATGAATTCTTTCTCTGTCAACACTTGTTGTCCAGCATCATGTGTCTTAAATGGCAGCAATTTGTTCTCAAACTGAAAGAGAAATGTGTTAAAAACCATTAAATTAAAGTAAATTTTTCTATCCATCACGAATAACCGAACTGACTTTTCATGGTTTTTATCATACAAGACAAAAATTTGCCATATCAAAAACCATGGATAAATGTACAAATTGAAGCAAACTATATTTTCATGACATTTTGCAATATTTCTGCCTTTTTGTTGATACCATGGCAATATTTCAGAAATATTGTTGACACCATGGCAATATTTCAGCAGTATTGTTGATACCATGGTAATATTTCAGCAATATTGTTGATACATGTACCATGGCAATATTTTGGTCATATTATTTTATTTCAGCCATATTATTGATACTATAGCAATATTTTAGCACATTGTTTAAACTTACATCAAACATTCGAGGTTCTCTACTTTTCAGTATAAGGTGCATTATAAATTGGCAGACAAGTTGTCCAGAAATCTTGTTTTCACTAAATGATGTGTATGTCATCTGCAACGTCTCTAAATCTTCTTCCTGTTTAATCAAAATAATTAAAAAATTGAAATAAAAAAAAGTAAAATGTGTTATAATTAATAATTAAACAAAGTTTAGACCAAATTAAACTGAAATTAAAATTAAACTAAATTATACTCCCAACTTTCTTATTCCAAATCCTGCCCTGTCCAATTTATATGACCAAAGAAATTTTGAAAAGGAGTCTAAAAGAGCCCAAATTCCAAATTTTGCATGTTGTAAAGTATATAGAAATACTATCTTTCATCCAATTTTTTGAATTGCAGAAGATTAAAATTTAATAAATTTTACAGACGGAAATTGTTCAGAAACAGGTAGATCTTAAGAATCCCCAAATCAATCAAAATCTTTCTTCTCACCCAAGGATTATTGTGTTGAAATTTCAGAAGGATTATGTCAAGTTATTGTGGAAAAACAGTATCTACAGAAAGAAAATGGTTCACACTACAAATGCAAATTTAATTGTAAACAACAAATCTGAAGTGTCACACTCTCTACACCTTTTATATTAAGGGTAAATAATCCCCGACAATTTCCCGGTATTCCATTTTTTTTAAATTGATTTCCTCAATATAATTGAAATTGAAATATTGTTAAATGTGGCATGAAACACCAATTACCCTACCTAACTTTCCTTCTGTGTATAGATAACTTACATCCAGACTTCTGTAAGCCACACCAGCAAATGATCTAAAGTCTTCTACTTCTTTCCAGTCAACTTGTTCAATAAAGTCACACAGTAACATAGTATATCTAAAACAGGCACCATCCAAATTACCAGCCAAAATATTACCAAATACCTGAACCGTCTGCAACAAAAAAAACATGAATATTCATCGAAATTTTTTTATTTATCGTTTACTTATAAAGGAAGATAATAAATATTGAATTATTTTTAATGAATTGTAATCAAATTAATGAAATTTAAAAGAAATTTCTCCTCAATGCTAGAAGAAAACAGCTGAGATGAAATAGAAAAATCTCTTAATTGCAAACTCAACTTCTAATTAATGAAAACTACATGTAGAATGTCTGCAGGTCACACGATTCTTAACGCATGACCAATCTAAAAAAAAAAGGGGGAAAAAGCAACAAATTACAACAAGACTCTTTTATATAAATATAAAAATCCAGAATGAAGTCCAATTTACTCCTGTCATGATTTGTTAAATCCTGTTTTACATTATATGTACAAGGGGGAACAATTGATATATATAGTGTATGAGTTGGATATAACCATATATCTTACTTATTACAAACTTCTAGGAATATCATTGGTTTAAAGTGAACACGTGGAAACCATGTATATTCAATACATGGTCAGTAGATTTTTAATACACCACAGTTAGTAGTAGAGTTATCTTCCCTTTTTCATCAACAAAGATGATGTTGAACAACGAGACGCCGAAGCATTTCACCCAGACAACAGGCGATGAAATTATAAACAAACGTCTTAATTTTTTTAAATATTACAATTGACCAGTGTAAGTTTGTCCCCAAATGTTGGTTCAATGACTTGACCAATGTAACATTCCACAAGTCACTAAATATTGTTATAGCGACACATATGAATCACCTACACCCAATACAAAAATTACATATTGATAAGTTTTGATACAGTTACATCTAAATCCCTCATTCAAAGGTAATCAGTAAGATGTATTCGTTACACAGAGTGCTAGTGACCTAATATGATATATACGGGGTCAGTAAATTCCATATGGGGCTCGAGCTCTCGCTCCATATGAAATTTACTGACCCGGTATATATCGTATTAGATCACTAACACACTGTGTAACTAATAATATCTAGTCATATAGCATACAAACCTTGTCAGATCCTGAATGTTCAGCTACAGAGGACAGGAAATCATGGGTACACAGAAACATGATGTCTTCAATCATATAACGCTCCTTCATAAACATATACAAATAATCCTGAAAAATAAAACATTTTACGATTGTTAAACAAGAGGTTCACACTGGTCTGTATCGTTCTCCTGGAAAAGAAATGTCTTTAACTACTGCCTATCGTGGTACAATTTGATGTTTTATATGCATTATACAAGATCAAGAAATATTTTCATTTTATACTAATTTAGCATTAATTTTTAAAAAAATACTCTTTTTTACTAGTATTTAAAATTAATAAAAAAAAATCATAATCAAATATAAAAAAAATTGTGCCCAATTAAGGAAAGCATGAAAAGCATAAAGTTTCCATTTTTCAATTAATTAAGGGGCATAACTCTGTAATCATATAGGGAATAATAATCAAATTCAAACTCCATCTGTGAAATGTGTTCACAAAGTTTGTGCAAAAAGTTAAAATATTTGGTAAAGGGAAACTTAAAAAGGTTAGCGAGCAATAAGAAAAATTGGACAGACAGAATGACAGACAAAGGTATCAGTTTAATGTCCTGTCATCTTCAGCTTGGGTATAAAAACATATATTTGGATACATTTATATGTATTAAATCATTTTCTTCACTGTAATAGATATACTATACATACCAAGACAGAATTCCTGATATTTTTTTCATCAATGTTTTCATCTGTCCACATCAAATATGACCAAAACTGTTCTATTTGTGATAAAGTTCTATCCTGTAAAAGATACATTTTGAGTTAAAGACTAGTGAAAATATGGTCTTTTAAAACAGGTGGTCTCTAAAAGAGGTAAAATATAGATATTATTTACAGTCTATAAATACATTTTAAGTTAAAGACCAGTCAAAATATGGTTCTTTAAAACAGGTGGTCTCTAAAAGAGGTAAAATATAGATATAATTTACAGTCAATAAATACATTTTGAGTTAAAGACCAGTTAAAATATATTCGTTTATGACAGGTGGTCTTTAAAGGAGGATACAATATACATACCATTACAGTCTATAAATATCATTGGAGCAAAAGACTAGTCAAAGTATTTTTTTAAGACTGGTGCTTTCTCAAAAAGGTTAAATATAGATATGATTTACATGTGGTCTGATGAAAGAGCGGTTTTAATGTATTGCTTAACCTCATCTAAAATTCAAATAAGTTGTTTTCTTGTATAAATAGAGGTAAAATTTCAGTCTGTTACCAGCAGTTTTTAGCTTAATTTATCACATGGATAATTTGAAGTAAAATCATTGGTGCTGTAACTCCTTAACCACGAAGTTCAATTGTATTTATGGATTTTCACCAGTTCACTAGTTGGATTAAAAGAAAGACAAATCTTTATATATAACAATAAATTATATCTTGAAATTTACTTTAAAACAAAATTGTGTGAATGCATTTAAATATTCATAATTATACTATTATTAGTCAGAAAGGATATGGATGTGCATGAATGAACATGGTAGGTGTTATTGCTGTTCTACTTTAACAAAATAAGGCATCAGTGTGGCTGTAAATGTATAGTGGCTGTAAACGTATAGTGGCTGTAAACGTATAGTGGCTGTAAACATATAGTGGCTGTAAACGTATAGTGGCTGTAAACGTATAGTGGCTGTAAACATATAGTATTTGGATTAACATTTACATATAAAATTTCAGCAAGTCAAAAAATAATTACTTCAAGTCGGTAATATTTAAAAACAGTTATTTTAATATCTTACCAAAGCTAGAGGTCTTGGAATATTTCTCTCAATACTAGTTCTGTCTTTGTAATCATCAAATAATCTGTGTAAGGAATGTGGCTGTAATACATCAAATGTCAAATATTTTACTTAATAGTTTAGTAAGTAAAGATGGTCTAACAAAGCTAGAACTTGACATAGTAATTATAGACACAGTAATATAGGGTTATTGCATGAATATTGGTGAATATTGTCCTAAGCAAGCAGAATATTATATTGCACGAGCATGCTCCTGCAATTAATATTATGTGAGGGGCAAATGTTCAAATATATTTTTGCTATAACCCTCTTGCCGTATACCAAAACTTTAATTTTGATTATACTATGTATACATGTATATTAATAACAGATAATATGATCATTTGATTGTTGAACTATTCTATAGATAAGTCTATTGTAAGGATTTTGTCTGTTCATAGTTTCTATTAATTCAATCTGGGTAATATGAATACAGGTAATTTATTATTTAGCAGTAAAATCATATGCCCCTTGGACTTCTACTTAACAAATTTCGTAAAAAAGCTCATCAACTAGTGTTGTAACATCACTTGGACTTCTTTTAAAACATATATGTATCTTTAGTTCTGGGTAAATAAACTTACCATGTGTGCTTCACTACTCATTATGCTTGGACTTCCTCTAGATGTAGCAGAATCTGTTACTGGACGTCTCTGATATCCGGACGTGTCTGCAGAACTAGGTGCCATGTCTATAGTATATTCTGGACTCATTGGTTTCATTATTTCTCTAAATGAATAATGTAATTCATATTGCATAAATATTGCATATAATTACAATACTTATTGGCTCAGAAAATGCTTCAGCAGTCTAAATCAGTACCATGTAGCAGATATGTGGTATTCAAATTATGGTACATTTTGGTGATTATTTCAATAATCTTGAAAAAAAAAGTTCCCATTACTTCATAGGGGGTTGTTTACATATGTAAAATTTTGTGATTTGCATGAAAAACATCTACGGAAATATATGGTGATTTGTCATTTGATATTGGTGGTTTTAATTTGATGATTCTGATCATTAATCCTGATGGTTAATTGCATAGATATTATCCAACTACCATACAATCATAGCCACAACAACCCCCCAATGAACTTGTATTACCTTAAGTAATATTGTTGGAACATGCTAAATGCACACCCAATGTCTTTAATTCTGTGTTCCATCAAACATTTCTCATTAAGTTTATAGTTAGATCCTTGTTTTTTTAAATAAAACTTTCAAATATTTGAGCATAAAATCTATGTTGCCTCAAACAATATTTTGTTAACTTTAGGAGACAGATTTATAAAAGCAATAATTGCTTGTTTCTGAATCCTGTCTGTATTTACTATGTTTGATGTACTGTATTTTCTGATTATTTTCTAAATAAATATTGTTTAAATTAAAAATGAAAATAATTATCCCTAAATTAACAAAATATTGTTTGAGGCAACATAGATTTTACACTCAAATATTTGAAAGTTTTTTTTTAAAGAAACAAGGATCTAACTATAAACTTAATGAGAAATGTTTGATGGAACACAGAATTAAAGACATTGGGTGTGCATTTAGCATGTTCCAACAATATTACTTATGGTAATACAAGTTCATTGGGGTTGTTGTTGTGGCTATGATTGTATGGTAATTAGATAATATCTATGCAATTAACTATCAGGATTAATGATGAGAGAACAATTCTAGCACATGGAGAAGGGTACTTAATACAACATTATCATTATATGAATAAGTCTGTCAGAGACTTGTGGTAGATCAGTGGTCTTCTTTAGGTATTTTAATTTCCTCCAGCAATAAAACTGACTGCTACGATAACTGAAATATTGTTGAAAGTTGTGTTTAAACATCCATGACCTTTTACCTTGTATGACTAGAAACTAAATGTGTCTCTGTTTTTTTAAAACTTGATAAACAGTAAACTGATATATCAATGGTTAAAATATATATTTATTTCAGTTTATACTCTATCAGATCTTTATTGACTCTGACTTTTGGACGAGATATTTTGATGTGAGCACAGCTATTTAACTTACTCTATAAGATCTTTATTAACTCTGACTTTAGGACGAGATATCTTTATGTGTGTACAGCTATGGGGTAGTTTGAATACTTTCTCACACCCTGGTAATTTATGTGGACAAATAACAGTCTGAAAGGAAAAATAAAAAATTAAAATCTCCTCTTTATAACTAGAGCTCATATGAGCCTGAATCATTCACCTGATAAAGATGATTTAAAATTATTGAACTGTTACCTATCAGATGTAGAATATGTTATTTTAAATCTCTCAAGACTTGAACTCAGCAGAACCTGAGACATTCATTGGTACAAAGTGATCTTCAAATTACAATTCTGCTTCATGCAAAACATAATCCAGTTGAAATTTCAATATTCAGTAGTGGTAGCAATCTTTGTTGAAGGGTGATGCTATCGAGACACAATTTTGAAAGAGAATCACCAAAAGACTATCCCAGTCCAATTTAGTTTTATTTGGATCAATAATTTCTGAGAAGATGTTAAAAGGATTTTTTAGTAAAGTAACACTACTTTACATAAATCGACCGAACAAAACTTTTTACAGAAAAGCTCAGAAGATATCTTGAACTACTCATTGTCATGCAGATGCAATTTAAATTTGAGCTCATTTTAACCAAATTAAAGCACTAATGGTCAATTCAAGAAATTTCTATTTTTAGTAACAGTGTAAAGAAGATTTAAAGGTGAAACGTTTATGATGTACAATGAACCAACAAATGATAGATATCAAGTGATGCAAAAGCTTACATGGCCTTTAACCAGGCCAGCTTCAATGAAACAAATACAAATCAACAAATTATAACAGATGTAGGAGATACTAAGACACAACAATGTCTCCCTTTAAATTCTAGTGCGTACAATTTATGTTCCTTTCCACTCAGGAATCATTTCATCTGGAGAATAACAATGTAAACAGAGTATAAATATACCTACAGGTTTCAATCTTGAAACTGTAATTTTTTATGAAGCATGCATTTTGTAATAACACTGTATAGAAATTTGAATTTATTTAGAATGGGAATTTTCAAAAACATCTCCAATTACAAACCTTTTCACCACAACTTGGACAGAATTCTGCTTCTTTAAATGCATCAAATGACTTCCCCATATTATTGGATGTATACACCATGGCAGCATATTTACTGAACACCTGTTCTTGTGGAATAAAGGGATCTGGTTCAGCATTCTTCTCTTCTTCATCTCCTAATCCAGCTGATAAAATTGAGTCTAAAAGAACAAACAAAGTACTGTATTGATAATTCTGTCTATTAATAAATATTTAAAAGAACGATTTGATATTGCATCAAAAATATTAAATTGTTTACATTGCCAAAGCATAAATATTACAACTAGAGACCCATATGAGCCTAAATCTCTAAACTGGTAGTTTATAAAATGTTTGGCTTTAAGCAAGTTTGTAGTTTCTTCGATTTACGGCTTCTGATTACCCTTTTGATATCTTCAAAATTTTCTTAGCCATCATCACCATGTTTTTCAATGGAACAAGATAAAATGCCAAATCTTTGTAGTGGACCTCACATACGTCATTGTACTAAGTCAAATATGATTTGGACTTGTAATTTCTGAGAAGTTTTTATTTTTTTATTTCAGAAAACTAGAACCAAGAATAGCCCATAGCAGTTATGCTTTTGCCAGAACCAGATTTAAAGTGGAATCTTTGTAGTGGACCTCAGAAACATAGATTACAAATCATTTGGACCTGTACTTTTAGAAGAAGATTAAATTTGCTCTGTCAAAGTTAGGTACGATATCACATACAAATATTTAATCATCATCGACACTATGACATAAAAATACCTCATGTATGTCATTCAATTGATATAATTAATAAGTAGAGTTAAAAAAGACTTTGAATACTCAAATCTATTTTTTTCTATAAAACCACAAAAATTGGTATTACATTTTTCAGAGTACTATTATATATTGAAATATTTTGTTATATACTTACCTCCTTTTGTAAGCCCGTCTGGTTCCAATAATTTTAAATCCTTTCTCCTACAAGCAAAAAAAGAAACATGCTCTCACAGTCAAGACTTAAATGTGTTCAAGTTCAAATTATAATTCTGCATTTTGTGGATTGACAAAACAATTCTAACATTAATTCATAGTTAATGGGATAGCTTACTGGGACAAATAAGCATATCTTA
The DNA here is from genome assembly GCA_963680875.1 of Bathymodiolus brooksi. Taxonomy (NCBI): domain Eukaryota; kingdom Metazoa; phylum Mollusca; class Bivalvia; order Mytilida; family Modiolidae; genus Bathymodiolus; species Bathymodiolus brooksi. Next base: position 69,306,093 of record OY804577.1, on the reverse strand, counting down.
TGAACCCATGAGCTTGGTTTTAAGAACAAATAAGTGTACTAAATAAACTCATGTGACAATAAGTGTACCATAAGAAACAATGGTCAGGTTTATCTGGACAAATAAGTGTATCGTATGAATCATGAATCATGGGACAGTTAATTGGGACAATAAAGGTGTGTTTTATGAACACATGAACTGGTTTACCAAGATAATAAGTGTACCAAATGAACCCATGGAATAGTTTACTGGTACAAAGAAATGCAACATGCCATGAGCTAGTTTACCAAGATAAATAAGTGTACTTTATGAATCCATGGGATAGTTTACTGGTACAAAGAAATGCAACATGCCATGAGCTAGTTTACCAAGATAAATAAGTGTACTTTATGAATCCATGGGATAGTTTACTGGTACAAAGAAATGCAACATGCCATGAGCTAGTTTACCAAGATAAATAAGTGTACTTTATGAATCCATGGGATAGTTTACTGTAGTGTACTATACTAATCATACTGAAACAAACAAGTGTATAACTAACCCAAGAGATGGTTTACTGAGTTCTAATTTCTGTAACTGTTCTTGTAACATTAATCCATGATGCTTTAGGAGTTGAAGTTCATTGGTAATGTCACCAACTGTGTTCTTAAATCTTTCCTGGACAGCTTCAAGCTACCGATAGAATAAAAGGGGAGATAAATCTGGTTGTGATCTTATGTCTGTAACATACACATGTTAATAAATGAAATGCAATTTTAATATTTGTGATTAAAACTTGTGTTATAAAACACAAGATAAAATTTATTTTGTAAACCACTGGAGTAATGGATGGAGAATATGGGAGCATGATCAGCTGTGTGATGATGCTCCACACCTCAAACTTGTCAATTTCGATTGATATTGTCAAGATAAAGTATAAAATGTTATTAAGCAGACTATTTTTTCTTTTACCTCTTGATCAGCTTGTTCTATGTCCATTTCTTGTATCTCTAGCTCAGCTTCAGTGACATCTTCTTTGTGGGAATCTATTTTTTGTAGTTCACTCTTGTGTTCTTCCAAAAATTTGTCAAATTCTGAAGAAAACAGTTTTTTCCTTAAACTTTACATGATGTACACATGATTTTAATATTCAAAATGATTAAAAATAGATTTATTTCTAATATATGGAATTAATAAAAGATTCCTCTAAAAAGGGAATTAATATAGGATTAATTAAGTTATTCATTTATTTTCTTAAGAAGTGTTAGTCTACTGGTTAATAAAATACAGAACAGAGAATTTCAACTTAAACAAATAACAGGTAATTGAACATAACTTCAAATGTTGGCTTGAATAGAAATATGGAAATTATATGAGAATAAGAGAAATGAATTGTAATGTATAAAAATACCCTCAACTGCTGTATTCAATACTGTCTGTAATTGTTCTTCTAGCTTCTGTGCTGATTCAATGTTGTTGATTAAGTTGGCCTAAAAAAATAGTAAAAATATAAGAGTGACAATCTTGTATTTATAAAGAATTCTAACATGACGTCCTTCTTTCACTTTGTTAACAAACGAGCGATTTATCAATTGGGTATAATCTCATTAGCACATGTGCTTGTGCATATGACTGATTTTCCCGTCGTAAATGTACATGTTGATGAATTATCATCTGCTCGAATTTGGAAGCATAAATTGTGTGCGACTTTGTCCACAAACATAAATATAAATTACCGTCTTCCAATTAAAGTATACTACCGTATTTGTACTTTTAGACATATTGGAATCGAAATAATTCATGGAAGCCAGAATGTGCTTTGAGTTTTAACATGGGTTGGCGGATATTAGTAAATTTTGCCCAGGATAAAATATCAATATCCGCCAACCCATGTTAAAACTCAAAACACATTCTGGCTTCCATGATTTATTTCTTAAATAACTGTATTTAAATTTCAACTCCCCAACTTAACTGCAACAACACAGGAATTCAGAAAAGCTCCATGAATAAAACACATGTAAATTGTGCTAGATTTAACAAATTAACATATTTTATAAACTTACCCTTTTCGTTGATATGACTGGTATTTTTCTCTTTTTAGTAAACTCATTTTCTGCCGTATCAAGAAAAGCTGTAATAAAAAAAAGAGTCCATTGAAAATACATGTAGTTTATTTGTTAATATGATATCTTTTTCAGGTGTCATGAAAAAAATCAATCAAAATTTAAGTTTTATTTTTAGATGAATTAGAAATTTTTAATCACTTGTGTTGATTGTGATATATTTTTAACCTAAATATATTTTCCTTTTTACCTTTGAAAAATACAGTAATCAGAACTTGATAATAAATGATTGACAGAACATTTTCTAAACATTTTAGCAATCAGGTTTTGTTGTTGTCCTCTGAAAAGCACATCTCACTTAAGAATAAAGTTAAGTACACTTAAGAAGATGTGGGCCAAGAAACCATCTCTTTTTTCATAAAAGGTCAAGTGGTTTGTATCAATGATTCTTTTTTCTCACCCCTTGGATAAAGTAGTCTTGTTAATTTAGGTGAAAAAGATTTTTCTATCTTACCCCGGCTCCAGGGTAAGACAAGCTACACACCGTTTTTCCCACAAAATTGTTTTCCATTGTTGAATTAAATTATCGATTTATAGTGTCTTGGCAGTATTTTAAATGTATTTCACAATAAAATACATTGTATTTTATAAATATATAATAAATGCTACTACAACAGCGATAAATGCCCGTAAAAAAGTTATTTGACGTTGGTTTTTATTTACGTTAGTTACCTAACAAGGGAGAGCACTCTATATTTTCTCAACGTAAACAAATATTGACACGATAGAAAGAGATGAGAAAAAGAGGCAAACATCGTAAAATGTGCAAGATTTTGTTATTGTAGAATCTATCACAAGTTTGTTAACTTTATTATTTTGAACCTCTTTAATGTTGTAAAAAGAAAATCTTGTTTTATTTTATTATGTGGTATTTTGGTCCTGTGATACGGTTTGCAAATTAATACGCCAAACTACACAAAAAGTAAACAAACATTGACACGGTAAAAAGGGGTGAGAAAAAGAGTCAATCACCGTAAAAGGTGCAAGATAGTAAAATCTGTGACACCCTCGGGTGTCACATATTTTACTATCTTGCACCTCTCCCGGTGTTAGATCCTATATAGATATCCTCAAGTTGTGCTATTTGAGTGACATAAATGTATCGACTGCAAAAAAAAATTGCTTTATAGTCTCAGACAGTATATAACTTTAATTTCACTATAAGAAAGCTTGGAATTTCACTTATGACGTCAAGTTATGTGATGTTTCGGCAGTTTTTTTATGTTTATGTTTTCTATTAATATTTCACAGTTTTTCTACATTTTTGATAGATTTAAAAATGCAGATAAGAACATAGCTTTTCTCTAAATATAAAATAGAAGTACAGTGAAACCTGATGAACAGATCCATGAATAAAACAGAATCCTGAGGCCAAATAAAATAAAAGTTCTGGTTCTCAGACAACGCAGCCCCCTCAAAATTTTGGCCGACGCGCCGTATTTTTGAAGAAAAAAAAAATTCAAATTGACTGCCAAATTTAAGTTTTCAAGTGTGCCGGTGATGCGGACGAGTTTTGACAAACGTTTGAATGACTGATCAATCGAAAACGAAAGTAAAAATTCAGCATGGCTACGCGTGAAAACACTGTCCTCGTCAGTTTTAATGTACAGTTACGTTCCAAACAAATAGTTCCGTGGACTATCCTGCCTATTGTGTTGTTTGTTTGCCAAAATAGTAGAATTGAACTGGTTTGCATTATGTTTTTAAACCGCTGAAAATAAAAACAAAATATAAAAACCCTTCCCATGTTGGATTGGAAATAAAAACCCTACCTACCTTACCCTTTTTTTGAAATCCATAGTCTGAGAACCAGAACATTTTTTTTAGATGGCCTGAATAAACCTAACTATAAATAAAGTCTCAATGTAGGAAATCTTTGTTAATTTAATCTGTATAAACTGGACACCTGTCAATTCCAAACACAAAAGTTGGTCCCAAGGAGGCTCGCTTTAAACAAGTTACATTGTATCATTAACAAGGAGGCAAATATCCTCTGTTTGAAATATTACAATTAAATTCTATGTTCTCACCTAAATACAAATCATCATAGCCTTTCTTGTATCGTGATAAATTTTCAACTTCTTGACTGGCTTCATCAATGGAATCCTAAAACAAAAGAGAAAAAAACATTATTGAATATATAGATTCCAAAGCACCTAATAAAGTCACGTCGTTGCGGCTACGACTGGTTGGTGGTTGGACCAAAACTATCTAGCGCCAATAGGGTTGCATAATGCACACACATGCATAATGTGCACCTCTTTTTGGCCCTGAAAAAAGCTAGTTCGTGTTACTAATATGCATAGAAAAAATCATCATCGAAAGAGTATAAGCATTAATTAAAAGCATTAAAAGATGATTTTTTTTAATTGCCAAGATGTTGTGTAATGGATACGAAATATAGTACAATATCGATAAGTATATATTTAAATTTCGAACCTTATCGAAATTTGATGCAATTGTTAATTCAAGATAAAAGAAAAAACTGATATAGAATAAAGAAAAACCAACATATATCATTGATTATTACATTGCTGAACATTGCTAAGCTTGTGACAAGTAGCAAGATACTGTTTTTACATAAAGGTGATACATGAAAAAGGTCTTATAATGTAACAATACTTTACCTGTAAGTCATTAATATCTCCTTGCATCCTCTGTTCCATATCTGCTGCCCTTTCCTGTTCTTCCTGAAGTTCATCTTGAAGTCTAAAACAAAAATACATTTATACATGTAATAACTTACACTTATTAATGGCTAATAACTGAAAATTCATTGATATGTGTACAACTTTTTCTTTTCGCTCATATTTTATGCACTTGCTAAACTTGAGAAAATAATAACAGATCAACTTATTAACAGACATTTACAAATCAATATCATTACATAAATAACGTAAAATTGTTTTTCTTGTAACACGCTTACTAAAAATGTCCATTCATGTATCACGCTTAAACCCTTTCCAGACACATAGTGTGCATTAAAAAATATGTGATAAGTTAGAACTTACCTTCATTGTATTAAATATACATATCACTTTTTTTCATATGAAAAAATATTAAATAATTCATAGATTTGCTTTGCATAAAGTAATTATACATTTGTAATAATTTGACAAAATATTCATTAATACCTTTGAATTTCAGCTTTCTGACTGGCTGAAAGCTTTTCTAAACCAAGACATTTTTCTTCCATATTATCCATGTTTTCTTCCAATTCTTCAATTCTCTGTTGGCTTTCCTCATACTGCTTATGTTTTTCAAACAATCTACATTTAATAAATTGCATATATCATAGTATTTAATAAAATCATAAATAAGACTTTATGGCTAATTCAATAAAAATAAATATTTACAACAATCTAAAGAAAAATGAAAAATGTTTTACCTGTATTTGTATTTTTGTTTTAAGAGGGGAGGGGGGGGGTATATGTGGAAACAAAGGTATGGTAGTTATTTGTATGTTAACCTTCTGTATTGTGCACTGTAATAATGTTTGTCAGTGACATACAACAGGTTTGTGGTTTTCTCCAGGTACTCTGGCCAAAATAAATCTCCACAAATTAGTTAACAAGAATTTAAAGAAAGATTTAGTTTAGTTTTCTATGTAGTGTTTTGCCTATCTTTGTTTTTTGCTTTGTACTTTTTCTTATGACAGCAGCCATTGTATTATCTGCCCTTCTGCAATTTACAGCTTCTGGTTACCCCTTTCATATCTTTAATTTTATCTTACAAACATCAGTCATTTCATACAACTGCATGCAAATGGGCTAGGGAAGCAATTGTCCTAAAATCATCAAACGTTAAGATACCACTACCAGAAATATTCTGAGTGTTACAATAATAAAACAAACTTATTTTAGGAGAATTACGAACCTTCTTTTGACTGTATCTAATTGTTCATTAAGTAATTCTATCTTATCAGTCTCCTTGGTAGTTGACCTTTGAACTAGTGTAAAGTAGGGTTGGTTTACAACTACCCCATCTGGACCAGTTGTTAATTCTTTACTATAAACAGCCTCTGAAATGTTGGTTAAAAAAAGTTATCATTAATGGGTAAAATACTCTATTCGTTTGATGTACAGATTAGAAAATTTGCAGATTTTACAGATCAGTTAAGCTGTCATCGCCAAAAAGTAGAGCTATAATTGTTAATTCATGAAGAAAAACTATGTATATAATCTAAAACGTATGGGATGATTTAGAAATTAATACAAATCTTCCCCTTGAAAATAAAATCATTCACACAAAATGAAAAATAGTATGACAGAGGAATGTACCTGTGTAACATGAACAAACATTTTTTAATGGAGACAGTAGTATCACTAAGACATCTTTTTTCAAAAATTTAGATAATCTGATCATGTTATTCGGGTATATCTCTCCCCTCATATAACATCTAATCTTTTGTCCAGGTGAACTATAAAGATATCAATCCTGTATTAAGATGTCACATTTGGGACAAAAAAGGGACCCTATAAGACAGACAACCTCTTAAATGAGGTTCAATTCATATGAAATTTTCTATTACAGAACAATAGAGGTGTCTATATGGACAGGTTCAAACACATGCTTGACACTGAATATGCCATTCAGGTCCAGGTCCTGCAAACATTTCTTCTCTTTATATTCCATCATAATTATATTTAAGGTCATTGTAGCAGATAACTAAAATAAAAGCAATGAAACCTGTGTATAGAGACCACCTGTTTTGAAAGACCATAGTTGGGTAACAAAAGGAGTGGTATGTCAAGACAGGCTCACTATACTGTATACATGCACAAATACTTCAAAAATGGATTTGAATAAATGATTAAAAAAAAATATTACCATGCAAGTCATCTTTAATGCGACTAAAAATTCTTGAATAAACTCCCAGTTTTGGCACAAGATCATCCAGAACTTTGAAAGCCATCAGGATTCTCTCCTGACTCTGTTGTCCATCTTTGCTCTGGTTCTCCAAACACATCAACTCATATTTGTTAACTGCAGGTAATAAAAAAATAACTTGAAAGTTTATAATTTAACATGTACATGATGTATAAAAATATTCTTATTATTAAACTAGTCTTAACTTCAATTCTTCCTTTTCTTCGTTGTAAAAGACAACATTCTAGAATAAAATGAATTGCATCTTTAAATGTACAACCACAGATACAGCCCGGATCATTAGCCAAATTAACGCAGAACAGATCAGCATTCAAGCTATTAGATCTATGTCTTAGTCTAGTGTGAATTATATTTAAAATTCTACAACCAGCATTATAATTTTGGGGGTTTTATGTTTTATTGTTTGATTTTTAGTTGCTTGTTTAAATCTATTTAAAGTAGCTGCATTTCTTAATGGCGGACCTCATTTATTCCATCATTTAATAGAAGGGAAAAACAAGCTTACGAATAATTGTAATCTAGTGAGCAGATGTGGTAGACACCCTTGACTAGTAGAAATACATCACTAATTTGTGGTACTTTATTAACTTGCTTGTTTAATTATAATTTATAGAAAAGTAATTAACAACATATTTGTTGTAGAAACTGATAGAACAATTTTCCCCAATTCTAAGCCTCATCCGTATATCGATTTTATGTCAAGTCAATGCACTGTTATTGTCTTTATACTGCAATCATTAGTGACATTATAGGATTAAACACTGTTTTTTTGGAAATTATCTATGTATAAACTCTGGCAGCTCACTCACAAACTGAATAAAGTCATTCAGTTTGTGAGTGAGCTGCCGGAGTTTATACATACATAATTTCCTAAAAACACAGTGTTTAATCCTTATTATATAATTCATATTCTTGGACATCGTGTTTGTTTTCGACGCTAAATACTATTAAAAAAATACCAAAGGACATACAATACACATACGATTGTAAACTGAAAAAAATCCGTAAAATGTTATTGACGACTTTGGAACATAACCAACATGACGTCAATACATCATATGAAGACTTCCAGTTTGAAACGTAAAGATTAGACGTTATTTGGCTTCGTGTACGCTTCAAGTTTGATACAATTTAACTAAAACAAGTTTTCAAGGTAAGCTTCTTAATTATTTTACTACCAATATTCAAATTATTTAAAAAGTTAGTTACCCCCAAGAGGCCCCAACTGATTTTGGTCAAGTAGGTGTGGCCTAAATGTTATAAACGGTCAGTGACCATTTATCAATTGTAAATATACTGTCAACGCATTTTGACTGCTCAAATAGAACGATTCCAGTATAAAAGTAATTAACAACATATTTGTTGTAGAAACTGATAGAACAATCATTTTCCTTGTTATCCTTTATAGTTAGTGATTGTTGTTTAACACCAACACAGCAATTTTTCAGCTATACCATTGTGAGAACAAGTTAATTTTCACTGAAATGATGATGAGGTACGCTTTGTACTAGACCAACACGCTTAGTTGTATTTTTATAGTGCTAGCTCACTGAAACAACAGTCTGCAGATAGACATGTCGCCCCACTCGGACACATTATCCTGATTCCGAGCCAACCAGTCTTTGCTCTTCATCCTTAATGCTGCATGCTTAGCGGAGAAGTAACAAATACCAACTTTATAGTATTTGGTTTGATCCGATCAGAGCTGGAACCCACGATCTACCGCACTTGAGGCAAGCACGCTAATCATTACACCACCGATTTGTTATCCTTTATATATAAGACAGACAATACTAATAGACACTATTATAATATCAATATTAATTCCATTCTGAATTTCTGGTCTGTAGTCAATATTGACAATAAGAAAAGATTGTCGTAATATAAAAATAATTATATAAATGTAAACAAATCGGTTTCTTTTTCGTGAACATCATAAATATACCTTGAGAATATCCTCCTATTGTCTTTTTACCACTGTTCTGGTCCATTTTCCCTTCTAAATTAAAAAGCGTCTTTCGTTACCAGGCACTTGTCGATCTTATTCTTCCTTGCGCTTTCAACTGGTATCAAAATTTTCAACTTTTGTTATTGGGGACCAGTCCAAACATGAAAACAAATCCGGATGATGGAATAAATTCCGTATTTCAAAATGATTAAAATAATGTTCATTTATGAGGGAATATAAATGTAAATTATCTGTTAAATAATATGAGAAAGTGTGAGCTTTGTAGAGAACGAAACTTAACATTTATATTTAAAAAAATATAAGAAACTAGAAAAATTTGTTTAATCTAGAGGCCGCCGTGGTACGGTGCTCGTATGCCGGTAGTTGGATTTACAACTACCTATGGCTATGTAATCAGTCCCTCTCACCACTAACGTTGTGAGTTCGAAACCCGCTCAGGCGAGATGTACCCGATACAAAATTATGTGATAAAGTTTGTCAGTGACTTGCGACAGGTCAGTGGTTTTCTCCGGGTACCACGTTTCCTCCAGCAATAAAACTGACCCCCACGATATTGAAATATTGTTGAAAGTGACGTTAAACACTATAAACCTAAACCTATACCATCTATTTAATCTAAACTGTGAATCGTTGGACAGTCCTTGACAAAATGATGCCTCAGGACAAATGTAGCATTGCAGCCTATTGGAACATATTTAAGATTATTCTTAAATATGAAATCTGGGATCCATTTGACAAGACCCTTGGCTTTAATGATCCTCGGGTGGTGCTTTACCAAATCACTGTCTTTTTATGGCGATCGGAAATCCAAGATAGTAGCCGCCAGAGTAGATTTATAACATATTGATTGAATGAAAGTGGTGCGTGATGAGTAAGTGGATTTCAGTTTTCTTTCTTTTTTTGTGTGTAATTCAAAGCTGACACTTCTTGACATCGCTTTAGTATGCATGATTATTGGAATATGAATAAAAAGCTTTTTCTCTAAAAAAAAATCACACTTGATCGAATCCAAATGGCACATTGATTACCATGGTTTGAACCTATATCACGTTTAGTTATGCGCACGTCACGAATACCGTATATATCCACGGGGCATACGATAGCTCTAGTTTGCTTTTCGACGAAATATCGCGAAATTTTTACACATCTATAGAATTAATGCAAGTATCATACCTTTCAATTTTGACGACTTTCACTTAAATTGCTGCTCCAGAGTTATGGAACTTCGTTGGAACACGTGTCTGCTATAACTCAAGTTTGTTTTCCCCAAACTTCTCTTTTCCTTTTCTTTTTTAATATTTTGTTTTTCATCAAGCATATGACTAGTCGATTCAAAAGCTCACTAGAGCTTATGTTATGTGTTATAGATATTTCGACTTTAAATAAAACTTATTTGATTTGATTTATTTGACTGATGAAGGTACGATACCTTCCAATTCTGAAGAATTCCCTGTATGCTAGAACATGATTTTTTCCCTAGCGTTTACACGATAATATAAGCTTGGTTTGATCAAATCTGATGATTACTATGTAAAGATTTATCAAAACCAAGCTTATTAAAGGGATATTGTCTACCAGCTGCGTAATTTTTTCATACCCAAAATTATTGTCGATTTCCGTACTGACCTTCATAAAATGAAGATTAAACACCGAATTATTGATGAATACGCTCCGAAACGTTGTTTTTTCGACTAAAAAAGCTGACCATCGTTACCGGAAGCTAATTAATTATGCACTCACCTGGGCGAGGCCAACTCTATTTATTTATCTATTTTTATGTCAGTAGCCCGGATGCTGCAGCATGGATATTGAGGTAAGTTTCTATAAAAGTTAAGGAAAAAAGCTATTTGCGAACCGATTGTATCTAAAAGACGTAGAATAAATAATTTCTGTATCAGGAATAGATTTTCTTTGATGAAAACTACATGCCTTAACAGATTCAGCCGATATTTCCACGATAACCATTGAAAACATGCCAGGAGGCACCCTATGGGGACATTTTTGCCGGCGTTAAAAATAACTAAATTAGTTTTTTTCTTCTTACAAGTTATGAAGTTGTTCCCCGAGATTTTGATACACGTGTTAAATTAATTTATTTTAGCCAGTTTACCGACAATATGAAAACAGAGACATACATGTAGAACACAGTGAAATACATGTCTGATGAAAACGAATGACGTAGCCAGTGTTGTTTTATTTGTTAATTGACTGGAATGTTTCAGAGAAATTTGGGCTGGATTAGAAACAAAAGAGACCTTACTTCTAGTTCCACAAGACAGTTGCTGCAAAATAATATGGGACTGACCATTTACCTTGAAGGGGGCTATGTCACGTAGAAATGTTTTTTTCAGACGCCACAGAAATCATATTTTCTTATTTTCCGGCGAAGTGCCAATCTAACTAAAACAAGGTAAACTGTGATCTAATTCTCACTTATGATACCCCTGCCACTTCCCATGATATGGGGTACCTATTTGAAGCTTGTGACGAAATACCAGATTTCTGCCATCAATAGTTGTTGAGAAAAATGTGCATATATGTTCAATGTGGATAAAAACCAACTAAGTCGGCAAACAGGAAGCAGGAATCTGATGGTTCCAAAAACGCTTCCCACGATATGGCATACCTATGTGAAGCTTGTGACCAAATATCAGATTTCTGCCATCAATAGTTGCTGAGAAAAATGTGACGAAAAATATTTTGGAAGGACGGACGGACAGAGGTAAAACAGTATACCCCCCTCCCCCTTCGGCGTAGATCTAATTTTAATTGGATTGGCGAAGTGCTGGAATAATTTTTTTTTCTTCAAAATTTTGTATACGATTATACTGTGAAAATGGCAAGTACATGATTATACTGTGAAAATGTCAAGTCGGAATATATTTTTTTCTCCTGTCCAGCCAAATTATTTTCTTCAAAATTCAGAATCAAAATAATTTTTAGGAAAAAAAACCATAAAATTAAAATTGAATAGCTTGAGGGGTAAATTGATAAAAAAAAATTTGCAAGACCAAAATGGTTCTCCCATATACCAACAAAAAAAGGAAATAAAACTGTGGTCATAAGAAAGTCCCACGTGAAAATCTTTCCTTCCAAAATAAGACTTTTTTATTTCTCTAAACTGAATTTGTGCAAACTATTTCACTTATAATGAATTATATTTCTTTTTTAAATAAAGCTCATTTTTCTAGATGAATGTAGAACCATCTGTCTTTACTCTGTTTTTATTAAATCTCTTGTCTTTATTACAGGACTTTGATCGGATTGTCCTTGATGAGGAAGTGTTGGGGGTTGCTAGAATGTTTCGAGAGGAACTTGTAGTAATGCCCCATGAAGAGGATTACAACAGATCCAATAGGTATGCAGCCTACCGCCAGTATACCATTTGGGCACATGGCCGACTTGGAGCTGGGGTCAGACGTGTGATCCCAAGCTGTTGTACTTGGAAAATTAGGGACAAATATCCTGATCTATATGGACAATACAAGGGTTTCATTCCTAGACGATTTAATTAAAACTTGTTCATGAAATATTTTGTATTTTATCCCATATACCCTAATGATAAAGTTTACCACTTGCTTCCCTATGGTCGGTGGTTGTCTGGGTACTCTGGTTTCCTCCACCACTAAAACTGGTCGCCATGATATAGCTGAAATATTGCTGAAAGTGGCGTTAAAACACCAAAAATAAAAAATAAATCAACCCTAATGAGTTGTTAATTTCACAAGTTGGTCAGTTGGAATTGTAAATTTAATTTGAAAGTTTTGCCATCTTATTATTATTTTTTGTTCTATCAGCACTGACAACTTCTTCTAAAATGGACTGACAGTCTTTTATATAATTCAAAACCAAACTTGGCAGAGATGTTTTCTATGAGGTCCTACACAAGAGTTGTTACTTTTGTGCAGATTCGTCAAAAAACATGGCCACCATGTGACTTTGAAAATTCTGATTGGTCGATTTTCAAGAAACTTCTTCTCAAGAACCGCTGAAGGGATTGAATTGAAATCTGGTATATATGTTCCTATGAATGTCTTTAACATGTGTTGTTACTGTTTGCGCCATTTGAAAATTCAAAATAGCCACCAGCGGAGGTCAAAGTTTACATTGAAACCCTATGGGAAACAACATTTTCATCTTCTTCTTGAGAACAGCCGAACAGAATTTAACCAAACTTGGCAGAAATGTTTCTTGTGAGGTCCTAAAAAGTTGTCCTGGTTTGTACTAACTAGACCAACACACTGAGTGCTATCATTATTGTGCATTGGACAATTTGTAATGCCCATTATCCTGACTTGGGTAATTTTCTGCTCTAAATGTGCAGAACTTCTGTCAGACCAGGTAAAACAAAGAGTGACAATCTAAATTTATTTTATGCGACAATATAGTCAATTGTTTTGTCTTGGTCTTCAAATCTGGATTTCTGAGATGCTACAATATCATCCCGAGTTGGAGGTTGTGGAATTGGTGCAAGATGGACCGACATTCTTCTGGGATCATCTACTTCCAACTGCACACGTTAATTCATTCCTTCATTATCTTGCAGTCTCATACAAATGATGACCCTTAATAGTCTTGGAACATAGGAATATGACTTGTCAGCTTTAACAGGCTGCACAGACCATCTAGCTGTCTTTTTGTTGTAACTTCTCTGCCACCTGAAGTAGAAAAATACATACAATGCAATTCACAAGAATAAAACAATAGAGATTATGATCTATGGAGCCCTAACTTTCAATTCAAGATGAATATCTCGAATGTATAGTGAATGAGCAACTAAACATATCATTACAAGTCCACTTTATGAAGGATTTGAGTGATTTGTAGACAGATTTTAGGTTGTGGTCATCCCTCAAGAAATTCTATGGCAGGCATCACGAGCTGGTCAATGGTTACAGGGTGTCTGTTACCCAAATCAGACCTGATCTTCATTTGTTGTTGATGTCTTTCCCTTCATCGGATGGGACTTCTACCAGACTTGACCATGGACAACGCAGCAGGTTTGCGACTTTCGATTGACCCTACTGAAGCCTATGATCAAATATCAGATTGCTGCCATAAATAATTACTGAGAAAAATGTTATGAACATCTTGGGACAAACGGACGGACAGAGGTAAAACAGTATACCCCCCCCCCCCTTTCCAGTGGAGCGGTGGTATAATAAAGCTCCTATGACATATGATCATTCATGGTTCTGTTATTAGGACAAAATTTCAAGTATGTAAGTTACAACTGAAACATGAAATTAACATGACAAACCTTAGAGTGAAGTTGAGGCTAGGTTCAAAATCTCCATCGTCAGAATCATCACCAACATCACTGCCCTCTTCAGTAATATCTATTGAGAGACTGTAAGAATAAAAAATAATTGTTTATTACAGTGTATGTGTATAATATCGAAACAAATTTTGCTATATGGTTCTGATGTGCAGCTGTATAACGAAAAAGCTTTTCAAAATAATATTAAATCTTTATACATCTATGCAGCACACATCTACACAACACAATATAAAGAGACAAAATTACATCAAAGTTACAGGAAAAAATTTGGTGCACCAGACGTGCGTCAATTCTGTCCCAGTTTGGTTTCATTCCCGTAAGTAGCTAAGGGGGACTGGCCATTTCAGCTTGTGGATTGATGAAAATGTAACGATGACGCAGAAGCCAACATGATCCCTATATAATATAGCTACTAGTAGTATCACTATGCAAGCCACAATAATTAATAGGAAACTGTTATACAAGTGACTGTGTTGAACAATATTGACAATGTTACCTATAAACATAATGTAGAATACATGTATGTCTAATCTTTAACAAAATGAACATACTCAAATGGGTTCACAAATGAACTCGATTTCTCCAGTTTCATCCGTTTCGTTGAAATGTGATGGCTGCTCATTTCTTCTACTCTAGAATTACCTTGGTCAGAATATCTAAATCAAAAGTACAAATATCAATCACTACAAAATCACATTTGTCTGAAATTACCAGTTTTAGTAGTAATTTGCCTAAAAAATTTAGATAATTTTACAAAAACCTGCATGATTTTAACACAGACATGGGCCATCGGTCTACTGTTAAATTCACACACTGTGAAACATGCAAATTGCTATGGATCTTCACATTATTTCTTAAAAATCTTGTTTATTAATCATACTTACAAGATCCAAACTAAACAAGGGCAAAGTGTGGCATATCCCCTCGCCTAAAAATTTGACCTGGTGACCTTGACCTTTGACTTTGAAAATCAATAGGGTTCCAGATTCTCTTAAGGACTAAGTATGTACCAAGCTTGGTCAAAATCCATTGAAGGATGTTGATTCTAGAGTGTTCACAAGGATGTTACGCGGTAAAATTTTGACCTGGTTATCTTGACCTTTGACCTATAAGGCTATGACCTTGAAAATCAATAGGGTTTCGGCTATCTTAAGGACTAAGTATGTACCAAGCTTTGTCAAAAATCCATTGAAGGATGTTGATTCTAGTGTTCACAAGGATGTTACGCGGTAAAAATTTGACCCTGTGACCTTGACCTTTGACCTTGAAAATCAATAGGGTTTCAAATTCTCTTAAGGACTAAGTATGTACCACGTTTGGTCAAAATCCATTGAAGGATGTTGATTCTAGAGTGTTCACAAGGATGTGACGGACGGACGGTAGCGTTACTATATCCCTTCGCAACTTCGTTGGCGAGGGGATAAAAAGCAGTTCAAATGACAATTCTTTAAATAGAAAGCCTTTATATGAAAAATACATATTGATTTCCCTCTATCATGTCTATGTTGATAATTCTAAGATAGTAAAGTATAATTTTGGCTCCCTGAACTAAAAATTATGTCCAAAATTGTTGAAATGTAGTAAAAAACTAGTTAATGTAATGTTTTTAGAATAGTCAAGAAATAAACTTGGTTTGCATAAGGAAATTGAAAACGATTTTCATTTAGTCATAGTCTAAAATATGCAGTTCAGGACATTTCAGTAAAATTTTATAGTCACATATATAGAAAAGTTTCTGAAACTTGCAAATTTCTATGGATCTTCATATTATTTTTTAAAAACCTTGTTTATGTATCATATTTACAGGATCCAAACTAAAAATGGTACTGAAATGACACTTATTTAAATGGAAAGCTTTTTATATAAACGATACATACGGATTTTCCACTATGGTAATAATTCACAGACAGGAAGATATAATTTTGGCTCCCATAACAAAGTGTTATGTTCAAACTTGTTGAAAGTACTTTTAACCTTATTTATGTAATGTATTTCCAGTACCCAAGATATGAACTTGTTTGCATAAAGGAATTAAAATGATTTTCATTTAGCCATGGTCTAAAATATTCAGTAAAATTTTGTAGTCATATATAAAAAAAGTTCTGAAACTTGAAAATTTCAATTGATATTCATATCATTTCTTCAAAACCTTGTTTATAATTATATATTATACTTACAGGATCCAAACTAAAAGTGCAATTGAAATGAAGCTTCTTTAAATAGAAAGCTTTTATTTGAAAAATACATACTGATTTTCCATTATAGTGATAATTCGCAGAAAGTAAGGTATATACTTTTGGTTCCCAACACTAAGTTTCTTGTCCAAGTTGTTGAAATTTGATAAAATTAAAAGCCTAATTATATGTTGTATATCAAAGAAATAAATTTGCTTGAATAAAAAGAACTTTATAGGGTTTTCATTAAGCCATGTACAGTTTTAATTCTTGCATTAAAAATGAATTGATTCGATATTTTTTTTTAAATTGATAATAATAAACTGCATTGTCATTGATATCATTTTTGCACTCCCATTTCCCCTTTGCTGGCCTCTTAAAATTTGTGTTTGTTTACCTCGCAAATACGGCCGTTTTATGCTACTCATTGACAATAATTTGCTGTTGCCAGGTGCAAAATTACATATATTGATTAATATCTACCGAAAATGATCATAGGCATCATCATAAATTCATAAAATATGAAAAACGATTGAGAAAAGAAGGCAACATGCTCGGCTTACCTATCAACAATAATCAAGCACTTCCTTGAGTTCGCTCCATCCAACGGCAACGGTCCAACTGATCCCCTACATATATCCTGCATTTGTTCCATTTGGAAGATACCTCACTTCTATTCCTCTTTATCTCTGAATCCGTCAAAGTCCGCTTTCTTCCACGCGTTGACAGTTTCTCTTTTGCCCAAGAACCACATGTTGTTTATTGTTTCTAAACAGTGCGCATGCTCAAGACGTGTTCGCATAGAAGGCCATATGAATAGATTTGAATATTGTCATCCGGACAATAATTCTTTTTTGGGTCTTTTTTGTCAATAAATCGTATCTTTTGCAACATAACTCGGTGTTAATCTTCATTTTATGAAGGTCAGTACGGAAATCGACAATAATTTTGGGTATGAAAAAATTACGCAGCTGGTAGACAATATCCCTTTAATGCGATGTTGCATCGGTTTAAACAGATATATTTGTAGTAAATTAATTTATCGATCTTACGTGAACGATGGAAGCAATGTTTCGTGATAATTAATTCATTTCCAAAGCGAGGAGAGCGCAAATGTCCAATCTCTATTGTTTTGTTACCATGTCGAGGTGTACCCGATACAACATTATGTGATAAAGTTTGTCAGTGACTTGCGACAGATCGGTGGTTTCCTCCTAGCTGCAATAATGTAGCTCCTGTGACAAACTTGTGTCTCGACAGAGCTACAACGCGGTCCCATTCGTCACAATGGAGCAAAAAAAAAAGTTGCAGTTGAAACATAAAAACTCACTATTTACGCTTCAAACATTTCATTATAACTATTACTGATTATCCCAGTCCTTGTTAAATCGGTTTGGCTAAGAAATATATACTTTTCAAAGGTAGCAACCACCTTGTTCGAATTTATCGATCGTTTTCCATAACCGGAAACTACGGAAGGCGAAGCTTTTCTAAATATGGTATTTCTTACTACACGCTGATGTAAACATTCACTCCTAAATCGCTAAATGTGGTATCGACATCCAAATTGTGAGGCCGGAAATGACGAAATTCAAAATGTTCAGAGAGAAGGTTTTTATTTTGTGGGAATAACATTCTAAAATACTGGTAGGTGATAAAAACTTGTTATAATAATGGACAAAAGGAAAGGTTATGTCTTATTATTGATAAATGCAGGCGTCAGAAGCTCTGTAAGCGAGCGCAAAAAATCATGGCGGCTGCTCCATTACGTGTAATGGCATCCCGTTATAACCCTTGCGAGTAAGCGAGCATTTAGGGTTTTATTATTAGAACTAGTTTCCTCCGCCAATAAATCGCCACGATATAACTGAAATATTGTTGAAAGTGGCGTTAAGCACCATCAGACAAACAGACATTAAAAATCCAACTCATCGTAGGAGATGATACAATTTATTATTATTTTTTGTTCCTATACAAACCAGTGGTGGAATTCTTCCTCGTCTTTTTTTTTAATTTTATAATTTTTTTCCCTAGGGCCTGGGTGGCTCAATGAGTTAGGTAGTTGGATTTCCTAACCATTCATACAAGCCTATCACCAATACGACGTGGGTTCGCACCCGGCTTTGTAAATTACAAAAAAGAGTGCACTCGATTCGCAGCCGCAAGTGATAAAGTTTACCAGTTGCTTGCCCATGGTCGGTGGTTCTCTCCGGGTACTCCGGCTTCTTCCACCACTAAAACTGGTCGCCATGATATTGCTGAAATATTGTTGAAAGTGGCGTTAAACACCAAAAATCATCAATCATCATCTTTTTTTTTCTTTTTTTTTCAAACTTGAGTTTTACAACATGCAGTCGGGTAAGTACGAACGATATCAACGCGTGCCTTTTATTGTAATATTGTTTGGTTTTCCATTGAGTTAGACATACAGTGAAACCTGAATTAACAGGTCACCTTTGGGAAAAGAAAAATGGTCATTTAAGACAGATGACCTCTTAAAAAGGTTCATTTCTCTGAAAATATTGTGTCTCTACACTAAAAATAACCTGCTTAAATTATTTCTGGAAAGAAATTCTACTCTTCCATTAAAGCCTGGGCATACTTATTTATCAATTATTAATCCAAATGTGTTCCCTGCAATATTTGGGTATCTTTACACAGTAGAGACTGAGTTGATTAATTAGTCAGCAGACGAACATCTCTAGACTATATCGACCATAGTTCTATGGCATTTCCGTCATAATCGGGATTGGATTCTCTCTATTTATACTTTTCCGAAATTAAAAAAAAAAATAATGAGAAAGGTCGCTAAAACAATCGTGTTGCCGATTTACTATTCACTTTATCACGATAAAAATTTGACTGTGAATACTTTATTGTATGCACAGTTATTGACGAAATTATTTCATTGCAAAATGTTATTATGTCTAAGAAAAGAACGGGGTTTTCTTGTGGGTTTTTTTCCGTCAGCGCTCGCGTTCTTAGTGCCACTGAGACTGAGCTATGGTTTCGAGTGCCAGAATACCCGGCGTGTTTATAGACAACAGAGTATATTCATCAAAGAATGCCTCATCAATATAAAGGTTTTTCAAGTTTAAATAATTGTCGCCAATCACGTTTTATGTAAATTACTAATCACTTAATTAGATCATAAATTAGGCTAAATTGTCGTGATTTTCAGGACTATATTTTTTCATCTTTACTATTTATATTTTCAGAACTCATGCTGTTACCAAAACATATTTTTTAACTGTAATTTGAATGTTAGCCAATTTTCGTTTTACTCAGTCAAGTTGACTCTTGTTCCGTTCACAATAGTGACATTTAGAAAATACCTGAATTCTAAAAATATATATAGTGAAGAGGTAAAAGGGCTGGGTTACGTAATTCATATCTTGCCCAGAGAAAAAAATGTTTGTGACTAATTATTGACCAATCGATGAACCAATGTCGGAAAATACAAAGTTAAATGAATGAACCTAAGATGAACCAGAACAATAAAAGAATTCTTCCATTGCTTGTTTTGTTCCTGTATTGCATACGTTATATTGTCAAGTACATTTACCATATATCCATGTAATTTCCCCCCACATACCAGGGGCGGATCCAGGATTTCAAGTTAGGGGGGGGCGCAGTTAAAAAAATTGCGCCGAGCGGAGGGAGGCGCGAACATTTTTGGGGTATTTCGTGTGAAAAATCACGATTTTACGCCAAAAAATCATATTTTTCCAATTTTAGGGGGGGCGCGCGAAATTTTTGGGGTATTTCATGTGAAAAATCACGATTTTACGCCAAAAAAATCATATTTTTTCCAATTTCAGGGTGGGCGCGCGCCGGGTGCGCCCCCCCCCCTGAATCCGCCCCTGCATACGTAACAAGTAGGGGCCCGGGTGGCTCAATGAGTTAGGTCGCAGGATCTAACAACTCATACAAGCATATCACCAATACGCCCGGCTTTGTAAATTACAAAAAAGGTGCACTCGACTCGCAGCTGCAAGTGATAAAGTTTACCAGTTGCTTGCCCATGGTCGGTGGTTCTCTCCGGGTACTCCACCACTAAAACTGGCCGCCATGATATAGCTGAAAGTGGCGTTAAACATCAAAAATCAAATCGTAACAAGTACATTTACTACATATCTTTATATAATTTCGTATACTACTACAACACGTTCATTTACTTAATATAGGGAACGACCATTTAACTTGAAGGGGGGGGGGGGGGGGGGGGGGGGGGTTATGGTTTTTTTCTAAAAAAATATTCTGATTCCCAATGTTGCTGAAAAAAATATTCTGATTTTGGTGGAGGAAAAAAAAATAATCTGATTCAGAGTTTTTGTCGTATAACCTAATGTTAAATTCTGGAAAAAAATTCTGGAAAAAAAAAAAATATTCTAACTCTTGTGTTGTCCGAAAAAAAAATTCTGAACGAAACAAAAAACCATAACCCCCCCCTTTCAAGTTAAATGGTCGGTCCCTAAACTAAAATTTTTCAGCTTAATTCATTTTTGCAAATACTGATGATGTCAGTCCAATCAAAATGTATATGTGTCATTTGTAAACTTAAGGAGTTTGTAAAATAGTTTTTTGTCCTCTTTTCTTATTTTCATTTAATTTATTGCTGATTGCTTCTTTCGTTCTTGGCACTGGCTACGATTACTCGGATTTACCTGGATTGGGTAATAATAACGAAAAATTAGAATTACTGAAAGACTAAGTACCGGAATACAATTCCGGTTCAGGAACCTATTTCACGGAAAAAAATCGAGTAATCGTAATATTATTTGTTAGAATTACCTGGTCTTATTATTACCCGGAATAGTTGTATGTAAATAAAATATTAAATCTTATTTATTGTTGTTGATTTATTTTTATAGGTACCAATATTATTATAAACTTTCATTCTGAATTTAATTTGTCTATATTTGTATGTTATCAAGACATGTAGTTCATTTGCCTTACAAGTTGTTTCGGCCTTTTAACAGATTCGGCCGTAGTTGATTCGGCCTTAGTTGATGCGGCCTTACGCAAATCCGGCCTTATATAAAATTGATGTTCCGGCCTTATCATATATGTATGCGGCCTACGGCAAATCCAGCCTTATATCAAATGGAAAAGAATAATTAAAAAATAAAAGTTCTATTTAAATTTAAAATATTATTTAAATATTCATGGATATGATGAATAAAATATTGGAACTTGTAGTGTTTTCACAAGATTTGCTCGTAACTCAATATGAAAAGCCATAATAAATCGTTATTATTTTAACAATTTTTTAATTAGTAATTTTTGGTAATAATGACGGAAATCATTTCCATTGAAGTTGATGATTAGAAAAACAATTCAGGTTGATATACCAAGTTGTCAACAAGCGAAATTCCTTAGATGTTCTCTTGCAATTAATTATCATTTGTTTAATAGTCGTATAATTGCACTGGCAGTATGATTATAAGGGCTACCAAAAAGTAAAAGGAAGCCATACTATAAATTACTCAAAAAGTACTCCAATTCTTTTGATGAAACCGCACTAATATATGCATATTTTGGTGATGGTCCTACTATTTTCAAAACTATCAACTATGTCGTTTCCTTGTATTGTGTGTGAGCAGAACGTCCGTCCAAAGCAGCATGCTTTAGAGTGTGACAGTTGTTTCCAGTGGCAACACAGACTATGTAATAGTAGTACCATCACTTAATTATTTACTCAAATCATCACAATGTGTCGTTTTATTGTATGTATCATATATATCCATAGATACACATCATTCTTAACTGAGGCCGCATTAATTAACCAAGGCCGTATCAACTAAGGCCGCATTTGTTTAAGGCCGGATTTGCATAAGGCCGAATAGTTTTCAGGCCGGATCAACTCGAAAGCGTTCATTTGGGAATCTTAAAATGGACGCGAAAGAGGGGGTCCAGTCCTTCAATATTAAAGTTGAACAAAAGTTTAAGTCATTTAAGGAATTTGAGAGCCAACTTAAACATTACCAAGATGCAAAATGTACAGGAGTAGTAGTTGCAAAATTGAGTCAACGAAGACAAAGCAAACAATTACAAACAATGATCTTTGTAAATATATTTACGAAGTATATTTCATATCTTTTTGATGTATTGATTTAAAATGTAATAATTCTTTCAATTCTTTATGTCCAATAATGAAATCCCTAGAACTTCCGGGTAATAATAAGACCAGGTAACTCTAACAAATAAAATTACGATTACCCACAGCATCACAGCAACTGAATATACTTAAACGTTTGGGCCGATATTTAGACAGATTAAGCAAATTAACTATATTCCACACTTTCATTCTCAGTAACTTTAACTTCTGCCCTTTGGCTTGGCATTTTTGTACCGATAAAAATTCAAAAAAATTAGAGAAAGTGCAGGAAAGAGCACTTCGCTTTGTATACGATGACTACACCAGTTCATATATCGACCTTCTTGAAAAAGCTCTAGTGCCCTCCTTACAGATCAGACGTATTAGGACAATGGCCTTGGAGACATATAAAATCGTTAACAAATTAGCTCCTGTATGCCTTCATGATTTAGTTAATGTGAAGAATTCTAATTATGCTTTCAGGTATTCGAACATATTAGATGTACCTCAAGTTAGAACTACAGGGTATGGCAAAAAATCATTCATGTTTGCAGCTGCAACTCTGTGGAACGACCTTCCGAACCATTTCAGAACTGAAAACAGTTTCAACCACTTTAAGTTTGATTCAGTCCGGGAATGGCTCAGTATGTCGTTGTTCTGCATGCAGATAACATATTCAGCTTTGTTTTATTTCTAGTGCTTTTTCCAAGTTTTAATGCTGCTTAGTCATTTTATGTTTGCTTGATATTGCTTCAGCATGTTTTAGTATGTCCTTTATGTTTGTGCTTTTTATGTTGCATTTGCTAACTGTATGTGCTTTAAGTGTGTTTATGTGATTATGTTAATATTTGTATGTATCTTGTGCTACTATGTATATTAGGTAAAAAGCTCCCGAGAGCTTGTGTTTATTGTTATACAAAAACCGAATTCAAATAAAGTTTTCTGATCTTATCTCGATTACCCGATATTTTCCCGTGAAATAGGTTCCTGAACCGGAATTGTATACCGGCACTTAGTCTCTCAGGTAATCCTAATTTTTCGTTATTATTACCTAATCCAGGTAATTGTAGCCAGTGCCTTCATTGTTTTGGTTTCTTCCCGTTTTTTCTGTTTGTTTTCCTGTTTTAGTAATTGTCTTTTAGCCTTTTCTGTTTTACGTTTTTCTTTTTCCTAATGTCTCGCATTTTCCTTTTTTTGTCTATGCACATCATCTCCGGAAATCACGAAATATGACTCCTTATTTGGTAGTTTTCGTTTTAAAGATGATGGAACAGGGAAGCATTCGTCTGCCACCGACTGGGCAACGCTCTTACTGCTTTCGTCACAGCTCATTGCTCCTCGGGTTTTGAACTTTTTCCAAGATTGGAACATAGAATCATTTTCAATATCCATGTTACTAGCTAAAGCTGCAGTATAGACAAGTAGTTTTTCTGTGGACAGAGTTGACTCAACTTCAAGCATTATGTCGTCTGTGCATTCTATACACTGGTTTTTTCGTTTTGCCCCTCTTCGCCGTTACAATTTATTAACATGTCAGCAAGGTCATTCAGAGAGGTGTCATCAGCATAGTTTAAATTGTAGATTAAGGAATCATTTGGGTCTAAGGATAATGGCAGATTACACAAACCATCCGTAGTTATTGGCATCGACAAAGTTATTGAGGAAACAGCATTAGATTCCAGTGTTGTATCATGTGTGGATGAGACAATATTTGCAGCTAGTGATTGGTCGGTTACTGCAACTGTAGCAAGTGTGTTAGCATCGTCATACCCATTCGAATCATCTTGTGCAGACTTGTCTAGACCTTCGTCATTGGATGCCGGTTCGAGTACGCCTCATCTGGTATTGCACCAGGGTTGTATGGATGAATCCTGGTTGCCCTGAATCCACTCTCGAGGTTATTTGGCATCATTGCTTCCCCCCCCCCAAAGCCTGTGAAAATACTTGAGGAATTGGGCATGGCCAACTGCAATGCCAGTCATGTGAATGAAATTATCCAATTCGGCGTTCCAACGACTTTTAAGCGATTTGAATACAGACCTATCAAAAGGTTGTGTCCAATGGCTCGTGCGACTAGGTAATTCAAGAAGAATTATGTTTTCGCGTCTTGCAGTTTCAATGAATTCAAGGTTGTGGGACGAATGACTGTCAAATATAAGTAGCTGTGGCCTTGCGGCCCGATGGATTTGATAAATGTTTCAACAAACCATAGCCTACCAATGCCATCCTTGGTCCACCCACTTTCGGTGACAGAAAAATTTGCCCCAGTCATTGCGAGTGAGCTGCCCGAGTTTATACAGATAATTTCCTAAAAAAGTGTTTAATCCTATAATATATATGCTTCCGACTAAAATAAAAATTACTTTACTTTGCTTTACTTTACTTGCAAAGATGATATCACATCGAAACTGACATAGCTGAAAAATTGTTCACAACAGTTCTTGTTTTCATTGATTTAAACATATTTTATTGATAAATAACATATAAACTTTTTTCATAATACAATAAAACATAGGGGGAGGGGGGTATTCGTGGTTGTGATTGTATGGTAGTTGGATCTACACTAACACTTCTAAAAGTGGCGAGTTCGAATCCAAGTCATTGCGAGGTGTACTCGATACAACATTATGTGATAAAGTTTGTCAGCGACTTGAGACAGGTTGGTGGTTTTCTCCATCAATAAAATTGACTACCAAGATTTAACTGGAATATTGTTGACAGTGGCATAAAACATAATGACCCCTCTACTTTCCAGACCACTCGAGTTCATCCCCAGTTTTTTGTTGGGTTCCCCTCTTTTGTTCCTTTCGTATTGTCTGTCCTTTGATTTAAAACAACTTAGGAAAACAGAATGATCAATCTTTGTCGAGGACCTGACATGCATCATTGAGTAATGAGAAGATCAGCCAATCAAAACCAAGAATTGCCTTTTGTAGCACGTTTTTCATTGCATTACACATTTTTCTTGCCAGATTTTAAGCTTTATTCACACATTTGTCCTCCACACGAACGGTTTAAAAGTTGATGCGGATTGCATACCAGAACTAGTTTTTTCTCCCAAGATTTTGGGAGCACCAATGTGCCAATTGCATGATCTACTGACAATATTTATGTTTCCTTAACCCCCTTTCCTTATTATTTTGGGAGTGGGGGGGGTCAGTAGATTGGTATTATGCACCAATGCGGTTAACAGAACACTGCTTACTGTAAATGAAACAATAAAAGTAATTTGGCATGATTATATGTATTGAAGTGCTACGGTTGGTAACTTTGTTACTTAACCAAATATTTCATGTATTCAAGACGGAAGTGTCATGAAGTATCATATCAAACAAACTCCTCAATGTTTTTTTTTATTGTTTTTTTTATTGACAGATCACTTGTGTTGTTGAGCTTTCCTCATCTTCTGCAACACAGCCTGCATTTCTTCCCTCTTCTTCTTTCCTCTAAAGTGTGTTCCCAACTGAAAAAAAAGCCAAATAATAAAACATTATTTCATTCTACATATTCCAAAATTTATCTTGCTTAGGGCCAAGTGATCAATTTTTCAGATATTTCTAAGATTTCAATCATCTGCAACTTGGAGTATCTCATGTGAGATGACATATCATGTCCTTGAATATCTGATATTTCTCTTACTCAAATATTTTGACCGTTGTCAGTGCCTGAAATGGACGGTCGCCAAGTCCCCAAATGCGACTAATATCTTATTCGGGCGACCAAAAGCTGCTCCAAATTAGGTAGTCACTGGCCCAACAAAAAGCGTTTGGGCGATTGCCTAAAAGACCGTTAAAAATTGTTGTTTTACCGAAACCGGACATATTTTAC
Source organism: Bathymodiolus brooksi (assembly GCA_963680875.1). NCBI lineage: Eukaryota > Metazoa > Mollusca > Bivalvia > Mytilida > Modiolidae > Bathymodiolus > Bathymodiolus brooksi. The sequence continues at coordinate 69,279,770 of OY804577.1, read as the reverse complement.
TGTAACTTCAACGGTAGATAACTCTTCTGTTCTAGTCGAAAACAGTTTGTTACGAGCACAACAAATACATTTGTGTAGCCAATGAATACACAGCTAATGTAATTTACTGTTCTCCCCAATTATGTATTTTTATCGAGCCAATCGATACACGTTTCCTACACGTTTTCATGTAATACACAAGTATTCACTAAATATTAGAAAAGAAAGGTGTTTTTTTGTTTCTTTACGATTTAATTATTAAAATTGTTAACTTTCACGGACGAAGTGGAAAGTTGTGAACAATAAAGAGAATTCTGTCAACTTGTAATGTTTGCGATCTGGTATCTTCCACGGTTCGGAAATTTATTCATTCAATCTGCTGCAAAATGTACATGTACTAATTTCATTTTACAGAAATCGGAAACCTTTTTGTGTCAATCCTTAGGTAATCATTGAAAAACTTTTCCCCAACAATGGAGAGAAAATCGTTGACAGTAATGTCAAACGACGGAAACTATCTGGCCTGTCACTTCTTTTAAACTTTTCATAGTTCATCTCTATACGTACACGGCTACAATTTAATGACAATTGGGAGTGTTTTCTTTTTTGGAACCAGAACTTTTGTTTACAAATTAAAAAATAACAGGAAAAGTTAACAGTTGTTTATATAACAGAAAATGACAGCACCGTTTGTTATTTCAACATGATACTTGTTTAGAATGAATAACCAACTGACATTACCCCGAACTGAGAGGTTATTTTACTTTAAAATCACTTCTTCATATTGGATTGAAACAAGTGATGTCACTCTTCACTTTGGGGAGTGCAAGAGCAGTCCTTGTAGTGGCATTAGTCTACTCTTTTCCGGATGTCTTTAATGTGTTCATGGCATTGATCTCCCCTTACACAAACCAGCCTTTTATTGTCCCCATCCGACGGACTAGCATCGTTTCTTGAGACCACCCTAGCTAATGGCGTCAAGGTTGTCGAAAAGGTTATAACAAGTAAATTCAGGTTTCATTTGATAGCAATATATGCATTGGGGTGTTTTCGCAATTTCAGCTGCACACCCGTTACTGTACCAAAATTACCTTGAAGAGCCCCAACCCCCGTGAGACTAGTGAAAGAATGAATTTTAATGTTATTGGTAAAAAAACAATTAACCTGAAAACTGTTTATATTTTGATTCTGATGTCTTTTTTTTCATAAAAAAATGTCACAAAATTTATGGGCCACCATTATGCCATTTGGGCCAGTGACTAATATTTTACTGGCCCAAAAATTTTTTTCCGGGCCAGCCAAAGGCTGGCCTCATTTCAGGCACTGGTTGTTTTCACATGTGATCATGAAGAATATCAGCCCAATAGACAGTGACTACCAAGTTCCTATCAATAGGGCTCACCAAACCAGGTGAAGTTGGGGACATTTTCTCCCTGGTTTCAATGAAATCACCCTATTCCTGCCCCACAAGGCGAAGTTTTAGTAAGCCTGTCAGTCTTAGGAAGTCAGTATTTTTTCACCAATAATCATACTTTTTCTTCAATATTTACGCACAAGGAGCTCAAATGCAACAGAAATTTGACCTATACAAGGTTTGATATTACATGTTTTATTCCAAACTCTTTTTTAAGATTGCTGAGCACCATGTTTGTTTTGTGAAAGGCAAGGAGACCATTAAAATATATGCTAGTTTTTCAGAATCTCCAAGATTTCACCTCGCTTTGCCCTTGAGAACTGAGAGTTCATGTTGCCCAATTTTTACCAAGTGTGGTGAGCGCTGTATCAAGTTTATTTTATAGGCAATATTTTATATACTACTTTATAAACTTACCCTTCTTTTTGCAAACTTCAAAGCTCTTTTGTCTTTAGAAATTCTCAACAACTCCTGCATTCTCTTCTCATAAGGTGCAAAACCAGCAATTTCTCTAACTAAATCTCTTACAAATCTGGCATGCTTTGTAACTTTCTGAAAAAGATAGGTATGGAATTACATGCATTTGACTAGTCTGAATAAAGAGCTATGCATGATATGACCAAATACATTTTTCCGATTTCTGGTGCAAAACAAAATACACAAACAAAAATTTTTTGTTGGACACCAGGACTGGCATACTTGGCAGTATTGCCGGTCCTTGTGATTTTCTGCCCGCTCGGTCCGACGAATTTAAAAAAGTCTGCATTAATCAAAAACCAATTATTTCATAAATTGGTTGAAAAATAAAAAGTTCACATTTTGAAATCCCCCTTTTTATGTCAAAACGGCAAGTTAAATAACATTATGCCTTTGTTTAAAGGATGTTTTTCTGAGGAATACATGAAAATACCAGAGCTTATATCACACATCTGATTATATCATTCTTATAAACTGGCAAATTCATGAATAATGAACAAGGACTTTCTCCTGCATCAGATATACTGAAAATGACTAATCATCACTACCGTATGTAAAATCTGTTTGAAAAGTACAAGAATGATTTTCATAAGGAATTTAAACCAAAAAAAAAAAACCCCATCAAAATCGGGAGTTGAAATAAAAATTCTCATTTGGAAGGTGGCCATCTTTGGCCGGACCATATCTCTGCAATGGCAAGAGAGATAATTACTTACCCCTTTTCTGTAGGAAGGCTTCAATTTTCTAGGGTTGTCAACCTTTGTTACTTTATGGCCTTTATTTAGGCCAACGGCCATTTGGTAACGAACAGCCATGTCTGCAATGTAGGAATTAAAATGACATTAGAAAACTCAGTTATTAACAGTAAATAATTCAGTGGCGACTAGTATCGATTGTCGTTCCATTGAATTTGATAAAAACGAAGCTTTTTTTACCTACACGATTTACTGTTTGTTAACTTTTTCTCATCACGAATGTAGCTGAAATACTACTCACTTGACGTCAAAGAACAACCCGACATTTAAAACTGTGAAATACAATTCTTTGTTTGATGTTTCAGTCTTATTAAAGTAAAACACTCGTTGAAACTTTTATTTGCCATACATCATCATTTCATAACATTTTGTATGAAGTCAAAAGAGGTGTATTATCTTCTACTGACAATCAGCCTTACAAATCTGGAGATATTTTAAACCAAGCACAAACTGACTGTTGTCAGATTGGTCATCATAGTTTTAACTGTATACATTACATTTTTAAGAAGTCTTTAATCACATGCCTCCTTGTCGGCAAATGTACATTGCACAAGTTCCATAATATTCAGGACCACCAAGGGATGAACTTTATTGGAAAAAGAAAATATTTTTACCATCTTTCTTTGATTGGGCATTTCAAAGAGGAATGAAAAGGATGCACAATATGATCGCATACATGATGTCGTTTGATGTTTAGTGCATCACCAAAAAAAATATCCAACAAACACCTGCATTTTTGTAATTTTATTTCGATTGGGTTTTACAAAGGTTGGTTTGTGCAAGTCACCAAGTGCAGTTTTGACCAAATGCGAGGACATACACTTCATCTGTGAACAAAAGATGCTCCGTTCTTGTTTAGACAATAAAAAGTACAACAGTAAATATTAATTAATTCACACAGTAATAGACGACTGGAACATAATATGATAATCATAATCAATTATAATTTATAGTACAGTACACCCGAAAATTTTAACCTAGTATGAAAATCGTCTGGACAATATTTGAAGAACCCAGACTAGATTCTCCCTGCGAGAACATCAGGGAAAAGTGAAGGCATGAAAGAGACTTCCAAGAACTTGAAACAGACATGTGTCCCCTTATTTGTAGCGTAAACGGCTATTTATTCAATATTTCTCTCACTCGAAAACGATAGCCTCATTCATGGTTAATGTGGCTGTTGTAAAATATTTATGACACGACGACTCATATATTCAACAATTCGAAAGTCATGTATATTAATCTGCTATAATCAAAGCAATAAAAATAATATATATTCCATGTTGGATAAAGATTGGGGTTGATTTAGAAACGACTATACTGAAAACAACACTGACCGATGGATTCTAACCGGAAAAGGAAGTTGTGTGTATAGTATGGTGACTTCCGGTAATACGGGGCGCGCAAAATGAAAGTCTGATAATTTTAAGAAATTTGATAAAGTAATTTTGACGTCCTTGTAGATAAGGTATGAACAATAATTAAGTATTAAGAACTCCTATGATATAGCAAATATAAAAATACATTACTTATAACCCCAGAAACACAATTAAAAAATATAATTAATTTATATTATATAATTGTAAATATTTACGATAAAAAATTACACATTCATTTTTCAAAACAATTTATAATCAGTGGTCCATTCGTTTCGGAGTAACCACAGGTACTAGACATTACATCAATGTTAATTCTGTAAAGTCAAAGTTAAGAAAGTATTGTCAAATATAGAAACTAAATTTTAAAATGAGAAGATAAGATAATTTTATTGCAAAAAAAGATTTGTGCCCCAAAGGAGCAGATAATACAAACAACATACCTGTACATGTACAAGACAACCATCAAACAGACATATTCAATGCAAATCATATATACAGTTAATAATACTACACTCTACAACAGCAAGGGCAAAGAAAACCACAAATTCAATTACAAATAATTCCATTTTACACTTACTTTATAATAATAATAATAGTAGTAGAAGCAGTGACAATGACTCTTGACTAATTCAATAAATAAATAAAATCACCTTGATCTATAATTTTTTTTTCCTTTCATCAAAAAGACTATTTAAAAGTCTACACAAATTGTCTAAAATTATATTATCTTCAGATGACAGAAACCAAATTAATTTATCCTTATCAGATAAAGATTTAAAATTTTTATCATAATTTTTTATATTTTCAATAAAGGAAGATCTTGTTGTATCCAATGCACTGCATTTTAGCAAAAAATGAATTTCATTTTCTACTTCAGAAGAACATAATTTACAGAATATCTGGTCTGCTTTTACACCAGTATATCTACCCTTTTCTATCTCAAGATCATGAGCACTAAGGTGAAATCTGGTTATAATTTTTCTCTTTCTATAATCCCCTCACTCTAAATATTTTTCAAAGCAAAAATTTGACTTGAACAATCTATATGTTCTTAACTTATTTCCATGGTCACTGTTAGAGTTATCTCTAAATAATTCTTCTTGCCATTTCAAAATATATTTTTCCTGTAGTACCGGTAATTTTATAACCTTGTGTCTGATTAATTTTCGTTTAAATTTAAGATTTCCAATGGCAAAGCTTATCTATCTACATGTATCTATGGTGTTGACTTGAAAAAGGCTGTTGACCCATCACTCAAGTATTTGTGACGTCCTCCAACATGACAAAATTATTAGTATATACAGTAAAGTCCCAAAAGTGTGTGTATTTACAAGTGATTAAAATCAGGATAAAATCATCATCTTTTGTTCATGTTGTTCAGCCACTGTAGTAGAGCTTAGTGAGTCTGTTCTTAAATTCCTCACTGCTCTCTATGTCTAACAGTTCATCTGATAGTTGGTTCCAATCCCTGATGGTACGTGGGAAGAAACTATTTGTAAGCATCTTTTTTTGGTCTGATTTGTATGTACAATGTATCTCTTCGGATGATGGAATCTCGGAAGTTCTCGTTGGTTTAATGATGTAGGATGGTATTAAGCTTAAATGTAAACAAATTGGATTATTTTTCAATTGTGGTAGTTTTGGACACCAGACTACCCAATGATTGGTCTGTCGAATAATTTATTGAATTGTGGACAACTTTACATTGACACAAGTCACATTTGTTATGATGCTGACTGCTGAGGTTTGCCAGCTTCCGCATGGGGTCATGGGAACAAATACTTGATAGACACTTGATTACATGGTGACTTTCATCCAGGTGCATGTGAACACACATCTATCAATTACTGTTAATTTTCATTATTCTTAACTAATTGTGTATATTCTGTTGTATATAAGAAATACATATAAATATATTTACTTTCTAATTATGTAAGAATACATGATGTATTGGGAAAACCGATCAATAAGCATGTATATAATTAATTTAACTGTATTTATTTATTGTATTTGAACGCCACTTTCAGCAATATTTCAGCTACATGTATATCATGTCGAGTGCACCCTTTTTTGTAATTTACAAAGCCGGGCACGAACCCACGCTGTATTGGTGATAGGCTTGTATGAGTTGTTAAGTAATCCAACTACCTAACTCATTGAGCCACCCAGGCCCTCAAATTTAATTGTAAAGATAATTCATTGCTAAATAAGATTATTTTATATCTACATTGTATATATAGATATATTTGTAAACCTCCATTTCGATAAATCTGATTTTATAAATTTGCAGTGATTTTCTTTTCTCAGTTGCATTTAAAGAGTCCATCTATTCCAAAATTGGTTAACTAGATAGGAATATACCCATTTATCAAATTATGAATTGGCAAACAACAAATAAACAATTATTTGATTTAGACCTGACATAAAACAAAATAATGTTCTGCTTGATTTTTTTCAGATGATGTAAAACTGACAGTAAACTATACAGCATGGCCTTAGACAAATAAAAAAATGAGTAATGAAGTTAAAAGGTAAGTGTCAGACTGTCTGAATTGTACAAAATTAAAACTTGTATGCATTTTCAATTATTTAAACATGATTACTGGTAAGCAAAATCAATTTCATTCTTATTGTATGTATATTATAAGTCAGTGAAGTAATTCTGACCTCTTGTAATAATATGTCAATAGATCTAGATCGTACATGTTTGCTGCATATCCAAAAGTTTACATTTCTTTTGCATATTTACCACAAAATTTATATATAAAAAAATACATTCCATTGATCTAACATTTTTGAAACCCATTTATAGACTGGTTGGATGTGATTGTAACGGGCACATATCAAATAAATTTGCTTCAGAGTATACCTTACCACAGACTAGTATCAACTCAGACTTTAGTGATGATGGGCAGTGTCTGAGTGATTGCATTTATGTAGATGTAAATCTGACTACATACAATGCGATAGATGTACAACTCATCTATGGTTTAATGGTTAACATTATCATCTTGAGATCGGTAGATTGTAGGTTTGAGCTTCTGACGAGTCAAAACAAAGACTGTAAAATTGGTATTTGTTGCTTTTCTGCTAAGCATCCAGTGTTAAGGAGTAAGAGCAGATACCTGATACTTTTACCTGCATATAACTTGAAAAGGAACCAGTTACAAAATAAATTTCAGTTATTCACACACAATTATTAATAAGTTATTTCTGTTCATTTAATCAATTCTTTTCAGCTGGAGTGATCGTATTGTGTTAAACAAACTACTGAATGGCATGGAATCAGAATAATGTGTCCAAGTGGAACAACATGTCTACCTGTGGACTGTTGTTTCAGTGAGCTAGCACTATAAACTAACTAAGCATGCTGTTCTAGTACATCATCATCTGATAGAAATGTAACTTGTTTCCCCCAGTATAGCTGAACAATTGTTCACTTATCGTTACAAAAATCACACAATTATTCGTTTACTCAATACAATATTGTAAATATAAACTGTTGTAATATATGTATTTTACACTCACTTGACTTTCAAATGCCGTGATTACCATTTACATTTGGTGATTTTTTTCAGAAGTTTCAAGTTTAAAAAGCCTGGTTCTGGTTTGAATCTAAATAAGAAATCAATAGAAGTAGCTGAACTCAACATACCTTCTGTACCAACAATTAATAATAATCAGCATAAAGATTTCCCTTGTGTACCACCAAAGTCTTCTAAACAACTAGGAAGTTACCCTTCTACACAAACAAAGTCTTGTGATCAGTCAAGAAGTTATGCTATAACTATCAATGATCTGGATGATGATTTTGATAGTGCATTACCACCTTTTAAACCAACCAATCAAAATGTTGGAACATTCAATACAACCAATCAGAGCAAAGGATTCACAGATAGCAAATTACAGAAGGTTTTTTTTTCTAAAGTTTTACACTATTCACTATAGAATATAGAAAATTGATAAATGTAGTTACATGTATATTACTTTTGTTGATAACTTATAGATTTAATTTGGAAAAACTCTCCTATTAAGAATCTTACAGTTGTTATCAAATCTTACATTTGAGTTTATTGTAAAATAATATAAGTAACTTAATTGTCATGTAAATAGCTGAAATTCTGTTCACATGGCATAAAACAATCAGAAATCCAAGATGGGTGTTCATGTATATGTCATAAGGTACAGTACAGACGAAATTTAACATAAGACTCAACTAGAAATTTGTTTTAAAAGAAATATTTCGAACAGATCAAACTACACAAATGATTATTGAATGAACTTTTGATAGCACAAAATCAAGAATAGCTACCAATTTTTGACATTATTTAACAGAGGTACATGTATCCATAACAAGTTGGTTGGGTTTATTAAACCATTTTAAGTATGCAAGGGTCGAAATAAACGGAGGCCCGGTGGCCCGAGGCTCCTAAATTTTCAGAAGGACTCCTTGGGATCAAATGTAGATATCCCGCCGGGCTCCTTATTTTTTAGTATCTGTGCAAACCATAGACTAGAGGAAACATTTTATTGCCAAGATTTCTTGACGATTTGTTAGCTGTCTAACCTTTATTTGCATGAAGCAATCTGATTGGTTTCAAGTGCCTTCTTCGTCAAGTTTTGTACCAATCCGTTTTGCATTTTAGTTTTCAGCCTCATCGTATGCGTTCGTCTCTTGAACCTTTCGCCCCATGTCTGCACTTTTCAAACGTAAAACGGGATAGTTTTGCGATTTTTTTGCCGTAAATTCCACAACAAATGACTTTCATATTTACTATTCATATTTTTTTATACTACAGTATAGTATTACTTGTTGTTGAAACCCAAACATTGCTGTTAAATATAAATAGTTTTTTAACTGGGCGAAGAAGTCATCGGATGTAATAAGGACTGAATTATCCTTCGTATATTTTGTATTAATTTCCGGTAAAATAATGTCAACAGAATGTACAAATTTCTATTTCCGGAACCACCTGCTGAAAAAACAAAAACTTGAACTAGGTTTTTCTGCAACAAATTCACCTTATAGTTTTAGATGTACCCGTACATCTTATACCGTGAAAAATAAAAAATAAATAGCAAGTTTTAATTATTCAAAGTTTCAGATTCGAACCTCCTTAAGCAAATGGAGCTGTACTGGGTATGGAATTTTAACTGAAATCAGAAAAGACCAGCACATAAAAATTAACTTGTTGATACAAAAAAAAAACCAAGACAAGACAAGACACAAAAATAAAATTAAAACAAACCAAATACAAATAGATTTTGTTAAATTATAGAAATAGATACACTGAATGTACACTTCTCACTGTAGAAATAGAACACTGGGAATTAACACTTCTCACTGTAGAAATATATAGATACACTGTGAATGTACACTTCTCACTGTAGAAATATATAGATACACTAAATGTACACTTCTCACTGTAGAAATATATAGATACACTATGAATGTACACTTCTCACTGTAGAAATATATAGATACACTGTGAATGTACATTTCTCACTGTAGAAATATATAGATACACTGTGAATGTACACTTCTCACTGTAGAAATATATAGATACACTGTGAATGTACACTTCTCACTGAATACAATCCTGCAATATAATGATATCCTTTGAAATTAATAAAAAAAAAAAGTTATTTCATAGTTCAATAAAATTGTAGTTACACAATAATTGTCTTTTGCAAAAATTTAAAATGATGCTTGAGAGTTGAACACAATGATCAGATTAAATCACTAACTTAGCTTTGTTATTAGCCGAGTTGCAACGAAGTTGCAGTCGGCTTATGTTTTGGCGAAAGGCTGGTGGGCGTGCGTATGTTAGCCTATCTTCGTTAACGCGATAGCACTCTTAGTTTTTGGCCGAGCAACATAATTTTTGGTAGGAAGCATTATTACACTATTATTTAGAGTGAGTTCGAAATTCAGATTAATCTATTGTTTTTTTCTTGTAAAATCATGGTTTTTTATAGAAAAAGTACATATTTTGAGAATAATCTTCGTTAACACGATATCGCTCTTAGTTTTTGGCCGATCAACGTAATTTTTGGTAGGAAGCATTATTACACTATTATTTAGAGGGAGTTCGAAATTCAGATTAATCTATTGTTTTTTTCTTGTAAAATCATGGTTTTTTATAGATAAAGTACATATTTTGAGAATTATCTTCGTTAACGCAATAGCGCTCTTAGTTTTTGGCCGATGAACATAATTTTTGGTAGGAAGCATTATTACACTATTATTTAGAGCGAGTTCGAAATTCAGATTAATCTATTGTTTTTTTCTTGTAAAGTCATGTTTTTTTTATACAGGCTTTCAAGCGGGCCCTTATTTTCCTAATTTTCCTTATTTTTTGACAGCAGCCCTGATATTCCTTATTAAAGCTTCAAAATCCTTAAAAAGCCCAAATTTTTTGGTGAAAATCCTAAATTTTCAAATTTTGCAAATTTTTGATAAATGCAACATCAAATAAGTGTTGGAGTTAATGAAATCTAGCCTTAGTATACTTTCAGATAATGAATATGTTGAATTAATGTATTTCTCAGAAGACATCTTGGTGGTTATCAGCATCATATTCAGCATGGATTTGCACCACATCAGATTACTTTAATCTGGTTGTATTGATATGCTGAATATCGCTGTTGGTGACCATTGGCATGATCTTCTGAGTTGATAATTAGCTTTTGTATTTATGTTCTCCCTGGAGGTGAGTACAGAATGTTTTTCTTTTATATTGATTATTGAATTCCTAAAAATAGCCCTTATTTTTTAAGAATTTTGCCCTAAAAAGGCCCTTATTTTTCACAAAATCTTGCTTGAAAGCCTGTTTAAAGAAAAAGTACATATTTTGAGAATTACACATTTCTCTGAAATTACAAAAGATAGAAACTTAATATTTGGTATGGGTGGAGATGCCAATGTGAAGTTGTGCATTCAACATTTTTTATCGCCGGGACTCAGCCCCACCCCGCTGGGTAATCTGTATTAAAAAAATGTGACCGAGATCCCCACCCTAAACCATATATATTTATGTCAGGGTGACTAGGCAAATTAAATACATTATAGCTCAGGCCCTGGGGTCATACCCCACCACTTACCTGAAGTGAACTTTTTAATGGTTGAGATCCCCACCCCTAAGCCATATATATTTATGATCAGGGTGACTAGGCAAATTAAATACCTTATAGCTCAGGCCCCGGGAGGGTCATACCCCACCCCTACCTGAAGTGAACTTTTTAATGGTTGAGATCCCCACCCCTAAGCCATATATATTTATGATCACGGTGAATAAACAAATTAAATACCCCAAGAGTTGAGACCCGGGGTCATCCCCATCTCCTACCGGAAGTTTTTTTGAGAATTACACATATCTCTGAAACCATTTTGTCAATTTTAACCAAACTTTGCCCAAATGTTCCTTGGGTGATCCTCTTCCAAAGTTATGTCTGGGGTCCCAAGAGGGGGCCTAAAATGATTAATTATTTTAATATTTAATAATCTTCTTCTTGTGAACCAGCAATGCCAGAAGATTGATACTTGGCACATAACATTGATAAATCTTGAAAGCAGGAATCCAGTTTGACCAAATGATTTTGACTTGCAACTCGGCTGTTGCATCTCTGATGCTTTCTCGATTTTTTATTATAATGCAGCAGCAGCACCAAACATCTATTTAGCTTAGACAAGTTAGATAACCATTTTTTTAAATGTTTAATTGGTTGTATTTTCCATTTCCATTTACAAATTATGTTAAAAAATGAGTCATTCAGTATGTTAATAAGTACAAACTGTATAACAGCCAATAATTTCAACATAAAATAAAGTGATGCAACAAATTAAGCTAAGGAGTATCAGTGGCGTAGCTTGGGTCTTTTTTCTAGTGAGGCAATTCGCTACGGGGGTCCGGATATTAAAAAAAAATGGGAGTTTGAAACGCATTTTCCCGAGTTTAAATGGATATTTTATGATTTCAATAATAACCGAAATAACACGCAGAAAACTAGATACGATAATGTAACCCTCATTCCGCTTGTGCTCCAGTTAGGGTTACGAATCGGTCCCATTCAACGTATGGGAGCAAATTGAAATTTTCAACTTTCTTTTTGCATATCTGGCCATAACTTATTATTCCCTACAATTTTTAAGTAATGGTGATACGAAATAAGTGTTACAATATCTGTTTCTACCTTCACGATTGATTTAGTATTCGAAAATTGTTTCTTGTCCGCCATGGCACCTTACGTATACTCTCGTGATGGGCGGAGCCTATCCATATATGGATCTGAATGCCAAATATGAAAAACTTTACTATGATGTTTTACTAGATCTTACTACGATTAATCCAAATAAGGATATCTCCAAAACGAGGCAAGTGCACGTGAAATAGCAACTTGTAAACAAAATGCATTCAAATTTTCAGATGGATATAAGTCTACCATGGATTGATGCAGCGTTTACTTAACACCTCAAGGTTTACCTAAATATATTTATCTTTCACCCCCATTAATTTTTCCAACCACTTACAACGGAATTAGGACAAAAAACCGCCCGGTGTAAATCACTCCGGGCGCTGCTCCCATACGTTGAATGGGACCGATTCGTAACCCTCGCTGGGAGCAAAAGCGGACTGAGGGTTACGTTATCGTATCTAGCAGAAAACTATTTCGATATGCGTCAAATGACTGTTTGTGAATTTATTTCAGAACCTTGGGAGTGGCTACATGAAGCTTCTTCCCGAGTTTCAGATAGAATCTATATCTGCAACGAAGAAAAAAACGAGAAGATAATATAAGCTTGTATCTAAGAGCGGATTTAACCCCGGCACACCGGGTGTGCTCCCCCCCCCCCCCCCCCCAGTTTGATAATAGTTTTCTCAAATATTTGAAGAAAAAAATTGTAGTGCGCCTTCCTGTTTGAAAAATTATAGGGCCGTCCCTGGTATCAGCTTCCTAATTTGTTGACTGATTAATTATAATGGGTTTTTTTTATTCATGATTTTTGACTCGTCTGACTCGAATGCCGTTATGAGGTAACCCACTGTAGACTAGTTTAATTTTACCTGGTACTGTCCTAGTGTCCATGGACTCTGTAGTCTTCCTTTTTTTTAATTAGGAACTTTTCCATTTCCACTTTCAAACTTTGGCACACAGCAACAAACTATACTAAATTATGTAACATGACGGAGCCAAAAGTTTCCGTAAACGATTTCAATTAATGATGTAGAATATATTTTTATTACAAACTTTGACAAAGGTTTTTATTTCTCGTATTTTAATAAACTTTTATAATATTAATCACATTAATTTTTTTACTGCAAAAAAATCTAGTGAGGCAGTTGCCCCATTGCCTCAATGGAAGCTACGCCACTGAGTATTGATGTCATGATCAGGAAACTGGATTGTAGTGTATATTATAACAACAGAACAGAAAAATTACTTAAATTAGAACATACAAAAATACAAAAATCTGATGAAAATTTAAGAGCTGAATTGACACATATTTTGTTAACCAGACAACACAAATGTTTAAGTTAAAGGGACATTAGCTACGATTTTGACCAAAAAAATTATATGTTTTGGAAATTGGTAAATAGCTTTAAAATGATGAAATAAAGGTAAATATTTCACATTAAACAGCTTATCGAACCACTTTTCGTCTTTTGAGAACGAAAATTACCATCGATTTATTATTTCCTTGCAAGCAAATAATTTGACTTCACTTTTTTCGTATGCAACTGACCTTACTAGTGACAGGTAAAAACGAATAATTTGTATTTTGTCGCTTATTAACTGCAAACTTGCATGGTTCTTTGTCCGTAATTAACACTGACTAAAAGCAGATTCACAAAAAATAAGAAATATCTGCATTGTTGTACTGATTTAATGACGATTCGACAAACTCTGTAAATAATGTCGATAATTAATAAGATGGCGTCCATTTCTTGATTGATCTCAAAACACGAGCCGTTGCACGTTTTTTTCCCCGATGCGCATACATTTCATAACATTTATAAGTTACAGAAACACGTTTTATTAAGGCATCAATCATATCTGATAGTTTTTATGGGTAACAAAAATTTACGATTATGGCAGATAATGCCCCTTTAAGATTAAACAAAATACATTGTGTACAAACCAGTAATCCAACTGTGACAGTTTAAGGTAATGACAAGTATCACAATTAGCGGTTTTAAGGTGATTGATTGTCTTGATCGGACAACACAGGTCTGCATGATAATGTCAAGAATTATTTTTTTATAAAATTTTGAAAATGTACCTTATAAAATAGTGTTTTCAAGATGTCAAATTAGAGTTCAGGAGAGTGCCAGAATGCAGGATTTTGCACCATTTACCCCAGACCCCCGGCCATACAGCAACTGCGCTTTGCGCAGTTGGTCAACCTGCTTTGCGGGTTGAAGGGCCACTTCATGTTGTGGAGGGCTACTAGGTTAAGAAACTTAGGGGCCCTGCTCGCTACTTACTGACTTTTTCTTATTTCTACCCCCTGGTATGACAGGTGAACGACACTAGTGTTAATTGAGATTGTTTTCTTTATTGCTATTGATAATGTCCCAAAAATGTATTTAATATTATTATTCTGTACAATGTAAAAGAATGGTCAAACCTATGATTACATGCAAACTGCATTAATGAAAAATAAAGATACTGGAAAACTTATTCAGTTTTGAAGAAAAAAATTAATACACAAGTTATCTGCCTTCTTTGTTCTGTACCATAATTTTCTTATTTTCTCATTTGTAATTTTTATGAATCAAAATCTGTTCATCTTATTAGGTTTGCTCGTATATGATTTTCATTTTGCTTTAAGGGTTTAGGGATCAGTAGTTTCCAATGATCGGTGTGACTATTGACCAACTCCATTATATTTGATCATTGTAATTTTATTTTTTATTTTCAGAGGAATAATAAACTTCAGACATCCATAACAAGTTTTGCAAAATGTAAACCAAACAAGCCTGTGGCAACAGTAGCTCCACATAGGTATTATTATAAACAGATTTATATAAAATAGAATGGCATTGTAATAAATCGATCTGAAAGGTAGAATAATAAAAAAAAAAAACTGTCTTGGTACCTCTTACATTTCACATAATTTGTGTCATTGATTCAAGATTATGGTTAGATGTTAATTACCAGATTTATGGTGTTTAACGCCACTTTCAACAATATTTCAGCAATATCATGGAGGTCAATTTATTGGTGGAGGAAACCAGAGGAAACCACCAACCTGCCACAAGTCACTGACAAACTTTATCACATAATATTGTATCAAGTACTCCTCGCCGAGGGGGATTCGAACTCACAATCCAACTACCATACGGCCATGACCATGACTGCTCCATCATTGATTCAGTTGTCTTGATTTAAATAGATAGATGCATATTTTTTTTTGTTTGTAAGTCACATGTCCTTGGCTTGAAACTTCTTTTCTGAGCTAGCAAAAAAACACCATAGATTAACTTTTACATCTTCCTATGTATGTCATTGTTTACTGTTTTAACCTATTTGCCAAAGTTAGGTTGTTGACATTCATAGGGCTAACTTTTGCTTTCTGTTTCTTCCTCATCTTGTTTATCAGTGACTTGCGACAGGTCGGTGGTTTTATGTGGTGAAATATTGTTGAAAGTGGCGTTAAACACCATAAACCAAGTGAAATTTATTGGAAAGCTGATCAGCAAGATGATTCACTGTAATCAGTTTTATATTACAGGTCACCTGTAAAGGTAACACCAATTGTGCCTTGTACTGGTACAAAAAGGAAAGAAATTTCACCCTTGCCAGTTACTAATAAAGATGTCGTACCTCACAATAACACAGTCATCAGTATGTTTGGAGAGTCAGATGATGACGACTTTTCAGATTTTGATGTATCAGGTAGGGCATAACACATTCCAATTAAAATTATGTTTGTTGTATCTTTTTTTTTAGCAATACACTAACATCAAACAACATACTGTTTGAGGTCATGTCAGGTCAACTTTCATTCATCTTTCATCAACCAAAACAGTTAAATATATCAACTTATCTGACAACAGCTTTCAATGTTTGCTCTATTTGAATACTTCAAGATTTGATAGGCTCATTGCTGATTGGTCAGTTGAAAATATGAACCCTGATGTGACCCCATACAGGATGTTGTATGTTGTTAGTATATCTGCCCAAAAATTATAAAGATGCCAAAAACATCAAACTTGAATTTGATTGGATATAACAACACTGATATCCAATTTAATGACCAAATCACATGGTTAATACATTGTTTGATCAGGAATTTAAATGTTTTCAGGATTCTTAAATCTCCATAATGATATATTGTAAAATTTATTATTTATATAATTCATTGTAATTTGACCTGATTCTTTTATTTCAAAAAAGAAATAACATTTCATTTCTGTTTCAGCATCACCAGCCTTGTCAAGAATATTTACATCACAGGTATGAAAATGAGTATATAATGTGTATAGTTACTGGTAGGTCTCAACTTTCAGGAGGGGTTGTTCAGTACCTAGTTAGTGTTGCGTCCTCTTCAACTGCTTCGTCAAATTTGATTTTTAATATGTAAAAGTCTTTGTGCATCGATATTCATCTCAAGTGTTAAGTTTTCCAGATGGCAGACTGGGGTGATCGTATGGTAGTTGGATTTACAACTACCTGTGCAATCAGTGCCTATCACCACTAAAGTTGCGAGTTCGAACCCCGTTTATGGCGAGGTGCACTCGATACAACATTATGTGATAAACTTTGACAGTGACTTGCGACAGGTCAGTGGTTTTCTCTGGGTACTCCGGTTTCCTCCACCAACAAAACTGACAGCCACAATATAACTGAAATATTGTTGAAAGTGGCATTAAACACCATAAACCCAACAAGATGGCAGATACTTATCCAAGACAGACGGTTTTACTGGTCAGTTTATTATATCTGACAGAGCTTTCCTCTCCCAATATGTCTGGGATTGAAAATCTATCTGAAAAATTGCTGTCAGTTATGATGAACACCTATTAATCTAACCCTTATATTGGACAGTACTTTTTGGGGTGCATAGGTTTTCAATTGAACCTTTCAGCAGTATAAAAATTCCAAAACCTTTAAGATCAACATGTATAGCAAAATATGATCTGAATGGCCTCTCGTATGAACAACCAATTTGCATTTGCAGTTTGATTATCCTTATTCATGCAAGGGATTATTTTGTGCTATTATTCAAACAACATTCACGATTTCTACCTGACAATTGAGACCAACAACCACGCTTTTAGATAAATATGTCACACAAATAGAATTAAAACATCTGAAATATAAACAGCTTTTTGTGTAGCGAAAAGTAAATTATACCAATGAGAACATCAGTTTATTTTTTAATTATCGATGGCGTCCAATCAGAACATCCGTTTCTTGATGGCATCCGATCAGAACATCCGTTTCTTGATGGCATCCAATCAGAACATCAGTTTCTTGATGACATCCAATCAGAACATCAGTTTCTTGATGGTGTCCAAATTTGCATAGAAAATGCCATGTTTGAAAATGAAAACAATGATATCCACTATTTTTGATTGTTTATCAGGAGCACGGTTAGGCAAGTGATTACATCATTTGCACAAGTAAATATTTTACATACTTGCTCAAGCGACAAGTACAAAAAGTTAATGTTAGTGCCTGCCTCTAGTTTGCCACTTTCTTCCGTTCGTCTGAAACTAGTGGTTTCCAGTGATGAAAACTTAATATTATTAGTAAAAAAAATTGTCCTCCACTTATACTGCTCTTTGTAACCAAAAGGAAAATAAATTTATTGATAATAAATATGTAGTTCAGAAAAGTGGCAGTTCTATTTAAGAACAGGTTGGGTTTTTTTTAGGAAAAATCCACAGAGAAAACAATGAACAATGTGGAACAACAATCAAAAAGAAGGAGAGTTATTGTTGATAGTGATGATGAAACACAGATGGATGATCTCAATACTGATAATAATGGTATAATTATAGTACTGTAGAGTTCATGTTTTTATATTGATGAAATTCAAGTTTGAATCCCGTTCAGGCGAGGTGTACTCGAAACAATCTTATGTGGTAAAGTTTGTCAGTGACTTGCAAGAGGTCAGTGGTTTTTACCGGGTACTCGGGTTTCCCCCACAAATAAAATTGACTGCCACAATATAACTGAAATATTGTTGAGAGTGGCATTAAACATCATAACCTGAACCTTAACCTTATTAATGAAATTCTAGGTTTTGTAGTTGATTTGTAGTAGAAGCAAGATTTTTCATTCTTAGAAATTCCCTGAGGAAATGGTGTTGGGGTTAATATTTCCTGAGGTAATTTCTAAGCTCCAAAAGTTTTCTCCTGCAATTTTGTATGCATATCATATATTTATTTGAAAACTATGTTTTAATTAATTTAATTCTCTGGATGAAGCTAATTCTTTTTCTTCAATGATTATAATATTTCTCCACTCCTGATAAACCATGATAAATGGTGGGTAAATAAGTCAATCATGAATGCATACAAAGGTTCAAGTTTATATATTTCTGATAAAAATATTATTTATTAGGCATAAACAAATATTGTTTGTTTGCTGTTAACCTCTAACTACACATAAAAAATTGCTTAGAAACTACCTAAATATTTTGGTTAATTCAATAAAGAAAATTATATTGTTTTAACCTATTTTTGTTTTATTCAAAAATGCTTTTTCAGTGGGTGAAATAAAAATTAACCAAGTTTCCATCTTACAATATACTCTAATAATTTATAGTCAGTTAGCACCAAACCAACAATTATTTATTTTTGTGCTAATTGTTATTTATTTCAGTTACTGACCAGGAAATCAGTGATATTACTAAACATCCTTTGGTAGACAAGACTAAAGCAGAAGTAAGTTGGATAAATAACTTACTTAAAAATATTACATAGACAACCACAAAATACTGTTTTAGGTCACATTCCACAAAGACTACCAATCAGAATGTGCCATAGTCATAAATAGTACTTATAGAATCAAAGCAGTTCTATCTTCACTTTGCATTTCAGTGTTATTTTTGAATGAATCTTGTACATGTAAATACTTTGTGATCTTATTCCAAAAATATTTAGCACAGAATTAATTGTCCACAAAACAAATATTTCTATGCAGTAGATTCAGCAATTAAAAATATTGCAAAAATTTAACCAACTCATTTAAATGCAAGAAAAATAGGAGAAATACAAATATACATTTTATTACACATGTATACCCTAATAATTGTTTACAAATGTTTCAGCTGTCATCAGAAGACAAGATAGAGATGGTAACAGTACTGTTGAAGACAATGGATGAGATATGTCGTATTATTGGTAAAGTTAGTACCAATGATTTAATGTCTATTGTATGGCAGGACTATACCAGACTTCAGACATTGTTTACTCTAAGGTAGGCTAATAATAGAAGGGAAATGACTAGTCGTAAGCCTTTAAGATAAAAAACCAATGTGGAAAAAACTATAGTTTATATGTACATAGACTATAAATGATATAAAGTTTATTATCAATCTCATATTGAAGCATTGGTACTAGAGTTTAATTGATTGTTTAACATCTAGTTAACAGTATCTCAACATATCTTTTATGTAATTGAATATTTAATTTGTGTCTTAAGTGGGGTTTTTTTGGGGTGGGGGGGGGAGTTATGGTGTTTAATACCACTTTCAACAATATGTCAGTTATATCGTGGAGGAAACCGGAGAAAACCGAAAACCACTGACCTGTCGAAAGTCACTGACAAACTTTATCACATAATGTTGTATTTAGTACAGCTTGCCATGAACAGGGTTTGAACTCACAATTTTAGTGATTGTACAGGTAGTTGTAAATCCAACTACGATCACGACCACAATGTCCTCGTGTCTTAAGTGTAATGTTGGAGTGTCTCTAATGTTTATTTACATCCATATCCTTTCTTACTAAATAAGATAATTTGTTTTCCGGTCATAGCATACATCTGTACTGTAGTAGTTATTAGATAATTTGAAAAAAAATCTGCATTCAATTTGACTTCAAGACAATAAGGTTGACAATGTATAGTAAAGTTATGTCTAGTTTTATACATTTAAATACATAACATTTTTTTATTTTTTTTTTATTCAGAAAAAAATTAATGGACAAATCATCTTTAGAAGAATCATGTAGACTTATATCACAAACCATGGAGACAACAGCAAACAGATCAGATTTCAACCGTGCTACCCATGTGTTCAGTAAAGTATCTAGACCTTCTTTGCTTTCTCACAGGAGCTATTCAACTACCTCAACACCAAATACCTCTGTAAATAATTTTCCGAAATCCATACAAACAAAACGTGTCTCTGACATTAACCCGTCTGTGATAACATCCCCTTTCACATGTGGAGAAAGTTTTTTTGAAGAGGATGCACCATTGACACAATCTCATGCAAGTTATATTTCCACAGTAAGTAGAAAATCTCCTATGCAGAACATGCATTTACAGTCTCCACAAGGAAGTAGGTTGTCAGATCTTGTTCAGACGAAGGAGAATAAATTTGCTAGTCCTGTGTTCAACTTCAATAAAAAAGCTGTTAATATGAAAACAACGGCATCAGAATATGAGGGAGATGAAAATGAAAATTCTCAGCCACAATTTATGGATGCTGACATTGATTTCGGTTATAAAATAACTGAAAATTGTTCAAGTTCAAAGGGAAATAACTCTGCTACACCTGTGATTAAAGACAACACTGATTACAATACAAACTTTTCTGATGATGACATGTTTGCAATTGAAGATTTTGATGAAGAATTTTCTGAGGAAATGAATCTACCAACATTAGAAACACCAAACAGACAATCAAAAGCAGGTATATAGTTATATTAAAAAATGTCAGTGAATTGTGACAGGTCGAT
Organism: Bathymodiolus brooksi; assembly: GCA_963680875.1. Taxonomy (NCBI): domain Eukaryota; kingdom Metazoa; phylum Mollusca; class Bivalvia; order Mytilida; family Modiolidae; genus Bathymodiolus; species Bathymodiolus brooksi. The sequence goes on along the minus strand of OY804577.1, from coordinate 69,258,844 downwards.
GGTTTTCTCCCGGTACTCTGGTTTCCTCCACCAATAAAACTGACTGCCTTGATATAGCTGAAATATTGTTGAATGTGGCATTAAACACCATAATCTTATCCCTAACTCGTATTAGAAAACATTTGATAACAAAATGGAATATATTTACATGTGTGGATATTGATAAAACAAAACAAAGAAAATTAAATTAACTGGGTATCAAGTTTGCTGTCAGAGGTAAATATTTAGAATATAGTATAGATCAGGATGAAATACAATGCAACCTGACAAAATGTTGAAATGCAGCTATGAAAAGTACAACATATTAATAATTATTGTTTCATTAATAATTGATTAATACTACTGTTCTCTCAAGATGTTGCATCTTTGAAATTTATCATAAAACAACATTAAATTAATATAATTACCATTTCAATGCTTCAATTAAGAAATCAATTTTGTTTTGTTTACAAATAATAATTAACAGTTACCAAAATGTAATCTTGGTATGCCGTAGACACCTTCACAAGTTTGTTAATTTATTTCAATTATAGCCTCAGCCTAGCGAACATAATTGATTGGATTTATATAATAGAGACTGAAAAGTTACTTTGAGAAGCCTAATATTTCGACACTTGAATTTCAAGAAAAGAGGAGTAAACTAGATTGAAAAACACTGAAATTAAAACTAGATTTCAGTAAAATTTCGAACCTACTGTAATTTAGAGTAAACCTATTTTGACGTGAAGAGATTTAACTGTATATATACTACTGGAAGGATGACTCTTTTATCTGATACTGCTTGGTATGTAACTTAAAATGTATTGAAATTCATACATTGTACATTGTGAAGTGATTTATTTATAGGATTTCTTGACGTTTCAAACAGATATTCTCCAAATACTTCATCATCAAAATATGGAAGTAAGTATGCTTATCAATGGTTTGTAAATTTTCACTATGATCTTTACACACTATAATCAAGCAATCAATGTGATATAAAGATTTTTGTTGATTTCTATGTGTCATTATATATCAAATAATCAAATACATTCGATTAACGAATCCGGTTCCTTACCTGGAAGAAGGGATAATGACAAATCCTTGATTTGCATACAATTGTTATTATGTTTTGCTTGAAATGGACTTCTCATTGCATCTCACATTGCATGTTCTTTGTAATTCAATCTCGCTTAACAAATCAAGTATCGTGAAACGTCTAATCCGGAATTATTTGGGACCAAATTTTGTGTTTTGAATATACAAGTGTTCAGCTTATACAGGTTAAATTAACAAGGATTTCCTACATTGGGACTTTATTTTAAGTTCGATTTATACAGGATTTTGTTTTATTCAGGTTGCTATGATAATTAAGTGTCCCAAACACCATTTCGAGACTTCTTGTTCTTGGTCCATTTTGTATTATTATATGGTAATAATGATTATTATTTTTCTTTCTCCATGCATTAAGCTGTCTGCAGCTTTTCTGAGAAAACATCTGTCAGATGTAAATGTTCTTGGGGTTTTATAATATGCTAAGCCTGAATATCTAGTTGGTCCTAAAATGTATATATCCTAATTCTATATTTTTGGGGATCCAAACAAGGGTAGGGTCTGTCATAGAATAATTTACGTTTGGGAGACATTTGTCATTACCATTATAGAGTTATGGGACTTTAATTACAAAACATGTCCACATTTCCAGTGTTGCATGATAACCCAAGTTTGCTTTGTTCAGATCATTTGGATATTTTTGACATTGTGAGGATTGCAGCTTCATCTACTTTGTAATAAACCTCTTTGACTTCTTTTTGACTGGAGATCAATATGATATAACTGAAATATTGTTGAAAGTGGTGTTAAACACCATAAACCAGAGATCAATACTTCCATATTTTTTTTAATTGATTTTTTATTCACATATTCCCATCTTAGGTAAAACCTTCTCAAGCTTGATGTTTTTTGCTTCTATGGTGAACAGGTGATGCACAACTTTCAAAAAAATAGCTTACACATTTTGTTTTTGTTTCCTGTGTTCTTTACAGTCATAACCTTAATATCAAAGGAATTATCTCCCTTGAGAAATTAATGTAATTAATAAAAGATACAAATATACATATTTTAATTCTTTCTGCAGCCCCTCCCATCAATGTACAGAAAAGTGCACAAAAGAAGAGAGAAGATGAGAACAAGATATTTGATCATTTTAATTTCGACCACTGTAAAGAAATGATGAAGATCTTTACAACGGTTTTTGGATTGAGAGAGTTCAGACAAAATCAGCTGGCAGCTATCAATGCAGCATTACTGGGCAATGACTGCTTTATACTCATGCCAACAGGTATGTAATTACACCCCTGTTACATTTCCATACATACAATCAGATCTTTTGCATTTAGGATGGAGCATTACAAAAATTCCCATTAAATATGAAAATGCACAGCATTTTATAAAAATGAATGGCATGTTAAGGATATAAAATTCTCCTTTGTACATATTTTTTATCCTTATGTGAACAAATTGTCCCTGTTTTAGTACATAGGGGACATTTGACTGCTTTAGCACAATCCCCAGCATACAGTGTACTGCATTTTCCTTTTTCTACTGATTTTTCTACTTCAAATTTTGTCAAGTCCCAATTTTATTGTGGAAAGTCATTTTCCACAATAAAATTGAGACTTGACAAAATCTGCAGGGACACAAATTTTCAAGTAATGAGATGATTTTATTTGATTTATTGTGTTTAATGCCACTTTCAGCAATATTTCAGCTATATCATGGTGACCAGTTTTAGTGGTGGAAGAAGCCGCAGTACTCGGTGAGAACCACCGACCATGGACAAGCAACTGGTAAACTTTATCACTTGCGGCTGCGAGTCGAGTGCACCTTTTTTGTAATGTACAAGGCCAGGCGCGAACCCACGCTGTATTGGTGATAGGCTTGTATGAGTTGTTAGGTAATCCAGCTACCTATCCCATTGAGCCACTTGGGCCCTAACTAATGAGATGACTTCCGAAAAATAATCCTTCCATCTTTCATTACTGATATGCAAAAACCATTTGTTGAGTGAAATGATGAATGGGCAGAGATGATAATGTACAATGTACACATCAATTTTACTTGGCATATGAGTAAACATCACTATTATTAAGTGATTAAAGATGTTTTTTAAAACGAGATGACGTTTCTCAGTCATCTCTCATTGAAGGGCAAAGCCCCTGAGATGAGAGATGACTGAGAAACGTCCTCGAGTTTTAAAAAACATCTTTAATTATTATATCGCTATGATAGTATGTTTATCAAGGATTTGGTAATGTGACGTCATTATATAACGTCATATTAGAAAACAGTGATATTACTACGTGCGTCCTTGACAACGCTTAGCGATTAGCGATAATTGGAATCATCTCATTACGTGATATGAAATATATTGGTTTTAAACATCAAAGGGAAAATAAACAAAATAGCGATAATTTATTTTATCCTGTAATTGTGTGATTTTGAGTACTAATAAAGGGGGTCAAATAAACTTCAGTGTTATTTAGATTTATTCATGGACCTAATAAAGCATTTCTGGTAGCTGATTCATGTTGAGTGACAGAAAGAAACGGTAACAGTATAAGCACTGACGTCACAGATGACGCCATTGAAAATTATTAGAACGACACTTGGTTCAGCTAATTTCAGACAATTTGGCAGTTGTTTTGGACTTTTTGATATTCGGGATAAACAATATATGTACATTGTCATTAAATATATAATTATTTGCACTTGGTGTGAAACAGGCGAGGAAAGATCGCCAAAGACTTGCTTTTCTACCTGTTTCTAAAGCTCATACAAATAAATTTTATTTATTTTCGGAAAATATACGTATATTGTATAAGTAATGAAATAACAACATGTCATATTAGAATTATGTTTTGAACAATCCCAGAATTACTCTTGCTATTCAATGAGAGGATTTTTATTTGCACTCCCCTGTCCCTCCACACATGCACACTATTTGATGTCTGCATATATTACTATTGTAAAGAAGGGAGACAAGTCATGTTTATTGTTTCATTTAGGTGGAGGTAAAAGTTTATGTTACCAGTTACCTGCATTAGTTAATGGTGGTGTGTCAGTTATAATATCTCCTCTGAAAGCTTTAATACAGGACCAGGTGACAAGACTTAATTCTATGGAGGTATGTATCTTTATCTCTTGATAGTATTCTACAAGTTTTTGCCATAAGATTGAATGAGAGAATATTTTAAAATAATAATATCTTTTGATTCCATTGAATTGTTGTTGTTTTTTACAAGCTAATTACAATATTCTAGGCTATTTGATAGGTCTATTTATAAATTTCTAAGAATTTTATATTTTACAGTCTAAAAAACTTTCTATCTCATTAGAATATTAAAAAAAAAAAAGAAAAATGGATAAACACAATGAAAGTAATAAAACATGACATGGCATTTCCTATTGGATAAGCTTCTGACACACGATAGCAATTTATTTACATTTATTTTGTGATCTTGTTTGTAGATACCTGCAGGTCAGTTATCTTCTGATCTAGAATTGCGGGAGACGGCTTTCATGTACAAAAAGTTACACTGTAGAAAACCAGAGATAACACTGCTGTATGTTACTCCTGAAAAGGTAGGTGGAAAGTCATATGTTGTATGACATTATTAGCACTAGAGTTATCTTCCCATGTCAAGTGTGGTACAGTCAGATATACCGTAATAAATCAATGTGATAGATATTTTACTCACAGTGAAATAAATAGAACTTTTATTGTGTTCAATCTACATGTATCTATTTACTTTCTTTGCATTTAGAGTGACAGGAAGTAAAACTCTAAATGCCAAAAAAAAAAAAGATTGAAGATATGAGTTAGTGAGTGGTTGTTGTTTAATGCCAACTCAGTAATTTTTCAGCTATGTCATGGCGATTGGAGATATGTAAAACACAACAAAAGATATAGATATATCACTTAAGAGAATGATACATCTATCACAGTAATTTATCATGGTATGTCTCTGACTGTACTATAGTCAAGAATCCACTCTAGCCGTTATCTCATTTGATTAGCTTTTTAAAGCTTATTATATTTATTAACTGTGTATCATGGTGGATACATTCGAATCATTTTTGTTGATTTGTGGAAGTGTCCTGCCACAAAAACTCAATTGATTCCATTACATCTGTCATTTTCAATCCTGCTCGATAGATTGTTCATCCCCTATGGTCCAGTAGGTTGTTTAAGCCACCTCTCTCTGAAGCCCCTAATCACAACCTTGTGAGAAGGCAGTTACTCAAGGAATGTTGTGACAAAATAATGTTCAGTTTCCTTTTTATACATATCTACAAATTGTATATGAATATGCCATAATTTTAAAATAAGAGGGCTTATTATTATTCCATAACTGGTTCTCAGGGAGGACTTAGAAATAGCGTTAACGGCCTATAGTATTATTTTTTTCTGCTGTATTCTTACTTGGTAAAAATGTTCTAGAAAAGCACTCTTAGAGGTGCTTTAAATGTAAGTGTCTTCCCTGTCATACATAAAAGTTCACCTGGATATGACCTCTAATCAGGTTCTATCAGATGTTAGGAGCGTAGCGTAATATAACAGTTGATTTTAATCAGATTGATAAAAGTTCAAGACGTGTACAATTAAAAGATATAACTTTGTAACATTACAGATATCTGCTAGTGGAAAACTAATCAGTTGCTTTGAGAATCTCCATCAAAGAGGTCAATTAGCCAGATTTGTTATAGATGAAGCTCATTGTGTCAGTCAGGTAGGTTATTTTATGACATTTCTTAATTATATTGTGCCTCTTACTACAGTAATGTTAAGGCAATATATATAGTTGTAAGAAAAGTTTATTGATCTCTACCGAAGTCATCTATTGGTTGGTAAGAAAAAAGTTGAATGTCCATTGTTTAAAATAAAAAAGGGCAACTAAGGGAGTTTAGAAATTAACTTGAAATTACCATTTAGCAGAATTTGTTAAGGAGCTGACCAGTAAACATGTTCTTAGCCTATGGTTTTGTGGTTGAATTGTATGTACATACTGTTGAAAATGCAAAATTGAATTTGAGACTTGAAATTTGGCTAGATATGCATAATGATTCAAAATGTTGATATGGTAGTTCCCAGCTTCTAAGGTCACCCCTTCTGTAATGAAAAAGTGGCCTTATGAAAGCCTATAAGATGGTTGACCTCTCTTGACAAGGACAGTTTAGTAGTATTTTACTATATTATATACTCATATGAATATCTTGAATCTGATTTGATAAAACACTGTCACATGATATTTATCCATTCGTTGGGTCAACTGCTAATCATAAGGTCTCATAGTAAGGTCCACCGCTCGTGAGGAAATCCCAAGGAAATTCCCACGTGAGCCTCATGTGTTTCCAATTATAGTTACTTCCCTTGATTCAACAGACAAGTTCGTCGCTGTAGGCGAAGAAGAAATGGAATGATTGGTGTCCATCAAAATACTGCATGTATTTAATCACTTGGTGTCTGTCACAAAGCTACGTGTAATTGGTCACTTGGTGTCTGTTACAAAACTACATGTATTCAATAACTTGGCGTCTGTCGCAAAGCCGCAGGTATTCTATTACTTGGTGTCTGATGCAAAAATATTCGATATAATATACCAATTATCACCCTTGTTGGAGTGTGACCCGACGGTTTGTCTCCCCTCGAAAAGTTAGGTCACACTCGGGCAAGCCCTCTTTTCTCTGGGTGACAAACTGTCGGGTCACACTCCAACAAGGGTGATTATTGACAAGAAGGGTGGCCTTTGATAAGAGAGGCCTTATAAGAGGAGCACCACTGTCCCATCCTGAGGAAATGGTTTTACATGTTATGTGGTGCCTTTATAAAGCAGGTTTTATGTGGACATTTTTGCAGCTTTCAAACCTTATTAAGTCTCCCAAACAACGATTGGAGACTTATTGTTTTTGCTCCGTTTCTTATTATTATTATTCTTATTCTTATTCTTATTCTTATTCTTCTCTTTCTTTCTTTCTTTCTTTCCGTGGACCATGAACTTGTCCACGGCAAATCTCAGGAACTACTGGACAGAATAGTTGGTCCTAATGTTTTCAGCTTTGTGGTAAAGGGGGTCAAAGTCATATTTTGAGGGGTTCAAAGGGGGTGGGGGTTACTATAGAATCCTATGGGAAAGTTGAAATGTCGTACATTAATGTTGATAACTTCTAAATGTATAATGATAGAGACATAAAATTTGACAAAGTGATAGGTCACCATTAGAGGAGCAATTCTGTGTTTTCAAAATTTTCGAGATGTCTGCCATTTTCAAAATGGCTGCCAAAACACGGCATAAAAAATGGGCGGTAAAAATTCAGCATTGTCCGATATCATCAAAATTTTATATGTGGGTAGATAATGATGTCCCGACATTGAAAAATTTCTACCGGTCGCCATATTCAAAATGGCCGCCACAAGACCACAAAAATTCAACATTGTCCGATATCATCAAAATTTGATATGTGGGTAGATAATGATGTCCCAACATTGAAAAATTTCTACTGATCGCCATTTTTAAAATAGCTGCCACAATACCGCACAAATTCAGCAATGTCCGATTTCAACGCCATTTCATATGTGGGTAGATTATGATGTCCCGAATTGATTCCTGACATCGAAAAATTTCTACCAGTCGCCATAATACCGCACAAATTCAACATTGTTTGATTTCAACGTCCTGAATTGATTCCCGACATCGAAAAATTTCTTCCGGTCTCCATTATCAAAATGGCTGCCACAATACCACAAAAATTCAACATTGTTCAATTTCAAAGGTAACTTTTGATTTATTTTTTAAACCTGTTGTCAGTGGCCGGTTTGGGAGACTCCATAATCGTTAGATTATAATCATATCTTGTTTAATAAATAATTCATAAAATTCACTGTTCCTGAAAGAAATATGAAATTTGAAAACTTTTCCAATGGTTGACATACATGTACAAAATGTATATAGTTTGTAGGCTGGCTTAACAAAAGAGTATTGTAGTGAAAGCATACATTCATATATCTAGAATAACAAATTTAATTTTCGTTTTTATTTTCAGTGGGGACATGACTTCCGTCCTGACTACAAAAAGTTGAGTGTATTAAAGCATAAATTCCCAGGAGTTCCAATAATGGCCCTTACAGCCACAGCTACTCCTAGAGTTAGGAAAGATATCATACATCAACTTGGCATGAGAAATCCTAAATGGTTTGTATTTATTGTATAATACAGTCATATTTGTCATGTGCATCCTTCCATCACAAAAGTTTGTATGGAAAAAACATCCTGCGTTTGAACAGGGAATTCCTTAAAAGTACATGCTTGGTTATTACCATATTGAGAATCGGATATTGTTACAGTATTTTGGTTGGATGAATGTTGAAGGAGTTATTGCCCTTTTTGACTTTTTAAAGAATATTTCTTCAAAATGGGGAGGAGGGGAGACATATTTTTCCCATCAAAAATGACCTTTAATTCTTTAATGGTTTGATTACTTGTCATAACAAAACACAGTTCAAGATCAATTTTGACCCTGATGTGTTGTATTGGTTTAGAGTTATGCCCCTTGAAAATAGTAAAAATGCTAAAATATTTTGTTTCCAGATGATATCCTGGTACTTTAGAATCATATCATTTTTGTGTGGTATAATTACCTATATATCACAAAATGCTGATCTAGTTCAGAATTTGAGAGTTATGTCCTTTGAAAATGTTAGGGGTTTTTTGTCGATCAGGAAACCAAGAAGGCTGCCCCCACTGAAAGTAGTTTAACATGATAGCCCCTTTTCCTGTTGACTTCATTGGGGGGAAAATATAATCCTACTTTGATAAGTCTTGTCATTGTAGTTTCACTTTCTTTTGTGCTCTTTGTAGGTTTGTACAAAGTTTTAACAGACCAAACTTAAAATTCTCTGTGGAACCCAAGAAACCATCTACTCTGACAGCTGATATTACCAAAATCATCAAAGAAAGATTTCCAGGCAAATGTGGACTTGTATATTGTCTCTCAAGGTAAAATAAGTATAAAATATGTAAAAATGATTTCCATGGAAGTGTGGAATTGTATATTGTCTCTCAAGGTAAAATAAATGTAAAATGGTTTCCAGGGAAATGTGGAATTGTATATTGTCTCTCAAGGTTAAAAAAATATAAAATTATTTTCGAGGATGTGTGGATTGTATTGTCTAGGAAAAACTACGTACATGGATCACAGTATATCACTGTGTGTCGCCATCATACTATTATACTAATCTGTTTCTCCTTTGATAGATTTTAACCAAACTTAACAGCAGTCCTCATCCTAACCTCATTAACACACATTCAGTTAAAAAACCCTTGAACATTTATTTACATTCCAATTTGAATTGTTACCCCTATTCATTTGCAAAAGATCCAGTAATTTTTTTTACCCAAAGTGTTCTAGGGGTCCTAATATTACTGGTAATATTTTTATGATTTGGTATTTTTCATTTTCATGCTTTTAATAAAGTTATGAAGGATTGCCACTGTAATATTCCCTTACAGAAATGAATGTGACACAGTCGCTGGTAATCTGAGTAAAGCTGGAATACAAGCTGTATCTTATCATGCTGGTCTAACAGATGGTGAGAGAATTACTGTACAGGAAAGCTGGCTAAACGGGTTTAAATGCAAGGTATATCACACTACTCAGATACTTTTGTATCTCACTTTAGTCCACCATTATATTAAGGACCACTTTGTCATCACTTTGTGTCATTAGTCTTCATACATTCACATGTCCATAACCACTAGGTCAAATGGAAGCAAATTTTGCAGGGATGTTTTTTTGGTGAACATCATTAGATTTTGTGATTTTGGTGACAATTTAAAATTTTACATTGGCCTGAGAGCCAGTAAAGGGATTGATTAGACGAGATTCAAACCTTATACATGTATGTGTATATTACAGGTTTGATGGAGCCTTTGGTTATACAAGTCTAGATTTTAAAGTGTAGTAATGTTACTTAAAGTGACGTTGTATTTATATTCCCAAAGAAAATGTATTATTGAAGAAATAAGTGAACATCGATAAACATAGAAACACATATGGGCTATTACAGTGCATAAACAAAACAAACCATGTTGTATCCATTCAGAACTTCTCTGGACTCGCCTTTGTAACCAATGATAACTTATCGTTATGTAAATTTCAACAAAGTATTGCATTTTGAATTTTAAGACTTGGATAAACAATTAATTTATTTTTTGGGAAACCCACAATCAAATTCAATATATAACAAATACCTTTTTATAACAATATTAGATTTTTCACTTGTCCTGTTGGACAACTGTGATGTTGATTCCACTTGGCTGACATCAGTTTTGAAAGGTACCAGACAACTGTAATGTACATTTACTAGTCTCAAGAAATAAGCTAGTTGTTTACCAATGACAATGCCTGCCACTATTCGTGTGTTTCAACTGTCACAACAACTGCCTTTAAAAATGGCCAGCTCTGGCATTATCAAGCAAATGAATATGAATAGACATGTTGAAAACAGATAGACCTAATAAATTATTAGTAATAATTAATATATTGGTTTTTCAGGTTATATGTGCTACGATAGCCTTTGGCATGGGCATAGACAAGTCTGATGTCAGATTTGTGATACATTATTCCTTGCCAAAGTCTGTAGAAGGTTATTACCAGGAGGCAGGCAGAGCTGGCAGGGATGGACTGCTGGCCTACTGTTTTCTTTACTATAATTACCAAGATGTAAAACGGCTGAGACGAATCATGGATCGTAAGTATCTTAGTTGTGTAAGTAATGTTTAATGAGTGGGTAAGTATATCAGTTGTGTAAAAAAAAAGTTTAATGTTACCAAAGGGGTAATCAGAAGCTGATAATCGAAGAAGGACAGACAAAATAATGGCCAAAGAAAAAGGACAAATGGACTAACAATGATATACAAAACATTACACAGAAAACTAAAGATCAAGCAATACAAACCTCTCAAAAAACTGGGGTGAACCAAGTGCCCTGGGAGGGTCAGCAATTTCTGCTCAACATGTGGCACCCATCATGTTGATTGGGTGAGCAAGTATATCATTGTATAAATAATAGAATGAGTGAGGAAGCATCAGGGATACTTATAGCAATTTAATTTGACGAGTCCAGAAGACATTTCTGAGAATTTTGGTGAGTCCCAACTGAAAATGGCCAGTCCAGGACTCGTCTATGTGAGTTGCAAGGATCTCTGAGAATATCATTTTTGTAAATAATAGAACGAGTGAATTAAAAATAACTTCAGCACAATGATTTTCAATAGAAAATGTATTTCCTTTTCACTGAAATATGATATGAATTTTATTAAATGAACATCTTTCACCTGTAAATACAAGTAGCAGTAAGTATATGCATTTTCGGAATCAAGAAATTGCGTGCAATTATTTATATTTTTCAGTGGATAAAGGTGCTAATTGGGAGTCAAAAAAGGTTCACATAGATAATTTATTCAGAATGGTCCAGTATTGTGAAAATGTAGCAGATTGTCGACGAGCACAGCTTCTCCATTATTTTGGAGAACATGACTTTGACAGGGATACTTGTAACGACTTTAGAGGATCAATTTGTGATAATTGTGTGTCAAAGGTATATTTTGTGATACTAATATAATATAATATAATGTCAAACAAATTGTGGACTCTCAAAACATGTGATCTCTCAACTGTAATACAGTAGACTCCATCTTATAAGGCCCCTCTCACCAAAGACCACAACTCTCTGTTAATTCACAATACACTCTACAATGTGATAACAAAGAATTCATTTTATAATTACTAGTATTTTCCTTTCACTAGGCCTAAGGTCATGAAATGGGTTTCAACCTTTTAAAGGGTAAATGCTATACTGCTGTATTTTGTTACGGTCGTCTTTAGACAAAGTTAAATATTGAGGGAGAAAACGATCAAATTTTTACATGTTGTTTTTATTTTACATTATTTAGCATCAAGTATCGTGTCGTGACATCTGCTCGTCCATGCAATAAAGTTGTTTTGATTTACAATTCTCACGCTGCACGAGACCGATGACGTCATTCTGTATATTCATAGCATACATAAACACAGAGGGAATTCTCTTAAACTTCAAAATTACAAGATGAGATTAAAACAGATAAGATTGAACTGAATAAATTCCATGCAAGTAAAAAAGATCCTTTTTACTAATGTCTTTTTTTCCTGATCATTATGCTTGCTAAATATGTTTTAAGCAATGGTATTTCCCAAGCATTTTTACCTTTCCAGTTTGTTGATGTAATCGTCATCACAGATCATGACCTTTTCTGGAATGTAGTCCAAGCAAATTGTATTTTAAAATACTTTGAAAATATGATGATTGATCATTCAGATTCCACTATTTTCTAGCAAATGGCTGATTTTACCGGGAAAATACATACAAGTGCTCTCCATTAGTCACAAAATGGCAGATTATTTTGCATTTCCACTGCTGCTTTAATAACAAATATACCCCTTACTTCTTGGTGTAATGAAATGATATTCACATAGAAGATAGAAAAAGAATTAATTTAACAGAAATAATCAAAATTTATAGCATAAATTGAACAGATAATTAAATTAAACCAGACAGATAAATGAGAATATCTGAGGGGAAAAAACCTGTCATTATTACAAATAGCATCAACAAAACTGTATTGTTACCATTTTGTGATAATAAATGTGATTGAAATAAACAGAAATCAGTCATTAATTGTTTTACAAAAATATGGTAGTATGTAGTCATATTGCATCGACAAAAACAAAAACACCAAATTCACTGGATTAAATATCTTGTTATATGGGTAAGCAAGTTCAGTGTTTGCATCAAATAATTAATTTTTAATACTTCAATTTCAAACTATTTAAAAAAAAAAACACTTCTTCAGACAAAACAATTACACAGAAAGAGCTAATATACTGTACTTTCTTAATCTGGTTTACTTTTTAAGTTTGGTTGGCCTATGACAAAATCATGTGATTTATTTACCACTGACCGGCCTTATGTCACGTTATACGACGCCATTTATAAAAAGGGTAGTAAACAAATGTGGGTCAGTGTGTCCTTGTTATCGATCTTTTTTCTATGGAACTCTACACATGTGAGCAAGAATAGATGAGGAACAAAATTATAAAGAAAAAATGTTTAATTTTCAAACATCAAAAAAATAATCAAAAATTTTCCAATGACTGGCTGACTTATCGTCACACGGGGATATGTCAAACCATCGGTTTTGATTTATTTTTGTAGGGTTCATTTACTATTAGAGATGTGACTGAAGATGTTAAAGCAATAATTAAAGCAGTGAAAGACTTGACCAGTGGAGGGAACAGAAGATCAAATAATTACACATTGTTACATTTTGTTGAAATTTTTAGAGGTATTTTTTTCTTATATTACAGTGAAACCTGTCTAAACCAAACCTTCTTGGGACCAACTTTTGTGTTCAGAATAGACAGGTTAAATTAACAAATATTTCCTACATTGGGACTTTATTTAAAGTGTGGTTTATACAGGATTCAGTTTTATTCAAGCTTTGGGTTAGACAGGTTTCACTGTAAATAGATTGATAAGATGCAAAACATTATTTTTCCTGTATTGAAGTTATATTTTCTCATTCCTTGGATAAAGTAGTCTGTTAATTTATGTGAAAAAAAAAAAATTCTATCTTACTATGCAAATTTGTTTTCCATTGTGGAAGTAAATTGTCAATTTATCGATATACATCCTTGTCTTTGGCAGTATTTTAAATGTATTTCATAATAGAATATATAGACAGTATTTTAAATGCTACCACAACAGTGATAACTACTTATATAACAAGTTATTTGACGTTGGTCAAAGGGAGGCAATTTTTTTTATTTACGTTAGTTACTAACAAGGGAGAGTAGTCTATATTTTCTCAAAGTAAGCAAACATTGACACGATAGAAAGGGGTGAGAAAAAGAGTCAAACACCACGAAAGGTGCAAGATTGTTAATTCTCACTAAAAAGATAAGCCAGTTCCTATTTTTAGCAGTGGAAGATATTCTTGCCTTGTACACCCCCATATAAGACCAAAAAAAAAATCATGCACTTTTTCCCAGAAAAAATCTATTTGTATCTCTTCTTCACAATTCAAACTTTATACTCATCAATAAAACCACGATTCTACTGCAAAAGTATCTTAAAATTAATCTATGTATACTATTCTGCTAGCTAACGATTTAATTATCGTGCACCTTTCACAGTGTTTGACCCTTTTTTCACCTCCCTGTCAATGTTTGTTTACTTTGAGTAAATGATAGAGTGCTCTTCCATGTTAGTAACTAACGTAAAGAAAGAAATTACCTCCCATTGACCAAATTCAAATACATTTTTTTACAGGTATTTATCGCTGGTGTAGTAGCATTTATAATACATGTATATCTATAAAATACATTGTATTTTATTATGAAATACATTTAAAATATAACAAAGACACGGATGTATATCGATAAATCGACAATTTACTTCAGCAATGGAAAACAATTTTGCAGGAAAACGCTCGATGGAATGTAAACAAAACAAAAGTGTTTAGAGAGAAATAAAATCAAACACTGGAATAAGTACAAGATATGGAAATCTCCAACACCCTTGGGTATCTAACCCGGCAAGCCTTGTAAGAGAACGATTGTAATCTTACCCTTGGGTATCAGAGATTTCCTTATCTTGCACTCCCCCCCCTCCCCCGGTGTTAGATTATATATATGTGAGACACCCTCGGGCAAACCTCATGCGATACGATTTAAATCTTGCCCTCGGGTGTCACAAATTTTAATATATTGCACCTCTCCTGGTTTTAGACCCTATATGTCTTTGAGACAGTCAGAAGACAAATCTTATTTGTATATTTAATTATTATAGTGAAAAGAGTAATAATATTGTTACTAAGCAACAACATAATTTGCATAACTGTTGAATATACACTGTATCTAGATGAAAAAAATATTAATTTTGATTTCCACAATAAAAATAGGTGAGTAGTTCAAATTATTTTAATTTTTGCCTGAACTTAATATGGAATTTTTTTTAAAGGGCCTTTGGATGTGTTTATTATTAGCAAAAGCAATGTAAGGCATTAAAAGTAAACGGTGATAGGCTTGACCATTTAACAACACCTTACCCCTCTTCTGAGAAAGACATACTGTTTTCTTCCTGTACATCTGCCACAAATATGTGTATGTGTGACTCCTACATTTTAAAAGGGAATTCCTCGAAATGTTATGTATTGTTACAGCTCCTGTTAAAAATGCTATATGGCTATACATTAGTTAATAAAAAAAAATAGCACTTTTTACCTTTTGACTTGATTGCTGATTATGCATCATCATCACCTATAAAACAGTTTTGTAGCTATATTGAAAATTATAAAATGTGTTTGTTTTGTATTTAGGAGCCAAAACGTCAAGAATATGTGATGCTGGACATGATAAGCTTAGCTTACATGGTCGTGGTAAGAGTTACAGTCGTGGTGATGCCGAGAGATTACTGAGAAAATTAGTGATAGAATCAGTTCTAGCAGAGGATTTGAAGATAACAGCAGCTGATACTACAGCTTGTTATGTCAGACTTGGAGAGAAAGCTAATGATGTTATGTATAATAAACTGCAGGTAGGCATTTAGGAATCTATTTACCAATCTGATATCACTCGTGTCAGACTTACGGGGAAAAGCTAATAGTGTTATGTTCAATAGAATATCGTCCTCAAACTTTTACATTATTTATTATTTTTCTGAAATTACTAGGCCAATTGAAACCAAACTTGGTAGAAATGTTTATTGGTTAGACTTCTACAAAGTTTTGTGTCTTTAGTTCTGATCAGAGAATTAAATGTGGCTGCCAGGGCCTACATTTTCAATTTTTAAGTTTTCGTGGTCAGTTTTTTAAATTTCAATATGTACTTATAGAATGACATGTGTTTAATATTTTTTGAAACAAAATTGCAGTTATGATTATATTCTGTAAATGAAATTGCCATAAGTTTGCAATAGAACCAGTAAGGCTAACTGGTTGTACAAGGATGCTTTAAGCTTCCATTGCACATCTCCCATATTCCAATTTATTTTCGAATAACTTTGTTCTTTAACCATATGTAAATGAGACATAAATGAATAAGCTTTCCACAGAACTTTATCCAACTTGTGATCAGATAGAAACTTTTCAGGACTAGTAATACAGACTAGGCACTGGTAGCATCAATTGAAGTTTTTTTTTATTGAACATTTTATTTGTGACATTAAAATAACCCATTGTGTTGTCATTAACAGATCGAGCTACCCATACAAGGAAGTGGTAGGAGAACAGAAGTTGCTAAGATTGGCAAGGAACCAGTCAGTGAGAAACAAAACCTTATTGACAAATGTTATGATGAGTTGGTTTCCATGGCAAAGGATATTGGTATGACATTGATATTACTATAAACATGATAGTGTGCTTTAATTATTAGTTATGTCCAAATGCTTGTCCAGTTTTGAAAAGTAACCCAGCCAAGACCTTGTAGGGAATCATTTTATCTAAGGGAATAGAGTACTTTTTATGAATTACATCTGAACAAATAAAAATTGACATGCACACCATTAGGTGTATTTTTTTTATTCCTATTAAAATTTACAGATATGATTCTTCCCAATTTGATCCAAAAAAAATTAAGTTATGGTAGTAAATCTCACCAATTATAACAACGCAAACCACTACTGTGACTTACCTGAGTACAAAGAAGTCAAATCACTACTCTGACTTACCTGAGTACAAAGAAGACAAATCACTACTCTGACTTACCTGAGTACAAAGAAGTCAAATCACTACTCTGACTTACCTGAGTACAAAGAAGACAAACCACTACTGTGACACACCTGAGTACAAAGAAGACAAATCACTACTCTGACTTACCTGAGTACAAAGAAGTCAAACCACTACTGTGACTTACCTGAGTACAAAGAAGTCAAACCACTACTGTGACTTACCTGAGTACAAAGAAGACAAACCACTACTGTGACTTACCTGAGTACAAAGAAGACAAATCACTACTCTGATTTACCTGAGTACAAAGAAGTCAAATCACTACTCTGACTTACCTGAGTACAAAGAAGTCAAACCACTACTGTGACTTACCCGAGTACAAAGAAGACAAACCACTACTGTGACTTACCTGAGTACAAAGAAGACAAATCACTACTCTGACTTACCTGAGTACAAAGAAGTCAAACCACTACTGTGACTTACCTGAGTACAAAGAAGACAAACCACTACTGTGACTTACCTGAGTACAAAGAAGACAAATCACTACTCTGATTTACCTGAGTACAAAGAAGTCAAATCACTACTCTGACTTACCTGAGTACAAAGAAGACTAACCACTACTGTGACTTACCTGAGTACAAAGAAGACAAACCACTACTGTGACTTACCTGAGTACAAAGAAGACAAACCACTACTGTGACTTACCTGAGTACAAAGAAGACAAATCACTACTCTGACTTACCTGAGTACAAAGAAGTCAAACCACTACTGTGACTTACCTGAGTACAAAGAAGACAAACCACTACTCTGACTTACCTGAGTACAAAGAAGTCAAACCACTACTGTGACTTACCTCAGTACAAAGAAGACAAACCACTACTGTGACTTACCTGAGTACAAAGAAGACAAATCACTACTCTGATTTACCTGAGTACAAAGAAGTCAAATCACTACTCTGACTTACCTGAGTACAAAGAAGACAAACCACTACTGTGACTTACCTGAGTACAAAGAAGACAAATCACTACTCTGACTTACCTGAGTACAAAGAAGTCAAATCACTACTCTGACTTACCTGAGTACAAAGAAGACAAACCACTACTGTGACTTACCTGAGTACAAAGAAGACAAACCACTACTGTGACTTACCTGAGTACAAAGAAGACAAACCACTACTGTGACTTACCCGAGTACAAAGAAGTCAAACCACTACTGTGACTTACCTGAGTACAAAGAAGACAAACCACTACTGTGACTTACCTGAGTACAAAGAAGTCAAACCACTACTGTCACTTACCTGAGTACAAAGAAGTCAAACCACTACTGTCACTTACCTGAGTACAAAGAAGACAAATCACTACTCTGACTTACCTGAGTACAAAGAAGTCAAACCACTACTGTGACTTACCTGAGTACAAAGAAGACAAACCACTACTGTGACTTACCTGAGTACAAAGAAGACAAATCACTACTCTGACTTACCTGAGTACAAAGAAGTCAAACCACTACTGTGACTTACCTGAGTACAAAGAAGACAAATCAGACTTACTTCAAACCTCAGAGTACAAAGAAAAAACAATGACGGTATCTAATTCACTTCATGATATTCAGAATTTAGTGTTATAGTCATTGACTGATCAGCTCAGTTATTGTAATGTGTTTTATATGGGCGGTATGCGAGTATAAAAAGCAAAATTCTGTGCAGTGTAATTTAATATTGAAAATTTGAGTAACGATTAAATTTAGAATGAATAATTGTAAGTGGGTTTAATGTTATCTAGTATGAATAATACATCTAATTATCTTTTCCAGCTAATGAATATCACATACGTAACTTTGTGACAATTTTCCCGACCGCCTGTTTGAGACAGATGGCAGAGAAAACTCCAACAACAGTTGATGATATGGTGTCAGGAATAGATAACATGCCAAGGGCAAAGGTCATGAAATACAAGGCAGAGAGATTCCTGGACATTACAAGAAACTATAAATACATGATAGACAGTAAGTGTTAAGGTCAAAGATCATGTTTGCATGATGAGTAGAGAATACTTTTCTGATTAAGGCATTTCATGGTTATTTTATTCCTGAAAAATCTGATTAAGTTAAAAAAAAAATCATAGTAACCTTTTAAAAAAATATTAATGAAAGAAAGATACATCGATTGATTGTTGATTAAAGTGAAATGAGCAGTATTTCAGCTACAATCATGTAGGTAAAACATAAAGGTGGTACTGGAACAAATGTTTTGATTATATATTTATTTGATATGAATCACAAGAAATGTGCCAATGGTAATTTTTCATATAATGGTTGTGTCCCTTAACTGAAAAATGGTAAATTTGGATTCTGTTTCATCATACTTTTCTGAAAATGTCTTTCCACAATCTTTGCAAGGGACAGGCGAGACATTGATATATATCTACAATTGTCATATTCAAACTTCAGTTTCCCTCGACCAGTTGAAGCAGATTGTCTGAGGTCATAGCTTTTCTATTATATGGACACATTCTTCTATTATTTATTGTTATATTTCTCAGGTATTCAGGAGATAACTTATTCAGCCAGAGCAAATGAGGGAAATGAAGAATTACCTCCTGAGTGGGCTTCACCTTATTTTGGTGATGAGTCTAGTTCACAACAATCAAAGAAAAAAGGTGGTTTTAAAAAGGTATTAAAAAAAATCATATATATTGTACAGCAAGACATTTTACTGGGATAACTGACGATTATCAGCTTCTATTATCAGAATACCTTAATACCCAAACATTTTATTTATCTAAACACAAGATTGTTCAATTTTCAACATACAAGACACCACCATATGATTTTACTCATTAAGGCACATACAGTTTTTTAGTGCTGATGAATTTATTCTTCAATGTTGGCAGTAAGCCCCATTATTTGATCATCAAATTAATTATAAATTCTTATAGGACACGGTTGTCTACCAATAGAGAGTCTATAACAATATCCTTACTCAAATGAGATCTGTTTGTATTTAGCTCAATATGGGGTGTGCTTGACTTGTACCTTAAGTGATAATGTTTACCAGTAGCTCAGCATGAGTAGTTCTTGACTTGAACCTTATGTGTGAATGTCAACCAGGAGCTCAGCATTATATCATTATGGGCTTGTCTTGAACCTTCAAGTGAGAATGTTTACCAATTACTTACTGATTGTCCATGCATTTCTCTTGTAGCTCTGATTGCCCAACTATTAAATCTGAACACTGGGAATAGTTACCAGTTACTTAACAATGTTTAGTGGTTTTTTCCAATAACTCCAGTGTGCTCTAACACTAAATCTGGTCACTTGTATCTCAAGTGAGAAGGGGTTAATACCAGTTAATTAATGATGCTCCTTGGTTTTATTCTAGTAACTGGCTTGCTCTACTACTTAATCTGATAACTGTTAAAGTGACATTTAAAGCAAACATTCAATCAATAAATCAGTGCAGTTGTCTCATTTATTGAAGTTCCTGTCAAGTATCTGTCTGTACATCCACATCCTATGTTTACTTTGAATCATTTGAAAATTTTATGTGTTATCTATCTGATGAGAGGAGGCTCCCTTTTAATATTGACAATTGTTTCAGCTGCTTTAAATCTCTGATAAGTATTTTCATTGCAGCAAAAGCTTTACTGACATCTTTTAACCATATCACCATAATTAACAATTTAGAAAAGAAACTAAATATGCATACATGTGAACCTTCTGGCGGGAGCATTTTTCTCCCGATTTTGAGGGTCCCTCCCGTCAACTTTCAAAATCTTCCGCCCGTTAAAAAATTCAAGTACAAAAAAATCTTGACCTACATTTTGCGATCAATATTTCTGGAAATTCCCCATTTGTAACTCCCACGCTGATGAAAAACGCCGAGAGATACAAATGGTAAAGGTGAATATCATATTTAATGATATCCGGTTATTGATCTGTTTGACACCTTTACAGGTAAATTGGGTCATGGTGATTAATTTAGGTGTTGATGATTATACAACAATTATCCACTGATTGACAGTTAATTGGGGATAAGGAAGTGTGTTTGTGGCACACGCTTAGATGATTAGAAGTGTGATAGCGGCAATTAAAAATAGTTATAAACCGTTGTGCAAACACGAGTCGGACAACCAGTACAAACCTGATACAGATGTGGTGAAAGCAGCAAAGAAGGCTTGTACCTCCTACTTGAACCAGTGTGCCAGTGCCAAGTAGACTGATGCTTAATGACTTTTATATATGTTCAATTTTGTGACTTCTCTGTTTACTTTCTTTCACTTACTGTGATTATATCTGCGACTTTTTAAGGGTAAATTCTGTGACTACATGTGATGAATAGTGACTTTTTAGTTTTTAGTGCTCTATGACTTTATTGTTCAGAACATTCTGTCTTCATTGTTATTGCTTTGTTATAACCTTATGATTATGAATGATTATGAATAAATTATAAATACAGTTTGTATCCTTCATTCCTCATATGAAATACAGAAATGTAAAAATAAAACAATACATATTGAAATGGGATGCAGTTGGTTCAATACTGAAACAAACAAAAGGAATAAACAATAAAAACATGCATCAAATACGTTGATAAAAAGTCTCCAGTAACGAGACCAAATCTCCAGTTGTAGCATAGCAACTCTATCACATGTATGAATATGTAATAAAAAAAAAGTAGATATCAAATTTAGTGCCTTTATCAGGTACACTCAAAATTGAAAAATTATTTCAAGTTTTTGGGAGCAATAAAACCGAAATGTTATTTTGTCAAATGTTTTTATTTAAATGTGTTCTTTTATAGGTGTAAATAATATGCTAAAAGTAGTGTTTATATTTCAGGGTAAATATGGAAAGAAGAGAGGGGGAGCTGCTGGGAGGGGCAAATCAAATGGTGGATTTAATAAATGGAAATATAAGAAGGGAGGTAATGAATCTTCCAAAAAGAAGTCGGCAGCCTCAGCGACACCTAGCCATGGTGGGTCTGCAAACAGAAGTGGAGGTAGCTCCAGTAGAGGTAGAGGAACTGCTATGCCAGGAATGATGCCTGTGCCAGTACCAAATCGTTCTTTTCTTTCTAATGCTGCATACAGCTTCAAGTGATCATTACCAATGTGTGTCATGTATATATTTAAACTGCTAAATCACTTCTGTGTGAGAGGTGCTTCATACAACTTTGTGTTCAATGAAAAATCTCACTTCAAAGTTTTCACAGATTAATGTGATACGGGTAGTTTTTTGCCTGACCGATGCTGGTTGTGAAAAACCCTTTTGTTTTCAAATTTCTGCGATATCTTTCTGATCCAAAATCTTCTGTGTTATCAGACATTTATTACTTTATACAATATTAAGCCTAATTTAAACTAATGTTCGTTTGTTGTTTCTCTTCTTACCAAAACTTCTACATACCCCAAAAATTATAGTTTTAGTGCTATTTTTACCATATTTGTTTTATTATTAATTCAAAAATAATTGTTTAATGGGCAATGAATAAAAAAAAAATCAGTTCTGCACACCCACTAATAAAATTATGTCATCAAACAAAAAACTAACAAACGTTTAATTTTTAGGTTTTAATCAGATCTGATAAAAGAATGAATGTTGATTTATTATAACTGTGTCGACAAATGAACAATTCTGTATTATATGCTTCAACATATCCTAAACATCTCAAGACATTTAGAAAATTACACACAATCTTTCAATGTATATTTATTCTTTTCACTTTTAATACTTGTATTGTATGTAGATGATGTCATTGAACAAAAGATCAATACTTGCCATGTCTTGATAAAAATTAAATGTAGTATGCTGTTAAGTTATTATTTTGTGTTTATAATGAATTAAATATCTTTAATTTTGATGCGTCATTTAAATAGCCAGACCAAATAGACTTTAGCCATCATTTTACAGTACTGTAACAGTCGTCCTAAGTGTTTAGTTTACTTTATTACAACTATAAAATTGTTGTGATCCTATTATGGTATGGTTTTATTATTACAACTATAAAATTATTGTGATCCTATTATGGTATGGTTTTATTGTTATCATTATCTGTCTGCAGACACATTATTTTTCACAATAACTTGAGTTCTGTTTGACCAATCTGTCTGAAATTTTAATACAATTATCATTGATACAAAATTAAGGATCAGATTGATTTTGTAGTATGCTAATTCTGAAGTCATTTTATGAAGAGTAGCTTTTCAAACTATGGGCATGTCGGTCAACAGTTGATTCCTTGGTACTGTGTTATGGCAGATTAATTTACTATTCCATCGTCAGAAAGCACTAAAACAAAGTGTGATTAATATCATAACCCGAAAAATAAATGATAACCGAGCCATCTTTGTAAAAATGAAATTTGGGTCAAGGTTCAACTTGGACCAATTCTGGCAATAGAAAGACAGATTCTAGTGTGGTATTTTGGCAATGGCCTTGAAATTCATATTTTTAAATAAAAAAAAAATATACAAGAATTTCAACCTTTCCTAAAACATATTATCAGTAATACAACAATGTACTTTTTCTATAAATAAATCATTCATAATCATATACAAGTACAAACCTGACACATCAGCAGTAACTAGATTTTGTGGTGGAGACAGCCAGTGTTGTCACAAAACTTACACCTTATTGGTGATAGGATATTAGTGATCAAGAGTTTCTATGAAACTGGGCAAACCTAAAATTGGATTGTTGTTTAATGCCAAATGAACAATTTTTCACCTATATCAACTTTCGACGAGATGGTGTGCATTGTACAAGGCCAACACACTTCGTTGGATTTTAATAGTGGTAGCTCATTGAAACAACAGTCCACGAGTACACATCACATGTCTTTCTACTCGCACACATTATCCTGATTCTGAGCCAACCAGTCTGCACTTGCTCCTTAATGCTGTGTGCTTAGCTGAGCAATAGTAGATACCAATTTGATAGTCTTTAGTTTGACCAGACCAAAGAATTGACCACAAACTTACACCATAATGGTGATAGGATAATAGTTATCCAAGTTTCCAGTGAATTGGGCACATATCAGTTATCAGGAAATTGAGACACAAATCTACACCTCCTTGGTGATGGGATATAAGTGATAGACATCAATCATCTTAATCACTCTCCAAATCAATTTGATGTCTTCTGTAATTGTTATTTGGTCAAGAAATGCAAAAAAAAAAGAAATTTTTGTTTTATTAAATTTATTTCATATTTAGGTGATAAACATAATTAGAAGTTGATAACAAATATGAACATTGTCTTCAACCTTTAATCTCAACAGAAAAGTTTTAAACTTTCAAAATTTTCATATCTAAGCAATTCATATATTTCTAAAAGATTTCATTTCTACCAGCCATTATACAATCTTATAAAATATTAAATAGTTAATTGAAAAATTGACATTATTGAGAAAACATTTTGTGTTTCAAAATGAATTGCACATAAATTGGACAAATAAATAGCACTCGGTGATGAACTGTTTTCTAATATTGATTCAAGGTTTACATCTGTCTACAAATCTTGGATATAGCACAACATCTCGAATGTGTTCTATTTTTAACAACCAACATAAATATCTCTCGAGTCCCAAACCATAACCACCATGAGGACAGGTACCATATTTCCTCTGTAAATGAAGAAAAAATATATGTTACAAAAGAAATAAAACAAGACAATTGGGCCTCCAATCTTAAAAGGGGCCGTCATGGCCGTGATTCTATGGTAGTTGGATCTACAACTAGCTATGCAATCAGTGGCTATCACCACTGACGTTGTGGGTTCAACTCCCGCTCAGGGCAAGGAGTACAACATTAAGTGATAAAGTTTGTCAGTGGCTTGGGGCAGGTCGGTGGTTTTCTCTGGGTCCTCCGTTTTCCTCCACCAATAAAACTGACCGCCACGATATAACTGAAATATTGTTGAGAGTGGCATTAAACACCATAAAAACCAAAACCAAATCAATCTTAAAACTTGGGTTAAGGTGTTTAACACAACTTTCAACAATATTTCAGTTGTATCGTGGCTGTCAGTTTTATTGGTGGAGGAAACCAGATTATCTGGAGAAAACCACTGACCTGCCGCAAGTCACTGACAAACTTTATCACATGAAGTTGTATCTAGTACATCTTGCCATGAGCAGAATTCGAATTTGTTACTTTAGTGGCGATAGGCACTGATTGCACAGGTATTTATAAATCCAACTACTTTACGATCACAACTACTATGGCCCCCTCCTTAAAACTTGGATAAAATAAAGTAAGCATTTTGTCTTTATTGTAATTAATTATCCATGTCTCTTAATTCTGTTATTTTAGTTCTAAAAATTGATAATTACCTGTTGGATACACAACTGTTTACATTCTTAACCAGAAGTCATTCATTAGAATGGTCAACTATTGTTGCTAGGTTACGATACATATCTATTTCTTTGTTTACATGTTTGCAACACATTGAAAATTAAATTAACATAAATTTTTTAACTCAAATACTCCTTTGACCTTGACACAATGCGTTTCCATTTTATAACAAAATATAAAAGGACATGTTTAGATTAATTTTCTACCTAGAATTTTGAAGACATAAAACTAACCGCCACGATATAACTGAAATATTGTTGACAGTGGCATTAAACACAAACAAACATGAAGACATGGTTAAAAACTATTTTTCTGTTTTATGATAAAGATTTATTTGTAATCTGTGACTCGTGATTGGGAGCTCCACTCGTTATAATTCAATTGTCAAGTTAAAAAATATTAAACATATTAGCATAGCAACTAAATATGAAAATAACCACAAAGTGCCAATATCTGGTTATCTTGCACAACAGACGAGATTGGCAATACCCCACAAAATGGTGGATTATCATTTCTCTGTAGTGGCTAAATTCTGGTTTGTACAGGTGATCCTGTTTAAACACTGACAATAATCCTTTTACCAGTTCAAGATAAGGATTGTAATAATGTTGTTTTTGTATTGAGCCAATTTTCAGTTTATCAAGTCACAAATATAGTTTCTTGGTTAATTACTTCCCTTCCCATTTTACTACCTTCCTACAGTTCTCCCAGGTCATGAAACCAGCATTAGTGTTTGAGGTTTATTGCTTCCCTTTCCTGTTTAAATCCTTCCTACAGTACTTGCCTGGTCCAGGTACCAGTAATAAGCCTTGGGATTTATTTCTTCCCTTTCCCATTTACATCCTTCCTAAAGTTCTTACCTGGTCCAGGTACCAGTAATAAGGCTTGGGACTTATTCCCTCCCTTTTAAATCCAGCATTCAGTTCTTCCTCGTTCCATATTCTCATGGATCCTCCAACAATTTCACCCACTCCAGGCATCAACAAATCCACCTGAAACAAAAATATAAAACCTTGTATTGTATATATATTCATTCAATTTGTACCGATCTTAAATAGATTTTTTTTATAAGTACAAATGCTTGAGAAAGCAATTTCGATAGGATTGCTTTAGACTCGGGACACACACTGCTGGGCAATTCAGATAAATAAGTTGCCCTTCATTTTTTACTAGAAGCTGTAATTTGCCCGAGTTTTTGGCCACATATCATACATATTAACAGTAAAAAAAAATTGTAGCATCGAAACACACTTTCCCTACATAACCTGTTAGCAAGCTTCATAAACAATGAATGACACAATCTGTTTTTGTAAATTGTATACCAGACATATTTTACAGCTTCACTCAATATACAAAGAATGTGATAAAAATTTCCACATTTCGCCCCATGTATGAAGAGTCTTTGATCAATGAAGCCTTTTGCCAACCCATAATTTGTGGTCTTTTTTGTGTTCAATGATTTGAGACGGAGAGGTGGTTGTTAGTTTTGTTTATATTGGTAGAAGATTTGGTCATCACTGTTTAAACTTACTCTTCATAATTAATCATGGTAAAATGTCAATAAATCATTGGTTTCCATAAACAGTTAGCTTCTACATCAAACAACAGTACTTTCCTTTGTTTCGTGGTCGTAATGTTTACAAATTTCATGACATGAGTTCATGGATAATTTGTAGGAGAAATGAAGCAGTTCATAAAGCAATGACAAATAATTAACCCAAGAGAGCCCAGTATACACTCGAGATGAATAATGGCATCAAAGATGATCATCTCTGATATAATCTTTCAACTTGTTGAAGGTCGTTGTTATTTTGTAGAAGCAGAAGAAGAAAAAAATGGATTTCATAAATTTGACACCATAATTTCTAGAAGTATTATCTGCAGAACCTTCCATAACATGAAAATTAACTTACAGATTCTGTTACTCTGGTATCATCTGTACATCTCTGCATATAAAATGACTTGATTTCAGCCGGGAAGTGTGTTAAAAATATTGGAACGCCTATTTTGTCTGTCATTCTCCTCTCTGGTGCCTCTGGAATATCCTACAAAATAAAATGAATCGTAGCAAATGCTTTGTCATTATTTAATCTTAGTTCCTAAAATGGTTCCTTACCTTAGGTGAAACAGATGCTATATGTACTAAATAAAGACATAATTTTGCAGTTGTACAATTATGTGGAAGCTCTTTTTATCTGAAGTTCAATATATAATTCCTTCAAAAATTCATATAGAAAACATATCTTTAAAATGAGATGTAAACACTCAGAAATAATCTGTACACATTAAGTTATAACACTGTCAGAACATGGTGTATATTGGCCATGTCAGAACATGGTGTATATTGGCCATGTCAGAACATGGTGTATATTGCCCATGTCAGAACATATGGTATATTGGCCATGTCAGAACATGGTGTATATTGGCCATGTCAGAACATATGGTATATTGGCCATGTAGGAACATGGTGTATATTGGTCATGTCAGAACATGGTGTATATTGGCCATGTCAGAACATGGTGTATATTGGTCATGTCAGAACATGGTGTATATTGGCCATGTCAGAACATGGTGTATATTGGCCATGTCAGAACATGGTGTATATTGGCCATGTCAGAACATGGTGTATATTGGCCATGTCAGAACATATGGTATATTGGCCATGTCAGAACATGGTGTATATTGGCCATGTCAGAACATGGTGTATATTGGCCATGTCAGAACATGGTGTATATTGGCCATGTCAGAGCATGGTGTATATTGGCCATGTCAGAACATGGTGTATATTGGCCATGTCAGAACATGGTGTATATTGGCCATGTCAGAACATGGTGTATATTGGCCATGTCAGAACATGGTGTATATTGGCCATGTCAGAACATATGGTATATTGGCCATGCCAGAACATGGTGTATATTGGCCATGTCAGAACATGGTGTATATTGGCCATGTCAGAACATAGTGTATATTGACCATGTCAGAACATGGTGTATATTGGCCATGTCAGAACATATGGTATATTGGCCATGTCAGAACATGGTGTATATTGGCCATGTCAGAACATGGTGTATATTGGCCATGTCAGAACATGGTGTATATTGGCCATGTCAGAACATATGGTATATTGGCCATGTCAGAACATGGTGTATATTGGCCATGTCAGAACATGGTGTATATTGGTCATGTCAGAACATGGTGTATATTGGCCATGTCAGAACATGGTGTATATTGGCCATGTCAGAACATGGTGTATATTGGCCATGTCAGAACATGGTGTATATTGGCCATGTCAGAACATATGGTATATTGGCCATGCCAGAACATGGTGTATATTGGCCATGTCAGAACATGGTGTATATTGGCCATGTCAGAACATAGTGTATATTGACCATGTCAGAACATGGTGTATATTGGCCATGTCAGAACATATGGTATATTGGCCATGTCAGAACATGGTGTATATTGGCCATGTCAGAACATGGTGTATATTGGCCATGTCAGAACATGGTGTATATTGGCCATGTCAGAACATATGGTATATTGGCCATGTCAGAACATGGTGTATATTGGCCATGTCAGAACATGGTGTATATTGGTCATGTCAGAACATGGTGTATATTGGCCATGTCAGAACATGGTGTATATTGGCCATGTCAGAACATGGTGTATATTGGCCATGTCAGAACATGGTGTATATTGGCCATGTCAGAACATATGGTATATTGGCCATGTCAGAACATGGTGTATATTGGCCATGTCAGAACATGGTGTATATTGGCCATGTCAGAACATGGTGTATATTGGCCATGTCAGAACATATGGTATATTGGCCATGTCAGAACATGGTGTATATTGGCCATGTCAGAACATGGTGTATATTGGCCATGTCAGAACATGGTGTATATTGGCCATGTCAGAGCATGGTGTATATTGGCCATGTCAGAACATGGTGTATATTGGCCATGTAGAACATGGTGTATATTGGCCATGTCAGAACATGGTGTATATTGGCCATGTCAGAACATGGTGTATATTGGCCATGTCAGAACATATGGTATATTGGCCATGCCAGAACATGGTGTATATTGGCCATGTCAGAACATGGTGTATATTGGCCATGTCAGAACATAGTGTATATTGACCATGTCAGAACATGGTGTATATTGACCATGTCAGAACATGGTGTATATTGGCCATGTCAGAACATGGTGTATATTGGCCATGTCAGAACATGGTGTATATTGGCCATGTCAGAACATATGGTATATTGGCCATGTCAGAACATGGTGTATATTGGCCATGTCAGAACATGGTGTATATTGGCCATGTCAGAACATGGTGTATATTGGCCATGTCAGAACATATGGTATATTGGCCATGTCAGAACATGGTGTATATTGGCCATGTCAGAACATGGTGTATATTGGCCATGTCAGAACATGGTGTATATTGGCCATGTTAGAACATGGTGTATATTGGCCATGTCAGAACATGGTGTATATTGGCCATGTCAGAACATATGGTATATTGGCCATGTCAGAACATGGTGTATATTGGCCATGTCAGAACATGGTGTATATTGGTCATGTCAGAACATGGTGTATATTGACCATGTCAGAACATGGTGTATATTGGCCATGTCAGAACATGGTGTATATTGGCCATGTCAGAACATGGTGTATATTGGCCATGTCAGAACATATGGTATATTGGCCATGTCAGAACATGGTGTATATTGGCCATGTCAGAACATGGTGTATATTGGCCATGTCAGAACATGGTGTATATTGGCCATGTCAGAACATATGGTATATTGGCCATGTCAGAACATGGTGTATATTGGCCATGTCAGAACATGGTGTATATTGGCCATGTCAGAACATGGTGTATATTGGCCATGTCAGAACATGGTGTATATTGGCCATGTCAGAACATGGTGTATATTGGCCATGTCAGAACATGGTGTATATTGGCCATGTCAGAACATATGGTATATTGGCCATGCCAGAACATGGTGTATATTGGCCATGTCAGAACATGGTGTATATTGGCCATGTCAGAACATGGTGTATATTGGCCATGTCAGAACATAGTGTATATTGACCATGTCAGAACATGGTGTATATTGACCATGTCAGAACATGGTGTATATTGGCCATGTCAGAACATGGTGTATATTGGCCATGTCAGAACATGGTGTATATTGGCCATGTCAGAACATATGGTATATTGGCCATGTCAGAACATGGTGTATATTGGCCATGTCAGAACATGGTGTATATTGGCCATGTCAGAACATGGTGTATATTGGCCATGTCAGAACATGGTGTATATTGGCCATGTCAGAGCATGGTGTATATTGGCCATGTCAGAACATGGTGTATATTGGCCATGTCAGAACATGGTGTATATTGGCCATGTCAGAACATGGTGTATATTGGCCATGTCAGAACATGGTGTATATTGGCCATGTCAGAACATGGTGTATATTGGCCATGTCAGAACATATGGTATATTGGCCATGCCAGAACATGGTGTATATTGGCCATGTCAGAACATGGTGTATATTGGCCATGTCAGAACATGGTGTATATTGGCCATGTCAGAACATAGTGTATATTGACCATGTCAGAACATGGTGTATATTGACCATGTCAGAACATGGTGTATATTGGCCATGTCAGAACATGGTGTATATTGGCCATGTCAGAACATGGTGTATATTGGCCATGTCAGAACATATGGTATATTGGCCATGTCAGAACATGGTGTATATTGGCCATGTCAGAACATGGTGTATATTGGCCATGTCAGAACATATGGTATATTGGCCATGTCAGAACATGGTGTATATTGGCCATGTCAGAACATGGTATATATTGGCCATGTCAGAACATGGTGTATATTGGCCATGTCAGAACATATGGTATATTGGCCATGTCAGAACATGGTGTATATTGGCCATGTCAGAACATATGGTATATTGGCCATGTTAGAACATATGGTATATTGTCCAATCAGTTTAAATGAAATGTTTACCTAAAAGAGTTAATAAGGAATTTTTTATGAATGATCAACTGTTAACCAATGAAAATCAATGTTACCTCTCCAAATTCATAAAATGTATCATCATCTTTTTTGATGTTGTTGTTCCTCAGATATTCTATAGCATCAGCATACTTCATTCTCATGAAAGGCTTCTTTGGGGGTGCGAAGTTCTGAAAATATATAATGTCTGTTAGCATTGTTGGTCATAATTTTATTATTTATACACAATATCTATTCTTGTATTGTCTTTAGCTATCTCTTTTTTCTAGGAGGGTAGGAGTTTAAAATTTATTGTCCAGATATGTGAATGACGCATATTGTCCAGAAATGTGATTTACACCTGTTGTTCAGAAATATGAATGACACATACTGTCCAGAAATGTGATTTACACCTGTTGTTCAGAAATATGAATGACACATACTGTCCAGAAATGTGATTTACACCTGTTGTTCAGAAATGTGAATGACACATACTGTCCAGAAATGTGATTTACACCTGTTGTTTGGAAATGTGAATTACACATATTGTCTAGATATACGAATTACACCCCATACAATATGGGGTAATTTCCTAAATGCTTCATTAATTTCTACAACAACTTACAGGGTTGAGCTCTTTAACTATTTTACCATAAGGTGATGCCAGTACTCTGTCTACAACTCCACATACTAAATCTTCTATATGTTGTAATAAGTTCTCAAATTCAATAAACGGTAATTCTCCTTCTATATGTGTATATCTACAATGTAAATACATGTATTAATGTTTTTTGTTTTTAGAAACAAAACATTATTTTACCATGTCTTAACTGTGTTTTGTATCTTTTTCTGTAAAGATCAGCAGCTTGGGCTTGTATTCCACAAAACATTCAATGTAAAAAGATCAAGACCATATTTCTTGAACATCCATATTTTATAACCCAAGTATAATTCAGATAGCAAGATGAAAATTGTAGATGGAGGGAAAATAATTTCATTAGATCTGCAAATCCACTAAAACTCCAATCAACAATGTAATGGAAAAACTGAGAAATTAAAAGGAGCTACAATTAATATGTATGGATGATAAAGAAAACAACAAAGAGGCCAGAGGCTCCTAAATTTTCAGGACTCCTTGGGATCAAATGTAGATATCCTGACGGGCTCCTTATTTTTTAGTATCTGTGCAAACCATAGACTAGAGGAAACATTTTATTGCCGAGATTTGTTGACGATTTGTTAGCTGTCTAACCTTTATTTGCATGAAGCAATATGATTGGTTTAAAGTGCCTTCTTCATCAAGTTTTGTATCAATCCGTTTCCGTTTTGCATTAGTTTTCAGCTCTATCGTATGCATTCGTCTCTTGAACCTTTCGCCCCATGTCGGCACTTTTCAAACATAAAACGGCATAGTTTAGCGATTTTTTTGCTTTATTTAATTCCACAACAAATGTCTTTCATATTTACTATTCGTATCTTTTTATACTACAGTATAGTATTACTTATTGTTGAAACCCAAACATTGCTGTTAAATATAAATAGTTCTTTAACAGGGCAAAGAAGTCATCGGATGTTTAAGGGCCGAATTATCCTTCGTATATTTTGTATTAATTTCCGGTAAAATAATTTTACACAATTTCAATATCAATATACAAATTATGTTAAAAAATGAGTCATTCAGTATGTTAATAAGTACAAACTGTATAACAGCCAATAATTATACAGAACATAGAATAAAATGATGCAACAAATTAAGCTAAGGAGTATTGATGTCATGATCAGGAAACTGGATTGTAGTGTATATTATAACAACAGAACAGAAAAATTACTTAAATTAGAACCTAAAAAAAATTTGTTAACCAGACAACACAATGCTTCAGATTAAACAAAATATACAAACCAGTAATCCAACTGTGACAGTTTAAGGTAATGACAAGTATCACAATTAGCGGTTTTAAGACGATTGATTGTCTTGATCGGACAACACAGGTCTGCATGATAATGTCAAGAATTATTTTTTTTTATAAAATTTTGAAAATGTACCTTATAAAATAGTGTTTTCAAGATGTCAAATTAGAGTTCAGGAGAGTGCAAGAAGGCAGGATTTTGCACCATTTACCCCAGATCCCCGGCCGTACAGCAACTGCACTTTGCGCAGTTGGTCAACCAGCATTGCAGGTTGAAGGGTTACTTCATGTTTTGGAGGGCTACTAGGTTAAGAAACTTAGGGGCCCTGCTGGCTACTTACTGACTTTTTCTTATTTCTACCCCTATATAACATAATACCACTGCAAAATTTTTACGATCATATAAAAAACTAGTATTCATCAACATAGGAAAATAAAGAATTACAGGATTTAACCCAAAAAAGCATATAGATGTAAGTGTACATAAAGAAATTTGTTTAAAATTGAAATTGAAAAATTGAAGAAAAAAAAAAGAAGAATTTAAGGGTTTTTATTGCTGACGTTCTCTGTATGTTTACAACAGTCAAGACTAAAAACAATAAATATTCCCTGGTGTATACCTGTTACTACCAACATAACTAGATTTGTGGATATTAAAACAAATTACTTAC
This sequence comes from Bathymodiolus brooksi, assembly GCA_963680875.1. Taxonomy (NCBI): domain Eukaryota; kingdom Metazoa; phylum Mollusca; class Bivalvia; order Mytilida; family Modiolidae; genus Bathymodiolus; species Bathymodiolus brooksi. The sequence continues at coordinate 69,225,083 of OY804577.1, read as the reverse complement.
TCTGCTAAATGTCGCCTGGTTCTAGAATGTTCTGCTCTAAAGGACGACATTATACAAAATACATCGCCTAGCGCTGGTATAGCCGTTTCTAAATATAACTGGGAGGATTGTGTGAGATAAGCCTGAAATTATACCACATCTAATTTTAACATGTTTTACAACAGCTGCCTCCAACAAGAATATTTCTTCCGACACAAAAATATGTCTTGAAGGATAAATGACCGTGTGAAAAGTAGATTGAAAACTAGAAAAGAAGTATGCATCCGCACTTGATAATTATGGACAAAGTTGTTTTGTTAGGAGTGATTTTTAAAAATGAAGTGTGTCTATAAGACACAAATGATGCCCCCGCCTGACCATAAGAAATTATAAACTAGTCAACCTCCATTATGTGTATAAACATCATACAAAATATTAAAGCTGTAGCTCCAAAACTGTAGGAGGAGATAGCCGGACAAACCATGTATCTATACCCGGACGGACGAACAAAATGACTAAGTCCAAAACTACCTGTCATTTTGAGAATATTTGATGAAAATCAAAATCCTGTGGACATGCACACCTCCATTATGTGTATAAACATCCTGCAAAATATTAAAGCTGTAGCTCTAAAACTGTAGGAGGAGTTAGCCGTACCAACCATGTTCCCTTTATGCAGCTAGTACGAAAAAAATTACTAAGTCCAACTACCTGTCATTTTGAGAATATTTGAAGAAAATCAAAATCCTGTGGACATGCACACCTCCATTATGTGTATAAACATCCTACGAAATATTAAAGCTGTAGCTCCAAAACTGTAGGAGGAGATAGCCGGACAAACCATGTATCTATATCCGGACGGACGGACAGGGGTAAATTAATATGCCCCCCCCCCCCCGACTCTTTGTCGTGGGGGGCATAAAAAAGCTTCTAGATATAAAAGGAAGCTAGATATTATGGTGACAAGTGTCATATTTAAAAACTCAAAATAACAATAAGTACAGTAGAACTTCGCTGGCTCGAACTCAAAGGGACTGTCAAAATGTGTTCTAGCTATCGGAAGTTCGAGCCACCGAGGTCCTGTAATTACAGAGAGAAAAAAATCTGATTCTGACCCGGGACAGTTTCATTACGCTTTGATAGCTGATGCACAGTACCATGGACCTTTTTCGTGAACATATTTAATCCTTTAGAAAGTTCTCAAAGACTACGGTTTCTGAATACCTCTTTGGTATCTTCAAACGTTTCTTAGAAACGTTTTTTCATTTTGTTCTCGATCTATTTTATATACAGGCAGGGCTCACCACACATAGTAAAAACAGTTGACTTAAGGGCGAAGTGAGGGAAAATCTGGGAGACTTTTGAAAAGCTATCAAATTTTTAACGTTTCTTTCCCCACTACCACATGTCCCCCTACCTTTCACAAAACAAACGTGCTGCACAATGATCTTAAAATGGATGCAATTAACGAGTTTGGAATAAAATATTGAACATCTTGATTCAAACCCTGTTTGGGTAAAATTTCAGGAACATGGGAGCTCCTTTTACATGAATATTGAAGAAAAAGTATGATTTTTGGTGAAAAAAATACTGACTTGAAAAGACTGACAGGGCGACTAAAACTTCGCTTTTTGACATAAATTGGGAGATTTCATTGAATCCAAGACGAAAAAGTCGCCCACTTCGCCTGGTTTGGTGAGCCCTGTATACAGGAAATACAGTGTCGCGTATTAACAGTTGGATCGATATCGGTATAATGCTTGATAATTCGGATATATATTTCTAATGGCCAATTTTCAAATTTTAGCCAATAATCGTTTTCTCTTTTTTTCATTTGAATTTGAAGCAATTATATTTGTTTCTTTGGTATTATATAGACATAAAAACTCAGGTTAATCCAAATTTCACTACCAGTACATTTCTATTTTTTGGGTATTTAGATGAACCTTGATATCACACAGTTTGATATTATTCGATTCCAGTAACTATAAAAATTAAAATAAACCACTCTCAATAATACTAATTCATGTAATAACAATTTTAAATATTTTTTAATCAACTTTATTACGATTGTAAACATTTTATTGTTTTAATCATTGTCAAGTGTAGGCTCGGCTTGGTACAATCAGCGACATGTGTCTCGGGTTCAATAATCGTTCCTTATTACTCGTAATCAACCTGTTAATTATCAAGCCACAGCTGAATTTAATGACTAATTAACACAAATTATGACAAGTTTATCCCTCTACCTGTAATCCTTAGGTAAACAATTATCTGTCGGTAATATGACATTTATCACACCTTGCTGGAAGGTATCGGTGTTCAAGCGAAAGGGGTTATTTTTACTTAGAAATATAAGGAAAATTGACAGGACTTTCAAATCAGTTCGAGCCATTATAGGGTTTCTGCTACAATTTTACAAGCACAGGACAACTGTCCAATATAAGACAATTTCTATCAGAAAATTTGTCCTACGTAATTTTGTGTTATCAGACAGACAAGTTGAGGATCACAAAGTGATCCAAACCTAAGGTGGGGGGGTTTGCCCCCCCTCGAAAATTTTGAAAAATTAGACCCCAAATCCTGCATTCTGAGGGTCTCTGCCAGTGTTCAAATCTTTTCAAAAAACCAAGTTTTTTTTACCAGATCAAACAAAAAAGTTGTAAATTTCAAAGAAATTAATTTGTATACCGACTCACTCGTACAAATCAGGAATTCACAACACAAAATGAAATGGGGAAATACAGAGCACTGATCAAAAGATTTTTTGTACAACACACTGGTTGGTTAAAAACCGATGTCTGTGAGTGTTTTCTGTCCTCCGAAGAGTTTTCTTTTTTTGTTTACGGACATGATCTTCAAATACAACTTGTTCCCTTCAATATCGGTACTTGCTAACATGTGTTAAATTTATTTAGGGAACCAGTCAACGTACGTTTGTAACACGTGCTACGATTGGCCTTGCACTTTGTACTGTAACCAATGAACTTGGACGTAATTGTTGAAAACAGGAAATTTTATTTATAGTATTGGGAATAACCGGACTAAAAACAGACAAAATACATTTACCACGGGAAGTAATAACGTTAGCTGCCGCCGTAAACACTATCCAGACTAAAAACATTGCTGCTGGTCTGATTGTATTAAAATTCCATCGGTCAATTTGTCACAAGTCAGCAAAAATAATCGGTCATAATGTCAGCTTGACCAAAAAATATTCCGTCATTTTGATATATTTTCGGCCAATGGCCGATGACTGATGGTAATCTGAAACCCTGATCCATAGTGTTCGACCCATCCGAGTTCGAGGGACTGAAGTTTGACTGTACATTGCTGAACAATTTTAACATTTGACAATAAACTGGATATTTAATATGAATTAATGAAAATCATCAGATTATTGATGTATTACACACCTATTTACAGGAGAAGATTCTAAAAAAAGACAGGTGATCTTGTTAAATCAGAAAATACTATTTTCATTATGATCATGTTCATCCTTTAAGTTTTAATTCTCCAGAGCATCCGATCTATATATACTGATATTTAATATAATTCTATTTAACGAAATATCACGAAATAATCTGAATGCATTAAGTATATATTATGAATTCTTTTTCAGTTAGGATTTTTTGAAAATGTAAGAAATTATATGAATATTAATTATGTACCTCTTGTCCGAAGAAGTCAAGTTTAAACAATGTTGAACCTCCTTCCACTTGAGTCTGTACCAATGATGGTGGAGTAACCTGAAAACGATTGTAAATAAGTTAAATCAAGTCTACATATCACAATCTATAATTTGTTCACCCATTTTGTTATCAAATATAGAAAACTGTTACAAAAGTCTCCCATGCATCATAAGGGATCTATATATGAAGTTTATATGGCAACAGCATCTGTATTTGACCCACCAGTTCTAATTTTTTGCCTGACTGATTCAAATTCGTCTAAAGATTATTCGAGGTTTCAGGAAATTCTGTTCAGCAGTTATGATGCTAGGATAGTTTATGTATTTTAGCATTTGATTGGTTACTATGACAATGAAGGGCATTTTGAAAAATTAAAAAAAAAATTCATTGGAGAAGAAGATCAAAATGTGGCAGTAGGATGTGCCTACTGATGGATGTTCCCATTGTGTATCTAGTGCATCAGACCTGGTACAAATTGTCTATTTCTTTACCCTCAAGGTTTCCTTAAAAGAATTTAAATCAGCATGTATCCAGTTTAGCACTAAGCTATTCTTTATAGAATATATTGTAATGCAATAAATCATGATATTGGACACCTCTCCTTCATTAAAGATTTAACCGAGTAATATTAACTTTTCATATTGTCTTTAGCTATACTTACTTCAAAGAAACCTTTATCAAAATAAAATTCTCTAAAACAGTGCATGATAACAGATCTCATCTTTAGTACCCTGGAAGTCTGAAAAGGTCAAATTTAAGAAATAAGCAAAATAAAATGAAATTCAAAACCTGCAATAAAATTTATACACATTTTTTTTACATATACATACTTTATGTAGCAATAGTGGACTAGGTACGATGGTAACTAATTCTTAGACCCAAAACTAAACAGCTGTGTGAAGCAGAGTTGAACAAAATAGCTGATAAGTGCAAACACTGTCAACAATTATTTTGTGATAAAGAGTCATATTTTCGAGATTAACTCTCATCTATGGTGGACTGTATTCAATACTACCTTATGTAATAAATTGTAGAAGGTGGGTTGTTTTTTTTCTGTTTTCTTCCATCAATAACATTGAACACTACAGTATAACTGACATGCTGTTGAAAGTGGTGTTAGGAATATATAATTAATAATTCTATTATACAAAGAACATTTAAGTTTACAAGCTTGAATATTTCACAATCAATGCTCTCTAATAAAATTTTGTTAAAAAAAAACTCTCAAAATGTTATAAAATTTTATATATGTAGATGTAGGACCGTAAGTTATAATGCACATTAATACATGCTAAAATATCTAGTTTGAAAAGAAAGTCTTAAGAGTAAAAAATTCCACCAACATCAACAAAACCACCTCTCACCTTAACTTACTGAACAAAAAGAAGATCTTGATATATATGTTTGTAAATTTTCCATGATTTTCAAGATGCATAACTATTTAACATATGAAATGCACAAATGTGAATATGGAGGGACAGACAGACACACATGTGATAATCACATTAAAAAAAAACAAAAAAACCTACGTTTTCTCCTCTGATCATCATGTGTCTGTTATCCATCTGTACATCTACATGAGCGTCCTAAAATATGATAAAAGAATTCTAAAAATAGTTATGATGAAAACTCTAATATATTGTATTTCAAAATATATTTGTATACAGCACTGATTTGTTTCCTTCTCCAATCATTATACAGGCCTTTCAATAAGAGACGGTACCAGGTACTTTTACCTGCCTAGAATTGTCTTTGGTACCTCCTGATTTTAAAGAGCGTTGTACAAGATATTCCTGAAAATTGTTCAAATATTTTATAAAAAAGTACCGCCTGTAAATAGTGAAGTACTGGTAGACTTGAAAATATTGAAAGCCCTGATTATATATCTTTTTTTTAAATGAGTCCAGAATTTTATTTAATCATTGGATTTGTATTTGGTAATCTTTATTATGGTTTTAAACCTGAAGATTGATTGTGATGTTTAAATAGTTCGAATTATGTCAAGAGTGTAGGTTTTCAAGTATCCATGTATCTGTTAACTAGTCATTCAAAGAAAATGGTCAAACATCAAATGACAAATCATAGTGGTACGAGTATTTTACCTCGTTAAGAATGTTGTCAGCACCACCTGGTGGAGAATGTCCAACAATTTCCCAATAATCAGCTGTTAACTCATGACTATCTGGAGCCTAGGAAAAAGACAAAAAAGTACAGTTAATTACTGCAAAAAATCTTCTATGTGTAAAAAAAATCACAATGTTCTATTAGAATAAGATTAAGATTTACTTGAAGCAATTGCTCACCAACCCATCAGTAATATGAGTAATAAAATTCAATCAATCATTGTCTTCCCCTGTAAATACCTACAAATATCAGATATACAAAATGTTCTGTAATTCTAATAATTTCTGTTACTATATCCTACAGGGAGACATACTTACATTCTTCCCCTCTGGAACCTCCTTGATGGTCCCCCATACACATACAGCAGCTTCTGTTGAGAGGAGTACGGCATCATAGGTTTGACACTGTAAATATAAACACATTTATCGTCAGTTCACATGGGCTGCTACAATCAGTTCCTATCACCACTAAAGTTTGTGAATTTGATTCCCATCATCTATACTTGATACAACTACAAATGTACATGTGATCAAGTTTGCATGTTACTGGTGTCAAGATGGTCGTTTTCTGCAAGTACTAAATATAATATAATGAGAAAAAAAAACATCTACAATGTTTATAAAGAAAGGATATATATATAGATATATCTGTCCAGAATTTTCCTTCTCCAGTAATCTGGTAATCACAATATATATGAAAAATTGCTTAAAGTGACAATAATCACAATTAACCTAACTCAAACAATACTATATATAATATATAAACTTACCATCAGATCTGTTAGTACACACTGTAGGAACCCAGTACCATCTCTAAGTACTATAAACATCAAATTTTTTCCTGGAAATAAATTCATGCATAATGATGATTACTTAATATAAAAACTTTCATCCATAAAATCTAGTCAACTCAAACATCAATCCCTAAAATTAAGTTAACTACGACTTCATTCTCAAAATCTTGTCAACTCAAATTATAGTTAAAATCTAGTTAACATAGATTTCATCCTCAAAATGACTATAAGTCAAACTTCATATGTGCACATCTAATGATATCCATGGCTGGGTGTTTCACCAATAAGTTTGTTACAGCTGTATGGGATTCTGTATCCCAATAAGTCTGGTAGTCTCTATATTATGGCTGAAAAATAGCTGAGAGTAAAAATAAATACTAATAACCCAACCCGCACTTTATTTCAGACAACAAATTTTAAAACCAAACATTGAAAAGTACAAAAAGAAAACCATCTGGCTAAGGTAGATAAAAAAAAATTAGGGCATAGCTTATTCTGTTCCACATGCTGTCTTCTTTTTTACTTTTCTCACTTACTTTAGATACACAACTATCAACATCTTGTTATAAATTATAGAGTCAGTTATTACATTAAACATGTCATACCTTGACGTCTTAAGCGATGCACCCATCCAAAAACTTTCACTCGAATCCCTCGGCTTTTAACCGAATCTCTAATCTTTATCTGAAAATAATATAAATTTCTTGTAAGTTTTTGAAAGTATTAAAAATTATGGATTTCGATCATAACAATTTCAAAACCTTTTTATATGAATATACATTCCATACGCTATAGTTTGTGTATTATGAATCACTTAGAAAAAGTAATATGGTAACAAATACAATATTATACCATGTATAGCAATGCAGCCAAGTAAATACCATACAACCAACAGAAAAGTTCATTCAGACAAACATTGTTGTAAAGTATCTTTTACTAACCAAATTTGAACATAAAAAGTTAAACTGAAATAATTTACAACATAAACAACTACAAAACACTTCCGTGGTAAACCTCAAACTCCTAAGTAAAGAAATGACAAAGATGGATCTAGATCTTCAACACTTCCGTGGTAAACCTCAAACTCCTAAGTAAAGAAATGACAAAGATGGACCTAGATCTTCAACACTTCTGTGGTAAACCTCAAACTCCTAAGTAAAGAAATGACAAAGATGGACCTAGATCTTCAACACTTCTGTGGTAAACCTCAAACTCCTAAGTAAAGAAATGACAAAGATGGATCTAGATCTTCAACACTTCCGTGGTAAACCTCAAACTCCTAAGTAAAGAAATGACAAAGATGGACCTAGATCTTCAACACTTCCGTGGTAAACCTCAAACTCCTAAGTAAAGAAATGACAAAGATGGATCTAGATCTTCAACACTTCCGTGGTAAACCTCAAACTCCTAAGTAAAGAAATGACAAAGATGGAGCTAGATCTTCAACACTTCCGTGGTAAACCTCAAACTCCTAAGTAAAGAAATGACAAAGATGGACCTAGATCTTCAACACTTCCGTGGTAAACCTCAAACTCCTAAGTAAAGAAATGACAAAGATGGATCTAGATCTTCAACACTTCCGTGGTAAACCTCAAACTCCTAAGTAAAGAAATGACAAAGATGGACCTAGATCTTCAACACTTCTGTGGTAAACCTCAAACTCCTAAGTAAAGAAATGACAAAGATGGACCTAGATCTTCAACACTTCTGTGGTAAACCTCAAACTCCTAAGTAAAGAAATGACAAAGATGGATCTAGATCTTCAACACTTCCGTGGTAAACCTCAAACTCCTAAGTAAAGAAATGACAAAGATGGACCTAGATCTTCAACACTTCCGTGGTAAACCTCAAACTCCTAAGTAAAGAAATGACAAAGATGGATCTAGATCTTCAACACTTCCGTGGTAAACCTCAAACTCCTAAGTAAAGAAATGACAAAGATGGAGCTAGATCTTCAACACTTCCGTGGTAAACCTCAAACTCCTAAGTAAAGAAATGACAAAGATGGACCTAGATCTTCAACACTTCCGTGGTAAACCTCAAACTCCTAAGTAAAGAAATGACAAAGATGGATCTAGATCTTCAACACTTCCGTGGTAAACCTCAAACTCCTAAGTAAAGAAATGACAAAGATGGATCTAGATCTTCAACACTTCCGTGGTAAACTTCAAACTACTAAGTAAAGAAATGACAAAGATGGATCTAGATTTCAACACTTCCGTGGTAAACCTCAAACTCCTAAGTAAAGAAATGACAAAGATGGATCTAGATCTTCGACTTGGTTTGATATATTCCTAAATATGCAGTGGAGTGAAACCAATTTAAGGAAAACCACCTCTACCCTCTAGATCTGCAGCAGCCAAACAGAAAACAAAGAAACTTTCTAAACCTAACCTCCTTGGGTTCAAATTTTGTGGCCGAAATATCAACAGGTAAAATCAACAAAGATTTCCTACATTGGGACTTAAAGTTCGGTTGTTCAGAATTCTGGTTTATTCAGTTCACTGTATAAACAAAACAATAAAAAAAAACACTTTAAATCATAAGACCACATTTAAAAGTTGGCATATTTCAACAGTATATGTACTAAAAAAAAAATAGCATTTTGTTATACACTAGATTTACTTGTGCAACTTCAGCAAATACATAATCTATAATTTTAGAAAAGAAAATTAGTGTCAAAGACTAACATTACTACTGGCATATTACAGCTTACTTCACGTTTGTGTGTAGCCTAAAGGGTCATTAATTCTTTTAACGACATATAAAAAAATAACATAAAGAAAGATGTTCATAGGCTATACCAAGTGGTATTATTATTATTTGTATATATAAGAATGCTGCATGAATAAGTATACAGTAATGGAGTGAAAATAAACAATTACATGGAATATCATTTAGACTAGTGTGGAAATCATGATTCTATTTAAATCCCCATCTTGTGTTCTTGTTAAAATACTGACAACATTTTAGCAATATAATCTGACAATGCATTAATAAATAAGTAACAAATGACAGACAATTATGTTAATTACCTGTTTCGGTGTAGGTAAACTTTCATCATGTGTTATTTTTATTTGTTTTGCATCTTCCAAGTTTTTTGTTCTCTTTTCCATATCTTCTTTCTGAAAGTTTACAAATTAAACACTACAATGTACTTATACAATTCTATTCTGAAATGGTTAAGTCAGACTCAATTCCATGATAGTGTCTGAAACCATTTTCAAAGTCCTATAATGAATAAAACTATTATAGTGTTCATTTGCATTCCTCAGAATGTTTTCCCAGTGTCTAGCAGTCATCATAATAATTTCACTTCTGACAACCTCATACATTTATTTCTGAAACAAGCCTAACTGCTTAACTTTATCTTGTTACTCTGAGCCCACCAGGTTTTGTTTATTCTTAATGCAAAAACTGATTTTATAATCTTTAGTTTTGCTTGAACAGGTATTGAACCCACAATCTTCAGAACTCGAAGTGATCATTCTTAACCATTACATCACAGAGGCAAATCCAAATATTATTTAAGCAAGACAAATACTAGTACATTTGGGTATAAAACGTTAAACATGTTTATATGATCACAGTCTGTGGTATATAATTATACTATCACACAAATGTACATTGATAACATAAAACAGGAAGATAAAAATATTTGTCTTGTCTGACCTCTCGCTTCTCCTTGTCTGAAGACTTGTGTTGTTCTCTCTGCCATATCTTTGTTACCTTCTTCATCTGTGATTTTGATACAGGCTCAAATTTCTGTAATTAGAATGGTTAATTATCAAATCTTAATATATCTCAATACAGTACCCATTTAAAAATGTTTGTTTGCATTAAAATATTTTGTCTACTGGAACTATCTAATTCTGTCTGTTCTTAGCTATTCATACTATTCATTCAAACATATCCTTTTAAAATGAAATATTGTTGAAAGTGGCATTAAACACCATAAACCTAAAACCTAAACCTTTAAATGCAATTGAAAGGGGAAGTAACTCTGCATTTTAAAAATATTTTGCTTATAATGAAATCTCTTTAGGTAGAGTTACATCCAATTTTTATTGTACAAGAGGGGGTTAGGTTATGCTTAACTCCACTTTCAACAATATTTCAGTTATATCATGGCAGTCAGTTTTATTGGTGGAGGAAACCAGAGTTCCTGAAGAAAACGACAACATGCAGAAAGTCACTGACAAACTTTATCACATAATGTTGCATTGAGTACACCTTGCCATGAGTGGGATTCGAAATCACAACCTTAGTGGTAATAGGGACTGATTGCATGGGTAGTTGTAAATCCAACTACCATATGAACACCATGGTCCCTATTTCACAAGGACATTAACATAAAGCAGCATACATGTACATACATTAATTGATGTAATTTGTTATCTGCTTTTCTCTACTATCTGTATCTACAAATGTATTTTTATTCTTACAAATAACACAATTAAGATACAACAGAAAACACAGTTTATACCCTAACCCTATCCTCAAACCAGCAAATAATCTGAGACCATTAGTTACATAACAACTTGCATCTCTGCACCCCTACCCAAACGAAACAACACCCTGGAATATATTAACTGTCACTAATCTACCTGATCAGCTTCTTTGGCACCATCAACCATTATAGAAGGAAAGGGTTCTCTGCCAGCATGCCTCATAGCCTATAATGAGAAGATATAATTAATTACATAGCTACATGTTATTACATTAATAAGCATTGTGTTCACCTACTGTACAGTAAGATTCTGAACAAAAGTAAAGTTGTCAACAGAAGAACTTGAGATTTAATCACTAAAACCTGAAAAACATACTACTGCTGCTGTATCAATATCATGTGTAGTAAAAAATAAAGAAAACAAAGAAAACAGACAGATTTTACATGAATGTATGTTTCAACTTTTTTTTATACCCATGATCATTCCACAGGTGCCAGATGAAATTCTTTATATATATCTATAAATATACATCATATGTACTAAAACATCAACAAGGTCTACAAATAGCCTTTTCAGATGTAATGACATTCCTGTTTTAATTTCCACAAACAATACCTTATTCCTCAATTTCTTTATGCAGTTTAAAAGATCTATAATTTCAAACCAAGAAATAATAAAGTTTTGGGTGTCGATTTTTAATATGTTTGACCTATTGAAAAAATATTTTGGAAATATATTTTTTCTAAAAACAAACCACTGCAATTTGTGGAAAATTATTGATTCGGCCAAAAAAAAAATATGTGTGTTTACTGTCACATGTCAAAAAAATCTAGGGTCGGTCGATCGGCTTTAAAAAAAAAAAAATTTATTATCGGCAAAACCGGAAATAGTCATTCCCGGTTCCTGAATCCGATTCCGGTATTTCATTTTCGAAATTTCCAGTAAGCAGTCATTTGTTTTGAAGCTGTTTTATGAGAGTTACGCAGTTTTTCTACCTTCTTTGCTCTCAATTTCGACAAAAAGCTAGCGGTTGAATAAATAAAACATTGCTGCTGATTAAACAACAAAAATGGTTATCCGAATTCTGTTTAAAAATTGATATGATCGCTAGCAAAAATTAGGGTCGGTCGGGTGACCGTAAACACACATATTTTTTTTTGGCCTTCATTGACTCATATTATACTCATTAAGGAATAAACAAAATATTTTGTTATCAACCGTTAATTCCCTTGTTTGTTTACTCATACATTTTACTCAAACGAACTGTTACGGTAGGTTCATTTAATATCTAGAATTGTCTAGTTTTATATTGCTACAAGACAATAAATCAATCACTGACTCCATATATATGTGTGTAGCACACATGTATATCATTATCCTATTTTAAAAGTTTAGTCATGAAATAATGTACCGGTATTTCAAGGCAGTCAAGCAAAACATTTGATATTGATATTAACCATATTAAATTTACCTGTATGACTGTCTTGAATGGTTTGATTTCTGATCCATCACCAGATTCATCACAACCTGTTTTCTCTGATGTATAAATTGTTGCTACAAAAGAAAACTTTACAAAATAATTCTGTCCAAGCCACATTGAATGCAACCAAGTATCTATTTTCTGAGAAAAAGCTTTTTAATTCTTATTCCCATAGTTCGAGCTTAAATAGCCAACTTGGATTTCTATTCCACATGTAAAATGAAAAGTCTATAAAGGACTATCCAATGAGTATTAACGCACAGTTTAGAATTTCCAAATGAAAATCATATAAAATGTTGAAGGCCACCCAAGTAACATTTATGCCAAGTTTGGTTCTATTTTATCCATTTTCCATTGATTTGAGAGGACAAGAACAATAAACATTTATCATATCTAAGGACATAAATATTAATATGCGAGCTTAAGCGAGCTCTTTATGGTATAAAATGTATACTTAGGATTTTTTAACAAACATGGCTGAACATATTGTCGAAGAAAATAAAAATCTACATTTTGTATTTGTTATTCGAGTTATCGTTCCTTACGTTTTGTAAACACCGGTTTCCGGGTAACACACTAACACACTCAACTAATGGAGATCTTCTTAACATAAAGCGCTAAGGTGATCCTGAAGTCTCGTACCCTCTCTCGTAAGGAACGATAACTCGAATAAAGGAACGACAGCTCGATTGAATGAGACTAGATTCGGCCCTAAAAAAAGTCGTCCCCAATATATCTCGGCCCAAAAAATCTCGACACTTTTGATGAAATTGCCAGATAATTTTCAGATGCGCGAGCATTTAAGGCCGTGCCGGTTTCATATTATGCGAGCTTAAGCGAGCTCTTTATGGTATAAAATGTGTACTTAGGATTTTTTAACAAACATGGTTGAACATATTGTCGAAGAAAAAAAAATTCTACGTTTTGTAAACACCGGTTTCCGGGTAACACACTAACACACTCAACTAATGAAGATCTTCTTAACATAAAGTGCAAATGTGATCCTGAAGTCTCGTACCCTCTCTCGTACGTCCGATACCACTGAAACCCGGAACCTGTGTGTAATAAAAGTCCTTTTGCTAGCTTGTTTTACTTATATTGATATTTTTTAATTTATTAAATCTCTTCTGACATACTGACAAGAATTTTTGTTTCTACGCGGAAGTTAACTTTTGAGATTTCGTAAGGAACGATAACTCGAATAAAGGAACGACAGCTCGATTGAATGAGACTAGATTCGGCCCTAAAAAAAAGTCGTCCCTAATATATCTCGGCCCAAAAAATCTCGACACTTTTTGATGAAATTGCCAGATAATTTTCAGATGAGCGAGCATTCATGGCCGTGCCGGTTTCATATTATGCGAGCTTAAGCGAGCTCTTTATGGTATAGAATGTGTACTTAGGATTTTTTAACAAGCATGGTTGAACATATTGTCGAAGAAAAAAAAATTCTACGTTTTGTAAACACCGGTTTCCGGGTAACACACTAACACACTCAACTAATGAAGATCTTCTTAACATAAAGCGTAAATGTGATCCTGAAGTCTCATACCCTCTCTCGTACGTCCGATACCACTGAAACCTGGAACCCGTGTGTAATAAAAGTCATTTTGCCAGCTTGTTTTACTTATATTGATATTTTTAAATTTATTAAATCTCTTCTGACATACTGACAAGAATTTTTGTTTCTACGCGGAAGTTAACTTTTGAGATTTCGTAAGGAACGATAACTCGAATAAAGGAACGACAGCTCGATTGAATGAGACTAGATTCGGCCCTAAATATATCTCGGCCCAAAAAATCTCGACACTTTTTGATGAAATTGTCAGATAATTTTCAGATGAGCGAGCATTCATGGCCGTGCCGATTTCATATTATTCAATTAACTATGGAAGCATGCAGAAAAATATTTATTGAACTAAACGGTATCAATTATTCGAAAAACTCCACTAATGCTGTCTGTATATAAACACAATAATAATAATAATGAAAAACTGAGGCCGGATCGTCTGGGGCCGGACTGGTTTGGGGCCAAGTCGTTGAGTTAAGAAGAAGCCGATGTATTATAAATAACTAAGTTCATAACAAAAATAACAATACATCTTTTATACTACTTTGGTTTGTTGATACTTACCTCCAGGGGAAGCCATTATTAGCTTAGTATCGATGCCCGACTCGTTAAGTCGTTTGCTTCTATTTTATATCTGTCAAAATGATGATGAAACCACATGTATGAAAAGACTTCCGGTTAACGTTCAATAGAATTACCTCCCCTGTTATTTCATCATTTTTGCGTTTAGAGGTCCGTATGGGGAGTTCATAATTTTAAGAATGGCCCTTGGTTTTTTTCTAATACTTAAAAATGTTCACTATGCTATACAGCGATTACGGATCTCCAGTGTGAAATCTACGAGTTCTGAATAATAGTTCTGCCTTTTTAATCATGAAAACAAGCATGAATTCACATTTTCAGTTGCCGAGGGCGCCTAAATTGATAAGATGTACAAAATTAAATAGTGAAGTTGATGGAATAAAAAAAATCAATA
Source organism: Bathymodiolus brooksi (assembly GCA_963680875.1). Classification (NCBI taxonomy): domain Eukaryota; kingdom Metazoa; phylum Mollusca; class Bivalvia; order Mytilida; family Modiolidae; genus Bathymodiolus; species Bathymodiolus brooksi. The sequence goes on along the minus strand of OY804577.1, from coordinate 69,210,018 downwards.
AATGACAAAATTTTAATAGTAAATGCTATATGTAAGCACAAAAACGGAATAAGAAAGCAAATAAAAAAACAAGCAAACAAACAAAAGAGAAGAAAAACAACACCGACACACAATAATACAAACAGTTAGCCAGCTCAAGTATACGTCCTTGGCCAGCTTAATAAAAAAAATGTTGGCGAATTTGCAAAGTTTTCAATGCTGAGTGAGCTCAAAGATTAATTAATTGTTATACATATACACGTGTAGCTTGCGCTATATTATATAAATCAATGGCACATTTTTAGATCTAGCAGTATTAATAGTATTTAAAGTAACCTTTAAGACTAACTTAAAAACTTTGAAAATTATCTAGAATTAACTTCAAACGGGTATTAACGAAATTTAGTGTCATCTAGAGAAAGTAACCAACATTTAACGGAAGACTGTAACAGAAAATCGAATTTATATTAAATGGGTTTTTTCTGGTGGTTAAATGTTGATAATAATTGTTTCGTTTCCTCATTAATCACAGTGTATAACCGGACAGTTTTGAAAAACGGAAGTTGCTGTACTGTCCGACCAGGTAAGGTTAGTTGCTTGCAGAAATTTCGACATTTTTGGATGATTATCCGTGATTTATTCTTTGAAAGTGGATCAACCGAAGCAACAAAAATACTGCAAAGGTATGTCATTTATATTTCTGATCAAATAACACTGCCCTATTTGAACACTGAAACTGGAAATCGTCGTTTAAACATCGTGGATGGTATGTTTTCGCTCGAAGAAAAGGGGTACAAATCTAATTTTTCTCCACTTATTCTTTAAATTATGTCAAATATGTTCTCACTATCTGATGAAATAGACATCGACGTTTTCAATGCAAGGAAAATATGACCGTAAACGCACTCATTTTCCTTACGACGGGTACATTTAACATCGTTCTTCATTCTACGTCACTGTACACCTAATTGCTAACGAATTTGTCTGTCCTGTCCGCACAATTGTGTATTCCTTCAAGTTTCGAAGTTGTTATCTGTTGTTCTAAAATTTCATACTTTTTTACGTCATAATTTACTATATACTTATGTTAAATTTGAACTTAAAAAATATAAATTTTGAGCTTAACTTACTGTTATTCAAAAATTGCAAAATTATTTCAAAATTACTGTAGGAAACTATATTAAATTTGAATTTTAATGGTGAAAATTTTATGAAAATCGGACCAGAAATGACTTTGGTAGAATTTTTGGGAAAAAGAGAGCTTTATATATAATATATAGGTAAAAGACATTTGTTCATAAATACAAACAAAATTTATATGGCACAATACTGTATGTAATGTTTCATTTCACACAATTCGTATGACATATGGTAGTTAACTCATGAATACATAAGTGTGAGTACTTTTCGAAAAGAATTGCAGAAATTTATATTCAATTGTTTTTATGTTTAAATTTTATACAGACTAAGTATTAGGTCATTTATTGTTGTTATAACTCATTTTTTACCTTCGTTTTTAAGTTTTCTGTTACAGAAGAAGAGATCCATTTTTTACTGTTGTTTTTGTTATTTTCACTAAAGTGATATAACATGAAATATTTTGCTTATGTTAGTGTATTATGAGATGTAATTATGTCATCTTGTTAGTCGTTGGACAGTGATGAGTTTTTGCAGGAGACCTATTAATAGATATGCACATAGAATCACCCAAAACATTTTGCATTGCGATTTCTGATAATGTACTTTAAAATGAACCAACCAGCCAAACCACAAGTCCAGAGGTCGCAATGCAGTATTCAACACGGTAGAAACCACACAGCGAACAACATATACAAATGTTGGACGAGCTGCAACAAGCATAAATATTTGTTTTTGCAATATTCTGTGTCAAATCAAAAGCATAATTCATGTAAATTATATTTAAAAATTCTCCAGGTAGTGTCAAAGGGGAGAAAAATATCTTGGTTGGCAGGCGGGGTCATCGGATATGATTCTGAAAGGGGGCCACACAAGGACCGTTCCACCAAAGTCTGGTCCCAATTGGCCATGTTAGTTTCAGAGGAGAAGATTTTAAATTATTTTTTTTGTCGAATTTTCTATTTTCAGCAATGGCGGCCATCTTGGTTGGGAGCGGGATCATCGGATACAATTCTGAAAGGGGACCACCCAAGCACCATCAATCTTGCCAAGTTTAGTCCCAATTGGCCCAGTGGTTTCAGAGGAGAATATTAAAATACAAAAGGTTAACAGCGGACGGACGGACGGACGGACGACGTACGGACGGACGGACGGACGCCCAGTGGTAGCAAATGCTCACATGACCCTTCGGGTCAGGTGAGTTAAAAAAACTTCTAGGGAAATGACTAAGATCAAAATGTTAGATAATTTGTTTTTAATATACTATTCCTGAAAGTCAAATCCAAGTCTTTTATGCGGTAATATTTTTTCTTCGTTGCACTGATGGTCTTATAGGTTTTATTCCCTTACATGGTGCACCAAATTTCGTCAGTAATGGTCGCATTTTTTCGTTTAGCATGCTTCCGCTCAGCCCTGTCTTCAGAATCGAAGAAATGATCCTTAGGTTCTATTAACTGTATATTGAATCGGTTTAGAAATACCTTTTTTACTGCGGATTCCGATGGCTTTACGCATTACTCTCGGGACTCGTCTTATATTGCACCGGTACATTGTGGCGAGAATTAATTCCTAATGTATGAAACACGATATTCGTATCAATCACGTACATTGTAGTTGTAAAAGACAATCATTACTGCTAGAGGAGGATAACTCTGTAAACGAGAGAAAACTCATTTAACTTGTTCCAAAAACTGGGAATAAGATACATATGTATTTGAATCACATATCATATAAGATTACTGAATATCTGGTAAATGTAGTTCCTTACAAGTCCTCCAATGCAGGCAGCACATAAACTATCTTAATTTTCGGTAAAACTAAATTTGTAAAGGATTAGACTGTAGAAAAGTTCTCGATCAACTTTAACAGAAAACAATTAGGCGGGCAGATTAGTTTTAAGATTCAGCAATTAATGATAACGTACAGTAGCAATTAGGCGTACAGTGACGTAGAATGAAGAACGATGTTAAATGCACCCGTCGTAAGGAAAATGAGTGCGTTTACGGTCATATTTTCCTTGCATTGAAAACCTCGATGTCTATTTCATCAGATAGTGAGAACATATTTGACATAATTTAAAGAATAAGTGGAGAAAAATTAGATGTTTACCCTTTCTTCGAGTGAAAACATACCATCCACGATGTTTAAACGACGATTTCCAGTTTCAGTGTTCAAATAGGGCAGTGTTATTTGATCAGAAATATAAATGACATACCTTTGCAATATTTTTTTTTATTTTTGTTGCTTCAGTTGATCCACTTTCGAAGAATATATCACGGATAATCATCCAAAAATGTCGAAATTTCTGCAAGCAACTAACCTTACCTGGTCGGACAGTACAGCAACTTCCGTTTTTCAAAACTGTCCGGTTATACACTGTGATTAATATAAGCCTTCAGTCCACGGTTACAGATGAAATTTGCATTTTAATACTGTTTATGTTCAATATTGAAGATGACAATCTTATATTGCTATCTAAAGACGGCCGATTTGTGCTTTCCGTATTATTTACTCAGATATAAGACAGGGACGTAGGAGCCGGGAATATTGCCCCCACCCACCAACCTCGTTTTTTTTGGCAAAAAAATTAGATCCAGCTGATATTTGAATCATGGAAGGCAGCAGTAAATGTGCAGTAAGCTACGAGATCTAATTAGCTACAAATGCTTAGAAGCCAACTTATCGTTTTTTCCCTGTCCGTTTTGTCGAAAACTTTACCCCACTCTCCGGAAACCCCATTCATTTGCGAGTTGTGACTATTTTTTAACCATAAAACTTTACATCGCATGCATGTTTGTAAAGCAGAACCTCGTTATATCATACTCAAATAAGTTGTTTCATAGAATAGTTTGACGTACTAAATGCTGCTTTCATCTTAATTTAAATAACGATAACTCAAATACTGAGATAATTAAGTGACCTATACATATACACAGTTAATACTACAAATGTGTGGCAGTTGTAACAGCCCTCAATTGTATCTTAGAATGTGGTCTTTTCTCGCAGATGATTCTACTCCACTATTCATCTCATTTTTTTGTGTATCTCAGTCTACTGTTATTCGCAGCGTGTCTCTCGAAGATACCTGCTTTAACTTGCCGCTTATATCTTGCTGACGTTAAATTATTGTTTGGTGGGAATATCGGTACCAGTCTCTGGTAATCAACTACTTTGAAGAACATAATCAGTCTATGATGTACTTTCGCTTCTATGGAGGTGCAAGCTCCAGATTGGGAATAATTTCTGTAAAGCAGACTAACCCTCTCTGTCTGTAGTCAGGAAGGATGAAACGAGTGACTGTCTTTTGGACGAGTTCGATCTTCTCGATTTGCTTGTTGGTGAAACAGAAAGGATCCCAGGAGCCAACTCTATATCTAGAATCAAGCACATCTTTGTAATATATGTTAGTTTCTTACACTCTTTGTTGCATTGACTTGGGTATCCTCCAAGAAATTATAGTGTTCAGCTCGTCTTACTCATATTTTCCATGTGGTTGGGCCAATTCAGATCACCAGATACCTAACTTCTATTTCTGCATAAATTAAACAACTGCGAGATTGTGGATAAAATAAATTCATGGATTGAATGCATTTTAACAAACTGGACACAAGCTGTGGTAATTAAAGGGAGAAAATCAGCCTATGTCTCTGTTGAATCTGGACTGCTCCGATGATCAGTCTCAGGGCTTCAGTCTATTTATGTATTATATAAACGAAGCTAATAAAACACCTGGTTTTCTACATCAGAACCTTAACATTAGTATCTCTCCGTTAAGGTGCAAGCCTATGAATCCCTAACTTGACCACTACATGAGAATGCTTATTCTGTCATACAATATAGGTAAAGGAGAAATCAAGCAACTCGACTCGAAGTGATCCAGCCCAAAGCAGTCCGTTTCGCTACCAACAGACAGCTAAGCGCACGTCAAGTGTCATGGATCATGGCAGGCATAAAGATACCGACTTGTCATGGTGTAATATCAAACGAAAAGTAGCTATTACTGAAAAAGGACAGTCTTAAACCACCCTCGAGATAACCACGGAGAAGGCATTATTCGTCCTTCATTATCCCCATTGTAAGACTCACTCAAAGACAAACAATATTTTACTCTTACGCTATCTGACTGAAAATGGTTGTCACTGCCCATAGTTATCTAATGCTACTGTTTTCTCTATCAAATACTAATTAATGAAACATGTAAATAGTTTCAACTGTCCATCATCTTTTTTGCTGATTGTATTTTGTTTTTGTTGTTGGTTATTTTTTGTTGTTTTTTTCATTATTTTTGTTTTGTCTTTTTGTTTGTTTGTTTGTTTTTTAGATTTGTTTGTTTTTATTTGATTTATTGTTTTGTTTCAGTTGTTTTGTTTGTGTTTTTTTGTCTATGTAGTATTTCAATATTTAGTTTGTGTTGAATTTAATTCCCAGTTTACCACACATATTTCTAGCGAGTTCAGAACTTCTTGGATACACATTCCTTAAATAACCAAGACATTATATCACTGTCCGATCGCGGATAGATCCATTTAACTTTTTTTCTCGTCTTTTGCGTTATCAAAGGCGTAGCATCCATTGAGGCAATTGCCTCGGTAATAAAAAATAATAAAAAATAATGGATAAGCACAACACCTTAAGATACAACTAAATCGTAACCATGAACTGTAAGTTCTAAGTTAGCATCTGTTGTAACGTACTGTATGCAAACCGGATTTCTTTTTGGGGGGAAGGGGGGGGGGGGGGGGGGGGGGTCGGAAATGGTTATACGATTAGTTTCTTCCCGGTAACTGTCACTTGAGGATGATACAAAGTTCCCAATTCAGCGTATCCCTAGTTGTTACACAGCACATTCTGAGCTGTACAAAACCCCTATCTCAAGCCTTACAGGAAGCAGACTGCGATATTGTAAAGGCGTGTATTGATGCAAACACTTGCAAGACAGTCACCAGAGAACAGAGAGAGGATAATACTTTTCGTAACTTATGGAGGAAAATTGAGGCGTTAGCGGATTCTGTTTATGTAGTTGTCGAGAAACCAAGAACGGAGCGAAGAATGGTTCATCGGTCCACTGCTGGAGAAATCGATGACACGGCTATGCAGTACTTTAAAGTGAATGTTTTCTTCCCATTCTGTGACCATTGTCTTATGCAATTCAGACCAACGTGATCCAGCTGACAAACAGACATGTTCCTGGCAGCTAAACTTATGCCTATGACTATTGCAATAATGACACCAGCAGAAATTGCGAATCTGTGGCTGGTACAGTAGTATTATGTACAAGCATAAACATTTTAAACATGGTTTTACAATTTGGTTAGTGTCAGGGGCGGATCCAGGATTTGTGGTTAAGGGGGGGGGGGGGGGGGCGTGAGTAGGCGAGGGGTCTGAGGACCGCTTAAGGTCCCCAGCGGGTCCAAGGCAGAGCACTGGTAGAGGGCCCAGGGGGGATAAGCCCCCTGGAAGCTCTGGGGGTTTGAGGAATTACAGACATTTATTTGAACGACAATTTTGAACCAACCACACCATTTTTATCAGACCAAAAAAACTTGACTTTGAGTCTTAATTTTGTCGGATAATTGTTAACAGTATGTTTGTGTCAGATTATAAGAACCTAAAGTAAAACTTTTCTTTAACAACCGTGATGCGAATTGTTCAACTCATGACTGATCGATCACGATATTTTAACCATTCAAAGAACTATTGGTTTAGTTTTAACGCATTCCTCATTTCATTAATTGGTCTGTACTTTCGGTGCTTGTCCTTTCGGGTGGTTCTAGTTAATACTGCCCGTCCGGATGGAGCTTTTCTTTTCGTCGTTTGATTCATTCATTGAAAACGTATGATTCGACCGTTCTTGTCAATAGACAAACAAAAGCGGAAATTGTCAATACATGAACTTGTTATTGATTTCTGATAAGCTAACGTAGCTAAATTAGATGATCAGAATCGTTTCATGCAGCATTAATGTTAACATATTCGCCTTTGTTTGTCTATAAACAAGAACGAATCATACGTTTTCAATGAATGAACCAACGGCGAAACGAAAAGCCGCCTCTGAGTGTATTTGTTAGATCGTTGCTCGTTAGTGTGATATTTGAAGTTTAAAATTTTTGTGTATACGTGAAAACAAAGATAATGAGATAATGAATACGTCTGTACATCCGTCGTAGTTTCTATCCATTAGCACTATCGTTGGTCCGTCGGTCGTCAATGTTACCGTCTCTGTCTCTATCAACTATCAATCTGTCGGAATAAGGGTTATGTTTGAGTAATATATCTTATAAATATGATTGAAGATCTCCTGGTGTGTCAATCAACTCTTAAATCATGTAGGAGTGTAAGGCGCGTAATAAACATTTTACGGGGATGAACGCATAACTTCATGTATTATAATGTCAATAATTTAAAATAAAAATCTACGTGAGGCGGCTAATTTGTCAAATTAGGGTAATAACTATTATCAAAACGTCAAAATTTTAACAAACAGAATAAAGTCGATAGTTTTTTTTATGGGGGGGGGGGGGGGGGGGGGGGGGGGGGCAGGGGTGCGCCCCAGACCCCTTGCCTCGGTAAAATTCCAACCCAAGCTACTCCCATGGTTATTTCTATTTTTATTTTTGTATTTCAGTTTGCTTGCCATTAAATGTACAGTTTAGTCTATTGTGACACTTTTTCCACGATATAACTGAAATATTGTTGAAAGTGGCGTTAAACACAATAAAAAGTAATTGTTGGAGCGCACCGAGCGAGATTTTACCAAATTTAATAACATATGGATGTTAAATAAAAGAAGTAATATGAACATTTTATGTCTCTGAGTAGAACTGGGAGTAACATAACACAAAAAATCTTCATTGTGGTGATTGATTTCCGTAAATAAAGAAGAAGACTGTTTTTCAGAATTTTATATCAGTCGGGCGCAATATTCAGATACAAGGATTGCTATAAATGTTATACAATACACTATAAAGTGAACAGTAAAGAACATAAAAGTAAGAAATATCAAGTAAAATCAAGTAATATTTATTTAAAGCTGGTATTACTCCCAGTTTAAAGTCAGTAAAACCGCAGTTTAACGGATAACACAGAATATAATGCTTCTAAATGAAGAAGACAAGAAGATCTATGGTTTGATTTGATTTGATCAGCACCATAATAGTAAATACTTTGCTGAACACTGAAATAGATATGAGTGAATCATGTGGTTGGTGCTACGAAATTTCAAATGACCCCCCCCCTTTTTTTTTCATTCCTATTTTCTTTATCGGGTTTGCTGTACACATTTTTTTCAGCGAAAGCAAATGAAGTGCTAGATTACTTCCGGTTCATACTGCGAAAAAACTGCAGAAGATTTTTCTCTTTTATTTTGGAAATTGCGCCCGACAGATAGAGTTGTGTCGACTCAGTTGATAAGCATATTTCCATATTATTCTTATATAAATGATAATTATCGTATTGTTGGAATATTGATACAAATATTCACATTTCAAAGCAGTGGTATCGAACATTAGAAAATGGCGGTGTAAAATGGAATATTATTTACTTGAGTTATCTACCCTGAAAATGTGGTTGCGGAAGGAATGATAATACTAGTGTACAATGTACATTTTCTATATGATTGTAAATGACAGTCTGCCTAATGGAATCACAAAATAAAACACCACCCTCAAGAATAGTTCAGTCTTCAGTTGTTGAACCAAAAGACGAGTTGTGTGAGGTGTGTTGATACATTCCAACTCCCACATTAAGAGAATTTCGACATAAAATTGAGATACTTATTTTGCGATATACTCCATTCATTATCATGTAGTATTTGCAATAATGTTTTAATTTTTTGTTGTAGTAATAACATTATATGTATTTGGGAAGGGGGGTTGTGAGTTCGAATCCCACTCAGTCATGGTGAGATGTATCCTGTCGTCCGTTAAAATCAGTCACCATTTTGGAATGCACTGTTACGTGAGTTCAGATGTCGATGACGTCATTTATCCTGCAAACTGCGTCCAGAAATAGATAATGGATTTACTTGCACTTTGATCAAGACAACAATTAGTCAGAGATTCCTCTGTCGTTTAACGGCATTGATAAAGTTGCTTGTAGCCGTTCAACGACAGAGCGTGCTATATACGGAAAACAGCGGATTTGCTTCTCCAACTCTGGGTCAGCACATTTCCACGTTTCGTGGCTATCGGATTTTATTTTCTATCATAAACCTTATATAAATCGCTTCACCAATCATTTTTCTATTCATTCATAAACATCTTACCCTCAGAAAGTGGTGTTACACTCCATTACAGCACGATTTTGCCTTAGATCCTATGATTTCGACATTTGTCTTCCATTTTTCAAACATTTGTCACGTGACTACGAGAAAACTACGATTACCACAATGTATCATGGGAGATGATTTGCATATAAACAAACAAACAAATATTTTTATTGCCAATCATAGGTGCCTGTTAAGGCAGAACAATTAACATAAAATTTAATACAGTTGATTATATTGATTGGTAATGATTTTAACAGCAAATTTAGTGAATTACAGATAACCATAAGAAAAAAAAATGTAGTACCTTGTCCAAAAACAAAGAGGGGGAACGTAACACATGCTCTTTCCGAAGCCCGTTGGTAACACTCTGCCATTGAATCTTTTCTTTCCAACACATTCTGTATTATTTCCTTCTGCTCTGCTTTGATCTGTAGATGGACTGTTTGTCCTGCAGAATACGCTTAAATGTATCGTCTTCCATGTGATTTGAATGTTGTTTACGTATGCAAATAATGCTCCAAATAATTTGGCGCGCTGCATTAATTAGCTCCCATCATGCAATGCGTTGCTGTCATCATTCAGTTAGTATCGCGAGATCACGTGTGTAGATTCGAAAATGGAAGTCAAATGGCGGAATAATAGGATCTAAGGCAAAATCGTGCTGTAATGGAGTGTAACACCACTTTCTGAGGGTAAGATGGTTATGAATGAATAGAAAAATGATTGGTGAAGCGATTTATATAAGGTTTATGATAGAAAATAAAATTCGATGGCCACGAAACGTGGAAATGTTCCGATCCTATGGCTGGTGAGGCAAATTCGATGGTTTCCGTTTATAGCACGCTCTGTCGTTGAACGGCTACAAGCAACTTTATCAATGCCGTTAAACGACAGAGGAATCTCGGACTAGACAACAATGAGATTTAAACAGATAAGAAAATATATTTATAGGATTTGGTGCCAAAATGGTGCCATTTTACTACTACCATTTTGACTTAATAATCAAAGTCAAATATTTCCAGAAAAACACAGTCCGTAATGGATATCCTGTGTTTGTTTACATTCCACTGCACATTTTGACCTATATTTACAACTCAATTAGGCAACGGTAATTGCATTGTTTTCGTTTTGAAATTAAGTAATTCCTTAGACAATTTTCAGATTTTTAGCAGGAATATTTGTGAGTAATATATATGATTTAATATAAATTACATGGAATTGGATGGATAAAATTGTACGTGAAAACAGAGATATTATATGCTGAAAACAAGTGACAGCAAATACAATTTAATGAAAAAATGGGGGAATATAGAAAAAGCAAATTAAAAAATATTGTAAAATACAATCTCCTAGGCCTATTTGTGTTCCATGTGACTATTTTATGGTTGACCGATTTCAGGTAACGTGAGTTGGGTGCCATTACAAAACATATGCAAACAAAAAAGGTCAGCGAGCCGACATTTCTTCATCAAATTAAGTGATGTTTTGGTATTTTATTTGGCTTAAGTGCCCAAGTAAACATGGCATTTATCTTTGAGATAAATACCAATTTGAATGAGAATCATAAGGAAATGTCTTAACTGACCGATTTACAGTCACATGTGGATACTTGATGTAACATTATGTGATACAGTTTGTCTGACTAAGTCACTTGCAACAGGTCAATATGTTCCTCCAGGTACTCCGGTTTCCTTCAACAAATAAAACTGACCATCACAATATTACTGAAATTACTTAACTTTTATATGTATTTCCACCACTTGACTTCTGTCTGTAAACTTTATATTTTAATCTTCTGCAAAGCTGCTGTATCAGATGAAGCCAAACTTGGCAGGGATAGTCTTTAGGAAAATGGAGATTCAGATTTGATCAAATGAAATTGATTTGATTTTTGGTGTTTTAACGACACTTTCAGCAATATTTCAGCTATATCATGGCAACCAGTTTTAGTGGTAGAAGAAGACGGAATGCCCGGAGAGAACCACCGACCATGGGCAAGCAACTGGTAAACTTTATCACTTGCGAGTCGAGTGCACCCTTTTTTGTAATTTACAAAGCCGGGCGCGAACCCACGTGGTATTGGTGATAGGATTGTATGAGTTGTTAAGACATGATCGAAAATAAATTTTGTGATTTCTACAATGATCAGCAAACGTTCAGATTCCCAGCAAAAATATCTTGTGGCACACTGGTGCTGTCTTGTGTCACTCAATGCACCATTTTTTGTCAAAATTTGCATATTACGCATGGCACTGGACTTTCTCAATCACTGCCCTGGGGGGTTCAAAGTTTAACATATTCTGCATTGTGGAAAATTAAAATAAGAACCATTTTCTTAAGAACCAGTAATGGAATTGCAAGTATATGAATGGCATGAATCATCATTTGGATGAACATCTTCAAGCTTGCACTAATGAAGACCTCAGGGTTCAAAGCTTCAATTTCTTCTTCTAAACAACCTTGTACAGGCCAGATATGTATTTGTCTTAAGACCCAGTGCCATCATATATTCTACATATGCAGTCAAACCTGCTCATGAGGTCACCTCTATTTAGCAGTCACCTTTTTCTTGTCCGTCATAGAAAATTTCATATGAATTGAACCTCTTTTAAGAGGTCACCTGTCTTAAAAATCCACTTTTTGTTTGTCCCAAAGGTGACCTCTTAATAAAGGTTTGACTATATGTATTAGGTATGATGGAGTGTTACATAGCTATATAGTAATGAGGTCATTATGACTCGCCATTGACTACAAGGTAAAATAATTGATTTTATATCATGCAGCATGGTCAGGGATAAACTTTGTCTGAAGCCTTCATGCCTTTTTATTTTGTATGTATATGTATTAAGACATGATGTAGTGTCATATATAAGAATGGTGTCATGGTAATCTAGACCTTAGACCTCAAAGTTGGATTGCTAGTTTTGATATGTGTCCAAGCCCAAGCATTTATGTTTTGTGGTAATTTTGAATTTACTTTTAATCGTTTTATGCATGAAGGCTGTGAATTTGAATATCTTAGACAAACTTTTAGATGGAATAGATAGATAAAAGGGTTTGGAGGGAAATGATTTTTTAAACATTTAGCTTTTTCTTTTTCAGAAATTAGAGAGAAGCTACAACTCAATTTGTGCTTTAACACATGGATTATCAGAAAGAGAATCAAATGATGCTTTAAATACACATGTGAGTATCCTGTTTCTTTAAATGCACATGTGAGTATCTTGTTCCTTTAAATACACATGTGAGTATCTTGTTTCTTTGAATACACATGTGAGTATCCTGTTTCTTTAAATGCACATGTGAGTATTTGTTTCTTTAAATACACATGTGAGTACTGTGAAAGTACTTTTCTTCGTGGGTGTCAGTTTTCGTGGTTTGGTTAAAAATTACAAGTTTGTGGATTCGTAAATTCGTGGCTTTTGTGTTTGTACCCAAAATAAAATTAGTTGATTTTATATTTTCAACATAATAAGTTTCACTGGGTATCAAAACTTCGAGAAAGCTTCAATACATTAGAAAAATGAGCCATAGAATTATGTAATCGGAAGTGGATATTAACATGTTCATTTTCTCAATTATATTTTTTACATATATCAACGTAGAATCGGAACAAAATCAGCTTTTGAATTTCATAATTATAGATCAATCATCAGTGCAAATCAGTGTTATTTTATCGAACTTGAAAAAATCATCTGAAATTATTTTAGCAATTTCCTTCAATATACATTAAATTTGTTTTTATGTCATACAAATATTTAATCTCCATTTTATTTTCAATTTTTTTTTTTCACAGCTAAAAAAAGAACAAGAAAGTTTGATTTTTATACGCCCGTCTTGAGACGGTCCGTATTATGTGATTGGGTATGGCAGGCAGGCGGGCATCCACACAGGTTTCCGCACAATAACTTTAGTTCTGTATATCAGATCTTTACCAAACTTGGCCACATGATTCCCCTGTGGAAGGGGAAGAACCCTATTTATTTTGGGGTCATTTGGTCAAAGGTCAAGGTCACCGTTACTATAAATAGAATTTTTGACAACAGGGTTGTTTCCACACGATAACTTTAGTTCTGTTTATTGGATCTTTAACAAACATGGCCATATGATTCCCCTGTGGAAGGGGAAGAACCCTATTTATTTTGGGGTCATTAGGTCAAAGGTCACTTACTATAAATATGATTTTTGACAACAGGGTCGTTTCCACATGATAACTTTAGTTCTGTATATTGGATCTTTACCAAACTTGACCACATGATTGCCCTGTGGAAGGGGAAGAATTCTATTTATTTTGGGGTCATTAGATCAAAGGTCAAGGTCACTGTTACTATAAATATAATTTTTGACAACAGGGTCGTTTCCGCATGATATCTTTAGTTCTGTATATTGGATCTTTACCAAACTTGACCACATGATTCCACTATAGAAGGGGAAGAACCCTATTTATTTTGGGTTCATTAGGTCAAAGGTCAAGGTCACTGTTACTATAAATATAATTTTTGACAACAGGGTCGTTTCCTCACGATAACTTTAGTTCTGTATATTGGATCGTTACCAAACTTGGCCACATGATTCCCCTGTGGAAGGGGAAGAACCCTATTTATTTTGGGGTCATTACCATTATACCGTTTGATAATTTATATAGACGGGCGAATTTTGTGATGCACACATTTCTTGTTCTCATTATTTTGATTCCAATGACAGATTGTACTTGTAAAAGTACTTCAAAATATCCGATCTTTTATTTTTAATTTTTATCTCGGATTGAAACCACTCGTAGGACTAATATTGTGACACGACTTCGTGTCACAAGATTAATCCTGACCTGGGGCAAATGTACAGTTAAAAAATTGAATTGTTTAAAGAAAAAGGTGATCAAATATGTTAATTGAAGTGTGTTATAATTTAATAGAGAAATGTTTATACAACACTCAGAAGTGTGTCACCGTTGTATGGTACTATGGTTTTTGAAGTAAATTTGATTACTGGAAGTTGTTAAAATCTTTTCACAAATAAACATTTCTGTCGTTTTTGCACATGCATTCAAAATCAAATCATTCACAATCATTTTAATGTGGATTATAACCCATTAAAAGGTATGCTAATACTTATTTCGTAATTAAAATTGTCAACTGTCCCCTATGCAGCTGGTCCAGAAAGTCGAGGTCACTCGAGGACAGCATGGCTATATATATCGATGTCAAACTGCTTCCCAAGTTTCATTGTTCGTTGGATTCTTAATTTCATGGGTCCACCTACCCACGAAAACCACGAAAATTAGTACCCCACGAATAAAAGTGATTTCACAGTATCTTGTTTCTTTTGTTTCTATAAGTACACATGTGAGTATCTTGTTTCAAGGTTTCAATTGCTCAAATTGGTTTTTATTTACTGTCAAATTATTTTATTTGCTCAAATTGTAATAATATGTTAACGTTCAGATCCAAGCTGAAGTGTTATACATCATTTACAAAGACTAGGACAAAATATGGTATTCTAGATTAGGATAGATTTATTATACTCCCCCACAACGTCCGTCCGTCCGTCTGTAGACAAATCCTATGTCGTACAATAACTTGAGTTGTGTTTCTTAGAATCTTTTAAAATTTTATCAGCTGTTTACTGGTGAAGAGGGAAGGATCCCTTTCTTTTTTGACGATTTTCACTTTTGCCGTTTCAGAGTTATTGGACTTGATATGACGGAAAATAGGATTTTTACCCTATGTCGTATGATAATTTGAGTAGCGTTTCTTAGAATGTTTTGAAATTTTATCACCAGCTTACCGGTGAAGAGAGGAGGATCCCTTTCATTTTTGACAATTTTCACTTTTGCCGTTCCAGAGTTATTGGACTTGATATGACGGAAAATAGGATTTTTACCCTATGTCGTATGATAACATGAGTAGTGTTTCTCAGAATGTTTTGAAATTTTATCACCAGCTTACTGGTGAAGAGAGGAGGATCCCTTTCATTTTTGACGATTTTCACTTTGGCCGTTCCAGAGTTATTGAACTTGATATGACGGATAATAGGATTTTTACCCTATGTCGTATGATAACTTGTGTAGTGTTTCTCAGAATGTTTTGAAATTTTATCAGCAGCTTACCAATGAAGAGAGGAGGGTCCCTTTCATTTTTGGTCAGAACAATCAGTAATGTTTTGGTTATGGAAATAGGTTTGACAGATGTGGGAGCGGGGGGTATATCTTAGTGAGCTGTGCTCACAGTAATACTAGTTGAGTTTGTTTTGGTAGGCTTTGCTGCTTGTATATAACATATTGTTTATATATGAATTAGAATATCGGGGAAATTTCACATATAATGCTATGACCTTAACCATTAGTTGTGGATTAAATTGTTGAATTATGTCATATATTACATACAGTTCTATATTAAAGCATTGAAATATTGATTGATTTATTGTGTTTAACGCCACTTTCAGCAATATTTCAGCTATATCATGGCGACCAGTTTTAGAGGTGGAAGAAGCCGGAGAACCCGGAGAGAACCACCGACCATGGGCAAGCAACTGGTAAACTTTTATCACTTGCGGCTGTGAATTGAGTGCACCCTTTTTTGTAATTTTCAAAACAGAGCAACGAATGCATGCCATATTTTGAAATATTGACATAAAGCTGAATTCATTTGCCTCCAATCAGTAGAACTTGTTTATTATAATTGGTTAAATTTATTTGTGTTTTTCAAGTTATCTCCCCTACGTACAAATTTTTATTCAATTTGAAAAAATATAGATTTGTATATCTTTTACAAAAGCCTATATATATACATAGGTCATATTTACGAATAAGTCCCTGTGATTGGATTCGTGTGTCAAAAGAACAGGTATACTGTTTCTCTCTGTAATAGTACTTTAAAAACAAGTAAGGAAAGACTTGAATTAGGTCACAAAAGTTGTTAAGCTCTAGTTATATTGATGTTCACCATAATCTATTACAGTAAACAAATGTTCATTTACATATATATGATCTGTCTTGAAATGTGATGTGATATTGCAGATTAGCAAAGGTTCTTTCCAGTACGAAGAGGTCCAAGTAGGATTATGGTGTTCAATATTAGTAGACCCTAAATCTGCTGTCAGGGTAAGTCCTAGGAAACTTACTTTTTCGTAACAAAAGTTCTAAGGAGAATTTTAATATTCAATAAAAACATATATATCTAAATTACTTTGCACGACACGTTACTTGGATTGACCTTCATTCACAGTCAAAAGAATGAAAAGCCAAATAATTTAATAAAAGAAAATTAAAGGGCCTATACAGGATAGCTGAAATCAGATAAGGTTACCTATACCTGATAGAGATTGGCATTAGTTTAGATAATAATTACATTATTAAGGAACTTTAAAGTTCAAATATAAATAAATCTAGTAAACTGTGTCTGTGCTGAGGCACTAATTACTGGGCGGATGATGCTCTCCAGAACTAATAGTCCACCAGCATGAGTATTGATCTAGTAACAGGAATCAAAATGTAGATATCTAATTTAGTACCCACGATGCATATCTGAAATAACCTTCATCAGGTATACGCTCAATACGGCTCATATTCAAAAGATTGGAAAACCAAAGGAATGTAAAAGTCTTGGGGAGCCGGAAAATACGGCTCATATTCAAAAGATTGGAAAAGCAAAGGAATGTAAAAGTCTTGGGGAGCCGGAAAATAAATAGGATATAGCCAAAAATATTAGTAGACTCAACATCTGTTGTCAGAGTTTAGTTCTAGGAAAGTTTCTTCCAGTAAGAAGAGGTCCAAGTAGAATTATGCTATGGTGCTCAATATTAGTAGACCCTACAATAAATTTGCAGTCAGGGTATGTTTTAGTAAAGTTTCTTTCTAGTAAGCAGAGGTCCAAGTAAAATTATGGTGTTCAATATTAGTCGACCTTACTGTAAATCTGAAGTCAGGGTAAATCTCAGTAAGTATTTTTTTTGTATCAAGATGTTTTCTGAATGGAAAAAAGTGAATGCATATTGATTATTCATATCAGTTGATCTGTATGTTATACACTTATTGTTTTATTGTTAATGTATTTTCAGAGCTATAGAGACTTAGCTTTACTCAGTAGAGATGGGATGACCATAGCACTGACAAAAACTAACCAACTTATCTTTGAAAGATGGCTAAAATTATTAGATACATCAAGACAACAGGTAGAGCTCAAAACATTACATGTATATATTAAGGCTCTAAACAACATTATTGTTTTAATAGTCAGTTTCTTATTTTCTCACTTGCAACAGGTCGGTGCTTTTCTCAGGGTACTTCGGTTTCCTCCACTAATAAAACTGACCGTACGATATAGCTGAAATATTGTTGAAAGTGGCGTTAAACATCGTATCTGTAACCCTTATTTTCTCTGATACATAAAGTTGCCATATGCCGTAATACAGTGGATCCAGCAAATTACTGTCTCCATTATATTACTGCGTCTAGTGTGAATTGTCTGTAGTGTAATGGTAGGGACACTCATCTCTATTTGATCCCTGGTTGCGTTAAACCAAAGTCTATGAAATTGGTATTTGTTGCTTCTCCACTAACCAGATATCATTAAGGAACAAGAACAAAGACTTGATTCCTTTGGAGTTCGGATATAGTTTTTGAGTGGATCATCATGTTTGCATACAGACTTTTTTCAGTGAGCTAGTACAGTGGATTCCGTTTATTTGCAAAGCCTATTTGCCAGAGAAAATTTTGCAATTAAGCAGACTTTGCGATAAAACGAAACGCTATTCAGACCGGAAGTATAGACTACAGGTGCCGTGACATTGACATTTTGTTTACCTGGAGCTGATATTGCTGATATGTTGATAAAGTAAATGCATGAATGTAAATAATAAATTAGAATATTTAATGCAAGTCTTTGTCATTTATTTCATGCTTTTTAGTTTGTTTACACAGTTGGATGCAAAAGTATGCTTAAAAATACCTTGACCTATTTATGGTCATATCGAAGACTGCAAAACAGTATAAATCTTTAGCCAATCCATTATTAATTAAAACTGATCAATCCTTCCTTTCATTGCAGTACTTTATGCAGGTTTACATGTTTATTACTGGTGTAAATAATATTTCCATCATTGGGGGAACTTTTTGTGTACATCGAGTGTCACATGATCACGCGATAGATGTTACATTTTGTGTACTGTAAATGAGTTGTACTAAATTAATAATAGTTACTGCAGTATCCATATTGTTATTTATAACTGTAGGGATTTACTTTTCATCTTTTCACTGATCAGCATTCATATTAATTTCTTTGATCACTAATTATGTGTTTTGAATTGCCACATGGCTGATTGTTACAAATCTAAAAATAGACACCAGGGCTTTTTCCTGTAAGGTCACACACTTAATTATTGAATCAAAATGGCGGACGATCAACACTGATTGAGGTACACAAAACGTTCTTTATTAGACCTTTATTGAATTTCAGGAAAAGGATTAAACACAAATAAACATGTAAATGGATTTTTATTAAAATATTCAATAATTCAAAACGTCTCCAAATGTCTGATCAGACTATCACCACATGACGTTTCAACATCGATCTGCGAGAAAAAAATAAATCAATTAGTTCAAAGGTGTATTGGATTTTTTTTTCTCCTTTTTTTATCAGTTCTAGGTAGTTTTGCAAATAACCGACACTTTTATACATTTTTGGTAAAAATTGTCTTTGCAATAAAGCGAATTTTGCCATTAACCGCTTTGCAATTAACCAGGTGTTTTAACGTTAAATGAATGGTAAATGGATCGGTCGGTGTTTAAGCTTTTTTTGCAATAATGCGAATTTTGCAATTAACCGGTTTGCAATTAAGTGGAGTCTACTGTACTATTAAAAAAAATGTTTTACAGATTGTATGGTTTTGTAAAGAACTGGTAAAAAACACAGTAACCGGAGCTGACAGTGTTTGTACAAGTCTTATTCGACAAATGGCAGGTAACAGAATTAAACATTCTATTCATTTATTTGTGATAGATAAGTCCTTAAGGTTTATCAATAACCTTCACTGATCCCACTTTATAACACCATCTTTTGGATAGCTGAATTATCTTCTGAATGAATAATATGATCATGGTTATAAGGGAATTTTTAGCCTTATCTTATGTAATTATGTTTTTTTTCTTACAATGAGTAATTACTATATATATACTATCCTATTAAATCGTTTTGAACAAAGCAAGTTTTGAATATACATGTAGTTTGATGACGAGACTAGTTTAGTACATCCTGTCTGGGTTTTCTCAACTTTCTATTTGAAGAACATTAGTAATGAAATATATGCTTCTGTCATTTAACTCCCCATTTAAATCAAATTAATTACGGTTGAAAGGCATTCAATAACAATTTTGCATGGTGGCTTTACTTCTGTGAAATCACTGTTTTCAACAGAAGAAATGTCATTATCTGTGTCAGACGTTCGAGATTGAACAGATTTAGAATTTCATCGTTAACAGCTAATTGCAACATTGTCAACAATTTCTGCATTTCAGGCTACATCAACATACTTGCTTATTGTCAATCATGTACATGTATAATGATAAATGTCAAGGTCTTGGTATACTTAACTCATATTATTGCCATTCATTGCAAGCATGTTAAAATTCTCGAAAAGGTACTGAAAGTATCCGCAACTTACTGCTGTGTTGCTCTTAGATTATCTACCTTTTTTTTCATTTTTCAGGAGGTGATGTTACACCTAAAAACATATGGTTAATTGAATCATGTCTAGACATCTTTGCTGAATACAGGTTTGTTTCTTGCCACATTAAAATTATTTATCTGTGTATTTTGATAATGAATGAAATATGAAGAATAAAATGAAAAACAAAATAAACCACACTGTCGGAACAGTTCTAAAATCTAATAGAAAATTGTAGGAAGAGTCAAAATTGAAATCCTGGTGTTGCCGGTTCTCGATAGCTTAAGAAACATTTCTCCCGTGTGTCCCTTAGAAACAATAAATTTTTACAAAATTGTTTTTGTTTGTTTGTCAAAACTAGTTCTTTATTTCTACCAACCTAAAAGTTCTACTAGAAGTTACGGAGAAAACATAATTTTTGTGTATGACCTTATTTCTGACACTTTGTGTATTACGACACCAGTTCTCGATAAGTGTGTAAAATTAATTATGGAGGGCATGTTTACTAATAAAAACTATAGGAAAAAAAGAAAAAAATGTATTTAAGATATTTGCAAACACCAAGATTATTGATTTCAGCCATACATGTAAAATTAAACATGTTTGAAAAAGTGTTCCATTGGGGTTACACAATACAGAAATAACGTTGATAAAGATAAAACTGATAAGATATGACCCGAACGGTGTTCCATACTTTTTTCCTGAACAGCGCCACCTGTATATTTCCGGTTTTGTATGACGTATACGTACTTGACCTTCATTGACAGCAAAGTTTTGTGTACATCACAAACGTATATTTTAAGCAATGACCCGGTGAATTTAGAGTTATTTTTGGAATAAGAAAATGTGCATAAATATCTGAGACTATAAAGATTATGTATGTTCATACATACCTTGATACGTAGCATAGCCATTATTTCCTTCTTGCGAAGCGAGGTGGTGTTCTGTAGGTAAAATCCTGGCGAACAGAAGACATGTGCGTTTTCCCGATTTATGTCAAAACTCTCACGCACATAATTATCGAGAACTGCTAACTATCGAGAACAGGTGACAGAACGATACCCTAACACACAAATACATGACCACTAACCTCCCTGGCTTGGTACACGCACTATGATAAAAAGTGGCTGTGATAAACTAGTTTTATGGTTCCAAACCATTTTAAAAGAATATACTGTCGGTAAATATACATTTTTTTTTATGTATTTATGTTTGGAGATTTAGATATCAACAGATGAGGTTCTTAATTGTAATAAAAATATTCCTCTTATTTAACTTGAGGTATTTACCTTTAGCAGTATGGTTGGACTTTAAAAAGGCTAACTACATATTGCTTAGTAAAGCTGCTGTATTTACCTTTAGCAGTATGGTTGGACTTTAAAAGGCTAACTACATATTGCTTAGTAAAGCTGCTGTATTTACCTTTAGCAGTATGGTTGGACTTTAAAAAGGCTAACTACATATTGCTTAGTAAAGCTGCTGTATTTACCTTTAGCAGTATGGTTGGGCTTTAAAAAGGCTAACTACATATTGTTTAGTAAAGCTGCTGTATTTACCTTTAGCAGTATGGTTGGACTTTATAAAGGCTAACTACATATTGCTTAGTAAAGCTGCTGTATTTACCTTTAGCAGTATGGTTGGACTTTAAAAAGGCTAACTACATATTGCTTAGTAAAGCTGCTGTATTTACCTTTAGCAGTATTGTTGGACTTTAAAAAGGCTAACTACATATTGCTTAGTAAAGCTGCTGTATTTACCTTTAGCAGTATGGTTGGACTTTAAAAAGGCTAACTACATATTGCTTAGTAAAGCTGCTGTATTTACCTTTAGCAGTATGGTTGGACTTTAAAAAGGCTAACTACATATTGCTTAGTAAAGCTGCTATTTTTTGTCAAGAGTGTTGACCTATGGGTTATAGAAAGAAGCAGCTTGACTTGATTTTGAAATATTATTAAACAAACAAAAAATTACTACAAAAATGTGGTTATGGTTTAATTTAGTTTTAGAGATGTAACTAACTGAATTTGTCAGTCAAGACACATGCAATGAATTTGTTAGTAAGGAAAGGTTATAGTTCATCATGCCTGAATGATTTTTGCCATGAATATCATACCGAATATATGATGCAACATTATGTGTTAAAGTTTGTCAGTGACTTGTGGAAGGTCGGTGGTTTTCTCCCAATAATTGAATAAAATACAATAAACACCACAATGCTAAGCCTAGAATCCTAACTAAATATAGATAAGAGAAATAACGCCATCAACATCTTATTTTCATATTTCTAAGTAGGAAATATCTTGTCTAATCATGTAATGGTTAATTTCATTTAAAAAAGAAATAATTAAATTAGATAGATTAATTCATTTCAATATATATTAACAAAGTTTAAGCTTGCTGATCAATATCATCAATAATCAAGGTCAGCTTTGTGTCATTTATAATGTCGGCCGTTTATCTCTGTTTCACTTCCTCTAATCCAAGACGAGCTTGATTAGAAATGAACACATGTCACATGTCATTAATGTGATGATATTGCAGCAATAAACTTGGCTAGATGTCAGTGGCACACCAGATTTCATAGCCAAAATATAGCTGTCACTTTATTGTTGTCTAAAGCAATGACCAAACTGTCGACGTGTAATCAAAGATCAATGTACATGAATATATCTGTAATATGGTAGCTGTTTTTAATTTTAAAAAATATTTTTTTAACAAATTCCTCATTTTATTGTTGTCAAAGCAATGACCAAACTGTTGACATGTAATCAAAGATCAATGTACATGAATATTTCTGTAATATGGTAATTGCTTTTAATTTTTTTAAGTCTGTTTTAACAAATTCTTAATATTTTTCACAGTTATGTTATTATTTTGTTTTGTTTTGTTTGCAGATCATGGTTAGATAAATTCCCACAGTTGTGTTCCATGGTTGTGTACACATACCTTAGATTGACCATGGATCACACATCACACATGTTAATTAATTTAAGGAAGAGAGAAGTGGATTTATGTGTATCTTTACTCAGGGAAAAGGTAAGATTGATTATTGTGGATCACACACCACACATGGTGATTAATTTATGGAAAGGAAATATTCCATCTGTGTGTGTGTGCATGTACTAAGGAAAAGGGTATTTTTATTGTTCTTATTATTGTTCTTTTTTGAGATTAAATAGTTTTTCCATACAAAAACCAAAAGCACTCAAAAATGAGCTGTTTAGAAAAGTAATGGGTTTGTAGCAATCCATGGGTACACCGATGTGTTACAATTTATTCTTTTGTGATCCATGTTCCATCGGAACAATTCTGATCTGTTAATTGTTTGTTTTTTAAAAAATGTCCCAAAATGTGAGCTCTCCACAAGTGAGGTAAATACCTAGTGGATAAGAGTGAGTTCGGACAGAAGTCTGACAATCTTGACACTTGAGGTGGTTATTGGGGCTTGGGCCTATATTAGTACAGGGTAGTGTTAGGCTTGTTGTCAGAAGTCAATGACCTTAATCAGTCACTCCAGCACAGATGTCCCTTGTTTATATTGAATGAACATATAAAAAAATCCATTTTCAAATAAATATAGTTAATTTGAAGGCAAAATGAGAAAAATAGATTTCATAATATCAAAATGAAAATTTACAATATTAGTATACAAACGAAAACCATGAAATATATCTTCATTTTCTAGTGGACAGATTGTGCAGTGATTGGTCGAGATTTAGTGAGATTACTACAGTATATTGCTAGGATTCCAGAAGTTGAAAATTTGTGGAAGGATATGTTGAGTAATCCGACATCAATTAGTCCTCATTTTACAGGTTTGTATTTTATTTTCAGAATTAACCCTAAAATGAATTAATACATAAACATGTATTTATTTTTGAATTTAGCAATAAATGTTCAACTGTTGTCTTGATCACCTATTGAATTCAACCCAGTGGTCATGATATTGATTTCTGTTAGTACATCTTATTAGATGATTAAAATACTACAGTGTACTATAATATACTATAGTCCGTTTGACTTCTATAAATCTTCAGAAAATTTTTCTTAAAAATCCAGTTTTCAAACCACAATTTTTTTTATAGATGTATATTAATATATGATATATACGAACTCTGACAATTAATTTCAAAATTGTTGGTCCATTATTAAAAAGGTTCTCCATTAGGTCTCTATGTTAATTATATTTTCTGAAGTGTAAAAATCTGGATGGAGAGAGTACAAATAACAGACTGTACCATGTGACATGGGACATTTAAATATTAAGGACATCAATAACAATTGACTATCACCTTAATGGTCAGTTGATGAGTAGCTTTTTAATATTTAAATGTCCTATGTCACATGGTACAATGAAATATACATTGAAAGCACATGTCTGTTATTTTGTTTTGATGGTTGGGCTCTTACACTATTTGTACTCACTCCATGCAGATTTTTGCACTTCAGAAAAGATAATTAACATAGAGACCTAATGGGTAACCTTTTTAATAATGGACCAAAATTTTTGAAATTAAATGTCAGAGTTCATATATATATCATATATTAATATACATCTAGAAGAAAAAAAAATATTGATTTGAAAACTGGATTTTTTAAAAAAAAAATTCTGAAGATTTATTGAAATCAAACGGACTATATATATAATTGTGACCTAGTCGCTTTTAGTATGGAAATAAAGCTTATAAACAGTGATTTTCAACAATTCCACCAATATCAGCAAAACGACCAACCCCATTTCACCTCAATGATAAAAGTACCAAAAATGGTCATATCAAACTACCACCTGGTGGTAGCCCTTTAGTAAAGAGGGACTCAATGTTTCTTAATATTTTGCAGGTTTAACACAACTGATGCAGATGAGGACGTCAAAGAAGTATTTGATTAGTCGACTAACACCTGATATGGAAAATAAATTAGTCTTTCTTATTACCAAGGTTTGTGATAGAGGGAGATATTATATAATTGGGTTCTTTGTGGTTGTGATCATGTGGTAGTTGGATTTTCAAATTCCTCTAACATCAGTGTTTATCAGCACTAAGGATTGTAAGTTCAACTCCCACCACTGGCAAGGTGTACTGGATACAACATTATATGATGAAGTTTGTCAGTAACTAATGATAGATCAATAGTTTGTCTGGGTAGTCTGGTTACCCTCCAATAATAAATCTGACTGTCATGATAGTGAAATATTGTTGATAGTATAGTTAAAACACTGATATCCCTAATATATTATTAGGGCATCGTAGTCGTGATCATATGGTAGTTGGATTTACAACTACCTGTGCAATCAGTGTCTATCACTACTAAAGTCGTGAGTTTGAAACCTGTTCATGGCAAAGTGTACTCTATTTAACATTTTGTGATAATGTTTGTCAGTGACTTGTGATAGGTTGTTAGTTTTCTCTACTATTAAAACTGACCGCCACGATATAACTGAAATATTGTTGAAAGTGGCTTTAAACACCAGAAACCAAACCGAACCTATTTTGATAAAATGAACATTAAAATTCAAACGAAAATAATTTAAATCTCTATGTAAGACATTAAGAATATGGCTGGTTAACTTTATACAATATAACTTATTTGTATTTAAATAGCAAGGCTATACTATAAGAAAAGTTTGAAGATACTGGAGGGGTAAGCATAAGCCGTAAATCGAAGAATAGTTGAAATTGTTGAACAGGTTATACGATATAACCTGGTTTGGGTCAGTTTACGCTTAATAAACCGTGAAGCAGTTTATGAAAAGCGTAAACTGACCCAAACCAGGTTATGCAAATATAACCTGTTCAACAATTTCAAATATTCCTTATAATTTAATTTTTACAACAAAATTTAATGATTCCTAGATTTTAATTACGATTATTTCATATGACTATTTTAATTTGTCATTGGCGGATGAACACGTTGGTGACGTCACAATACCAACCCAGGTTATCGAGTATAACCAAAATTTTCTCCAGGCAGATTAGCTAATCAGATTGAAATATTCAATTCAAATCAAATTAAATTATTGTCCAATAGAAAAGGAACACACGATGATATACAAAGCACTACACAGTAAACTAAAGATTGCACAACACAAACTCCATTAAAATCAGAGGATTAAATTTGTAAGGGTTTGTGAAAAAAGAAAAGGAAGAATAGTTTTGTTTTATATTTTATAGGTCAAATTTGGCCAACAGAAAAGGTATCAAGACTGGTTTCAAAGACAGGTTTGTATTGTTTATGTACAGTAACTATACTGAACTACAGAAAAAACACTACTACAAGTATTTTGAGATTTCTTTCAACAATTGTATCTACATGTATTTTGAAATTCCTATCGTAAATGTTATTGTTTTGGAAGCATTGTGTCATTTTTTTGGTCAATATTTTGTTATTACTTTGAAATAATGTGATTATTACAATAAATAAACATTAGAGAAAACCTAAGGGTCAATCAAGAATGGGCAATCCAGAGATACTGGCTACATTGGGTACACATGGCACAGGATGAAGACAAACAAAACCAAAAAAACTCAAATAAGTGTTGAAAAGAAAACACTCAATTTTCCCTTTTTATAAAGAGGTCTTTGCTTAAAAAGACTGAGCAAAGCTGTAAAATATGATAATTCTTTAATACTGAATTTCCAACTACATTTGTATTTATGTTAAATTAAAAATGTCAACATTTTAAATAATTATAGATTAATTTTTTTTTAAAGAATTCAGAATTTTGAATATAACTTTTCGACAATAATAATTTTTGAGTGATTTCCTGCTTTTATGATTAACATTTTTTGTCTCAAATATTGTATGTTTAGGACAGTGGAGATGAAGCGTGTGTGTAGTTCTACAAACTGATAAAAGGGAAATATAATCCACAAATATATGGACCATACTTCAAAATGACAATGATTCTGTGGATTTTTGGACATTTTTTGATGGTTTTGTTTACCTGCATCCATCTAATTTTCATTTTCAGTCACTTTTCCAAACAACATGATTTTAACTCTAAATTTGTATAATACATCTGTTTCATAAATATTTAAGAATTGTAATAGAGAGCTACCTTTATTATATATGTATGTTATAATATAAAATAGATTATTTCAATTTGACAGTATTTGTCGACACAAGAGAGCCAGTCGTTACGCTGTGATTTGATAAGGTACATATGTGCTGTGTTTCACCCACCAAATGAATTATTGTGTTCAGATATCATCCCTCGATGGGCAGTCATTGGATGGTTATTGACAACGTGTACGGTAGGTATCTATGTTAGTTCTATAAATAGATCTATTGAATCAAATTATTTTACAGTGGAACCTGTCTAATTTAATTGTATTGCAGTGAAACCTGTTTAAAGTTTAACATTCTTGGAACCAACTTTTTGTTAGGTGAGCTTTTGTCATGGGTAAGCGTCCGTCGTCCGTCCGTCCGTTAGCTTTTCACATTTAAATCTTCTTCTCTGAAACCGCTGAACAGAAATCAGCCAAACTTGCCAGAAATGTTCACTGGATGGTCCTCTACCAGATTTGTGTTTTTGGTGCTGATTTGAAATCCAACATGGCTGCCAGGGTCCATAATGTGTTCTCATTGGCTGAAATTTTAAAAATCTTCTTGTCAGAAACCACTAAGTCAATTGAATTGTGACTTTGCAGGAATGATCATTGGGTGGTCCTGTACTAAAATTGTGAATCGTTTGCCGATCGGAAATTCAAGATGGCCACCATGACTCGACTTAGTTTAACATTGGACCCTATGGGAATTTCACATTTTCATCTTTTTTTCTGAAACCACAAAACAGATTTGAACCAAACTTGGCAGAAATGTTCATTGGATGGTCATATACAAGATTTGTGTTTTTGGCGCTGATCGGAAATCCAACATGGCTGCCAGGGCCCATAATGTGTTCTGATTGGTCGAAATTTAAAAAATCTTCTTGTTAGAAACCACTAAGCCAATTGAATTGTGACTTTGCAGGAATGATCATTGGGTGGTCCTGTGCTAAACTTGTGAATCGTTTGCCAATCGGAAATTCAAGATGGCCACCATGACTCGACTTAGTTTAACATAGGACCCTATGGGAATTTCACATTTTCATCTTTTTTTCTGAAACCACAAAACAGATTTGAACCAAACTTGGCAGAAATGATTCATGGGTGGCCCCCATCCAAAATTGTGTCCAATGGTCCCGACTTCCAACCAAGATGGCCACCAAGCTCAAAATAGAAAAAAGGGGGGATGAAATTTTAATTGTCCATTGCTGCTTTAGTGTAAGTCAAAATGAGCTCAAATTTTAACTGCAGCTACATGGCAAGAAGTAGTTTAGCAAATATTCCGGGTTTTTCTGTGAAATTTTTCTTTCAGCCGATATATACCGATTATGCAAATTAGGCATATTTTGATAAAAGATCGCATTTAAATCTTCTCCTCTGAAACCGCTGAACCAAATTAAACCAAACTTGGCAGGGATGGTCCCTGGGTGGTTCCCTTTCAAATTGTGTCCGACAACCCCGCCCTCCATTCAAGATGGCTGCTGTTACTAAAAATAGAAATTTCTTCAATTGTCCATTGCTGCTTTAGTATAAGTCAAAATAGCTCAAATTTAAACTGCAGCTACATGGCAAGGAGTAGTTTAGCATATGTTCGGGGTTTTTTTTTAAAATTTTTCTTTCAGCCGATTTATACCGATTATGCAAATTAGGCATATTTTGATAAAAGATCACATTTAAATCTTCTCCTCTGAAACCGCTGAACCAAATTTGTGTCTGGTGGTCCCGCCCTCTGACCAAGATGGCTGCACAGCTGTACTTAGTTTAACATAGGACCCTATGGGAAATTCACATAAAAACCATCTTGTCTGGAACCAGTAGCTCAATTAAAACCAAACTTTGATGGAATAGTCATTGGATGGTCCTCTTCCAAAATGGTGTCCGGCAGTTGCGCTCTCCCGCCAAGATGGCCGCCACAGTGCAGTTGCATTGTTATTGAAAGCAGCTTTGATCCAGGTGAGCGATTACAGGCTCCTGGGAGCCTCTGGTTTCTGAAACCACAAAACAGATTTGAATCAAACTTGGCAGAAATGTTCATTGGAAGGTCATATACAAGATTTTTGTTTTTGGCACTGATCGGAAATCCAACATGGCTGCCAGGGCCCATAATGTGTTCTGATTGGTTGAAATTTAAAAAATCTTCTTGTTAGAAACCACTAAGCCAATTGAATTGTGACTTTGCAGGAATGATCATTGGGTGGTCCTGTACTAAATTTGTGAATCGTTTGCCGATCAGAAATTCAAGATGGCCGCCATGACTCGACTTAGTTTAACATTGGACCCTATGGGAATTTCACATTTTCATCTTTTTTTCTGAAACCACAAAACAGATTTGAATCAAACTTGGCAGAAATGTTCATTGGATGGTCATATACAAGATTTGTGTTTTTGGCGCTGATTGGAAATCCAACATGGCTGCCAGGGCCCATAATGTGTTCTGATTGGTCGAAATTTAAAAAATCTTCTTGTTAGAAACCACTAAGCCAATTGAATTGTGACTTTGCAGGAATGATCATTGGGTGGTCCTGTGCTAAACTTGTGAAACGTTTGCCAATCGGAAATTCAAGATGGCCACCATGACTCGACTTAGTTTAACATTGGACCCTATGGGAATTTCACATTTTCATCTTTTTTTCTGAAACCACAAAACAGATTTGAATCAAACTTGGCAGAAATGTTCATTGGATGGTCATATACAAGATTTATGTTTTTGGTGCTGATCGGAAATCCAACATGGCTGCCAGGGCCTATAATGTGTTCTGATTGGTCGAAATTTAAAAAATCTTCTTGTTAGAAACCACTAAGCCAATTGAATTGTGGCTTTGCAGGAATGATCATTGGGTGGTCCTGTACTAAACTTGTGAATCGTTTGCTGATCGGAAATTCAAGATGGCCACCATGACTCGACTTAATTTTAACATAGGACCCTATGGAAAAAATGTTTAAAAGTCTTCTCCTCTGAAACCAGTAAGTCAGATTAAAGCAAACATGGGATGAATGGTCCTTAGGTGTTCAACTTTCAAAATTATGTCCTGTGACCCCGACCTCCATCCAAGATGGCAACCATCAGCGAACATAGTTTTAACATAGGACCCTATGGGAAATATATTTAAAAATCTTCTTCTCTGAAACCAGTAAGCCAATTTAAAGCAAACATCGCATGGATGGTCCTTAAGTGGTCAATTTTCAAAATTGTGTCCAGTGACCCTGACCTCCATCCAAGATGGCCACCTTCAGCAGACATACTGTAGTTTTAACATAGGACCCTATGGGAAAAAATGTTTTAAAATCTTCTCCTCTGAAACTAGTAAGCCAATATAGCAAACATGTCATCGATGGTCCTTAGGTGGTCAACTTCCAAAATTGTGTTCAGTGATCCCGATCTCGGTTCAAAATGGCCGCCGTCAGCAGACATAGTTTTAACATAGGACCCTACGGGAAAATTGTTTAAAAGTCTTCTCTTCTGAAACCAGTCAGCCAATTTAAAGCAAACATGGCATGGATGGTCCTTGGGTAGTATACTTTCAAAATTGTGTCCGGTGACCACGACCTCCATCCAAGATGGCTGCCATGAGCAGACATAGTTTTAACATAGAACCCTATGGCAGTATGGGATTTGAATAGTAACTTAGATGTATTCAGCATGCAGACATTCTTAAGAGAACTTTTTTATGTCAGGTGAGCGATACAGGCTCACCTTAGCCTCTAGTTTAGAATAGACATGTTTTGTTTTAGATTAAGCTATGCTCACTTTCAAGTTTTCACAAATTAGGACTTATTATGATACTTGGTTCGTGTCATTTTTTGGTGTATACAGAGTTGGTTTTAGAAATATTTCAGGGTATTTGTCTATTTCTTACTTTTTAGCTCACCTTGCCAAAGGCAATATGAGCTTTTGCCATCACTTGGTGTCCGTCTTCCGTTAACTTTTCACATTTTAATCTTCTCCTCTGAAACCGCAAAACTAATTGATCTGAAATTTGGTAAGAAGCATCTATGGAAGATCCTATTGAAAGATTGCTCATTTCGTCCAGATCCATTGACAAACATGGCCGCCACAGGCAATTCTTGTTTCTGATTGGCCGATTTTTAGAAATCTTCTCCTCTGAAACCGCTTGGCCAAATGAACCGAAACTTGGTAGGAAGCATCTATGGAAGGTCCTCTATAAAGATTGCTAATTTCGTCCCGATCCATTAACAAACATGGCCCCCACAGGCCATTCTTATTTCTGATTGGCCGATTTTTACAAATCTTCTCCTCTGAAACCGCTTGGCCAAATGAACCGAAACTTGGTAGGAAGCATCTATGGAAGGTCCTCTATAAAGATTGCTAATTTCGTCTCGATCCATTAACAAACATGGCCGCCACAGGCAATTCTTGTTTCTGATTGGTTGATTTCTAAAAATTCTTCTCCTCTGTTAAAAGAAAGATAACTCTTGCCTAAACTGTTAAAAGAAAGATAACTCTTGATATTATATCCCTTAGAAATTAACTAATGCTGATATAGTGTAACATGTTTATTCTATACATTACAAGTAGGTATTCACATTTTAATAATCTTTTTAGCAAACCTTGCCAAGGGCAATATGAGCTTTTGTCATCACTTGGTGTCCGTAGCCTGTCATTCGTTTACTTTTCACATTTTAATCTTCTCCTCTGAAAACCTTCAGCCAAATGAACTGAAACTTGGTAGGAAGCATGTATGGAAGGTCCTCTCTAAAGAGTGCACATTTTGTTTTAATCCATTACCAAACATGGTCGCCACAGGCAATTCTTGTTTCTGATTGTCCAATTTTTTAAAATCTTCTCCTCTGAAAACTGCTTGGCCAAATGAACCGAAACTTGGTAGGAAGCATCTATGGAATGTCCTCTATGAAGATTGCTCATTTCGTCCCGATCGGTTAACAAAATGGCTACCACCGAAACTTGGTAGGAAGTCATTTATGGAATGTCCTCTATGAACATTGCTCATTTCGTCCCGATCGGTTAGCAAACATGGCAACCACATGCAATTCTTGTTTCTGATTGGTCGATTTCTAAGAAATCTTCTCCTTTGAAACTGCTCAGCCATATGAACCGAAACTTGGTAGGAAGCATCTACATGTATGGAAGGTTCTGTATTAAGTTTCCTCAAAGCAGAATGAAAGGTGAGCGACACAGGCTCAGTCCACTGAGCCTCTAGTTTTTTCACCTGAACAAAAGGTCCATGTGAAACAGGGGATGACAAGTATTTTATGTCCATTTCCCAAAGAGGAATTTGAAAATGAAATTTACTTGCCCTCTGTGAAAGCAACTTGTCATGCAAGTTTTGTCACGATTAGTAATGTTACTATCTATGCTGTATGTGTGCTTAAAACACTGGACAATTTATCATAGGATTTGGTGGGGGAAATATTTTACATTTATTCTTATCTGGATCCACTAAACCATTTGATAGTAGACTGAGCTGAAATGATGCTTGGATGTCTGTTTTTCGTGTCGATGGAAAATCCAAGATGACCCCCACTACAGGAACTAGGTTTAAACATAGGAACCCAAATGTATTGTTTTTTTGGTGTCTATATGAAATCATTTCTTTTGAGGAATTGAAAAATCATTTTTGTCGAATATTAAAACCTTGATTGAATCCAAACAGTACATGAATAGCCAATGGATAGTCCCTTGTAAAGTTTTTATTTTTATGTCCATGTCTAGATGATTTGTTAATTGATGCCTCCACAATTTTCTTTTTCGTCTTGATTTGGCAAGAAGCATGACTGTCATGAGCAATTCCTGTTTCTGGTTGGTGTAAATGTAAAAATCTTATCCTCTGAAACTACAGTTCCAATAGATTTTTGTCATGTTTGTGGGTTTTGTTACTGTGATTCCTCATTTTGACTTGATCAGTCACCATCTTGGAAGCTTTTTGATAACATGTGGCTGTTACAAGTCTTAAGGAGCTCTGATTTTTCAAGTATTCACCTTCTTAAACCAATGGAAATATACAAAAGCATTCATATCTGACAATAAATTATTGTATAGGGCTATAGCCATGATGTGATAATATTGTATTTTTAATATGCCATATACTTCTATTTGTAGTCTAATGTAGCTGCAACAAATGCCAAACTAGCATTATTTTATGATTGGTTGTTCTTTGACCCTGAAAGAGATAGCATTATGAATATTGGTAAGTTGAATAATCTGTGCATTATTAATATTAGTAAGTTGATAAATCTATGCATTATGAATATTATTAAGTTTAATAATCTATGCATTATGAATACTGTTAAGTTTAATAATCTATGCATTATGAATATTATTAAGTTTAATAATCTATGCATTATGAATATTGGTAAGTTTGATAATCTGTAATTCAAAACATTGAGGTAAAAAATGCTGAGCATAGTTTGAGATGGATCATGAATGCATGGGGAACAATTTAATAATTTGTATCGAGGATTATTTGCAACTGTATATTAGTCAGAAGTTAGAAACTTATTATTATTTTTGTTTATATACATGTATATAAAAATATACATACGATTTTTAAGCCAAATTTTTATTTGAACGACCAATTTTCATGCCACTCTGTGGGTTAGCATATTCATCATAAAACAATTGCTTACTTATTTGTCAGTTTCCTGAGTATGGATTCATACATACTGACATTGTAATGAAAATATGAAAAAAGGAAATAATAGGTAATCTAATTATTGTTGTTTCAGAGCCAGCCATTTTAGTGATGTATCATTCCATCCGACCCCATCCTGCCATTACTGCAACACTGTTAGATTTTCTTTGTAGAGTAAGTATCAGGGATAATTTTGTTCGGTTATTTAAATGATTTCAGCTATTTTCCCCTGAAAATTGTTTTCTGGAAGTTGCTGGACATGGTCAGAACAGGTAAAAAAAGGACAATTTTGAAAGGGATGTAGATGTTTTAGCTATTTTCATTGATTGCAGTTATTTTATTTTCTAACCAGGATCATCCCTGAAGTATATGCAGTAGTCTTCCTCCTAAAAGACCACCCTTTCTGCAATGAAAATATGGCCTTATCAGAGGGATGGTCTGAAGGGGACAGTTTAGTAATATTTTACTGTCTTAGTGCAAAAGCAATTTCTCATGATAAGTGTGCATGACCACATTGGAGGGGAGCTTGTGTATTGAACTACAGGAACAAGTAATATCCTGATTCATTAAAAATGAACCTTTTTATTGAAAATCTAGCCAGCCATATCCTTTATATTTATGGTTACACCATAATGCATAATACATTCCAGCAAGAACTTTCCCACTGTTTAAACTACATTGATATATTGAAATGTAGAGGGATGATTGGGCTTATTTTTGTTGTTGGTTTTTATGTGGGTTTTTTTGGGGGGGGAGGGAGTGGTTTGGAGAAAATAATACTTAGCTTTTTCAGAAGTTTTGAATTTGAAACATGATATGAAATATCAAAGCATTCAATGTGTGATTCTGTGTACTTTTAGATATTAACAAACTTTAGTCTACCATTAAGTGCTCAAGTCAAACAAGGAATCTACACAGCTTTCAGAGTTATTCTGGATAAAAGAGTTCTTCCGTAAGTTTTTACAGTACAGAATAATTATTTCACAGGGTGTTTTATTCAGGTCTTCTTCCTTAAAATTCACAAATTAATGCATGCATATAATAATACTAATCCAGGATCACTGGTGAATTTGTGAGTTTAAATTGATATCGTTATTGTTGAAAATAAAATAGAAATTTGAAAGATGAAATATCTGACTACAGATAAAATATGAATTAATTGTATTGCTCTGTCTTTCTTCTTTAAGGTTCATGCTTGAATGATTTTACAAATATAAAGTTTAGATCATTCATTTTCAATCTCATCACATTTTTCGCATTAATTTGTAAATTTATATTGTGTGAAGTCTCAAAGCCAGACAATTCTATTTACAAATATAAAGTTTAGATCATTCATTTTCAATCTCATCACATTTTTCGCATTAATTTGTAAATTTATATTGTGTGAAGTCTCAAAGCCAGACAATTCTGACTCAGAAGCTTCAAACTTGCTTAAACCTAAGTAGTACATGATTAACCAGGGGAAGCTGTAGTATATTCTTAAGTTGGACCCCACAAGGGATCAAAACAATGATCTTCCTAACTTAAAGCTGTCATGAATACCATTACTCCACTGTGGTGGTTGTTATGGTAAACATTAGATTACTGCTAGAATAGATAATTGAGTCCACTGAAATATATTACAAATTTATTTTTCATTTATTATTCAGAGCACTGGCCCCATTATTAGAAAGCAGCAAATTAGATAGAGATTTACGTGTTCTTATACGAGAAAATTTTACGGAATTTTGTTCGCAAGAAGGTAAGATCAATGTTCTTTTCTTTTGTTGACAATTTTCAGATTTACAATCAAACTGCATTGTGTCAATTTCAAAAGTGACCAATGTATTTCTTCAAAATAACCGAGTATTAGAGTAATTCAGGTTAAATAAAACGGACCAATTTTTAATACCTGGTGATTAAACTACTATGAACGAAACAATTTTTAATATCTGGGGAAGCTACTTATCTGAGTTCCAGATAATGACAATTAACTGTATTTGTTATATAATGTTTAAAGCAAATCCAGTCAAACCTGTATTAAGAGCTCACCATTTGGGACAAAGAAAAGTGGTCTTTTAAGACAGGTGACCTCTTAAAAGAGGTTCAATTCATTTGAAATTTGCTATGACAAGACAAGAAAAAGGTAACCTTTCAATGCAAGTGACTGCTTAATGGAGGTGACCTGCATAGGCAGGTTTGATTGTATTCTTTTACCGAAGCTAAAGTCATGGAGCTTATATGGAGTACTGGGCATAATACAAAGGCTTTTGAGTGTTTTGAAGTGAAAGGAAGTTTTTCGTTTATATTTTAATTGATGGAATTATGAACCATAGCTGTTTAAACTTTTCTTTTTATAGCAAAGTACTGATGTCATAAACACAGTTTCATTGATGTTAGTAATTCATATTAATTTTCAGACATGACTATTTGTAAAGTTTTTAATCATCTGTGTTTTTCAGCTAAAGATGAACCAGTGAATAATAAAGATCCTATTATATCCATGAATACAATGATGGATTTAGACACAGAAAACCATATAGATAATAATTTATCTGATGGTGCAGCCTTCAGTGATGAGGAGGATGACATGCCTCTAGGTAGGTATCCTTCTTATGATGACTTTGTAAAATAGCATTGTCACTTTCTTCTTCTCTTACTCAAACCTGTCAAGTTTTGGCAATGACCGATTTTATTTAGAATAAACCAGTCGTTCTATTTTATGCATTGAAATAACTTCTTAAAATAATTATGTTTCTTTCTTCTTATCTTACTCAAACCTGTCAAGTTTCGTCAACGGCAGATTTTATTTGAAATTAGGTTTGGTTTGGTTTATGGTGTTTAACGCCACTTTTAACAATATTTCAGTTATATCATGGCGGTCAGTTTTATAGGTGGAGGATATTTAAAATCAAACTGTTACTCTTACTTTATGCATGGATATGACTTTTAAAAATGACAATGTTTCTTTCTTCTTACTTTGTCAAAATGTGGCGACGAGAGATTATATTTAGAATTAATCTGTTCTTCTACTTTATGTATGGGGAGTTCTTAAAATAACAATAAATGACTGTAAAAAAGGATGAGTTATTGATGGTTAATTGACAGTTGTTGGTTTTTTTGTCTTCAAGCTTTATCACATAAGGTTGTTTCAAGTCCACCTCCCTATGGGATGGAATCAATCTCAACTTTGAGTGGTGTAAACATAAACGACAATAAGACAATGTTTATACACTCCTAATTCATCTGACGGCAACGACTCAACATCAATAACAATATCTCTTGCAGTATTATGTCATTTTTCTAAATAATTATGAATGAAATAATGTTATGTTTTTGTAATATATTGTCTTCTTTATGATTTATATGTAACGGAGAAGACCTCGTAAGTTTATAACTTGTGTCTGATCCATTGTCTGGATTTGCTTGACAATAAAATATGTTTAAAGTAATGTAAAAGTAACTGAAACATTAAAAAGTTGAATATTTTGTAGGTAAAATCAAAGAAGAGACAAAGTTTCAACCAATTAGGGACACTAGATATCAACCAGTAGACATTAATGATTTCCTACCTCTTCTTAATGGTGACTTGTTAGAATATGTGGAACAGCTAATGACAGAAAAGTAAGTTGTTAGATGTAAAAATCTGAAGTTTAAATCTGAGTCAGTAATTGTAGATATTGCAGTTGAAGAGGTCAGAGGTTACGTGGGACTGAATCCAAATAAAATTGGTATTTGCAGCTTCTCCGCTAAGCATGCAGTATTAAGGAGTTAGAGTAAAGATTTGATTGGCTCGGAAACAGGAAAATATGTCACAGTGGGAAACAATTCTACAAATGGACTTTTGTTTCAGTGACCTAGCATTATAGATATCCCACTAAGCATGTTGGTCTGGTACAAAGCAGACATCATCATCATCTAATTGAAATGCAACTTGTTCTCACCATGATAAAGTTGAAAATTTGCTTGCTTGGCATAAAGCAACAATCACTTACTTACTTTAATTTACTCTAGAATACATCCATATTAAAATAATAATTATTATTATTAATATTATATAATACAATATTTTGGACACTAGGTTCCATGAAACCACTTACATTTCATTTCCACTTATTTTTACAGAGATCAAGCTATACAATGTGAAAGTATGGACAGGTTGATGCAAATGGTTGTTAAAGACGTAAGTAAAATAACTTACTTCCTGTAGGTATTACTGTCATTGGCTGTCTATAGTACCTATTTTATTTTTGAAAAGGGGCAAATTCAGAAATTTCACATATTTGAAAGGTATACAGAATTTGTTATTTTTATGAGACCTTGCAGTAGTTTGCTGACTGATTTCCTTGGTGTCATATGGTAACCGAGAGAAACTCAACGCTAAGACACAAAAGTACCAAATTCAGGGTTTATTTCCCCTTTGAATTGAGTATGACAAGAGGCTTAGGTAGTGTTACTGAGGTTTCTGAATTAACTTTTTTGCAGTTAAACTGGTGTAATAGAAACCCTTTGTAAACATGCTACAGTTGTATCGTGCTGCACTCTGCATAGCCTTATATTAATATCATAATGCATCTCTTTTGGCAGTTTCTCACCAACCATTTTGGCAGACACTTAATTTTGTTTAACTATGAAATTAATGAGATGATAGAACGTTTTGTACATTATTTTTGTGGAAATTATTATGCTAGATTTATTTTGGTTAATTCCAGGAAGAATTTGATGAAATGGTGGAGGCACTATCACATTGTTTATGTCAAATATTGGTTGGCCATTTTGGTAGTAATTTATTTCCTATGGAGTTAGATGATGAGTAAGTTGAATTATATTGACATAAAAGTTTACCTATAAAAACTACTACAAAGAAATGCATCTTATCTAAACTTTCTTGGAAACCAACATTTGTGTTCGGAATAGACAAGTGTTCGGTTTATACAGGGTTTAATTAGCAAAGATATCCTTCATTGGAGCTTTATTTGTTTAAAGTTGAATTTTGACAGGATTCCAGTTTAGTCAAGATTCGGTTTAGACTGGTTTCACTGCATTTTTATGTCTAGAAAAAAAGATAAAACTTTATAAAAAAAAAAAAAAAAATTAAAAACGATTGCAATCATTTTTAGTTTACTAAAAAGTTTTTTTTTTTTAAATACTCTGAGAGTGTATGTGTGGTTAAATCTAGTATGAGAAGTTACAAGGACAGTTTTACTTCTTTGAATATAAGT
Organism: Bathymodiolus brooksi; assembly: GCA_963680875.1. NCBI lineage: Eukaryota > Metazoa > Mollusca > Bivalvia > Mytilida > Modiolidae > Bathymodiolus > Bathymodiolus brooksi. Next base: position 69,171,119 of record OY804577.1, on the reverse strand, counting down.
ATTCATGTTATCTTCTGTAAATAAATGATAATTTTGTAACTTATCTTTATACCAGGCACCAATTTCTCAAAAAAATCCATTTGCAGTGGAAGTTTTTCAGTTAACAAATCAGCTAACTACATTGAGTAAAAACTTAAACTTAAGCACTAATTTTGACTTATGTTTCTTTTAAGAAATCCAGGCCTGGTATATGTTTTTTTTAAGTATTAACATAATTGTTTTAAGATTATTCTAGAATGAAAAGTTTTCAGGGATATGGGAAGCCTCTGTATTTGATATTCCATTATTTGCAGAGTTACCAATTGAATTTTAGAAGACAAGTAAAGGCATATTGCATACAAATTTTGATTCAATTAAAAAACACCTTCCATCTTCTCATCTTTTTTTCTGAAATATTCCTTACATGTTTAGAAGTAACTGTAGGCTGGAACCATGAAGTAAATTAATTCTACTCGTTTATAGTGTTTTTGTTGTAAGAAATATATATCATTGATTTGTTTTGCGAGAATGGATTTCTTAGAGCAATAGCACATCAACCGTGAAGCCCGAGATGTGAGATGTGATGCGATGAGAAGTCTCTTTCGAGCAAAGCATATCAGTGATAGTATGTTTATCAACATCACAGGGCTCTGGTGGCTCAATGAGTTAGGTAGTTTGATTACCTAGCAACTTGTACAAGCCTATCACCAATATGGTGTGGGTTTGCACCCAGCTTGCTAAATTACACTCGCAGTCACAAGTGATAAAGTTTACCAGTTGTTTGCCCATGGTCGGTGGTTCTCTCCGGGTACTCTGTCTTCTTCCATCACTAAAACTGGTCACCATGATATAGCTGAAATATTGCTGAAAGTGGCGATAAACACAATAAATCAAATCAAATCAAGGTCACTTTAGAAAACAGCAATAGTTGCTTGATAATAGATATTATGGCATGTAAAGATCAAAGGGAAAATATACAAATCATCGATAATTATTTTTATTTTCAGATCTATAGAAGATTCCATAGGATCTCCATTATTTGTGATATTTAGGTAAGATATTATAATTTAGTTAAGAGTGTGGGGTAGTCTAAGGCTTATGCTAATTGATTGTCTGTTATAACAATAACAATAGTAATTTAAACAAGCAAGCTAAAATTTTACAATTTGCTGCAAACCCAAAAGAACAAGGTTTATGGTGTTTAATGACACTTTCAACAAAATTTGTTTTAGATGATATTTTTACTGCTGTTATAGGAAAGATATATTTTTTTATTGATAAAGCTCAACGCATCAAGATTATTTTTATAAACGTTTTAATATTTAAATTCTTAAAAGTGAAATTCTTAAGCAACTTTGAAGTTTATTTTTTAGGTCTACATATACATGTACAAGTCATTAATATTTATGATCAATATAATAGAGATAATCGTCACAGCAACATGATTATTCTGTATATTCATACTTTGGTCAAACTTTCCTATCGATTGCTTATTTTACAGATTTTTAGCCTCGATGCCGGAGGAAGATCCAAGTCGACAACCAATATTACAGTTACTGGCAGAAATGTATGCAAGACAACCACGTGTAGGATATCATCTGTTATATTTTCTTAAAGTTGGGTATGTATCCATTAGGGTTAAATATATTAATTTTTGTTTGTAGCAAGGTTGATGCCTCATGCTTTGAGAATGTCACGTTCCTTTTACATAAAAGACAACTTGCTATAGCTCTGGAAGAACAACAATATGTTAGATGGCAAGACAAAATTTTCTGACCTAATTTTATCATTTCCGTTTTCCCTGTAGCAAGCAAATCACCAGTAGATAGACTCTTCCAAGTGCCACCTTCTATTTTACATTCTTCACATATTGTTTCTAAGCTTGTTCTCTTCATAAATAAAGCTGAAATACTACTTACTTGACATTAATCAGTCAATCAAAAAATTTTGCATTATATTTTCACAGAAAACAAACTTCATTTTTTACATTATAAATAGCAATAATGAAAGCCTGACACTCGGAAAATAACATGCAAAATTTTGTGTTTATTTCAGTAAAGTCAACGATGAGAAGTTGTTTACATATAAGGATTTCTGTAAAAGTCTAGACAACAAAGATTTAGAATCTTGTTTGATGTCTGATCTCAAGGTATGTATAACATAATAATGTCTCCCCCTTCTGCGGGAGACATTGTTTTCGTTCAGTCCATCAGAAATGTTTGTATGCACAATTCCTACATTTTAAACTGGAATTCCTTAAAACGTTGCATGCTTGCTTAATACTATACAAGGAATCGCATATCATTACGGCAGTTTGATCGGACAATTTTTGAAGGAGTTATGGTCCTTTTTCACTTAGCATATTTCCTCGAAAAGTTTGTATTTGAAATTCCTATGTTTTAAATGGGAATTATTCAAGACTTCCTTTTTACCATAATGAACCACACATGAAATTTGATCAGAATATTCTAATATTTATCTGACACTCAATGCAAATTTATATTATTTGCCAGCCTTTCTCCCCCCCCCCCCATACATGTACATTTTCACCTTTAATAACCATAATATGAAGTTATATATATTAATCGTTTTATCTTCACAGTTGTGCCAAGAAGATGATGTTCGGTTGTTTACATTTTTGATGCCAGATATATATAATAATGTAAGTAAACTAATAACAATCTTAGCTAATGGACTCTTACTCTAGATATGCAATCAGTATTTGTTTCTACACACACAAAAAAAAATTCAAGCACTATGTTAAAGGCATTTTTACCCTCAGTCATAGTTAATTTCTAGTTTATGAAAATGCATGACTTGGGTATTTTTACATACTACCATAAAACTTTATTTTTGTTACAGACCAAAGACTATAAAATTGGTATTTGTTGCTTCTCCGCTTAGCAAAGACTGGTTGGCTTGGAATCAGGATAATGTGTCCAAGTGAGGCGACATGTCTACCTGCAGACTGTTGTTAGCTCACCTTGCCAAAGGCAGTGTGAGCTTTTGCCATCACTTGGTGTCCGTCGTCTGTCGTCCGTTAACTTTTCCCATTTTAATCTTCTCCTCTGAAACCCCTTAGCCAAATGTACTGAAACTTGGTAGGAAGCATCCATGGAAGGTCCTCTATAAAGAGTACTCATTTTGTCCCAATTCATTAACAAACATGGCCACCACAGTCAATTCTTGTTACTGATTGGACGATTTTTTTAAAATCTTCTCCTCTGAAACCGCTTGGCCAAATGAACTGAAACTTGGTAGGAAGCATCTATGTAAGATCCTCTATAAAATTGCTAATTTCGTTCCAATCCATTAACAAAATGGCCACCACAGAAAATTCTTATTTTTGATTGGTCAATATCTAAACAATTCTTTTCCTCTGAGCTTGGCCAAATGAACCGAAACTTGGTAGGAAGCATCTATTGATGGTCCTCTATAAAGAATTTTCATTTTGTCCTGATCCGATTGCAACATGTCCGCCACAGGCAATTCTTGTTTCTGATTGGTCGATATCTAAAAAAATCTATTCCTCTGAAACCACTTGGTCAAATGAACCGAAACTTGGTATGATCTATGGAAGATCCTCTATGAAATTTGCTAATTTAGTTCCAATCAGTTAAAAAGCATGGCCACCATAGGTAATTCTTGCTTCTGATTGGTCGATTTCTAAATAATCTTCTCCTCTGAAAATGAGTAGCCAAATGAACCGAAATTTGGTAGGAAGCACCATGGAAGGTTCTGTATAAAGTTTCCTCAAAGCAGAATGAAAGGTGAGCGATACAGCCTCTAGTTTCAGTGGGTTAGCACTATAAAAATCTAATTAAGTGTGTTGATCTAGTACAAAGTGGACCTCATCATCATCTCATTGAAAATTAACTTGTTCTCGCCATGATATAGCTGAAAATTGCTGAGTTGACCTTAAACAACAATCGCTCACTCACTATTTTTGTTGCTACTTTTGCCTGTTTCTTTGGTCACTAACTAATTGTGATTCACAAAAGAATAATCCTGCAAGTATTTATATACTCTTGACTACTTTCAACAGTTCAATGATAACAATTCAGTTCTGCATTTTCAACTGTTGTCTGTTGATTTGAAAACAAGCCTAGTTTCAGAACATAGTCCCTTATCCCCTGCAGTTGACCTTGATATGTACATTTCCTGCTTCAGATCATTCCTCATGTGGTGTTAAAACTGACGTTGTATTTTCAATTTCAGTTTCAGAACCTAGCTCTAGGGAATTCAGATTTACCTTGTATGTACAATTCCAATTTCAGAGCCTTGTTTTCCTACGTTTAATCTTGGTGTTTACATTTCCTACCGAAAAGAGAATTAACACTAACATTATATTTTCAATTTCAGTTTCAGAGCCTAGCTCTAGGGAATTCAGATTTACTTCATATGATTGTGTCTGCAATAGATGGTGCTCAGGTATGTTTATAGAATCTTTATTTACAAGAATTATTACTGAGTTGCGACAAAATTGTAATCGTTTTTATGTATTGATGTGAAAGGGAAAATGTTGATCATCTTTGTCAATGAAGTCGTAAAATGATTAGTCCTTATCTGTTTATAGTGAAGTTGTGCAGAATGAAGGCAAGCGAAATACTTTTTTTTTTTTAAATTCAAGATGGCTGAAACCAAATAACACAGCATTACAAATATGTCCAGTTGTAGCATTTATCGGCAGAAGTAAATTTACCACTGAGCTGCAGGTTAGGGGCCATTTTACACTCATTTTAGAGTATGAGCTATTCTCATCATTGAATACCCAAAAATGACTGTGAAGTGAAGAACAGCAATAAAAGAGCTCTTTGATAGTCTATCATGTTCATTTATACCTTTGATAGTCTATCATGTTCATTTATACCCATATCATATCTTACTAAATATACTTATGCTTGTGTAAACATCTTGTTTTAACCCTTTGATGAAATTAATTCATATTCTCTGTGATGTCTTGATACAATGCAGGTTACGATTACCAGGAAAAGCCAGCTCTATGGTAGGTAAACAGGGCTTTCAATATTTTTCAAGTCTGCCAGTACTTCACTATTTACAGGCGGTATCATGAATATCTAATACAATACTCTTTAAAATCAGGAGGTAAAAGCACCTGGTACCACTCCATATTGAAAGGTCTGGGTAAGACCCCTTTTCCAATTTATAGATCAAAATGAAAAATGAGTGCTCAGGAGACCACATGTAGTCATGTTTTTCATATATTGATATTAAACATTTTGTTTGTATAGATGTCATTTACTAAAATGTGGTATGTATGTTCACTGACTGATCCCCATAGAATGTGGTGAATTAATGTAACTAGACTTATTGTCCTTCTATCAGTGGAGAATGTACATTTGTGTATTAAGGATTGATTATTAAAAATGTCAAATGTTTCTTTTCAGCTCCAAGAGCTAATCTGTCAAATATTACAGGGTCATCTAATCATGTTTAGAAAGGATTCATTTCTCTCTGTGTTAAGTAAGTAAATTATAGTCACCATAATGCTGTGGGGTATTTTTTAATGCACAAATAAATTGTTTTACATGTACAAAATAATAAGAATTGGATTTATAATTTATCTAGTATTTGAAACTGATAATTAATTTTTTTATTAAATCGTTGTAACAAATTAAAAAAGAAAAGCATAAAGTATTGGAAGATTATAGCAACCAAAAAATGTTATTCAGTCAAATTCTCCTAGATGTGATGGTGGATAAGCACAACAAACATGTGCCACTCCACTTATACATAAAGATGATGGATGATGCCAGAAATATAAACCACCCTGCCGAGCCATCTCAGACATTGACAACACAAAAAAGACTTGAGTTAAAATGGTGTTAATAAACAGTGTGATTACTGGTAATAGTCAGTACAATATTCTTAGTATTGCTACTACATGTACGTGCATGTTATTATATAAATAAGATTTTATTATAGATTTATTTAGACTGCACTATTGCACGCAGCATTAAGGAGAAAGAGCAAAGACTGGTTGATTGGGAATCAGGATAATGTGTATGAGTGGTGCGACATATCTATATAAGCGTATTGATCTAGTACAAAACGGACCTCGTCATCATTTCGTTGAAAATTAACTTGTTCTCGCCATGATATAGCTGAAAAATTGCTGAGTTGGCGTTAAACAACAATCACTCACTAACTCAATTTATTTTTAAAAAGACTTTATAAAGAGAAAGAAAAAAGGGCTTAGTATTCTTAGCCTTTATAACATGGAAGATCTGTTTGTTTTTGAACTCTGTAATTTTGAAGCATTATGGAAATGACAAATTGTTAAATTAAATGTGTATTAAATGCTAAAGTCTGAAATTTGACATGTTTTACAGATGCCAGTCTGGAATGGGAAACATTAGAACAATATTTTTTATGGCAGTTAATATCTGCTCATAATATACCAGTGGAACATATCATGCCGATTTTACCAAAGTTGGACTTTACTCGTAAGTTATTTCAAGGTGTCTTTTTGCATCCTCCTTTTTTTGGTGATACATTAACAGCCGATGATATTCTGTAAGGGGTCATGTCAGCTAAAATTTCTTTCATCTACATGTATGACTAATCAAATAACAGCTCTCAGTGTGTGCTCGGTTGTAATACTGAAAGGCTTATCAGTGATTGGTCTGTTGTAATTAGAATCCTGACATGAACCAATGTTTTGTGTATCGCCGATTTTTTATATTGAAAAGTTGCAGCAAACATCTCATTTTAGATTAGATTGCTGTTTACCCAAATTAGTTTTAGTTGAATTATTTCAAATAGAAAATTTTTTTACTACTGCAAAAACTTTCACTTAAAGGCATACAGTCGCTCAAAGTTATTTTTTTTTGTTTATATTAATTTAATCAGTGTTCTGCAAACTTCAGAACTGCAGCCAATTTATAATTAGGTCGTGTTAATGGCGATTCCACCAACAGACATTCAAATTCTTTTCACTAATTACGACATTATAACATATTTTTCTAAACCTGGCTTTTTGTTCAGAACACTTTATTAGTATAAAACATCGAATATTGGCAACTTTTAATATAAACAAAAAAAATCAATTCTGACAGCCTGTATGCCTTTAAGGTACAATTTACAATTATTTTATAGAATTATTTGTTGTTGTATATTGATATCTAATGAATGTAATATGATCTAAAACTTTTTTTCTATTGTACACAAGCATAGTGATTTGTTTTGAATTTGACAGTTTATCAAAATTACTAACTGAAATTTAACAGATATTTAAGATTCAAATATAAGTGAGATTTGATAGTAACTGTGCATTTACTATTTGAATAAATACATTTTTATCCATTATTTTACAAAACAAAAGTACAGTATAAAGTTGTTGCATAACTCGATCTGTAGTCATTGCATCCTAGTTTCCTACTTGTCAATCAATATACAGTTTTTGTTTTTATATCAGTATACTAACTATAACAATCTTGTTTCTACAGAACATGCTGAGGCTCTTTCAAGTATCCTTGTACTTCTTAAACAAGAATGGTAAGTCATATAGTTTACTTTAAAAAATGTTACACTAATTAGAACTTTGTTTATATTTTCTACAAGATGTCTCTTGATGTGTTTTAGAGTTTTGAAAATGTCAATGATTGATCATACATGTATTAGCATTTGTAAAACTGACATGCGGTTCAAATGTTGCCTTCACAAATTACAAAGTGTGTACATACATGTATATGTTTTTATTTATATATGCAGATATTTTGCATTGCATTTCCTTTATAGTCCTCGTTTGTTGGAAAGTTGAATTCTGGGAGCATCTACCAAATCTAGCTTCTTTTTTCTTTTTTAATTTTTTTTTCCATTTCAGTCCATCTTCAGATTTGTTACGAATAATAATGTGTAGAGACTGTAAAAAAACAGATTATTTTGTTGTGTCAATATTAAAATATTGGGCTCAGGAATTTGAAGATAAACTAGCAGAACACATCAATCAACAAGTATCTAAATTTAATGGAACTCCAAAGAAAAGACAAAGGTAATATTTATGCTGGATTAATCCAAGGAAATTTCATTGTTAATTTATGGGTTAGAGGTTAGGTTTAGGTTTATGGTGTTTAACGCCATTTTCAACAATATTTCAGTTATATTGTGGCAGTCAGTTTTAGTGGTGGAGAAAACCGCAGACCTACCGCAAGTCACTGACAAACTAATCATATAATGTTATTTCGAGTACACTTCACCTGAGCAGGATTCAAACTCACAACGTTAGTTGTGATAGGTACTGATTGCATAGTTAGGTGTAAATCCGACGACCATGACGGCCTCGTTAATTTATTAATGAATTAATGTTAAGATGTGTAAAAGGGTGGATGGGGATATTTTCAATCGAGCATCATTAGAAAATATTTTTTTCAGATCTAAAAGTGCTATGCGTTGGTTTTACCAAAAAATGTATGTGGTAAACATACATTTTTTTGGTAAAACCATAATCATTCCTTTACAAAAGGCGAATAACCACGTTACAGAAAATACAAGTACAATGTATGTTTTTTTTGTCCATGATGTGGGAGTAACAATTTTGTTGGCATCTATACTTCTGCATGTATCAATATCAATTGTTTATGTATGTAGCATATTAAGGTTATCGCATACCTTCTTAATTTATTTTGACATACTATTTGTTGCAATGATAATAAAGATGTTTTAGACTGGATTATAAGCATTATTTCTTCCTTTGTAGAACTGGATCATCTTCTAAAAAAGATATGCCCAGTGTAGAACAAATTCTTCTCCATCTAGATCATGTACGGCAAGTTTGTAAAAATATATCATGTAAGTACGGCAACAGCCAAGATCATTTTTTCTTTATTAAAGATGAAAGATAGAAATTGTTTAGGACTAGGTTAAGCAAATCTTAATCTTAAACTTAGTTAAATTTTAATTGACGCTTGAAATTACTTGAAATTTCCATGAAATTTATCTACACTTTAGGTTTAATATTGTGGTTTGTCCAACCCAGTCTTTAGTTCATGTACAAGTGATGTTTTTTTGTCAAATTTGATCAGAAAATGGCAAACATCTAGATCAAGTAAGAAACAATTTGATACTTTCATAGTTTAAGTGTTTTTTAGAATGGTAAATTTATTTCAAAAGGAAGTCTTGATTTAATTTACGAATGTTAAATATTTTGAAAGTACAATTGTACTTTGATTTTTAGGGGCCAAATTATCTTACATAGTTTTGATATCTTCTAAACCAATAGTGTTTGATATAAAATTGAAATGAATGCATTTTTTTTGTTGGGAAATAATACAAAAATATTTGATGTGTTTTATTTGCTCTTTTAAACAAGACAGTCAAACATTTATTTAGAGGTCACCTTTGGAACAAATAAAGAATTGTCTTATCAGACAGGTGACCTTTTGATACAAGTGACTGCTTAATAGAGGTGACCACGTGGGCAGGTTTTACTGTATTTGATGTGACATGTTGTTTTTTTTTTAACTATTTCAGTTTTAAATAATGAAAGTATCCAGCATGCCTTGCAGCAAGTGCAGCAAACTGCAAGTGAATCTCTTAAGACAAAGTAAGATAATATTAAAATGAATTGTTCAGTTCTATAATGTTGATATGGTATATAGACATGGAATTTATCCATCATCCAAAATTTCCTAAAATGTGATGGCATGTGGTTTTTTTTTATATATTATTTTTTTTGCGAATCATACAGGACAAGGTGCAAGAGATATTTTTCTTTGTCTCTAAGGTGAATGATATTTGATCATGTCGAAAAGATTTGGCCATTTTGATTAAAACAATTGATTTTTGAAGTCATATAAAGAGTTCACAAACATTTCTTTACTTCTCATTTTTAAATGCACCTGTTTTCAAAGGACATTTACATCAAAATGAATATAACTACCTACATACCCTGCCATTATTATAATATTGCAATTAAATATTGTAAGGAGAAATTTTCCATCAAAAATATCTTGTGGATGAATAAGAAAATTATGTTTATATTTAATTTTACTCAAAACCTTTAAAAAAGAATCCCAATATGTACATTGTTACCAAAATTGTGAACTTTTGGAATAGTTGTTTTATCATAATGACATTGTACATTAACAAATTCTGTTTGCAACTAAGTGATTTAATTTGAGGTAAAATGTAATCAGATATACTTTATTTTATATTTGTTGAAAATTGAAGCCAAATAATTCACTTGTACTTTTAAAGTAGTAGTTATACAATTAGAATATCATTGTCAAAAATTTCTTATTTATATTTGTTATGCTGATTTTTCCAAATAGATTTTTTTTTTATTTTAATGCAGAAAAATACAAAATGATCATGTTTTTCTTTTGATATCTTAAAATGAATGACTATTTATTTCTAGATTTAGTGATTTATTGGCCCTTGACTATTTATTTATAGATTTAGTAATTTATTGGCCCTTGACTATTTATTTATAGATTTAGTAATTTATTGGCCCTTGACTATTTATTTATAGATTTAGTGATTTATTGGCCCTTGACTATTTATTTATAGATTTAGTGATTTATTGGCCCTTGACTAATTATTTATAGATTTAGTGATTTATTGGCCCTTGACTATTTATTTATAGATTTAGTGATTTATTGGCCCTTGACTATTTATTTATAGATTTAGTGATTTATTGACCCTTGACTTTATTTATAGATTTAGTGATTTATTGGCCCTTGACTATTTATTTATAGATTTAGTGATTTATTGGCCCTTGACTATTTATTTATAGATTTAGTGATTTATTGACTCTTGACTATTTATTTATAGATTTAGTGATTTATTGGCCCTTGACTATTTATTTATAGATTTAGTGATTTATTGGCCCTTGCTGAGGACATTGACGATATTAAAAGTACAAGAGTTCTCAGAGGTCTTCCAGTCAGAAAAGCAGCTAGTGCTAGTGCAGCAATGGGTCTAGACATACGACCTCCGAGGACAAAGTCCAAGAAATCTCACCAAGAAAGCAGTGATAGTGACTCAGACAGCAGTTCAGTAAGTAATCAATGACATTGATATAGAAAGAACACAATTGATTCAATTGATTATAAAAATTTACTCATTTAATGTATTTAAATTTTTTCTGACCTGACCTAAATGGTTATCACTTTGTCTCTTCCATGGTCATCATCCCTAAAACTTTTACATTTTATTTTTCTCTTCTGAAACTATTTGTTAGGAATGTTCATTGGATTGCCCTTGATAAAGTTTATGCTTTTTTTTTTTCTTTTTTTTTTTTATTATATTAAAAATCCACAAAAGAAACAAGAGCCCAGTGTGCCAAAAAGGGTGTTTTCTGTTTTTATATGTGGAGCATTTATTTTTCCTTTAGAAGAACTGAAGTTGTGCACCTGATTTATAATGTTTTTATCACATTGTTTTATTTCTGGGGTTTCCCAGAGACAAACAAGGGTTTTCAATGTGATACAGGGGAGGTTACACACCTCTAAACCTCTTCATAACCACTCAACAGAAAGCAACCAAATCTGCACATTTCCTTTTTTAAGAACTCAAGTCATGCATCTGTTATTTATCTTATGATAAGATTGATTTTATGGTTGTCCAGGGCCAAAGAGGGAAATTTCATGTAGTTGAGAGCCTCAGAGGATGGTGGGGTGAACACATCTTTAATCAGGAACTCATTCTAGACACGTGTGTAATACAAATATTTTTAAGTTGCAAAAATGTGCTAGTAAAAACAAAAGAAAGCAACATGTCTTCCATGAAAAACCACAGTTTGTATTACATTTTTTGTATTATTTTATATGATACATATTTTAAATATTCCTTACAGGAAGAAGAAATTAAACCAAAAGCAAAGAAAAGAAAGAAAGCTATTCCTGTAGATGATGACAGCGATTAGATGTCAAATTATTACAGTTTTTACATTTCATAGAAAATTTGTTGTTAAGAGCAAACATCCCTGTTTTAAAATGTTTTCAAAGAAAAAATATGAATATGTTTGATATTGACTCCCAAGTTTTACAATCTTAGTGGCAGCTTGTTTTCCTACAAAGTACCCCCTCCGCAATAGTTCAAATAGTTTGGTAGGTTTAATGACAAAATATTCCCCTCTCCAATAGTTCAAATAGTTTGGTAGATTTAATGATTATTTCCTTATTTGTGTGTGTATATGATTGTATTACACAATTTAAGCCTAATTTGTTTATATTAAACTGAGGAAATTATAGTATGATCAAGTTGTTGAATTTTTTTTTTTTTGTGGTAATATCTTTGGATTATTTTTTTTAGCTATTCAGTTTCTTTATTATTCTACTTCTGATATTGTTTCACAGTCTTTTAAATACATTTTTTAATACTTTAATGGAGAGCTTGAATCATCTCCTATAAAATAGGTACTACTAATTGACATATTAACTGATGTAATTTATTAAAACTAAGGGCCTTCTCCCTCAGCTGATTTTGGCTAGCCTGTTTAGGTTCTTTGTTTTACTTTCTCCCAAAGACTTTATTTTTGGCTCTCCAATCTTTTGACTATACCTGATGAAGGTTATTCTAGAAATGTGTTGTGCACAATAAATTAAATATAAACTTTTATCACTTTAATGAAATTTGCTAATTCTCAATTATCGATATTTCCTTAAGACCTAAATATCCTTGAACATTTTTAAATGCAAACATGAAAGAGTCACTGAAAAAGTGTAAATGAAAATTTCATTAAATAATATTTATTCTTTGTACATTATTTTAATTTCCTAAAACATCCAGTAATGTGATAGGTTATTTGTGTTATTAAATGCAATATCTCTCCCACTTTGATATGTAAGACAACATTAGATATTTTTAAGTTATCATCATTGTATCATGAAATGTCATGAAAGTATCTAATGTGTACAAGGCTGGCACAATACTATTTTGCACCCTAGGCAAGGCCACTTACTGGGATACCTATCCTTCTCCTAAAAATAAAAAAAAATAAAAAATAATAAAAATGGCTATTTTTGATTTTTAAAAACAGCTTTTTTAGAGAGAAAAAACTGCAAAATTTGAAACTGTTTTTTCTTAAAATAATAAATTGTATAAAACGGTGACCCTTTAAAGCTCAGCTATGCTCCCCTCTGAGGTCTGTGCCTGTGTATAGCTCTATCATACTGTTCATATATGCGACCCTCTGAGGTCTGTGCCCTAAATGTCTGCCTATAATACCTAATGACAGTGCCAGCCCTGTGTGTGCATGACTCTATATCATACTGTTTATAATTTGTTTGAATGTCTTTGATAAGCGCTATTTGTTTGATGGAAGAGAGAATTGTTTGTATGTGATTATATGTTTGTTAAAAGTTCAAAGCATACATAATTTTTTCCAAGTAAAAATCGGCAGTTGCAAACTTGACTAAGATACATGTATGTTTTCATTTAGCTGGCTTCAGAACTTTCAGCTAATTGTATCCTATATTATGTAGTGTATTTTGTCACATTTAAGAAGTTGTTATTTTAGGAAATGCCAGGTGAGCTTTTGTCTACACATGGTGTCCATCATCTGTCTCATCATTCATTTTTTCATTTTAAATTAATTTAAACAAAAAGCATGTCAAAAATAATCTTTGTATAGCAGAAAATTTACAATTTCAAAATGAATTTTATCTTCATGGGGAGGGGCCAGTAATGGAACTAAAGGGGGGGATTAAGTAAGTCTTTAGAATCATTACAAAAATCAGCAAAAAATCACTACAATATTTGCTGTGCAGCATCATTGTGATACATGTATGTAGATTAATATTTGCACAAACAAAGGTCCAATGGTCTAGGAGGTCAAAGCCCTTGGGTCCAAAGTTTTATCTTAATTGTAATTGGCATTAGGTATCATTATGCAAAGATTCAAAATTATATAATGGAAGCCCCCAGGGTTTTATGGTGGCCTATTATTTTGGAGTTAAAAATTAGCATAAATGTCTTCCACGATGGACAATAATAAAATAAATATCTTCTTCACCAGTTGAGCAAGGCAAGTTCATGTGAACCTCAATTTTTTTCTTACATAGTTATAGCAATATGATAAATTAGTGCCTGTGAATGATCGACAGAATATAACTGAAATATTGTTAAAAGCGGCACTAAGCATCCATAGTCCTAACTTAACCCGATTTAAATGGATCATGGAATCTTAGAAATTAAATTTGGGGCCGTCGTGGTTGTTATCGTATGGTAGTAGGATTTACAACTACCCATGCAATCAATGCCTATCACCACTAGCGTTGTGAGTTCGAATCTCGCTCATGGCGAGATGTACTCAATACAACTCTATGTGATAAAGTTTGTCAGTGACTTGCGGCAGGTCGATGGTTTTCTCTGGTACTCCGGTTTCCTCCACCAGTAAAGCTGATGGCCACAATATAACTGAAATATTGTTGAAAGTGGCATTAAACACCATAACCCTAACCCCAACCCTAGAAAGTAAATAAGTTATTTGACTTCGATGGGAATGGACATGACACATTTTTTAAAGAAAAAACTATTGCTCTGTTGTTTTTAAGATTACGTTAAAGGTTTATAGATGAAAGGAAACAATAACAAAATTCTAAAGATGAATATTTGACAAAATTTTATACATGTTATACATGTTATTGCAAAAAAATTGAATGCACGTTATTTGAATATGGAATAATAATTTTCATGAAAGGAATGAGACATTTTCATATACTGTTATTCTCCTGAAAGATTGAAATATTTTGTTAAATATTTGGTATATATTTTTACTCATTATCATGTGTTTATACTGTCAGATCATCCTTGTTATATAAAAGATATTCCACTCTTTTGTTGTACATGTATATTAATACCACATTTCTTTCTTTAGGGGCTGTCGTGGTCGTGATTGTATGGTAGTTGGATTTACAACTATATGTACCTGTGTAATCAGTACCTATCACCACTAATGTGAGTTTGAATCTAACTCGGGTGAGGTGTACTCGATAAAACATTATGTGATAAAGTTTGTCAGTGACATGTGACAGATCGGTAGGTTTCTCTGCCACTCCAGTTTCCTCCACCAATAAAAGAGACCGTTACGATATAACTGAAATATTGTTGAAAGTGGCGTTAAACACCATAAACCCTTTCTCTCTTTAAACTTAAAAGGGTAGAGTCTGCAATCTTGAGTTTTTTCTTTTTCTTTTTGCAGCATTGAGGAGAAAGAGAAAAGACTGGTTGGCTTAGAATCATGATAATATGTGGAGCGACATGTCTACCCACAAACTGTTGTTTCAGTGAACAAGCACTGTAATAATTCAACTAAGCGTTTTGGTCTAGTACAAAGTGGATATCATTATCATCTTATCGAATGTAACTTGTTCTCGTCATGGTATAGCTGAAAAATTGCCTATTTGGCGCTAAAACAACAATCACTCAAAACTAAAATCCTATTCCTTTAGGGGGCCGTCGTGGTTGTGATTGTATGGTAGATGGATTTACAACTATCTATGCAATCAGTGCCTATCACCACTGAAGTTGAGAGTTCGAACCCTGTTCATGGCGAGGTGTACTTGATTTAACTTTATGTGATAAAGTTTGTCAGTGACTTGCAGCAGGTTGGTGGTTTTCTCCGGGTACTCCGGTTTCCTCCACCAACAAAACTGACCGCCATGATATAGCTGAAATATTGTTGAAAGTGGCATTAAACACCATAAACCAAACCAACCTTCAGTGGAATTTTAAGATATTATTGTTTGTTGCATATTTTATTGCCTATCACAACTAATACTGAGGAGTTTGATTCTGGTCAATGGTGAGATACAACTTCGTGGGATATAGTTTGTCAATTACTTGCATCAGTTTGGTGGGTTTATTCCTATTACTGATTTTATGTATACGCCGGTTTCCTCCACCAATAAAACTGGCTGCCACGATATAACTGAAATATTGTTAAACACTATTAACCCTAACCCCTATTATTGAAGTGGTGTTATACACCAATAATTCATAATATAAAAGTAAAATTACACAACACCTCTAGTGATGTGAATCTGGGCTTTTTAGACACCACATTTTTATTTTCCGCGCCACTAAGTGGCCTGGACATACATGTAGTGTTACCCATGTCCGTAATTCCGAAATAAAACAGTTGCGACCACTTTTTTTCGCTATACTTTGAGATATTGACTTGATATTTGGTATGTTGGTGTATAATGATAAGTTACAGATCAAATTTACGTTTCGTTCCGGTCCAATAATGTTTGGCCAAGTTGTGGCCCTTGGACTGAAATTTGGCCTAATATTTAGTTGTCACCACTTTTTTTCGCTATGCTTAGAGATATTGACTTGATGTTTGGTATGTGAGTGCATAATGATGAGTTACAGATCAAGTTTACATTTCGTTCTGGTCCAATGATTTTTGGCCGAGTTATGGCCCTTGGACTTTGAAATTTGGCCAAATATTTAGTTGTCGCCACTTTTTTTTTCGCTATGCTTGGAGATATTGACTTGATTTTTGGTATGAGTGTATAATGATGAGTTACAGATCAAGTTTACATTTCGTACCGGTCCAATGATTTTTGGCCGAGTTATGGCCCTTGGACTTTGAAATTTGGCCAAATATTTAGTTGTCACCACTTTATTTCACTATGATTTGAGATATTGACTTGATTTTTGGTATGCAAATGTATAATCATAAGTTACAGATAAACTTTGAAATTCATTTGTTATTCTTAGCCTATTACTGAGGGAATTAAAAAAGGGTGAAACATTTGCGAGCCTCCTTAATATTCAAGGCAGAGACATTCGTGTCGTTACAACACATCTAGTTTTCATAATATTTCGTCAATGATCAAATTATGAAATATCATTTTTAAACCAATTGCAAAAATAAAATATAGAAATAAGAATATCAAAAAGTGTAAATAAAACGACTGATAATTCATTTTATTAATAATTTATGGTATAGTGGTGGTCATAATATCTTTACACACGGCCCTGTGTGCTGTCATCCCAAATCCGAATTGATCAGGACATCTACATATGGTATGTTCATTAATGTGTACATCTTTGCCAGCAGGGATCACTTTATTACCAGCATAACAATTTCTACCTGAAATGAGGATATATCATATTAATTGTTAGAGCAACAATTTCCAATAGCAGGTTGTTGGTTAAAGCTCACCTAGCAAATAGTGTATGCTGTATGTCGTCTATCTTTCTCCATGATCATGAATGTACAATGTACTTAAAGTTTACTCTGTGTGAGCGTTGTAGGCTTATATGATCTACTTTGTAGGTAGATATAAGCCCTTTTAACTTGAGTGTGTTGTGTACGGAAAAAAACCATGGCGTGAATAGCTGTGATATATAATGTCAGTTCGTCCACTTACCACGCGACCGTGATATAAATAAAACACGGACATTATTGACTTCATATTATATTTGCAAATTCCATTCGTCAACTGTCAGACAAAATAGTAGGCCTACTTTTTAGCAAAACAACAAATATTTTTTAAAAAAGATGCTAAATTTCGGGCAGATGCACGAATTAATTACAATTCCCGGTAAATCTCGGGGCTGGCATCGAAAAGAAATGACAAAAACAGTTATAATCTATGATTTGCACAAAAACACATTAGCTGGTATCGGACTGACTGACTAATGATCATGTTCATATAGACGTCTTTGAGCAGCTCTCGCATCAGAGCATAAAAAGTCCCATCAAATTTCATTGAAATATTTCCCTGATTCCTAGATATTTTCTTTTCATCTTTTTGCTGAAATAAACCAAATGTATAATTATTTTGAATCATGCCTGAAACCCAGTGATGTAAAAGTTAAATATAGCTCCACGATTTCTATGATGTAATATAAGAAGGGACCGCCGTGGTCTTGATCGTATGCTAGTTGGATTTACAACTACCTATGCAATCAGTGCCTATCACCATTGAAGTTGTGGCGGGGTGTACTCGATAACACATTATGTGATAAAGTTTGTCAGTGACTTGCGACGGGTCGGTGGTTTTCTCCGGTTTCCTCCATCAATAAAACTGACCGCCACAATATAACTAAAATATAAATGGCGTTAAACACCATAAACCAAAACCTGTAATATAAGAGTTTTCAGCAAAATATTTGTCTTACCGTTTGGACAAACAGGACAACATTTGGTAGGATCATTGTAAGAATCAACGCACTGTACTATAAAACAGTCAGCTATGGCACATTGTGCTCTCCCTTGGACACACTGACACCATTCACATGGCGATGGCTTGAAACTGGAACCTTCCTTGTAAAACTTGCCATTTCTGTGACAACCTGGTTGTATTGTGACAAAGATGGGTGGTGTCGGGGGAATTGTCATGGAATATGCACCATCCAGTAGACCATACAACACAGTTACCGAAAGAAGTGTGATTTTAAGCATTCTTCCTTCCTTTGACATTTAACAGATATTTAACCTCTAATTAATATTTAATCTTTCTTATCAAATTTGTGTACAGTTGTCAGTCTTGTAACTAGGTCACTGATTAGTCCGAGATTCCTCTGTCGTTTAACGGCATTTATAAAGTTGCTGTAGCCGTTCAACGTCAGAGCGTGATACATACGGAAAACAGCGGATTTGCTTCTCCAACTCTGGGTCAGCACATTTCCACGTTTCGTGGCTATCGGATTTTATTTTCTATCAGAAACCCTTATATAAATCGCTTCACCAATCATTTTTCTATTCATTCATAACCATCTTACCCTCAGAAAGTGGTGCTACACTCCATTACAGCACGATTCTGCTTCTGCTTCTGCTTCTGCCATGTAATTGCCTCCTTCATCATGTTGAAGATTATGCAATGAATTTTTGGACTGCGCATTTTAGTTGAACTAATCAAGTGTGTGGGATAATGATTTAATGGGGCTTATTTACAATTAAAACTACAAATGTATATACATGTACATGTTGGGACTGCCTGGCGGCTAAAGGGACACAATCCTGGCCTTAAAGGCTTCAGGTGTGTCCAGCTCCACAATGTCTGGTGGCAGCAGATTCCAATCCCTCACTGTTCTTGGGAAAAATGACATCTTTCGTAAAAACAACCAAAAAGAACAAAGACCTCAGACAACAGAAACTCCCAAATATAATCAATGGAATGCAAAGATCACTATCAGTATGTAAATAGATTTGTCAAAAATGTTATTGGCTTATTAGAATTAATATACTGGATGAAAATTAGGTCTATATATATTGTGTTTTCCCTTTTCGTTCTATCGTCTTCAACACTTATTGCTTCCAGGGTATTCTTGAATTACATATTTAGTTGGGAAGAACACTTCTACAGGACTTGGCTATAAGTAACACTGTGGGTATCTTATATATGAATTAGGAACTTCTTTTGTTCCCAAGCACCATGTTGCTCATCTCTAGGTTTCTGTGTTGTGTTTTTTGTTTTTGTTTTGTTTTTTGTCTTCGTTCTGTGTCTTGTGTTACCGATGTCTCTGGGTTGTCTGTCCATGATTATCACCTCTGTTTTCACTAACTTTTATTTAAGTACATGTGCTAGCTACTTTTAAGTCGTTAACCATAAGCAATCTTGTGGTTCTGGTGGAATTCCTAATGGAATGTCGAAAATGTTTTGTAGCTTGAATATTGATTTGTATGTGAAATTGTTTAAATGGTATCCTAATATATGGTATACATCCCTGCACCTGGAGGGGGAATTATATCAAACCTATTTTTAAAAGTGGATGTTTTAATGATCCGTCTAACTATAGGAGTATATCCCTTTCTTTTGTTTTTGGAAAATTATTTTCAAGAAGACATTTAACATGTTAGAAAAGTATTTAGATTTTTTTTCTTTTAGGGTCAAATGATTTATGATGAATATTGATTAAAAATTATTAAAAAAAAATTGTCTCGACGTCTTGAAACATGACAGTACTTTAATTTAATTACATGACAAGAGACAATGGTAGCGCATAAGGTACACCCATTGATGAGTTAGTTCTGATTTAACATGTCAGAAAGTCTAGTTCTTTTTCGATTTGTTAACATTTAAAAGCCAACTTGTTCATTTGCTTTGCAACTTATCGACTTTTTCACGAGATCTCGTTGAGTTGTTATGTCAACTTGACGACATTTTAAATTGTACCCATTGATGCGTTAGATCTCAACTAACATGTCAGAAAGTCTAGATTTTTTTTTTAGCTTACCTTGCCAAAGGCAACGTGATATTTTGCCATCGCTTTTCATCCGTCGTCCGTCGTCCGTTAACTTTTCACATTTTAATCTTCTCCTCTGAAACCCCTCAGCCAAATGAACTGAAACTTGGTAGGAAGCATCTATGGAAGGCCCTTTATAACGATTGCTCATTTTGTCCCGACCCATTAACAAACATGGCCGCCACAGGCAATTCTTGTTTCTGATTGGCCGATTTTTTAAAATCTTCTCCTCTGAAACTGCTTGACCAAATGAACCGAAATTTGGTAGGAAGCATCTATGGAAGGTCCTCTATAAAAATTGCTCATTTCGTCCCGATCCGTTAACAAACATGGCCACCACAGGCCATTCTTGTTTCTGATTGGTTGATTTCTAACAAAATCTTTCCTCTAAAACTGCCAGGCCAAATGAATCAAAACTTGGTAGGAAGCATCCTTGGAATGTCCTCTATCAAGATTGCTCATTTAGTTCCGATCCGTTAACAAACGTGGCCGCCACAGGCCATTCTTGTTTCTGATTGGTTGATTTCTAAAAAATCTTCTCCTCTGAAACTGCTTAACCAAATGAACCGAAACTTGGTAGGAAGCATCTATGGAAGGTCCCCTATAAAGATGCTCATTTCGTCCCGATCCGTTAACAAACATGGCCGCCACAGGCCATTCTTGTTTCTGATTCGTTGATTTCTAACAAAATCTTCTCCTCTGAAACCGCCAGGCCAAATGAATCGAAACTTGGTAGGAAGCATCCTTGGAAGGTCCTCTATCAAGAATGTTCATTTAGTTCCGATCCGTTAACAAACATGGTCGCCACAGGCCATTCTTGTTTCTGATTGGTTGATTTCTACAAAATCTTCTCCTCTGAAACTGCTTGACCAAATGAACCGAAACTTGGTAGGAAGCATCTATGGTAGGTCCTCTATACAGATTGCTCATTTCGTCCCGATCCGTTAACAAACATGGCCGCCACAGGCCATTCTTGTTTCTGATTGGTTGATTTCTAACAAAATCTTCTCCTCTGAAACCGCCAGGCCAAATGAATCGAAACTTGGTAGGAAGCATCCTTGGAAGGTCCTCTATCAAGAATGTTCATTTAGTTCCGATCCGTTAACAAACATGGTCGCCACAGGCCATTCTTGTTTCTGATTGGTTGATTTCTACAAAATCTTCTCCTCTGAAACTGCTTGACCAAATGAACCGAAACTTGGTAGGAAGCATCTATGGTAGGTCCTCTATACAGATTGCTCATTTCGTCCTGATCCGTTAACAAACATGGCCGCCACAGGCCATTCTTGTTTCTGATTGGTTGATTTCTAACAAAATCTTCTCCTCTGAAACCGACAGGCCAAATGAATCAACACTTGGTAGGAAGCATCCTTAGAATGTCCTCTATCAAGATTGCTCATTTAGTTCCGATCCGTTAACAAACATGGCCGCCACAGGCCATTCTTGTTTCTGATTGGTTGATTTCTAAAAAAATCTTCTCTGAAACTGCTTTCCCAAATGAATTGAAATTTGGTAGGAAGCATCTATGGAAGGTCCTCTATAAAGATTGCTCATTTCGTCCCGATCCATTAACAAACATGGCCACCACAGGCAATTCTTGTTTCTGATTGGTCGAATTCTAAAAATCTTCTACTCTGAAACAGCTTGGCCAAATGGACCGAAACATGGTAGGAAGCATCTATGGAAGGTCCTCTATGGGAATTGCTCATTCCGTTTTGATCCGTTAACAAACATGGCTGTCATAGCCAATTCTTGTTTCTTATTGGTCGATTTCTAAAACAGCTTTTCCTCTGAAACCGCTTGGACAAATGATATGAAACTTGGTAAGAAACATCGATGGAAGGTCCTCTATAGAATTTGCTCATTTCGTTTTGATCCATTAACAAACATGGTTGCCACAGGAAATTCTTATTTTAGATTGGTCGATTTCTAAAAATCTTCCTCTCTGAAACTGCTTTGCCAAAATGAGCCGAAATTTGGTGGGAAGCACCTATGGAAGGTTCTGTATTAAGCTTTCTCAAATCAGAATGAAAGGTGAGCGACACAGGCTCAGCTCACTGAGCTGAGCCTCTAGTTCGACTTGTCAGCATTTAAAAGCCAACTTGTTCACTTGTTTTGCAACTTATCGACTCTTTCATGAGATCTCGTTGAGTTGTTTTGTCAACTTGACGACATTTTAAAGTGTACATGACTGAGATGTTTGAGACCTCATGTACACTTTTGTATGGAAGCACATATGGTACACTCATTGTTGAGTTAGTTCTGAAATAACATGTCAGAAATTCTATTTTTTTCTCGATTTGTCAACATTTAAAAGCCAACTTGTTCACTTGCTTTGCAACTGATCGACCTTTTCATGACATTTTGTTGAGTTGTTTTGTCAACTTGACGACATCGCGAAGTGGACATGAGATGTTTGGGACCTCATGTACACTTTTCTGTCTTTTGTTTGTGTATATATTGTTAACATGTAAGCATTATGAAAACACATGTGAGCATGTTGGTATGTAAAGTCGACTTTTAAAACTTATCAAGTATATTTCTCAATGTATACTTTATCTGTTCTCTATGGAGGCCTAATTGGGGGTAAGGGTTTGAAAATTTTTGCAGGGATTGGTAATAAATTATGATTTTATAACTTGTGACTGATTTTTGATCTGTTACAGAATTTCTAACAATACTACAGTCATATTCCAAGCAATTGTGAGGCTATACTTAGCACAACATAACTTGCAATTTGTTATTTTTATGCCCCGATAAAAAAAGTGGATGGGTATTTAGATTGACACTTGTCTGTCCGTACGTATATCCCGATTTAGTTAAGTTTTTGCGCTTAGGTCCATATTCTGAATATTAATTTAATTCTTTATTTGCATAAGAATACACCCATGTGGGTCAAGCAAATACAAATATAAACAAACAAAACATAGAAAACATAGAAAATTACAATTTGATTATAATATAGGATACACAAAATAAATCCTATTAATTAATATTTTAATATTATATTTTTCACATGTCATACCTTTGACCGACAAGGACCTCATTTTTGCAATTCTGTAGATTGCTTTATAAAGTCTCCTACTTCTGCCAAAAGTTCAGAATTTGCATTTAACAAAAAAACTATTTTATTTAATGGTATTTCTTCAATAAAGTCTGGTTTGTTTAATATTATTTTGTTAAATAAATTGTTTCTAAGAGAGTGGTTGGCTGTGCATTTTAAGAAAAAGTGGTATTCATCCCCTATTTCATTTAAATTACAATTTTTACATATTCTTTCTTCCCTTGTTATATTTTTATACCTCCCTATATTGTACAACAAGCTATGATATTTTGTTATTAGATAGGATAGATCTTGAATAAGACGATTCACCAGTAATTAGGTCACCATGACCTACATTTTACACTCTAGCGACTTTGTTAAGTTTTAGCGTTTGGATCAATGGATAGTTCTGGTAGTATAATGATTAGGGACCGGTCATTATTTATCTCCGGGGAGGGGGGGGGGGACGGCAAATTATTTTGAATGACCGGAAAAAATTAAATGTGACACCCCCTCCTAATAGTGTCAGAAAAATGTTGACCCCCCAACTTTTCCTCCACTATGCCTTCATCTATCACAACTGTATGACAATCCATGGTACACAGGTAAATCAAAATACAATCAACAAATATTATTTTAATCAAAATTTTAAACTGAATTAAATCTATTAATCACATTTATGATATAGAAATAATATTTAGTCATATATGTAATTTAATAAGCATGTTAACCCCTTCAAGTGCATATAACGAATCAGCTGTACAATAATAAGGTTAAAGATACATATAAATCATATCCTTAGTAATATGACATTTCTACTGCAGATTAATTACACTGTACTATTAAAATGTAAATAAGTATACTTCCACATAAAGATCAAATAATTGCATAAGAATGGGTGTCACATTGTGATATTTGAATTGAACCTAATTTCACAAAATAGAATACAAAAATTTGGTACCAAATATAACAAGAAGGGTTTTTATCATCTATTTGATTTGTAGGTACTTTCCATGTAAAACCAATTAATTATCTCCCCTGACAACTTTGTTTTGTTTCAGGAAGGTTTATTTTTACCCAAAACTGAATTGCATTTCCTACAACAGCTGAAACTGAGTAAACATATAAATAAAATAGTTTTAAATAGAAATGTCATTCTTGCTTCTTTCTTATGAAAATAGTTTGCAAGCCTTATAAAGTATGAAATAAAAGGCATTTATAAAGTATGAAATATTCTGCAGATTTAACAAGAAATGTGAAAAATCAACAAAAATAGAAATATCTACTATCTCTAGCCAAAAGTATTGGCACGCAAAGATTTTTCTCTATATAAATCATACAAAACCAGAAATTTTTCCAATAAAAGCAGAATTAAATGAAGTTTTTAGAAGTATTTCATAACATGTGCAGTTAATACAGACAAAAAATGACTCCAGATTATCAGACATTCAAAATAAGGCAAATAATGTATATTGATCAAACAATGGGAAGCATTACTGGTATATCCACCTCAACCAACTTGGGTAAAGGGGGGGGGGGGGGGGCAAAGGAAAACAATATAAATTTCCTCCTTTACCGAAGTTGGTTAAGGGAGATATATCCTTAAAGTTTTTCACTGAGCAAAAATTATTAATCAAATACCACAAAATGCTACAGCAAGACAATATAAAATGTAATATTGGACATCAAATGATGCAACTATCAAACAAACCAGATTATATTAGGATTATACATACATGTAAATTTGTTCTGACTTTAATTATTGATGATGATGACTGTAGAACAGATGAAAGTTTGCTTCAAATATCATTTTAGGAGATTTTATTAAACCGAATTATGAAAAGATACAGATATGGGGTTAATGTATATGAGAAACTAAATTATGCAATATAGGAAAAATCCAAAAAGCAAGTAGAGTGAACAACACTTTTATTGCTGTTCTTCGTCTTAAAATGTAAGGTCTTCAAGAATGTACCAAATGTCAGCACCTTACAGTAAGATCTAATATTAGCCCTTAGATTCTACATAAGCAGTACTACTTGCCATTTTCCGACAACTGCTATATTTTCATAATTAGGCAATATGCAGGAGTGTATCAATAAATCATGAAATCAATCATTTGTTAAAGTATTTCTGCAAACACTGTCATCTGTTGCCCGATGATAACATAAAACATATGACAAACATTTAGTCAAACAGAGGGCACAATGAAAATAATTGCAAGAATACTGGACAAAACGAAGAATGAAAGGTGAATTTTGCAAGAAGACTTTGCCAAAATGAAGGTTGAAGGGCGTTATCATAAAATATTTTCTCATGGGCAAAAACTCCACAACTGTACCCAAAAAATAGATATAGAGTATTCACCTCAAAGACGGGGAAAGCTATTACCGATTCCACAGTGCACAACAGACAAACTCTAATACACAGGCTATTATTCCTAAGTTCCTGATAATTTATTCTAATTATTTCAATGTTCAAAGTTGTACTCTTACGCTAATATTTTGCTGTCTGACGTAACAGTTTGAAGTTCAGAAAATTGTTTTTTCGTTGGTTTCTCGGTAAACTCGACTCCGAAATGCACGCAATTTGATATACCAACTCTATGTAATGTGTTTATTGTGACGTCATATCCGTTTGGTTGTCGGTTGAAATTTTGATGAAATCGGACAAGACAAATCCAGTCTCGACATCTGTCCGAACTCATAAACACGTAAGACAACCCTCATAATGGCTCATTATGCAAGTATTTAAACAAAAACAGACGCATATAAATATTATTTCTTTTTTACTACAAGAAAGTACCCATAAAACAAATAACATCTATAGGTAAAATGCTAAAATCGAGTTTTCCTTTTTGCGACAGCGACCAAATTGCTATGTCTAGCCACAATGTCCAAACGTCGCTTTTTAGATTTTTTCGACGAGATGTCGCTATTTGAGTAGACACCATAAATAAAATACAAATGAGAAATAACAAACTATATATTATGGAAGAAAGTTGCCATACCTGGCTAAAATATACATGTAGAATGTGCAAGGTTTGCTTGTTCATAATTTTTTTGCCCGACTTTTCCATGTCTAGCCAAAATGTCCAATATGGCAAAAATGTCACACTTTTTTTTTATATCATTGCCATTTGCATAACGTCAGCAAGTTAACTTGTTACGCTGCATAACACAATAACTAAGTAGAGCAGGGATTGGTATTCATCTTTGATGGACAAAAAAAGAGGGGTTAAGTAATAAACAGGCTTTCATTATACAAAATTGGTATAGTCCATTAAAAAAGATGTATGTCAGATTTCAATCTGATTTACAATGTCTTTAGTACATTTATACCATATATTTCAAAACTTTTGCAGATTAAATCTTTTTTGTATTTCTACCACTTCTGGTTGTAAATGATACCAATTCATCTTCTGATTCAGTACTACATATACCAATTTCAGCTAATACAATGTCTCCCTCCTCCTCCTCCTCAACATCATAATCATCATCATAATCATCACTACCATCATCATCAGTTTTATTTAAAATTTTCTTTTTACATGCAAATAGATTTGAACTATAGTGTATGCTTAAAAAAAATTAAGCCCCCCCCCTGCTTAATCAACCAGAAAAGCAGTGACCCCCCCTCTATCAATTGCCAATTTGTTCATTACCCCACACCCCTACCTTTTTGCCGGGCCCCACTGGAGATAAATAATGACCGGTCCCTTATACCATTGGAACACATCAACTCGGAATCCCGGAAGTGACGAAATGGTAAAAAAAAACCCGCCTGGCAGTCACTGCCAAGAATTCGATCTGAAAATTTAAAGACGCACTCCATGCACTCGATCTCCATCCTCGACGAATACGACTAGTTCCCGGTGATTATTCAGGTATAGCACAATATAATTTATTACAGTGGTGTCAGAAGTCGGCACGATCCCACTTTTTTCCAGAATCTGACACCGATTTTCATTTGTTGACGCTTGTTCGCGCCATTAAAAAAAAAATTCGGGAGAGAAAAGATTTATTTTCTTTCTTCCCGCAAATATACATGGCGCGTTGATGTATTTAATGGCATGTTGATTTATTTGGGGTCGTACTTATCACATTTATTTCCTAGATTAAAGGAAAACGCCATTATTTCTGTCATTCTGGATTTTCACATTATGGACCCAACCCCTCTCCCTTTGTAGTCATTGACCATACAGTCCCTGTAATATTATTCATTATTTATAGTGTGTTTTTTATACTTATTTCCCATGTTTCACTATATATTGTTAAATATTATATATGCATTGTATTTGTGTATGTGCTATTTTTTTTCGACTTTATTACATGTGATGATGTGTATTATTAGGGAGGTCAAGCCAAAAATTGAAATGCTAAAAAATCATCCAATATAGTTTATGACAGCTCATACAAAATGGAAATGTTGGTCCAAAAATTATTAAAATCGGTTGAGCTGTTCAAAAGTTATGACCTTTTAGGTGAGCCAAAAATGGTTGATTTTCTATTTTTTAATCTTGGGAAAGATGTAAAAAAAACAATGACATTTTTGGACCAAATTTAGCTTCCCAAGAGGTTATCGCGCTTTATTCTATAGTACTGTATCCTCTTTAGGCTTCAAAATGAGGTATTATACACACATGTAGGTGGTATATGAAACAAATCCTACAGAGTTTAACACCTTGAAAATTGCCTTTGGACTAAACTTAGTTTTTTAATTTACAACATGTCAGCAGTCCGCTTGTTCAAACTACTAGGTTTGTGGTCAAATATCTTCAGAAACCTTTAACTTGCAAGGCTGAAACTTTCAGCACTGTCCACAAACTGCCCAGTCTCAAGGAAAAAATATCAATAATAACAATTAACATTTATTCAATTAATTTTTTTTAATATAATTTCCGTTGCGCAGGTCTCGTAAATGTTTGCATCAAATATAAATCATTTTTTGGTCATAAAAAATCAGAAAAAAAAATACTAGAATTTTTCTGAATACTGATTTTGGTAGGGAAAAGAACCCTCTAACAGGTAACAGCTATATTTATGAGCAAAACAAATTCTCAAAGTCTGTAGTGCCAGAATTATATACTCCGCAGCTTGATATTTTGCGCTCCATAAGGGGTAAAGATATCGGTATGGAATATTAGGGAATTAATTAGATTTTGATGTTCAAATTGATATTTTTATGGTAAACAACCTCAACCCCCTTACATCAATGTAGTTAATATTACAGTATGTGTTTTAAAAGACTGTCATTTTTAGCTCACCTTGCCAAAGGCAATGTGAGCTTTTGGCATCAGTCGTCTTGTAACTTTTCACATTTTAATCTTCTTCTCTGAAACCCGTCAGCCGAATGAACTGAATAAAGATTGCACATTTTGTCCCGATCCATTAAGGTAATATGAAAGGCGAATATCGTGGAATTTTTGGATTAAATGTTTTTACTTAATATGCCAAATCAACTGCATAACATTAAAAATCCACTCAAAAGCAGAATTTATGAGCAAATCGCAAAATATTTGACAGCAGATAATTCTGTTGTGCACAACAGTAATGCAAATGA
Organism: Bathymodiolus brooksi; assembly: GCA_963680875.1. NCBI lineage: Eukaryota > Metazoa > Mollusca > Bivalvia > Mytilida > Modiolidae > Bathymodiolus > Bathymodiolus brooksi. The sequence goes on along the minus strand of OY804577.1, from coordinate 69,142,366 downwards.
TATGCGCGTGACCCACGATTTGAACTCTTTCGGGGAGATAGTGTAACGGGTGTGTTCGATTTGTGTTTAAATTATCTCCCTTTTGGAAACCTGGCTGTCAAAAGTAGACATTCATTTTTTATGTTGAAATGTTTTATTTATATATTTTGTAATGATAAGGTTATTTATAATATATTTAACGTATTTAAACATTGAAAAACTTCTGCAAATAAAATTTGCTAAGAAATTTGCAGAATCAAAATAATAACCATACCATTGTCAAGGTGACGAATGTTTTATATAATGCTTAATGTTTACATTTTCAACTCGTTCAAGGAACCATTGGCTATTAACAGTATGGCCTACTTAGTATAACTTTGATGTTTGAAATATAAAAAGGTATAATGTTTAAAATATATAAAGAAAAAGTATAACTTTGATGTTTGAAATATAAAAAAGTATAACTTTTGATCCTGTGTCTGTCTGTCTGAACTTTTTGCTTGGCAACCACCAATCGATACATATCCAAACACACTCCTGTTACAGAAAGGGATTGAATTAGTTGACGATGGATGCAAAATGAGATTCAGACATATCCAGGTTTGTTCCACTGGGATTCGAGCTAATAGCAATAGGAATTAAGGCTAATAAAGTTTTCAATACTTTATAGTCAACAAAAGGCATGATATAACAGAACATAAAAATCAACAATTGTAAAGGCTTCAAATAAATACTGCACAAAAAAATAGATGCAAAAACGGCTGTGAAATACCAATATCAAAAATAACCTAGGTAGCACTGAGGTTCGAATGTAAAAATTCAACCCATAAAAACATGACGTGGTGAGCAGATAACAAAAAGTTTTTATTGTAAAGCATTCTGGGGTTAAAGCTAATCAAAATTTAAAGCCGAAAATTAACAAAATTTAGTCTCCCATTTTAAGCTATCCCAAAAACAAATAGATTGGGTCCTACTCCTATAGAAGCAGGATCAAAAGTTATACTAAATAGGCCATACTGTTAATAGCCAATGGTTCCTTGAGCAAGTTGAAAATGTAAATAGTAAACATTATATAAAACATTCGTCGCCTTGACAATGGTATGGTTATTATTTTAATTCTGCAAATTTCTTAGCAAATTTTATTTGAAGAAGGTTGTCAATGTTTAAATACGATAAATATATTACAAATAGCCTTATCATTACAAAATATATCAATAAAACATATCAACATAAAAATAAATGTCTACTTTTGACAGCCAGGTTTCAAAAAGGGTGATAATTGAAACGCAAATCGAACACACCCGTTTATCTTTTCTTGATCGGCAATCATCGGACCAAAACTTTTCTTCACGAGGTAATGATCGGCAATCATCAGAAAAAAACAACCGAAAGTTAATTAGTCTCCACAATAATGGCGAGGACGAAAAACATGCACACAGATTTGTAGTTGTTGGGAACATATTTCGACTTGAAACATGCATGAATAGCTTAGTAAAGGTACCACCGTATTCCAAATGAATTCGTATTCTTTACCAAAAACTGGCGTAATATTATTTTAACAAACATGGCCACCACAGGTAATTCTGGTTTCTGATTGGCCAATTGTTAAAAATGGTCTCCTCTGAAACCGCCAGCCCAAATGAATCAAAACATGGTAGGAAGCATCTATGGAAGGTTCTCTTTAAAGATTGCACATTTCGTCCTGATCCATTAACAAACATGTCCGCCACAGGCAATTCTTGTTTCTGATTGGTTGATTTCTAAAAAATCTTCTCCTCTGAAACTGCTTAGCCAAATGAACCGTAACTTGGTAGGAAGAAACCTTGGAAAGTCCTCTATAACGACTGTTTATTTAGTTCCGATCCGCTTACAAACATGGCTGCCACAGGCAATTCTTGTTTCTGATTGGTTGATTTCTAAAAAATATTCTCCTCTGAAACTGCATTAAGCCAAATGAACCGTCACTTGGTAGGAAGAAACCTTGGAAAGTCCTCTATAACGACTGTTTATTTAGTTCCGATCCGCTTACAAACATGGCTGCCACAGACCATTCTTTTTTCTGATTGGTCGATTTCTAAAAATCTTCTCCTCTAGCTTAAACTGTTTAGGCAAATGATCCGAAACTTGGTAGGAAGCATCTATGGAAAGTCCTCTATCAAGATTGCATCACGATCTGTTAACAAACATGGCTGCCATAGGCAATTCTTGTTTCTGATTAGTCGATTTCTAAAAATCTTCTCTGAAACTGCTGAGCCAAATCTTCTACTCTGAAACCGCTTGGCCAAATGAACCGAAATTTTACTTGGAAGCATCTATGGAAGGCCCTCTATAAAGACTGCTCATTTCGTCCCGATCCATTAACAAACATGGCCACTACAAGCAAGTAGTGTTTCTGGTTTGTCGATTTCTAAAAGATCTTCTCTGAAACCGCTTGGCGAAATGAACCAAAACTTGGTAGGAAGCATTTATGGAAGATCCTCTGTAATTTTTTTTTTTTTTAGTCCCGATCAGTTAACAAACATGGCTACCGTGGCCAATTCTTGTTTCTGGTTTGTCTATTTCTAAAGAATCTTCTCATCTGAAACCACTGAGCCAAAAGAAATGAAACTTGGTAGGAAGCATCTATGGAAAGTCATCTATAAAGATTGCTCATTTCGTTCTGATCCATTAACAAACATGGTTCACATGCAATTCTTGTTTCTGATTAGTCGATTTCTAAAAATCTGTGGAAGGTTCATTATAAAGATTGCTCATTTCGTCCCGATCCATTCACAAACATGACCATCACATGCAATTCTTGTTTCTGGTTGATCGATTTTCTTCTCCTCTGAAACCGAGTAGCCAAATGAACCGAAATTTGGTAGGAAACACCTATGAAAGGTGAACGACACAGGCTCAACCCACTGAGCCTCTAGTTGATTGCTTCTTCAGTATTCTCTATTAACGATTATTATATGCCAGTAAAGTTCTTACAACAACACAACACAGAAAATATTGTACAATAAGAAAAGAGCTCCTGACAATAGTATGCTTCACTAGACATTTCCGGTACTTTCTTTTAAGGTGTCCAGATGGATTGAAGAGTTATCACAGTACAACATGATCATCCATCATCGATCTGGTAAGAAACACATCAAGGCTTACGGAATGTCTCGAATTCCTGATGATTTGGAAGCCTGCAAAGATTATACACCGGATGTTGCGCTGCTTGACATACCTTGTGGAGGTTTTAAGTTCTGTTCGAGAGCAAGGCAGCAACGGGAAGGATAAAGGGTGGGGAAAAGGGGAGTGTTAAAGGTGGGGAAAAAGGGGGAGGGTTAAGAGTTGGAAAAAGGAGGGAAGGGTTAGAGTTAGGGAAAAGGGAGAGTTAAGGATGGTGGAAAAGGGGAACGGTTAAGGGTTGGAAAAAGGGGGGAAGGGTTAGCGGTGGGTAATGGGAGAGGGTTAAGGATGGTAAAATGGGGGAGGGTTAAGGATGGATAAAGGGAGAAGGTTAAGGGTTTGGAAAAAAGAGAGGAAGAGTAAAAGGGGGGGGGTTAGAGGTGGGGAAAAGGAGGATGGTTAAGAGTTGGGAGAAGGGGGAAGGGTTAGAGATGGGGGAAAAGGGGGATGGTTAATAGTGGATTAAGGGTTGGGATAAGGGGAGGAAGGGATACGGGTTGTAAAGAAAGGGAAGGGTTAGAGGTGGGGAAAAGGGAGAGGGTTAAGGGTGGTTAAATGGGGAGGGCTAAGGATGGATAAAGGGGGAAGGTTAAGGGTTGGGAAAAGGAGAGGAAAGGTTAAAGGGGCAAGGTTAGTGGTGGGAAAAGAGTGGATACAATGACGGGTTAAGGGTTGGGAAAAGGAGAGGAAGGGTTAGAGATTGGGAAAAGGGGAGTGTTAAGGGTGAGGAAAAGAGGGATGGTTAAGCGTTGGAAAAAGAGGGAAGGGTTAGAGATGGAGGAAAAGGGGGATGGTTAATGGTGGATTAAGGGTTGGGAAAAAGAGGGAAGGGTTAGAGATGGGGGAAAGGTGAGTTCTAAGGGTGGGGATAAGGGGAGGGTTAATGGTTGGGAAAATGGGGGGAAGGCTAAGGGTGAAGATGAAGGTTTGGGAAATGTAGAGGAAGAGTAAAGGTTTAGGAAAAGGTGGAAGAGTTAGAGGTGGGGGATAAGGGTTAAAGGTTGGGAAAATGAGGAATGGATAAGGGTGGATGAAGAGTTGGGAAAAGGAGAGGAAGGGTTAAGGATTGGGAAAAGGGGGAATGATTAGAGATAGGGAAAAGGGGGAGAGTTAAGGGTGGGAAAATGGGGGATGGTTAAGGGTTAGGAAAAGGGGAGGAAGAGTTAAGGGCTAGAGGTGGGGAAAAGGGGAGGATTAAAGGTGGGGAGAAAGGGGAGGATCAGAGGTGGGGAAAAGAGGGAGGGTTAAGGGTGCGGAAAATAGGGGAGGGTTAAGGTTGGGAAAAGGGGAGGAAGGGTTAGAGGTGGGGTAAAGAGGGAGTGTTAAGGGTGGGGAAAATGAGGGAGGGTTAAGGGTAGGCAGGAAGGGTTAAAGGTTTGGGAAAAGGTGGAAGGGTTAGAGATGGGAGAAAAGGGGAAGAAGGGTTGGGAAAATGGGGGAGAGTTAAGGGTGGATAAAGGGTGCGGATGAAGATTTGGGAAAAGGATTAAAGGTTGGGAAAATGGGAGGAAGGGTTAGGTTGGATAAAAGGAGAGGATTAAGGGTTGGGAAAAGGGGAGGAAGGGTTAAGGGCTAGTGGTGGGGGAAATGGGGGGAGAAAGGGAGGGTCAGAGGTTGGAAAAAGAGGGAGGGTTAAGGGTGGGATAAATGGGGGAGAGTTAAGGGTGGATAAAAGGTGAAGATTAAGGGTTGGGAAAAGGGGAGGTGGGGTAAAGAGGTAGTGTTAAGGGTGGGGAAAGGAGGAGTGTTAAGACTTGGGAAAAGGAGAGGAAGGGTTAAGGGTGGGGTAAAGGGGGCAGTGTTAGAGGTGGGGAAAGGGGGCAGGGTTAGAGGTGGGGGAAAGGGGGATTAAGGATGAGGGATAAAAGGGCGACGGGTTAAGGGTTGGGGAAAAGGGGAGGAAGGGATAAGGATGGGGAAAAGGGGGAGGATTAAAAGTGGAGAAAATGGGGGAGGATGGGGAAAAGAGGAGTGTTAAGGGTTGGGAAAAGGAGAGGAAGGGTTAAGGGTGGGGAAAAGGGGGGAAAGGTTGAGGGTAGGGTAAAGGGGGCATGGTTAGAAGTGGGGAAAAGGAGGGGTTAAGGGTGGATAAAAGGACGGGTTAAGGGTTGGGAAAAGGAGAGGAAGGGTTAAGGATTGGGAAAAGGGGAGGGTTAAGTGTTGGTAAAAGGGGGAAGGGTTAGAGATGAGGAAAAGGGGATGGTTATGGGTGGGGAAAAGGGGAGGGTTAAGGGTGAGGATGAAGGTTTGGAAAAAGTAGAGGAAGGGTAAAGGTTTGGGAAAAGGTGGAAGGGTTAGAGATGGGGGAGGAAAAAAGAGAAGAAGGGTAAAGGGTGCGGATGAAGGGTTGGGAAAAGGAGAGGAAGGGCTAAGGGTTGGGAAAAGAGGGAAGGATTAACGGTGGGAAAAAGTGAGAGAGCTAAGGGTGGGAGAAATGGGGAGGGTTAAAGGTGGGAGAAGACTTAAGAGTGAGGAAAAGGGAAAGGGTTAAGGGTGGGGAAAATGGGGGAAGGCTAAGGGTGGATAAAAGGAGAGGGTTAAGGGTTGGGAAAAGGGAGGAAGGGTTAAGGGCTAGAGGTGGGGGAAATGGGGAGGATCAGAGGTGGGGAAAAGAGGAAGTGGAAAGGGGGAAGGGTTAAAAGTGGGGAAAAGAGGAGTTTTAAGGATTGGGAAAAGGAGAGGATGGGGAAAGGGAAGGGTTGGTAAAGGGTGAGGGTTAAGGATCGAGAAAAGGGTAAAGGGTTAGAGGTGGGTGGAAATGGGGAGGGTTACGGGTGGAAAAAGGGGGAAGGGTTAGAGGTGGGGAAAAGGGAAATGGCTAAGATTGGGAATAAGGGGAAGAAATAAAGGTGGGAAAAGGGGGAAGGTTCAAGGATGGGGGATGGTTATGGGAGTGGCTAAGTGTATACTGGTGTCCAACACGATTCCCATATCAGATGATGTTCGTGTCACCTTACAGTAACAGGACGGGTGTCACATGTGAGGCAGGAACTGCTAACCATTCCGGAGCACATGTATTCATCCCGGTTTTTAGTGGGGTTCGTCTTACTCGATCTTTAGTTTTCTATGTAAAGTTTTGTAGATCGTTTTGTCCTTTTCGCCATTATGTTCTATATCCTTCTTCGATTTGCGACTTCTAATTACCCCTTTGGAAACTGTTCTATACCAGATAATTTATTAGCCATGAACTGTACTTTATTATGCTATAAAATGCTATACTGTGTATATTTCTTAGGTTCAACTACTTAGCTGAAATACTGGTGATACTAACTAAATAATTGAATACAGTCAAATAGGGTCACTAAATACAGGTTTAATTAATAAGAAATGCGATGTGAAGGGAAATTTAAATTAAAGTCACATAATGCAGGTTATTGCTTATTAGGTGGTCACTAAAACCGGTTTGACTGTACCAGAAAATACTGACGCTGCAGTGACACTGGATTTAACAACTGGACTATTGTGAATTATAGTATAAAATCGTATTATTAGTGTGTTGTATCTGATCAGTGGTGATATCGTATCTGATCAGTGGTGATATCATTAAAAATAACGGTTATTCAATTGAATAAAAGACTTAACCACGGTACGATTTTTTGTCGTCTATCGTGTTACCGCACCTTATAGAGGTGTCCAGTCAAGATTATAACTTTTTGACTGGAACACTGCAATTTGCGGGCTTTTTCTTAATAATTTATTTTATAGCATCTTCATATATCAAGTCAGTTAACAATTTTTGCTGTGACATGGTCAACTTTAACGGCACATATTGCTCTTTGTGCTGTCATTCCAAATCCGAATCTGTCTGGACATTTACAGGTTGTATGATCATCTACCTGGACAGCTTTACCAGCCGGTATGATTTTGTTGCCAAGGTAACAATTTCTGCCTGTTAAAACAACAAATATTAAAGGATTATTTTTAATGCTAGAATACGAATGTAAGATATGTAGTATGTTTACAATACCTCCTATTATTACGTGCCTGACAGCTGGTTTTGTGAGAAATGTCTGAGATATCAAAGGGGTAATTATAAGCCGTAAATCGAAGGACAATGGTCTTGTCTATCCTTCTATTTACGGATTATGATTACCACTTTGATATCTTCAAACTATTCAAAAGAAAGTGAACAATAGGGCAAGCAAATAAGTGTACTGAATGTCAAAACTAATAGGTTTTTTCTGTATATAATTTGACAAATATGTATTGATATCCATTCTCCTTGTGGAATATGCATTGTGTTTTCATGGCTGTTTAAAGACATAAGACATAAATACTTCTATCACCATTTGGACAAGTAGGACAACATAAATATATTTATTATATTAAAATGAGTGTGAGGTAGAGTTTATACAAAAACTTATCAAAGACTAAAGCCTTTGATCTCACTTTCAGGTATATTGATGATGCAATGTAAATTAATAATCTAAAATGCTAATTGAACTCCATTAATATACCCACAAAGAACTTGAGATAAAAGAAATAACAAGAAAAAAGCTTCATCTTCCTCATTTCTTGACATTTTATCTCAAATCTCGCCAATTGTAAGCTTTCTACCAAACTATAAGACATGTTTGCCATTATACATTTCCTAAACCTTGATAGTAATATACCAAAAGCTCCCGATTATGGAGTTTATAGTTCACCACCCATACATTAGGTCCGAGCTTGCATTTTTGAATCCGTCACCATCCCTTGGGTACTAAAACTAATATGTATGAATATTTTTTAATCTCCTAACCATATCTTTCAAAACGTGTTTCTGAAGATATCAACACCTTGTTGAACGGTATTCTGCTACTTGCGTACAGATGAGAAGAGATGACGTTGGCTATTATATTATGGTTCAAGTTGACATTTTTTTCATATTACATTTTCCGAATGTCTTGTGTACTATCTAACTTTCAAATAATCGTCGTGGCCATAAACTCTTTTATGGAACTAATATTATACATATGACAACTTCTGTCACGGAGATTAAATATATTATGTAATCAAGTTTAAGGTAAAAACTTTACATTCTTGACGACAACGCTACTGGCCCTGTTAACGTGAGGCTCAGCATTTCATTCGCAAGTGGACTCGTTTGCATGATCGAACCTATTCACTAAGAGGGGACGGTTTGGCCCATAATACTAATTTAATCTCCGCCACCGCCTTACTAAGCCAGGTGGAGAGAGAGAGAGCGTGTGTTTCGATTCTGACCCCCTTTCTACGGTTTTTCTATTGCATTTTGGAACTGTTCGGACGGTGTGGTATTTTTTGTTGCTCATTTTGTCATGTACATGTATTCACTATTTAGACATGCAGGATATCATTATTTTAGCCCATTCTTTTTTTGTCTTGTGTTATTGAATATTTTTCATATACCACATATGTTGTAATTGAAGGAAATGCTTTTGAGCTGATACTCATTCAATCTAATCTGGCTTAGACTGCCTAAATTAGTAATAATTGGTAATCATGACACTCGACAAAGAAAGTATGGGCTAAATTGATTATACAATACCTGGTCATTAGTATATGACCAGGTATTGAATAACCTATACATATCGTGTGTATTAAAATGAGTATGTACTTCCATTTGTATATGTAAAATAACATATGTATATATTGACTATTAAAATGAGTTCATCATTTGGATATAGGACACGACGCAATTATACCGTGGGTTTCAAAATGAGAATGTACTCACCATTAGGACACGTAGGACAACATTTGGTTGAGTCGTGAACAGCATCTACACATGGCGTCATGAAACAATCTGCAATAGCACACATTACACGCCCATTGTTGCAATAACAATGTTCACATGGTGATGGGTGAAATTGGGCTCCTTCATGGTAAAACTTGCCGTCCTTCATACAACCCATTACTGGCATTAGCGGTGTAGACAACGCATTTATCAGTGGACATATAACGAAACACAAAGCCAAAATTATAAACATTTTTACAAATTTGAGATGTTAAAACCTAAATGCGTCCATCGAGAATAGGACTGTATTAAATCTTATCTACAGCATGTACTGGGGGTCTGCCTTATCATATGACGTACATCTATTAATCTATTTGTTTGTCCCCATAGCAACGTGTTACTTAGTACACTTAAATTTCGAAGTTTCCTCTAAACTAACTATTCAAACAGAAGACTTAGAATGTTAACTTTAAAGTAATTCCGTTTTTTCAGTGGTCTGTTTCTCAATTCTGTTATTTTCGAATTGTTTTTGTTAGATTGGTCTATGCTGTTTAGCGCTACTTTCAACAATATTTTAGTTATATCGTGGCGGTCAGTTTTATTGGTGGAGGTAACCGGAGAAAACTACAGACCTGTCGCAAGTCTCTGACAAGGTTTATCACATGCTAGTGTATACCTCGTTATGAACGGGGTCCGAACTCACAACTTTAATTGTGATAGGCACCGACTGCATAGGTAGTTTTAAATCTAATTACAATACGACCACGACGGACCCTGGTTTAATTAGAATATTGTGCCGCTCCTGGTTTAATATGCACGCAATTGATTAAGTCATGATTGGTGAATAACGTGGCAAAATTCCAAGCCAACAAAAGGAAAACTGAAAAACAAAAGTTCACAACACAACCCGATCCTCTAATTTCACGTTCTTTTATGTAGATGATATCCTTTCACTATATAAACATATTTCTAGGTTTGGTGATTTTGTTAATCGGATATATCCCATTGAGCTTGAAATAAAGGATACCACAGATATAGCTAGGTCTGCTTCCCACCTTGGCCTCCACCTCGAAATTGACAGTGAGGACTGGTTAGGAACCAAACTTTAGTTGATCCGATATTCCAGAACTTGAGGTTCCTATCAATATTTCCTTGATTGCTGCTAACAAGGAAGCCACCAAACAAAGGGTTTTTATTGGTTCAGTTGAGTCATCACTTCCAAAATATTACGTTACGACGGAGTATCTGTAATGACCACGGATATGTTCCACTTGTAAACACTCCCCCGTCCTTTCCTTATTCATGACTTATCATCTGGTTTGTAACACGACGGGTGCCAATGGTGGAACTGGAATTGCTTACCCTCCAGGAGAAGCTGAGTCAACCCCCGTTTTAGTGGTGGTTCACTTCACTCGATCTTTAGTTTTCTGTGTAGTGTTTTGTAGATCATTGTTTGGCTATTGTGTTGTCTGTCCTTCGCAGATTTACAGATTCTGATTACCCATTTGGTATCTTCAAGCTCCTCTTAAGGAAATCATAATCATTATGTAATATATGGACTTATGGCATGAGACAGAATATGCTAAGTTTGAAGAATATAAACCTATTTGAGGGTACCTGATGAAGGTTGGTCAAGAAACGTGCCGTGTGCACTAAATTTGATATCTACGTTTTTATTACTACTAATAATACAGCACTGTGTAATGAGCTTTTTTTTATTGGATAATGCATAACCACATAACTGTAGATCTATGTGTTCTCCAGTGACAACCATACAATACTATGCTTTGGTAGAAAATCCTGTTATATACCACCACAAACTCCACTCTATTTTGTTTCAATGAAGATGTGACAATATTAACCTAAAAGAGCTAGTGTATCTACATGGACATGGCAATGACATGGACACAGAAGTATATACATGGACATGGCAATGACATAGACACAGAAAACTAAAGATTGCAACACGAACCCAACAAAATAGCGGGATGAAATCCGGAAGGGTAAGCAGTGTCTTATCGTACCCGAATGAGATGTTAAACAAAAATATGTAGTCGAGTAACATATCTGGTTATTGTAGTTTATACCAGAAATAAAACAGGAACAGTTACGCTTTATAGATTGCATACACATACTAAATATACATGGGAATTTAGAGGTCAACACGACAATGGTTTAACTGTTTACTATTATCCCAATTACGAAAAACATGTTAATTTGTAAAATATTAATTCTAGCTGCTGACTGATTGTAATATGTGATCGTAATAACCGAATATGCTCTTACATTCTCCATTCTGTAAATTCATACATTTGAATGCTCCTGGGCGGGTGATGTCATCGAATGAAGCAAAATGTCCATCAGTATTGACATTGACCCAGTAGTAAAAAGAAAACAATTGATATTTCAAAGGGGTTATCAGAAGCAGTAATTCAAAGAAAGATAGACATCACAATGGTTAAAAGATGAAGAGCAAAGAGACAAACCATGGTTAATAACTCAGAAAACAAAAGATTGAACAACACCAACCCAGTAACAACCAGTCGTAATTCCAGTTACTCCGGAAGGGTAGGATGTTCCTGCTCCACTAGGGACAACCGTCAAGTTACTCATGTTAAAAATTCGCTACAAGAAATAATCCTTTATTATTTTGCAATGCTAATTTATTATCCAATGGTTTGTTCGTTCGGTGGTCTATTTATAGTTTGATAACAGTAGGCACGGAGTATTGTCATCCCGAACAGAATCTTGTTTGGACATTTACATACTGTATTAGTATCTATGTGGACGTCTTGACCTGCTGGAATTATGGTATTTCCGGCGTAGCAATTGCGTCCTGGAAATGCAAGAAAATACTAATATTAAAATATATACATGTGGTAATGAATGAATATTAATGATTGTGTTATGCTAATTCTGTCTCCAAGTTATATGATAGTATGTGTATATGTGCTATTTTAATGAGTGAGTTAGTGATGATTGTTTAATCCCAAATGAACAATTTGTCAGCTATATCATGGCGAGAACACGTTTCATTCGATGAGATGATGATGTACACTTTGTAATAGATCAACACGCTCGCTGAAACACCATTCGCGGGTAGACATATCGCCCCATGCGGACACATTATTCTAATTCCAAGCGAACCAGTCTTTTGTTTTTACCCCTGAATACTGCGTGCTTATCGGAGAAGCAACAAATACCAATTTTATAGTCTTTGAATTGACACGACATTGGCTCGAACTCTAACATTCTACCATAGTTGAGGCGAGCACGCTAGCCATTACACCACCGATACTGTTCGCTATTTAACAACAAGCATTATTCTGAAGTATTATTCATTTCTTGTAGTAATCTTGTAAACGTCTGTCAAAATAGATTTAGCATTCGTAGTTCTTTCAAAATGTCTTTCAGACTATGCATATCGCTGCATAGGATCGATCCGGAGTAGTTTAACTTATGTATAACATTATGTTTTCTGTAAAGCACAACAAAATAAAAGGGTCTAATAATTTATTATATAGGAATCACTTTTTTTTTAATCATACAGCAGCCAATGGATTCAATAAAATACATGTTCTGTTGATACCATATATTTGCTCACTATTTTCGGTATCTTTCAATTTTGTTATGCCTTGTAAAATAAAAGAGTCATTCTGGGACGACACATGCAATAAACAATAAAGTAACTTGTCACATGTGGAGCAAGAACTGCTCACCCGTCCGGATCACCTGAATTCACCCCATATTTTAGTGGGGTTCGCGTTGCTCGATCTTTAGTTTTCTATGTAATGTTTTGTAGATCGTTGTTTGTCCTCTTTCCTTTGGTCATTGTGTTGTCTGTCCTTCAATTTCCGGATTCTGATTACCCCTTGGTATCTTCTTACACAAATCAGAGTTGTTTAAATTGATACAATAAAACTCGCATATGCTATGTAATTTTGATATTCGAAACCAAATCTAAATTACCCAAAACAAATTTGCTCAACTTACCGTTTGGACAATCGGGGCAACATTTGTTAGGATCGTGAACCGGATCAACACAAAGTGTAATATAGCATTGTGCTATTCTACACTGTATAATTCCAGAATTACAGTAGCAATGTTCACAAGGTGTTGGTTGAAACTGGGACCTTTCTTCATAAAATGTTCCATTTCTGTAGCAACCTAATGCTTGTGCCAACGATCCCAACACTAAACATTGAAAAACGATAAATGGTACAAACAGAGACATGTCAGTGTGAGGTATACTGTGTATTTGTGTTATCAAAGATAAGAATGGACAATATTTGGTGACATTTCTTATCATCGAAATTGAAGTACGCAAATTGTGTAGTATGACGCATTTAATAGGTGAAACACCGCTTTATATGTGAAGCACAGAGATATCCGTTCAGTACCATGCACCTAATATGTATCAAAACACTTACAGAAAATGAAGTCATCAATATGTTGGTGTGTTATCGATAGAATATTTGATGAGTTTAGAGGCACAATTTTCAACAATTCATCGGCATCACCATAGGGAAAAATGTGCGCCTCTTTCTTTCCTCCACTCCAGGTAAACAACGCAATAGAAACTACTTCATTAGCCTCTTGTCTTGACATGTAGGTGGCATTTGTCATATTTCTACCAGACACTATGGCAAGAGAGACAATTTTAATTTTCCACTCATTGATAGTAATGCATGTAATACCAACGTATAAGGTTTATATTTCACAACTTATACGTTACGCTAGAGCTTGTAGTCTTCTGAGTACTTTAACTACTAACTCAAGGATTTTTAAAGAATCATACCCTTTCGGAAGGTTTTTCGGAAAATATACACTATCAATTTGGTCAATGTTGTGCCCAATACTCGGTTATCAATTTCCTCTTTCTGCATTTTCGTCTATTTTTAACCTATTATCTAAATTTCCATCATGTGCATGTAAAGTCATTGGTCTATTCCATATACCGTATATCGTTATCAGTACGTGTATTGTGCTTATCATGCAATATCAAAAGTCCAAAAATCCAAAGCAATTGTTAAATTGTCTGAAAATAGCTGAAACAAGTTTCGTTCAATCGTTTTCAATGGCGTCATCTGTGACATCAGGGTTTATACTGTTATCGTTTCTTTCTGTTGTTCTACATGTATCAGGTATCAGAAATGCTTTATTAGGTTCATGACTAAATAACACAATTTGACCCTCTTAATTAGTACTCAAAATCAAAGCTACCAACAGCACTTGAAATATCGAACCACCAGATCACCAGAAACATCTGAGCACCAGATCACCGGGAACGCCACAGCACCAGAAATACCAGAATACCAGAAACATCAAATATACCACAACATCAGAATACCAGAAACATCTAATATACCACAGCACCAGAATACCAGAAACATCAAATATACCACAGCACTAGAAATACCAGAATACCATAAACATCAAATATACCACAGCACCAGAAATACCAGATTTGTAGAAACACCAGGTCACCATAGATATCAGATCACCTGAACCACATGAAATATAAAAATAAAAAAAAACATTGCACCAGAAGAGGATTGAGAGAGGATTGGCAACGTTTTGATGTAGCGGTGTCTCATAATTCACTGAACATACGTTTAATGACACTTAAGCTTTGCTATATATATACATATAAAATATTACTGCTGGAATGTTGCTATATATAAATGGAAAGTTTACAGTGGGGAAATTGGAATAATCTAAAATATGGACACCAATACTTGGAAGAAATGTCGAAACAACATTCAGGGGCGTAGCTAGGTATAAAATGAAATGTAGGCACAACTTGTGGCGAGGGGTCTGGGGGCCGCTTAAGGCCCGCAGCAGGTCCAGGGCAGAGCCCTGGTGGGGGGGCTTAGGGGGGCTAAGCCCCACAACGCAAAACGATTTTAAGCGTAAATAGATGTACAAATGGCGAAATCTGAACAATAAAAGACATGAAATATACTCTTATTTTATCATGGAAACAATACAAAAATCGAAGTTGTTAATATATTTTTGCTGAATATGAGAACTTTTGATTGAATATTTCTACACCGCTTTTCAGAATAATTTTAACAGTTACAAAAATTCAGCATCACAAAGCATTGAATCTATAGCGAAGATTATCATAAATGCAAAATGTATGAAAGAAACATTCCCGGAAACATTCAAAGAATAAAGTTTCAAAGTTCATGTAAGCACATGCAGCCATCATGTCCAGCAACACGGACTGGTAATTAGATATTTCTCACTGCAAAGTTGTTGACAACATCTTCGACGCTTAGATTTCTTGTACTGTGGATGTGTAACAACGATAAATTTGATAATCTCTCATCACCCATTGTAGCTCTAAGACAGTTTTTTACGCGGCGCATCGCACTGAATGAACGCTCGCTAGACGTGTGAAAAACAAATTGTGCTTTATTTTATGTCAAGACAAAGCCTTTGAAGATAAAATAAACTGTCAAGAGTTAGCTAAGGTCACAGTACTCATTACAAATGTTTATCTTTCAACTTGTGGAAGCTTGTCATCAGTACAATAAACATAAAACAGACATAATTAAAATATGTAATGCGTTGTTTGTCATTTTTCATCAATAAAAAATGTTTGGGGAACAAATTATGTGTAGGCACGTGCCTAAAGTGCCTTACGGTAGCAGCTACGCCCCTGACATTGAAGCTATGATGCAATCTATATCCCGTAAACAACTTGATACATCTCAATGACATTTTAGAATTACCTTACATACTCCTGGTGGCCTTGTGTATTATATAATATTTAAATGATGGTTAGGTCACAACCGGTTGTCTTTTATCAAACTAATTTTATATATATGTATATGACAACTATGTCACGAACATTTTAAAAACATATTAAGTATAAATCATGTCTTGGGGTCGACATTGTACTTACATGTTGAAAACGCATGCACGACCGCGTCATTTCTACTAGAAGGGAGGTTTAGATCCAGAAAACTAGTTTAACCCCGCCAAGTCATGAAAGTGATCGGTCATGTGTATGTGTGTTAGAGGTATCCTTTCCCTGCTGGATGTTGGAACTGTTCTGGTTGTGGTATGTTTTGTTTTTCCGTTTACCACTGTAAAATATTATATTTCCCAAGTTTGTAAAAATCTACGATTTCAAATATGGGCGTCATGACTAGTGAAACATGGTTGCTGATACAATGATGTATCCCATAAACTGCTGGACATGCAAAGTATTTGAAACAATCTGACTGTCAGCAAGAAAACACGATTTTCTGTGTCCTGGCAGCTTAGATTTGGAAGCTTTACTTGAGCATTTGTTGTGAAGATATAATATATATATAGTTCTCTATCACACATGATAATACAGATTGGATGCCTTATTAACTCCTAATACATGTTGGACTTGCACACAAAAAACGCGAAGATCGTGACCTTAAAAGTGGTTCTTAAAGTACTGTTTCTAAGACGTCTACCCATGTCAACGAATAAGTTATAAAATTTAAACTAATTTGTGGTGGATGGAAGGGGAGGGGTTATTGTTATCTTTTTCTTAGTAATTATGTACCTTGGTCTTTATTTGATAAGTACTGGAAATATATTTATATAACTTAAACTAATTTGTGGTGGATGGAAGGGGGAGGGGTTATTGTTGTTTTCTTTCATAACTATGTACCTTGGTCTATATGTGGTAAGTACTGGTCAGTAACTTATTCAGATAACCATGAAAGTCGCGAGTCTTTCCAATGACATTATATTTAATACATAGCTGTTAGATTAAGGAACACCACATTGTAGCTTAACTATCCAAAGATAAAATAGTAAGTATATACTGACCATTTTGTCTTAATTAATAATGGCTGATTTTTGAAGCGGAATACATGTGTTTGAAAAGATAATGAGAATTAGTTCAACTGTTTTTTCATTAAAAGAATAATGACCAACGTAGATCCACATACAAAAAATGTACCTTGTTTTAGGAAGGAACAAATCTTATTTTGTTAAAAAAAAACCGCTCTAATTCTACCAAGCATTCTCTTAGACTGATATTATCCTATGGGTACTAACTGTGTTCCTTTCCTCGTCGATTTATTTTTTTATTCGTATGAGGCAGACATCATACAGAGGTCTCTCAAGAAAACGAGAAGAAAATAGCCCGATCCATTAGTTACACTAAATAATTCTAAGCTTCGTGATTATATAGATCGCATCTATATCCTATTGAGCTTGAAATAAAGGGTAGCACAGACACAGCTAGGTCTGCTTCATACTTTGACCTACACCTAGAAATTGACAGTGAGAACCAGTTAAGAACGAAACTTTACGATAAAAAAGATGATTTCAATATTTCCATTGTGATTCTTTTTATCTAAAGCAACATGCCAACAGCACATGTCTATGGTGTATATACTGCTCTGTTGATACTCCAGAGTGTGTGGTTCATATCATAATTTCCTCGATAGAGAGAGGGTTGCTCCTAACAAGGAAACTACTGAACCAAGGGTTCTAAGTGGTTACGTTGAAGTTATCACCATGAAAGTTCACTGTCACCACCATGACATGTTCCGATAGTTGTAATCACAATCTCGCCCTTTTCTTCTAATTCATGAATATCGTCCAGCTTGTAACAAGAGCAACACGACGGGGGCCACTGGTGGAGTACATGAATTGCTTACCCTTCCGGAGAGCTCATAAGTTCATCCCGGGTTCTTTGTGTTTTTGGTGCTCATTTATAGTGTTCTGTGTAGTGTTTTGTAGACCATTGTTTGTTTGTATTTTTCCTTTTGACAATTGTGTTGTCTGTCCTTCTATTTACGGTGTCTGATTCCCCCTTTGCTTTATTCATAATATATATATATATATAATATATATATACAACGTCTGAGAAACCAGTCAACGATCAATCTTACGGGGTGTCCACTTTGTTTTGTGTACTTGGTGTTGTTTTACAAACCATTTTAGACGTTTATTCTAACACTGTTTGGTTTAATTTTCAGACGACGTAAGACTAAGCGAATGGTGCTGCAGTGTATCAATGGTGTGGGTTCAAATCCCGTCGAGGGAAGAACAAAAATTTTACAGCTCTAAAATCTAATTCTAACACTGTTTGGTTTAATTTTCAGACGTATATATATCCCGTCGAGGGAAGAAAAAAAATTTGACAGCTCTAAAATCTAATTCTAACACTGTTTGGTTTAATTTTCAGACGTATAAATACATATATATATATAGACAATATTAGTGCAGTGTCTTAAAATATAAAGTTTATGTGTATAAGGCTTAAAAACTGGGTTAAAGGCGAGATTCACCGAGCCTTTCACAAGCTTTGTGACGAATACCCATTAACTTTATATTTTAAGACACTGCCTTAATATTGTTTATCCTGCCGAAAAATCACATTAATCCGTTGACATTTATATTTTGAATTAAATAATAAAATTATATAATTATCCCTTGATTGCCCCTTTTGATGTTTTCTGCCAACAGGAAGTGAATTGGATTTATAATTAGGTTCCCAAAGCTAGACAGGTGGCATGTGTAAGGGGGTACCAAAAAAGCTATATTTCGGTCAGTGACAGTATATGACAAAAATTTATCCAGTCAATGCAATTTGCTTGCTCAGATAGAACAAGTGCAGGATAAAAAAAAAAAATATTATTTTCCAATAAATGTCCGCACTCCAGGTTGTGTAACAGCGATGATAAACCAACTCACATTGGGAATCCCTAGAATATCGCCGGTTGACATCACGGCTAGTCTTGTTCTACAAGATCACACATGACCTCATTGACTTCAATGCACCATCCTACTTACTACCAGGTGATGCTAGAACAAGGGATGCAAATAGATATCGTCAACCAACAACCGACAAGGATATCTACAAGTTCTCTTTCTTTCCAAGAACCACCACTGATTGGAACAAGCTACCAGAAACAACTACATCAGCCAATACCACCGAGAGCTTCCGTATGCAGCTGAGTTCCAGCCAAGTTGCATACTTCACACACTAGGTCCATGTCTTTTTGTA
Organism: Bathymodiolus brooksi; assembly: GCA_963680875.1. Taxonomy (NCBI): domain Eukaryota; kingdom Metazoa; phylum Mollusca; class Bivalvia; order Mytilida; family Modiolidae; genus Bathymodiolus; species Bathymodiolus brooksi. The sequence goes on along the minus strand of OY804577.1, from coordinate 69,123,518 downwards.
TATAGTCTTAACTGTTCATATGCCGAAGGGTTTTTAGTCGTCTTTGACATGCGTCAGTGCAAAGTTACACTCAAGATGAGTCATGCACTATACCAGGAAGAAGAAGAAGAAGAAGATGCCTCAAGAGAGAACTGACGATTAAGTGGCAGTGGGGTAACACGTCAAATCTCATTTACACCAATAATAAATCTTTTATTAGCACATTTTCAAATTCATATGTAGCCGTTATAAATCATACTAGTGGAGTAAGAACTCCTTACCCTTCCGGAGCACCAGAGTCCACTCCCTGTTTGTAGTGGGGTTCGTGTTACTCTATCTTTAATTTTATTTGTATATTTTGTAGATCGTTGTTTGTCCTTTTGTCCTTTTTCTTTTGGCCATTGTGTTGTCTGTTCTTCTTCCATTTATCTTCAAACTCTTCTTAATCCGTTTTTGTTCTCTGACAAAGTTGTGATCGCTTACGTAAAGGATAGTCGCGTAATAGTTGGTTGTTTAACATTGCATGACTATATAGTCTAGTGTATCTACATCTGTCTTTTGCTTCTTGTATTGAAGACAATGCAACGCATTTGTTGATCAGATGTACGTATGGCAAACGACCATCAGTTGACATATCCATACTTCTGACGAGCATAAACTACGGTTAAGCAGCTCAGTATCAGAGTTAGAAATGCTTTGGGGCAACATTTCAAATAGACGTCGGAAAGCATGAGAAAATAACTCCAGGATATGGAGGAAAATCAGCTTATGACAAAAGATCTGAACGATAACATGCATTGTTTAATAGGCGCAAATGAAAGGAAAGATTAATTTGTAATTACATGTGTATTTTATGGTGCTAATGAACAGTTACTTTTGGAGCCATTGGAGTATTTTTGGCACAACAAAAAATTACTGATTTCCAGTAATCTGTAGAGTATAATATTTTGGAATGTTTTTGTTTTGTTTTGTTTTAGTCTGTGTTTGTATAGTTGGTTTTGCATCCGGGTCATCCTTTTACTCAACATTTTCCTCTGACTTTGGGGTACTATCTTTTCTTTTGGAATAGAAGGGACATATATTATTTATGCACAAAAATATTTCTCTATATACAAGGTCAGTGATCTTCCCGTGGGTTTAATCTTAGAACCAGCAATGCCGTTCAGAAATACACTTATCTTCTCCGTCGGTTAAATTTAGGACAAACAATGACTTTTAATAGTGGAGCGATCTTCTCTTGGCTTTAAACATTATCTAAGTAGTGTCGACCAGGAGCGCAGTGATCTCCTCTGAACTCAATCTAGGACAAGTAATGTTGCTAAGGAGTGTAATGACCTTCTCTTGCCATTAAATATGGAACAATTTGTATTGTTCAAAAGGTCAGTGATTTTCTCTTGGTTTCAAATCTGGAACAGGTAATGTCGCTCAAGAGTGCAATGACTTTCTCTTAGCTTTAAGTCTGGAACAACAAATGTCATTCAGATTAGATCTAAGCATAAAACAAATAATGTTGTTCAGGAGCGCAGTGATCGTCTCTTCACTCGTCAAATAGAACAAGTAATGTCGGTCAGGAGTTCAATATTCTTTCCTTCATTTTGCAATATAGAACAGCTAATTTCTTTACGGGAGTGAAGTGATTTTCTCTCGGTTTTTAATATAGAACAAGCAATGTCGATCAAGAGTTCAATAGTCCTTCCTTTGTTTTTAATATAGAACAGCTAATGTCGTTACGGAAGTGAAGTGATGTTCTCTTGACTTTTAATCTAGGGAAATATGACTAATATGGTCCCCTATTGATGTTAATATTGTAATTTGGTTTTAATTTTAGAACAAGTACATTATAATATCCTTCATGTGTGCAGTGCTCGTTTCTTTTGGCCTTTACTTGAGAACAAGATGAATGTCGTTCAGAAGTCCGGTAGTCTTTTCCATGACTTTATTTATAGAGCAAGTAATGTAGTTTAGAGATGCACTGCACTTCTGTGTGTCTTAAAATGTAGATCACGTATGTTCGTTCAAAAGTGGACTGATCTTCTCTTGGATTTAAATATACATTATTTGTAGTACAATGTACAAGAAATGTATTTCATGATTGCAGCGATCTTCTCTTTTGGATATCAAGTTAGAACAAGTAATATAGTTTGTGAGTATAGTCATCTTTTCTTGGCTTTGAAAAAAAATAAAATAATAATGTTAATTTATCAAATAACAATTTTAAATATTGCTTTAATAAACTTTATTATGATTGTAAACATTTAATCAGGTGATTGTTTCAATTATTGTCGGTGTCAGCTTGGTACAATCATATTTCTTGATCTGGAGTAATTGTAATTAACAGGTAAAAATCATCATGCCACAGCTAAATAACCTTTAATTGTTGTGTAAACATTTATATAGTACCAGGTTTTGTTTTTCTGGATATAGTAATTACGACTAATTAAATATTTGACAATTACGGCGGAATCGGGACATTAAACATTTATTTTACATAATATTCTGCGATTTTAATTTCTGCGGTCCGGAGTTGACCGCAGAATACCGCAGAAATTAGATTGCCGCAGAAATTACCGGTTACCCGGTAAAGAACAAGTATTGTCTTTTCGGATTGTAGTCGTCTTCCCTTGGTTTTCAACATTGCACATGTAATGTTGTTCAGGTATGTAGTGATCTTCTCTCTTTGCATTAAGATTAGAACAAGTAATGTCTTTCAAGAGTGTAATGATATTATTTTGGCTTTATATTTTAGAACCAGTCATGTTACTCAAGAATGCAGTAATCGTCTCAATAATTGGTATGGTATATGGCCGATCTAATTATCGCAGTGGTATGCCAAATGGTTACAGTGTACCAAATCCGTGTGGAACCTCCAACGTATGGGATCCTGTGGGACATTTTAATCCAATTCATCACACACACTTGAAAAATTCATTTGGTCAGGTAAGTTATCACATTAACTTGCAATAAGAATTTTTAGGACTGTTCTAATAATAAAATTAATTAATACATTAAAAAGTAATTAACTTGAAATAAATAAACATGTTAAGGATAATTTATGCCGCAACGAACGACAAGCTTTATTTAGATTAAAATCAGATAAATCGATCGTGATAAAAGAGGCAGATAAAGGTAATGCTGTTGTAATTTTAGATGTTGAAAGATGGAATGTATTATGAAGAAACGAATAAAAAGGCAGATCAGAAGACATATAAAATGATAACTAAATTGTTACATGAACATGAAGGTGAATTACATAAAGAAGAAATGGATTATATTACAAATTTTACAATTACAGAAAGCTATTTTTATGGATTGCCAAAAGTGCATAAAAGTGAAGTAATCTCAAACGCAATACTGGAACAAAACACAGAATGAATCAAAATTTTAAATCCGGATGATTTAAAATTTCATCCTATTGTTTTCGGACCCAATTGCGTCACTCAACGATTAAGCCATTTTATAGACATTATACTTAAGCCACTATGTTGTGAAGTACCTAGTTTTATAAGGGACGATCTAGAATTTTTAAATCATTTGCCGACGACCGTAAATCCAAACTCTGAACTCATCAGTTTTGATGTTGTAAGTCTTTATACAAATATTCCGCACGATTTGGGAATTTCTGCAATAACATTTTGGTTGGAAAATAAACGAAACATTGTACAACATCGCTTATCTAAAGAATTTATTCTTGAAACCGTGAAAATTATTCTTGAAAGAAATGTTTTCTATTTTGACGGTAAGTTTTACCGACAGAAAAGAGGAACCGTAATGGGAACTAAAATGGCGCCAATTTACGCTACACTTGTTCTTGGATACCTTGAACATATTTTATACGAACAACTTTTGAATAACTTCGGACAAGAATTTGCATCGTATATACGACAAAACTGGAAGCGTTTTCTTGACGATTGTTTTATTATATGAAACTCTGACATTCCCGTTGAAAATTTTTATACCGAACTTAATTCTTTAAATGACCATATTCGTTTCACCGTAAACATAAGCAAAATAGAAATGCCGTTTTTAGACGTTTTAATTCGTATATCAACAAATAACAACATAATAACGGACATTTTCTCGAAAGATACTGACACCCATATGTATCTTAATTTCAGATCCAGTCACCCGAAACATATTAAAATAAACATTCCGTTTAATTTGGCTTCGAGAATTATAACAATCACAAACACAGAGGAGTTGAGAGATACGCGACTACGAGAACTTAGATTGTATTTGAAAAATCAACAATATCCGGAAGAAATAGTTGAACATGGTATACAGATTTAGCGCTGGAAAAAGGACCGATACATACGGAACTGCGAGAACAAGTACATGTAACCTCAAATCAAAATAATATAATTCCGTGTGTAACTATTTATAATACAAGGGATTACAATATTTTCCATTTTATGAAACAAATTGAATTTAGCTTAAACAGTAGCGAACGTATGAAAAATGTATTGCAAAGAAATAAGATTATAAACAGCCAAAGGCAGCCGAAAAATCTGAAACGCTTCTTGTCATCATCAAAATTTGATTTTCATGAATCATCACCATCTGTGAAGAAATGTACCGACAAGAGATGTATGACATGTCCGAGTTTAATAGAAGGAACCTCGTTTACATTTAAGAATGGACGGACTTTTACAGTTATGCAAGATATATCATGCAAAACTAAGAATCTTGTATACGCAATTATTTGTTTTAATTGTGGAGAATTCTATATAGGAGAAACCAAAACTGAATGGCGGACTCGAATGACTGTTCATAGACAGCAAACAAGGCATCAGGACCCTACTATAATAAGAGCTAATGAACATTTCCATCATTGTTCTGGAGGACATTTCAAAATATTCCCGCTGTATAAAGTTAATACAGAGGGTGATTTTTGAAGTAGAAGAAGAAGAAAAGAAACTTTATTAATTAATATTCTTAAACCTACGTTAAATGATAAATGACTTTAAAGATTTTCGTTAATCTTACAATAACTTTAAAGATGTTCATTAATTTTATAGGTAATACATTTTACGCGCGAAAACGTAACATCATAGTCTCCCTTTATATTGTTAACGTCACACTATTGTTAACGTCATATATTATATGTTATTCAGCTATCAGACAGGGTATATAATGTGACATTCCCGGCTTATGATCTTAGGATCTATATTCCCTGAGGCGCAGCCGAAGGGAATATATATCATAAGCCGGGAATGTCACATTATATACCCTGTCTGATAGCTGAATAACAGATATATTACGGATTTAACCATTTTTTTTTAAATACAACTTCCAACTGTATTAAATAAAATTGTCTCTTTTATTTTCATTTTTCGTATCTCTAGATGTCCGTTTCCGTACCTTTGACGTCATTCTTCAATGACGTCAAAATATGTGTCGCGTCATATTTCATGTATAGGGTGTCTCATGAAGGAAAATACTGTACTAAATTTCTAAATCAATACAGTTTCATATGTAATAAATTTTATAAACTTTATAAATATAACATTCATATATCACATAACAAAACAACGGGTTTGCGAAACAGCTTCAATAATTTAAATGTTAACAACATGTAAATAAAACCTTGGTGTGGCCTCATGACGTCGAAAGTTTTCAAGGCTCAACATTTTGTTTATTTGTTATGGTACAACCGTGGAACATAGGAGTTTGCTGAATCGATCAGGTATTTGTGACGGGATTAACTGTTGTAATATTTTTTGTTTATGCAGCCGTTTTGAGTATAAAAACAGCATTTAATTTGTTAAAAATACATTTATTATTCCGTATTATACCATTGATTCAGTGAAGTGTAATGTTTTGTCGTCCATGTTTTAATCGTTTTTGGGGACTGAAATATATACCCCGTCTGTTTTCCGAATATATGCTGACATTCAGGGTTGAAGAACCAATGAAAATATGTGTAACAAACTAAATTCGTAATATACACTTATAAACATTGTACCTGAAGATCTGCAACAGCAGTGAAAACGTTAGTACAAGAATGTTGTGAAAAATCTTGTTCTTTTGTTACTAATTTCTTTTATATATATATATTCATTAAGTTCTCTGGTTGGTAGATTCCCTTAGACTTTATATATATATATATAAACGTCTAAAATGTAGCACAACAACACCAAAAAAAGATGTTAGAATATAACAAAAAAACTATAAGTCTACAAAAAGACTATAATTATAATCAAGTTGACGGATATTTCGCTTGACCGACAAGCTTCATCAGCGTCTGTAATCTGATTTGAAAAATTGTCACGTGACCATCAGTTATCGTGACGTAAGTCATAATCTAGCTGCGGAACCGTAGCCCTTTATGGTCCTTTTCTTTTCTTTCTTTTTTTTTTGGCGGACCGTAGGGCTACGGATTTCACCCTATCAAAAATTTGCGGAACTGCGACGAAAAATTCGTCGCACCTTTCAACATTAATTTTCACAACAAAACGCTTTGTGAGAGCGGAGTCATCTGGATAACTCGTTTCGTTACATATTTATCTATCGCTTTTCATATTTACTTACTTATTATTATTCATTTCTGGCTGATTATAAAAAAAAAATGTTTCGATATTAACTGATTTCACCTTCTTAGTCCCGCCATCTTGTCCTTGTGGTATTCTCGCTTTGATGTCACATGACTTTTGATTGATGACTCTAACAGCAAAACACATGTTCGGTTTGTTTACGTTTTACCGGAGGTTTTGTACGGCGATTTTGTATCTGAAATAAAATATTTATTCAACCTAGAGGGAAATATTTTACATATATTAACCAGAAATGTTATTTTCTTCTATGATTATTCCAACTGAGGTGAACTCTCTTTCAACATTTTCAAGTTTTTCATGTAAACAAACCGAACACGTATTTTGCTGTTAGAGTCATGTCTCAAAAGTCATTTGACCTCAAAGCGAGAATACCACAAAGACAAGATGGCGGGACTAAGTAGGTGAAATCAGTTAATATCGAAACATTCTTTATTATAATGAGCTAGAAATGAATAATAATAAGTAAGTAAATATGAAAAACGATAGATAAATATGTAACGAAACGAGTTATCCACATGACTTCGCTCTCACAAAGCGTTTTGTTGTGAAAATTACTGTTGAAAGGTGCGACGAATTCTTCGTCGCAGTTCCGCAAATTTTTGATAGGGTGAAATCCGTAGCCCTATGTTCCGCCAAAGAAAAAAAAAAAAAAAAAAGGACCATAAAGGGCTACGGTTCCGCTGCTAATCATAATCTTGAACTTTATACTTTATATTATTCAAATATATATGTACACTAATTTATAAACAATATGAAAAGAATGAGAAAATGTAATGATGAGATTTACCAACTAGCTAAGGACCAGGCACTGGTTAAAAATTTTAAAAACAAAAGATTTAGGCCTTTTTGTTTATGTAATGTTTGTAACTCGCGGATCCAAAAACTCTCTTTTATGTCTTTGATTCTCTTTCCAACTTGGATTGTGGTCAATGATATAAATTTTGGATCTGACAAAGTCATCCAATGAGTGCCCGACACAAAGTGTTGACTCACGGACAAAAGCGTCTTTTTTGTAAGGTCACTTCTGTGTTTGAAGAAACCAAAGGGGTAATCAGAATCTGTAAATCGAAGGACAAAAAAAAAGGAGGACATACAACACAATGCCCAAAAAGAAAAAGGACAAACAACGATCTACAAAACACACACATAAAACTAAAGATCGAGTAGCACGAACCCCACTAAAAACAAACAACGATCTACAAAACACACACATAAAACTAAAGATCGAGTAACACGAACCCCACTAAAAACAAACAACGATCTACAAAACACACACATAAAACTAAAGATCGAGTAACACGAACCCCACTAAAAACAAACAAAGATCTACAAAACACACACATAAAACTAAAGATCGAGTAGCACGAACCCCACTAAAAACAAACAACGATCTACAAAACACACACATAAAACTAAAGATCGAGTAACACGAACCCCACTAAAAACAAACAACGATCTACAAAACACACACATAAAACTAAAGATCGAGTAGCACGAACCCCACTAAAAACAAACAACGATCTACAAAACACACACATAAAACTAAAGATCGAGTAACACGAACCCCACTAAAAACAAACAACGATCTACAAAACACACACATAAAACTAAAGATCGAGTAACACGAACCCCACTAAAAACAAACAACGATCTACAAAACACACACATAAAACTAAAGATCGAGTAACACGAACCTCACTAAAAACAAACAACGATCTACAAAACACACACATAAAACTAAAGATCGAGTAACACGAACCTCACTAAAAACAAACAACGATCTACAAAACACACACATAAAACTAAAGATCGAGTAACACGAACCTCACTAAAAACAAACAACGATCTACAAAACACACACATAAAACTAAAGATCGAGTAACACGAACCCCACTAAAAACAAACAACGATCTACAAAACACACACATAAAACTAAAGATCGAGTAGCACGAACCCCACTAAAAACAAACAACGATCTACAAAACACACACATAAAACTAAAGATCGAGTAACACGAACCCCACTAAAAACAAACAACGATCTACAAAACACACACATAAAACTAAAGATCGAGTAACACGAACCCCACTAAAAACAAACAACGATCTACAAAACACACACATAAAACTAAAGATCGAGTAGCACGAACCCCACTAAAAACAAACAACGATCTACAAAACACACACATAAAACTAAAGATCGAGTAGCACGAACCTCACTAAAAACCTAACAGTTCCTGTACCAAGTCAGGAATATATTCTAGGGGTATCGATTTTACTTTTGTTTCTTCGATTTACCTACTGGATTTTCGAACTGTTATGATAAATTGTCGGCAAAGTGAAATAGATGGTCTACGCCCAATCTTACTGTTGCCTATAATATTATCACTTAAAAATTGTTATATGTACTTTTTGACGTTTCTAGGAATATAGTGTCAATGGACAGTCATGGGCATTAATATGTAATTTGGATTCTGACAAAGATGGTATGACAAATGGGTTTGAACTTGGGGATCCTAACTGCATTTGGCGAACGGGTCAAACACCAGCAGGCCCAGCGATTGGTCATCCAGGTAAATGCTTTAAACATGAATAATTAATTGATTTATGAAAAGAAAGTTGAAAGCTTCCAAGACAAATCTTCATAAGAACAGGAGATAATATGGTAACGGCAATTGGTATCTCTGTCTTTCAGGCTTATTTCCAAAATGAATAGCAGTTATAGACAATGGTTTGACTTGACATTCTGGTACTAGATTACAATGATATATTATTTTATTCACAGCATTTCATCTTGGAATGTAAAATAATTTGGTTGTAGACCAGTACTTCTAGATTAAAACCAAAACTGAGTACTTCTTAGTACTCCATTAGTGGGGCAATAACGAACTGCCTACCCTTCCGGAGCACCTGACTTCACCCTCGGTTTTTAGTTAGGCTCGTGCTGTTAATTTTGTTCAATTGCATGTGCTCACGTTTTTAGTTCCATGTTGTGATTTCCGCAAGAGTAATACGCTCCCTTTTTGTGAGCGTTAATGGTAGAAGTATGAATAGGTACTATGGCACTTCAAAATCTTCAACAATATGGCTGCTAAACCGGAAATAAATTAAAAGAAAAATCACGTGACCTAAACCGGAACTCTAGTCGATTTTTTCTTAAATAAAAATGAAACAATGTTCGGTAGCGGATACGAAAACTGTCCGGAGTTTGGAGTTTTAGGTGGTGTTATTTTTAAGCTTGATATTTTGTAAACAGGAAGAAAAATTACTGTTCTTCGGGAGCGTTTCAGGTTGCACCTGCTTCATATTAGTCGTCTCTACTCTCGTTCCTTATTTAAAGTATTCATGTTTTATCTTAATATGTATGTGTAATGTTTTGTAGATCGTTGTCTGTCCTTTTGTCCTTTTTCTTTTGGTCATTGTATTGTCTGTCTTTCTTCGACTTACGGATTTTGATTACCTCTTTGGTATCTTCAAACTCTTCTTATTTGTGTTATTTGTATTTATTTACGTATACATGTGTACAACTCGATTTCTGATTTAATTTTGTTCCACTGAGATAATTAAATGTATAAATGTACATTCGGAAATAATCTAATACACCACTTCATCCATTTTCTTTCAGGTATATGTGAGCCAGTTGGAAGTCAAAAGTGTGCATGGCAAAACTTTAGATGTGACTGTTTAGAAAACTGTTCAGGACTTGTTGCCTTTCCTTAAAAAATATATATACATGTATATATATATTGAATAAAATATAGTTATACTGGTATCTTGTTCAGTGAAACTTAATTGTAAACCCAGGGTTAAAGTGTATTAAAAGATTGTGTTCGAATCCCGCTTATTGAAGAACGATAATACAAAACAATGTCAGCTAATAAAATCATAGATATTTAACTTAATGTGTACGATGCGTTTCGTGAATAACCTTCATCAGGTACGCTCAGTCAAATATTGGAAAGAAAAATAACTTAAAAGTCTATGAGACCAAAAGTATCTAAAAATATAACTATAACACTACGGTTTTGTTGAATGTCCAGACGTTAACTATATGCAAAATATTTAACACAGTCCGGTATGCTGCAGTATACCAATGGTGTGTTTGAATCCCGCTGATGTAAAACATGGATATGTGGTGCAGAAGGGGTTCCTGGTTCCATTACTAGTTTTGTGGGAGTTCGTGATATCTGAGCTCATGTTGTTTTGTTTTTGTTCAATTCCGTTGTTTGTACTGTTTTTGTGTATTGGTCTGTGCTCAAAAATGTGTTATAACCTGGATATACTCTTCTTTCCGTGAATTTTCTACTAATGGTTTCGAAGTTGATTCACTGGTTAGACAGCAAGTGAACAGCGACAAAACAACGGCGAAAAATGATAGCAATTGCGCAATGTGTAGAGGTTTCAAATAAATTTAGGTCTCTAAAATGAGAATAGGCGTAATTTTGCTGTCCTAAATGAACATCGCTTGATCATGAATGTTCATTTCAGTAGCCTTTAAAAGGAACAATTTAGATTATTTCCCAACGACTCCAGTGTAAATAAAATTGGATATTTGTTGTTGTATCCTATTTTAGCTCACCTGGCCGAAAGGCCATATGAGTTTTTGCTATTATTTGGCGGCCGTCGTCTATTAGCTTTTCACATTTGAATCTTCCCCACTAAAACCTCTATTAAGATTACTCATTTCGTTCTGATCCGTTAACAAACATGGTCGCCATAGGCAATTTTTTTGTCTGGTTAGTCGATTTCTAAAAATCGACTCCTCTTAAACTGCTTGCCCAAATTAACCGCAACTTGGTATGAAGCATCTGTGGAAGGTCCTCTATACGATTTCCCGTTTCCATCCCGATTGGACAAAAATCTTGGTAGACATGATCAATTCTTGTTTCTGATTGGCTGCAATTTAAACAATCTTCTCCGAGACTAGGCACAATGAATTGTTACTTTGTTGTAATGATGTATGGGAAATCCTGTACAAAATTGCCATATTTCGTGCAGACCATACTACTAATATGGCCGCCATAGGAAGTTCTTGCTTGTGATTGGCCAATTTAAAAAATCTTCTCTAGAACCATTTGGCCAGTTTAATTGAAATTTGGTTGGAAGCACCTATGGAAGGTTTTGTATAAAGTTTCCTCAAACAAAATGCCAGGTGAGCGAAACAGACCCAGCCGACTGGGCCTATAGTTTATTATTATCTTTTATTATTATTTACAACCTGCAAACGTTTGTCGATTTTGCGGTTCATTTTTATGAAGATATTTTTGGCAGGGGCTTGTTTTTAAGACATGTGTATTTAACTTTATTAAACAAAATATGCACCTCTATCATATATAGCAAATAGTTCATGGCACTGAGGGTCATATGGTAGTATATGGACCGGTCCATATACTGCCATATGACCCGAAGTGACATGAACTGTTTGCTATATTATACTTTTTATCTAAAATAATAATGCAGGTACCGTTCCGGAACCGAATCGAAAACGAGGCAGTCCAGTCCCGGTCCATATAACGTTATATTGACCGGCTGCGCTAACAAAGACAGATAGGGAAAATAAAAACGTAAAGTATAATATAAGACAAATATATAACTTTACTAAAAAATATGCACCTCAACATACTATACCCCATAGAATAGTAGGTAGGGGTGCATATTTTTTTTGGGGGGGGGGGGGGGGTAAAGTTATATGCATGTCTTAAATGATATAGGGGTGCATATTGTTTTTAATAAAATTAAATATATACTAGTCAACAAAAGAAACGATACAATATTTTTTACATAGAGAAAAAAAAATCGACATAAATTTAAATTCATATGGGCATAGCAAATAAGACAATATCAACAAAATTTCTCAACACCATTATCAGAACAAATCATGAATAGACAGAAATTGTTATGTAGTATGGAGGTTTGCGTAGTTCAGTAACGTGTGTGATCACCTCTTGCAGCAACGACAGCTTCGCATCTCCGACGCATAGAACCAATCAATAGTTGGATTAAGGCTTTAGGAAGATTGTTCCACTCGTTCGCAAGTGTGTCACGCAGCTCCTGTAGTGTTTCCGGTGGCTTTTGACGGTGACAAACACGTCTACAGAGTTCATCCAATCAATGTTCAATTTGTGACAGATCTGGTGATAATGCCGGTGTTCTACAGCCATTTTCCCCCTAGCCATCTTTCCCCCCGGAACATTGGCTATATAGCCATCTTTTTCCCCTTCCTTATCAGGGGGGGGGGGGGGGGGGGTGGCTATATAGTAGAATTACCCCCGGAACTTTTCCCCTTTACAAGTAGGGGGAAATGGCTATATAGTGGGTTTTCCCCCTAAATGTTGTTTCTAATTTATCATAAATAAGTTATGATTTATTTGCACTAAGAAAACATCTATTCATTATTATTATTATTATTATTATTATCACTATTATTATTATTATTATTATTTATATATTTAGAGTAAAATACATATACATTTTTATCATGCATGATGCATGACTTTGTAAGACATGTCACCTATCCTATATCGCATCCCTACTCGGGTGCTATTTGAAGAGTTGTACATGATCAAACTTATACCACATGCTATGTCAAGCCTCCACCAATATCACCCCTAATATAAGATACTACTACTACTACTACTACTACTACTACTACTACTACTACTACTACTACTACTACTACTACTAATAATAATAATAATAATAATAATAGCTAGATGACATGGAGATGGAAACTATCTCTAAGGACCCCGCCGTTGCAAAATAAAGTCAATATCTAAAGAATCTGTTGGGGTACCAAAATTATCGTCCCATGAAAAACCCTAAGTTTGAGACCTTGACCTTTGAAGGACAAAAATGAATTAAGTAAGACCTTCTCACAGTGGTTAACAATCACAAAATATCATCCCTCTACAATAATTAGAGCGGACACGATTTTCTGTAGTTCACAAGAAGAGTTTGGGGATACCAAAGGGGCAATCAGAAACCGTATATCGAAGAACAGACAACACACTGGCCAAAAGAAAAAGCACAAAAGGACAAATAACGATCGGGAAAACATACATATAAAACTAAAGATCGAGTAACACGAACCCCACGAAAAACCGGGGGTGAACTCAGGTGCTCCGGAAGGGTAGGCAGTTCCTGCTCCACTAGTGGCACCCGTCGTGTTAATCTAGTTACACATCCGGTAATAAGTCGTGAATGAGGAAAGGGCCGGGAAGTGTTTACGACAAGTGGAACATATCCGTGGTCAATTGTGACACAGATATTCCAAAACGGTCAACCAAGTCATGGTGGCGGCCGTAACATTTTCGAAGTGATGACTTCAACTTTACCAAAAGGAACCCTTGGTTCAATAGCTTCCTTGTTAGCAGCAACACTCTATCAAGAAAATCCTGATAGGAACCACAAGCTCTGGAATATCGTATCATCTGAGAGATATATACTTCATATAGGGGTCCCATGAAATGAAAAGTTTGAGACCTTGACTTTAGGAGGACAAACAAGAATATGATATGCGACACACCTTCTAATAGTAATTAACAATCATGCAAAGCTTCATCCATCTACTATAGAATAGAGAAATGACTGGTTATAAAGTTATGAAGCGGACACGAATGTGTTTCGAACGGACGGACAGAGCGATCAGTATAGGGCGTTCGCCACTATGTGGCGGGTCCCTGATAATCTGTTACATGTTTTTTCTAACATTAATGCACCCTTTGGAAGTGATTACTTCGTTTTGATATCCCAACATAATTTGGGTGGAAAAACTACTATATAGCCATTTCCCCCCCTATTTGCCAAGGGGGGATAAATGGCTATATAGCCATTTTTCCGGGGGGGAAATCTACTATATAGCCATTTTTCCTCCTATCCAGGTAAGGGGGAAATATGGCTATATAGCCATTTTTCCACCGGGGGAAAATGGCTCTATAACACCGGCCAAGGAAGAACACGTTCAGAAAGTATTGACAAACACGAGCCACGTGACATCTTGCATTGCCATGTTGAAAGGCGTGATCAAAGCTTCGCTGTTGCAGAAATGGTAGAACGATAGGACCAAGGATATCGTCTCTGTATTTTACGGCATTAAAAAAAATCCTTGACCAATTTTGAGCTGAGTGCGACCATCATGACAAATTCCAACCCAGACCATAACACTTCCGCCTCCAAAACGGCAGACTTCCCGAAACTTACTGAGAAGTTGTCAGTCATTCGGACCGACAGACATGAAAATCTTGTCAGTCCGAAAAATATTTTGCCGGTCCGAAAAAAAAGTCCCCAAAAATTCACTGTCACATGCATAATGTTTAGTTTGGCCTTTTTAGAGTGATTTACCCTAGTATTAGCAATTGGGCACCTGATTTCACCTCTGGTTTTTATAGAGATTAAAGTAATTCAATTTTCAGTTTTCAGTGTTGTTCAAAATTGTATATGTTATGTCTTTTATAGTGTGTGTCTCGAGTTTTGTTGTTTTGATAACCTTGTACTATAGGTCAATGGTTGTATGAAAGACGTCATGTCATTGGCTAATATATATACAAATAACCAATCGTGTCGTGATCGTCTTCACAAATGGGTTTGATTGAAACCGGAAATGTATAAAAGGGGTGAAAACAATGAAAATTATGTAATTTAAAAATAAAATTAAACACTGATCAATGCCTTTCGGACAAAATCTGAGGTAACTATTATACCAAACATTCGGTATTACAGAGCCAAACATTCGGTATTACAGAGTTGGCGAAAACTTTTTTTTTCTGTCTGACATTGGGTCAGACAGGAACTGGGGTTCTGTCTTACCCATGGGCTTTGTGTCTGTCCCACCATTTTTTTGTAATATTGTATATAACCTGTCAAATTTTTTTTTTTTTTTATACAGAACTGAATGCAAGATTACCTATAGTCATGATCATTAAACAACTCAATTAAATGTTTTTCTGTATACATATTTTTATCTAAAAAGATAAGGCAGATATAGCCAACAATCCGTATCTAATGGTCCGATCACGTTCCGAATATTATACATCAATGTCAGTTTCCGGTTTACCTACATTTTTAATTTCAGTTAAGAATATGAATCTGCTGTCATCTTCAATATATTAGCATCTCAAAACATATTTAATTAAACACAAACAATCTTTGATACTTGGGGAGTGTGGAAGTCAACTTATTTCTGTGCTCAGTAATATATTTCAGTTTTAATGTTCCACGTTTTGCAGGTGCTGGTTCCTACTAAAAGGATGTTTACATTTACGTACATTTGTATAGGAGTTTCGATTACAAAGAGGAACGTGTCGGTCTGACAGAATAAATAAACAAATTTCAAGTCTCTGTCTGACATTTTAATAAAACTGAAAATGGAATTTAATGCCATTGGCAGTGGAAACTGGGAGGGAATACATTTCAATCGCCGGTGCTATGTTTTACCGGACATTTGGTCCGATATATATTTTGAAATCGCCGGTCCTACTGCACTTCTGTCGGTCAGGACCGACGGACCGACGGTTTTCGGAAGTCTGCAAAACGGTCGGACTCGTACACACACTGGTTCGTAAAATGTTCCCCACGCTTGCGGTACACCGGCACGACAACGTCCATCGCTAAAACGAAGTGAAAATCGGGATTCATCACTAAAAATGATGTGTTGCAGATGTGAAGCCTCCAACGACGGCGGGTACGAGTCCAGGCTAGTCTCGCGGTCCTATGGCGTTGTTTAAGGATTGGTCCTAGGTATCACCGGACGCCTAGCTCGGAGTCCAGATTCACGTAGTCTTCTGCGAACAGTCTGACCCGAAATTCTGACTTTTGCTAGACCAAGTGTTCTACGGGCAGTGTCCTCAGCCGTTATCATACGGTTCCGGAGGTGAAAAAGGCGTATTTATGTCTGTCTTGACGTTGAGTCATTCCAGCTTGAACCATACCCATCGCTCACTCACGTTCATTTTAATGGAGCCGTGGCATCGACGTTCTTGTGAAAATTCAAATTTTCAGAATGGCAAATTGTTTACTTTTGTTGACAGCACAATTAATGACCGCAGGTAATTTAAATGCCTAATTCGATCATCGCAAACTCGATCACGGGACGGAAATTTGACTTTCCGGAATTTTTCCGTAACGGAATAGGATGTTATTGTTTGTTTTGTGAAGATAAACGCGTTTCACGCAAACATTGACGTAAATGATAATAAACAATTGTTTTGATTTTAACATAAATATATATATTCAAAAAAATCTTTGCATCGTTTCGTTTGTTGACTAGTATATATTCTTAAAGTCCCGTCGAAACATGCAAGTTGCTGTTAGCATAAAATTGTATGAATATGGACACAAACAAGAAAAATTCAGGAAAAGAGATGAAATAATAAAGAAATTTATATTGAAAATAAATTTTTACAGAACGTTATGTTATTATCATGATTCTGATACTGGTTAGTGAATTCAGAGCAGCTGTAGAATGGCATGTGATTAATTGATGGAACTATAAGGACAAAATGGTTTGCATGGTTAATGATAGTTCTAAATGCTCGCTTACTCGCAAGGGTTATAACGGGATGCCATTACACGTAATGGAGCAGCCGCCGATATTTTTTGCGCTCGCTTACAGAGTTTCCGACGCCTACATTTGTCAATAATAAGACATAACCTTTCCTTTTGTCCATTATAATAACAAGTTTTTATCACCTACCAGTATTTTAGAATGTAATTCCCACAAAATAAAAATCCATGTTTACTTTCTCTCTGAACATTTTGAATTTCGTCATTTCCGGCCTCACTATTTGGATGTCGATACCATATTTGGCGATTTGAGGCGTGAATGTTTAGATCAGCCGTTTACTACGTGTAGTAAGAAATACCATATTTAGAAAAGCTCCGCCTTCCGTAGTTTCCGGTTATGACAAACGATCGATAAATTTGAACAAGGTTGTTGCTGCCTTTGAAAAGCATATATTTCTCAGCCAAACCAATTTAACAAGGACTGGGATCATCAGTAATAGTTATAATGAAATGTTTGAAGAGTAAATAGTGAGTTTTTATGTTTCAACTGCAACTTTTGTTTTGCTCCATTGTGACGAATGGGACCGCGTTGTAGCTCTGCGTGACACAAGTTTGTTACAGGAGCTACATTGATTATTGCAGCTAGGTTAATGACACGCCTCCTTACTGCTTAGGGAAAGGATGCATATTCATCATGATAATTAGATATAAGCACGTGTAGTCTGTGAGTTAGTTATAGTTAGTTCTTTGTTTATATGTTTGATTGTATATACAAATGTACGTTATTTTCTAGTTCGCTAATACAGTAGTTTTTATTAATTTAGACCTGGCAGATTAAAGTGCAGGTCTAATATGGTAGAGACCCGTTTTAAAAGTTTTAAATGAATAATTTTCATAAACAATTGAGGAATTTTGACATTCCAACGAGTTTTACCTCTCGCTGTCCCGTTTTTATTTCCGATAGTAAAGGACGATCTATTTGTTTGAGCAAGTGAGTTTTGGAAATAACATTGAGTGGTTCTTTCATTTTATTTTCATTTTAAACATATTTTATTCATAAATAAATGAAATGGATTGGATAGCAGGCAACAGCCTATATACATCCTCTCCATACACAAGGCAACAGCCTATATAAATCCTCTCCATACGCAAGGCAACAGCAACAATCAACAATGCATGCAGTTAATATTTACAATACACAATATAGAATTTCATACTCAAAGGGAAATAACTCGAGCAGTCAGAAATCTCATATATTCATTTATTGATAAGTAACTAACATTGATTAGATTTTATCGACAATTTGGCTGATATGTGATCTACTAATATTTTTTTTAAATACACTTAGTTGCTATCTAAAAGTGTTACCAGTGTACGATGTTGCTAGATTTAGTACCACTCAATTTAATTTAGATACTTAATTCATTTCCGAAATTTTTTATTAGCATGCAGTAGGTAATCATAGTGTAAATATGAGATTTATGACATTATATATACATGTATATATTTATAAAACAAAATAAATTACAAATAGAATATCAATAAGTTAATTTGATTTAGTCATGTGAGAGGTATAGTACCGATATTTACAATCATGGTCCATCATATGTGAGAATACTGTTATAGTTTAAAATGTTTAAAAAAAAATTAATTTATATTACTATATTATTATCAAATCGTTTGCTCCGCTTAATAAAGGAATGTACTGCACGAAAAAGTTTTACATTCTGATTATAATCAGAGGTTTCACTTCCATAAAGAATGGTTTGAATAGTAAATTCTATGTTAAGTTCGTTAAAGGAATCAACAAGTTGTTGCCTATGAATATTATACAAAGGGCAGTGCATGAAATAATGGGAGGGGCTTTCACAGGGATCATTGCAATGTGGGCAAGATGGTCTGTCAGATAAGTGATGTTGCTGCTAATGTAGATTTAGATTGCTAGCATCATTCCTCATCTGACAGTGTATGATATTTTCTTTTCTGTCACCTATATGAAAATATTTAGGCGAGGCTTTTGTACCAGAGTTCAGTCTTGTCTTAAATATATTAAGAGAAGGACTGGACTTTGTTGAGGCAGGCAGACCATTCCAGAGTCGTAACGTACAAGGGATGAAACTTTTGTTATATGAGACAGTATTACAAAAGGGTAGTCTAAAATTGTCCCCCGATATTTGTTGTCGTAGATTATAATCGTGAATATTTTCTGTGTATGGTTGGATCATATCATACATATAGTCCGGAGTTAAACCATTTATTATTATATAGAGTAAAATCAACTTTTGTTTCTCTCTTCTTTTATAAAGGGGTTCCCAGCCAAGTTCACTATATAATTTAGATCTGGATGAATTTACTCTCAACCCTGTAATTATCCTGCCTGCCTCAACCTGAACACTTTCCAATAGATTAGCTTCATTTTGGGTACAACTGTCCCAAATCACATTTCCATATTCTAGTATAGGTCGGATAAATGACAAATATATCTTAATCAATACATTTCTGTCAACTTGATATTTGAGCATTCTAAGAATTTTCAGTCTGTCACATGCTTTCTTATAAATTTTACTTACATAATCACCCCATTTACAATTACTTTGGAGATCCAGACCCAGATGACAATGAGTATTAACATCTGTCACTCTGTTGTCCATATCCTCAAAGTAAACTGGAGGGTTATTTATATTTCGTCTAGTAAATAAAACTGATTCAGTTTTATTAGGATTAAATTTAATAGCCCAGTTTTGTAACCAGTTATGAATATGAGACAAGTCTGTCGAAAGCATATCTGCTGTTCATCGACTATTACATACAAAGATGTATCATTGGCAAAGAGTGGTTCTTTCGTCCGTCAATTTAATGTTCCAAACATTTGGAAATTATACGGAATAAACTGCCGAAATTATTAGACAGACATCCTAACGGAATAACATTATTTGTTTGGCTAGGAACCTGTGATTTGACAGAAAAATATGAAGACGGCTTTATTTCTCTTCGTACTCGTACAAATTCGTCTGTATATAAAATTAATTCCGTTTTTAAGCAATTTTATTTCTTAATCAAATACTGTGACAATGTTAAATTAGTATTTATTGAACTTCCGATGTATATTCAATTTACTGGTGGAATAAATTCAAAGGACATGCCAACCCAGAACAATTTAAAAGTGATGATTGTATTCTTCACGAGCAAATTGACATGTTAAATCAGTACATTCGTGATTTTAACCGGCTTTTTCATGTACATTCCCCGAGTTTATCAAATGACTTAATCAAATCCCGTAAACAAGGAAAACGTAAACATTCCTTCTGTAGTTACTCTTTCTGTGGTTATAACGATAGAATTTACCCTTGTGAGGAAATTTCTAAATTGTGGCTTTTGAAACTTTGATGTTTATTTTGCCAATATTGTTGAACATGTTGTAATTCATTGTTTTCAGAAACCTAAAGATGGCAGTTCCTGTAAGTACGTTTTCATTTCTATTATAAGTTTGAATGTGCAAATTGTTGCGCTACTTGGTTCCTTGATGATCATCGTACATGTTTAACAGATTTATTTTTGTATGAGTTAATATTTGACTATAAAATGCTCCAGTCCTGTTTGTCTCTGATGAATTGTTTTTGTATGTGTGAATTGACAAGCTACAAAATTGCTGATGATGAGTATCTCTTTTAATGACCCTTCTCATAATCAAGATACAACATAATCAACCTTATTATATCAAGTTGAAGAAGAAAATGTTAATAGTGTGTTAAGCGATTTATTTTTGGCTTTAAGCGAACTTGAAGATCAAAATTACATTTCCCTTCCTATATCTAGAGGCAACTCTACATTCAAAATTGAAAGTCCGTTCCTCACCTTCTAACGAGTCTGATCAACCAACAGTGCTCCTGCGCAAATCGCGACGTAATATCAAGCGTCCTTTTCGAATCAGAAACTATCGAAGTCCAGATTCCGTTCTAGGGACATCACCCCTTTCATCAGACGAAAACCATCATCATAAAATAAAACGAATTTTAGCGAAAAAAAAATGAGGGTCCCAATGTTTTATATCTAGTTCAAGTAAAGGGGGAATATCGAGTAACACGAACCCCACTAAAAACCGGGGTGAACTCAGGTGCTCCGGAAGGGTAGGCAGTTCCTGCTCCACTAGTGACACCCGTCGTGTTAATTTAGTTACAAACCCGGTGATAAGTCATGAAAGAGGAAAGGACCGGGAAGTGTTAATGACAAGCGGAACATATCCGTGGTCATTTGTGACACAGATATTCCATAACGGTCAACCAAGTCGTGGTGGCGACCGTAAAGCTTTCAATATTCGTGAACCGTAACATTTTTTAAACACATATATCTTGGAGAAAAAAAACTGATGGTATTTTGAGTGGGTTGTTGCCGTTCTGAAAAAAGGTGGGTGTCGTACATCTTGATAAATGGGATCTCTGACGGCTATTTAGAACAAACACTAATATGTACCTCCTAAATGTGGATAGTGATTTCGAATACATCAAAACAATCACAGCGTTAATATGGTTCTCTGAATCAAGTGCTAGAAGAAATTAAAAGATTTGCTATTGGTTGCTCGTTTGTATCAATGTGTACATAGGTAGACCAATTTGACCTCAACAAAGTTCTCTCTTTGACGTCCGCATGCTGTAAAAAATTGGCAGAGATGATCATGTTGAGAACATGATCAATCATTTGCATGGAGGCATCAAGTCCGGTTTCCACATAATTGTGGGGTTGTAGTGTTTTGTTGGTGTTGTTATAATACACAGGTGCAGACGAGATTTGTTATATACATGTATGTATATATGAATATATACTTAAACTGAGTATATGTACATATGTAAAAAAAAAATCTCGTCTCACACCTGTGCTCATACTATGTTGAGTTTATTTGTAATTTGCCTTATTCCTATTATGGGTGTAAATTGCCAATAAAGTTATTGTTACTAAAATCTTGAAAGTATAAAAAATTAACAATATTTTGTACATTGTGAAAATCTATAATAGGACATGTTCTATTTACAGCCCATTCATTCATTCATTCATTCTACAAAACCAATATTGTAGTTTATAATTATCGGATTAATCAATTACTGAATTACATTGAACAACAGATCATTCGTGTGAATTTTTCCCTCCATGAAAGTAGAACCATGCAAAAAATTAAATGACTCTGAAAATAACAATAAAACAGTAAACGGTATATTACCCTAACACAACTAGTACAATTGGTTTGTTTATTTTATTTACTAGTAATATTCGCACGCTATATTAGCATATTGGTTTGGATTTCTTTTAATAAATTTGTTGTCTATTCGTTAATATTCGGTCGTCCCGTTTTTCGTTCCGTCCGCATCCGACTCCCCAAACAGATATTATAATTTCATCAGGTCGAAAGCCTCGAACTCACGAAATTGCATCCCAAATTACCAAATATGTCTTGGACGAAAATTAGTTAAAATTTGATTTTTAAGTATTTCGGAATTTAATTTGTATTTTCCTGTGTAAAGGTAAGTTTTCGGTTTGTATGTACATAAACAGAATCTGTGTATTATTCGTAATTAACCGTGCTACACAGAACGATAAATTCGTGATGCGGATTCACTTATCGATTTCTGTTTCCTGCCCGCACACAAAGAAATTATTTATTCAGGAACATAAACAGCCATTTCTATTCTTAACATTACTAATTTTACAGCACATACATATGTATTTTGTGTCAACCTTTTTACTCAAACACTGTTATTAATAGAAATTTACCGAAATAATTCGATTATTGGGTATTGAAATGTAATCAAATGCGACCGAATTGTTGGAGTCGAATTACATTATGTAGCATAATATACGGACACGCGTACGGAACGGAGCAGATAAAATCAAATCACGGTATAATGATCTATAATGATAATCGTAAGATATTTCGGCAATCTAATAAAAATTAGATGTTTTTCTGACTCTAAAGAATCTTTTTTTAAATACGACAAACATCGAATTTGAATTATAGACAACTGATAGATTGATATTTCCATTTGCAATTTACTTAATGAATGGTAAAGGCTTATGGCAAAATTAAGTCAAATACTGACACAGTCATACCTGTTAACCTCTGGGAAATGCTAGGGGGAGATCTCCCCCCTACCAACTGTTCTAAGGGGGAGATTGTGTGCGTCGCCTTTAAACGCACAAAATTGTACCTTGTAGTTGCATACATGTGATAGAGTTGCTTTGTAAATTTTTGGCTGGAGATTTGGTCTCATAACTGGAGATTTTTTATCGACGTATTTGATGCGTGTTTTTATTGTTTATTGATGTTTTCTTTTTGTTTGTTTCAGTATTGAACCAACTGCATCCCATTTCAATATATATTGTTTACATTTCTGTCTTATTAGTAGTGTTTCATATGATGAATGAAGGATAAAAACTGTATTTATAATTTATTCATAATCATAAGGTTATAACAAAGCAATAACAATGAAGACAGAATGTTCTGAACAATAAAGTCATAGAGCACTAAAATTAAAAAGTCAATTTGCTGCTGGTGCGTTGGGTGATAGCATACGTTTCGGCATTTTTGTGGTTTATCAATTCCATCCTGGAACTTAGTCCTTAAATAATACTTTGATCGGCTTTGGTCCCAAACAAGCCATAACAACTCAATCCGAGATGAATTCATTGCATGTTTGATCGAAATAAGAAGTTTTCCTCGGCATCAAAGGTTGTCCGACTCCTGTTTGCACAACGGTTTATAACTATTTTTAATTGCCGCTATCACACTTCTAATCATCTAAGCGTGTGCCACAAACCCACTTACTTATCCCCAATTAACTGTCAATCAGTGGATAATTGTTGTATAATCATCAACACCTTAATTAATCTCCATGACCCAATTTACCTGTAAAGGTGTCAAACAGATCAATAACTGGATATCATTTAAACACCTTTACCATTCGTATCTCACGGCGTTTTTCATCAGCGCGGGAGTTCCAAATGGGGAATTTCCAGAAATATTGATCGCAAAATGTAGGTCAAGATTTTATTGTACTTGATTGGGGGGGGAGATCGTGCGGGAGGAAAAGGTGTGTGCGGGAGATTAATGTCTCCCGCACAGGAGACCCAGTCCATGCGGGAGATAAGGCTCTTACGCGGGAGACTCCCGCGCAAAGGGGGAGGGTTAACAGGTATGCACAGTACATATTTATTCATATTAAAAAGTTCAATAATAAACATTAATGTGGGATTTCCCCCATAATTAGGGATTCAATTATTAGTTCAATCAGTTATGGAGTATGGAGAAACGATCTGGAACCCATATCTCAAGGGGGACATTGACAAATTAGAAAAGATACAAAACCGAGCTATACGCTTCATCAAAAGGGATTATAGAAGCAAAGAAAGGGGGTGTATAACGAAAATGAGAAAAGAACTAGAGCTAGAAACACTGGAAGAAAGACGACAAAGCCTCCGTCTCATTTTAATCAGACCTGCCAATCTCTTGATATGCTATGGTGGGTCATGACTCACCAGCCAGGACTGTGATGGTGGGTCATAGCGCATGACGCACAATTTTGAAGAAAAGTTACGTAATGTTGGAAAATATGTTCATAACATATATGGAAAGAATGATATAATACCAGTTACACAATTTATTTCAGACTCGGATTGTAATTAACACATGCCATCTTAGCACTTTTAAGAACATCAGGTGATGGCTTGAAGTCGTAACAGTCACTTACATAGCTTTGGTAGTAATTTTGTGAAGTGGTCTGCCAGTGAAAAAGGCAAATTGTGTTCAGCCACAAAATTGCTGAATAATGTCTCAGATAATATAACACTGGATGATTTCTTATCATCAACAAAGTTGGTTATAATATACTCTTGGTTTTTGAGGACACCTCTACAGCAGTAACATGAGTGGACCTCTTGGCATGTCGTTTAACATCATAAAGGGCACTGGCAGCGACTGAAAAATTGGTATTACAAAGTTTACAGTGTGCCATGTCTTCACCAGTATCGCTTTTTTTTAACCACGTAAACTCTTTCTCCCAGAACTGCTGATATTTGCAAACATATTTCTTGCGTTTTGATGGTGTACTTGTACAGGGCCCAGACAAAGACCTCTTCCTCCCTGAAGAAGCCATTTCTTAAATCTAATTCATTATGATTATAAAAACAACTCGCCAAATTGTCTTGCAACAATTTTTTGTTGATTACATCCGTTCCTAAGAAAAGCGCCATCTAGCGTTGTACATCCGATTTTAATTGAATTAGAGTTATCTTTCTTTACCCATTTGGCATCAATTTTTGGTGGGTGATTTTGCAGGTGAAAACGATGACCCGCCGCGGGTCATGATCAGGGGCGGGCGATAGGGCGTTTTTGCGGGTGTGTACCGCCAATAGCGGGTCAGTTGGCAAGTCTGTTTTAATGTACAGGGTGGTCGAGGGGTTGGGGATTGTGTTACCATCAACCAAGTCGAAAAACACAAAGCTAACAACAAAAAGTGCTTGACCATCCCAAATAGTAGGACAGCTCAATATCGGAACAGCTTCTTCGTGGACACCGTCATACGTTGGAACCATCTACCAGACACAGTTGTATGTGCAAAGTCCCTTGAGGAATTCAAGACCGCCCTAGCGGACAAGCACCAATAAAATCCAGGCGCCTCTCTCTACCGTTGTATGAAAACCGTTTTCCGGGAACTACAACGTATTCAATACAGTTACAGATACAGAATTATGAAAATAGAAGTTTGAGTGTTATATGGCAAAATTTGATGTTTAATTCTTCTAAATTTATTAACATGATCTATTATAATTAATTAATACAATTGTGTTATTTTGAGTTCATAATTACATGTAGCTCTAATGTATGAATATGCAGTAAAAAATTTTTTTTCTCCTGGATAGAACACTTTACATATATGTATAATTTACAAATTGCATTCATTCTTTCATTTTAAGTTATTTTGAAAACCCTTTCAATAATAGCAATTAATGTTATGTGCACTACAAATTAAAAATATATAACTGAAATATTATTG
The DNA here is from genome assembly GCA_963680875.1 of Bathymodiolus brooksi. Taxonomy (NCBI): domain Eukaryota; kingdom Metazoa; phylum Mollusca; class Bivalvia; order Mytilida; family Modiolidae; genus Bathymodiolus; species Bathymodiolus brooksi. The sequence continues at coordinate 69,097,448 of OY804577.1, read as the reverse complement.
AAAGTGGCTTTAAACACCATAACCCCAAGTTAACCCTCGGATATAAGATCTATCAGTTTTATATTTGACTAAGTCAACAAAGTCTCCCCTTTTCCACATCTTATAAAAATTATGGTACTTAGCATTTGACTTGCAATGTGTACTAAGGATTTGTTATTTATAATTTCATATGAATTTTTTGAATTGCCTGTATACATTATACATAAAATGGTGTTCTAATTTCAAATACAGGTAACAGAGTATTTGAGAAATGTGAAGTAAATAAAGCATATAACTACTACATGGTGACTTTAATTTTAATTTGAGTTGTGCATGAAAACCAATTATCTTCTATCGAGAAAAGAAAGTTAGAATGTAGTCGCCACGATGACCATATTGGTGGACAAAAGTGAAGCCTGCTCTTAATATAGTAATTACTAAAAGTATATTATATCAGCAAAATTCTTAATGAATTTTGAAAAGGGTTTAGAGTTATTCTGATAGGGGCCATCGTGGTCTTTATCATATGATAGTTGGATTTACAACTACCTGTGCAATCAGTGCCTATTACCACTAACAGAGTTTGAATCCTGTTCATGGCAAGGTGTACTCGATCAGTATTTTTATGTGATAAAGTTTGTCAGTGACTTGAAACAGGTCAGTGGTTTTCTCAGGTACTCTGGTTTCCTCCACCAATAAAACTGACTGCCACAATATAGCTGAAATATTGTTGTAAGTGGTGTTAAGCACCATAACCTCAGTTATTCTGTAAGGAAATTTAAAGGAAAGGAGAAAGATTACAGTAATACAGTAATGGTTCATCGGCAAGAATGTATCGTCAAATAAATGGGTACAATTTTTTCAGTATTATAATGCCAAGCAAGCGTAAGTCAAGAACACACATTTTCCAAAGATCAAGAACAAGATCGAGAAGACGAAGCTGTTCTCAGCCAAAGGGAGTAAAAATTGTGGAGGAAATAGAAGAAACTTCTGATCTTGAAACATCCCATGAAAATGAAGATGAGATTTCTCATCATGAACATGATGAAGAGGAGGAAGTACCAGAAAATGTAAGATTTTCTTGTGTGTTTTTTATGGTATATTACATGTACAATGTATATACATTTTATCAGTCAGATATATTGTGCTGATCAAATAAAAGAAATTATCACTAAAAATCAAAATACTGTAAGCCAAAACTTTTTACCAATTTGGTTTGTTTTTGAAAAGATTCACTGCAATCAAACTATGGGTAATTTTGTTTTGTTCTTTTATTTATTTGTCCATATGTTTGTTTTTTTAATAGATGTACCATTACTGATAATTACAATTTTGTTTGGAATAACTTGAGTGTCATTTATTACCTTCTTTTGTCAGTGTTGAAGTGACAGTTAGTTGTAACTTGTTTGACATTGTAGGTGTGTGAAGTGACAGTTAGTTGTAACTTGTTTGACATTGTAGGTGTGTGAAGTGACAGTTAGTTGTAACTTGTTTGACATTGTAGGATATGTACACAGTAATATACAATTTTCATTGTTTTTAGCAACAAGATATAGTTTATTCAACATTGCTTGTTACAATTTATCTTCAAACTCCAAGCTCCTTTGAAGTTACCCTGTGAAACCATCATTGATTATCAAGGGAATAATCAACCTATATAAACAATATTTTACTACACATATATCATATACTTTTTTTCATAATTACTTTTCAATGCACTGTTGTATCTTATTAAACAATACACTTGAATATATATTTTTACATACATATAACCTTGTCCGTTATTTTCTTACACATGAGCAGTATACATCTATTGCTTTTGCTCTTTTGTTCCGACACATAATATGATTTGTATATTGAATACCCTGGAATTGTTAGAATGTAGTTAAAATCGAAATATTCTTTATCAAAGATTTTGTATCCAAAAACTAGATGTTTAGGACAAATACTGATTTCAAAATTGACCTTTTTAAGGAGGTTAGATCGTATTGTTCCTGTGCATCTTTTTCGCGCATGGCTGGCCCGAGTATTTCATCATAAAACTATGCTTTTAAGTGCAAAATGTAATGGAAAAGTAAGAGTAACTGCTAGAAAACAAATGATTAAAAAACCCTGTGAACACTTTAATAAAAATCAGTAAATTATTGTAAGAGTTATCTCCCTTTAATACTTGCTATGTCACTTGACTGTCTTCAAATCAAAATATTGACAAATCAACCTCGGTGACCGTATTTTTTTGAATGCTTGTTTCGTTCTAGATACAAGTGAGCACATTATATGCAAAAATGGGGAACTTGGTATTTCTTGCAACATAGTTATGAGCAAAAGAGTATGGAGGAAAAAAAATTCTAGATCCAGGGTGAAAATTTGCTTCTTTTTTTTTTTTTAGAGTTTTCCGATCACAGTTATTGCAAAATTACTTCAGAAAATTCCTATTATCTGAGCACTGTCTTAAGATTATGCAAGATATTTGCAGAAGACCTGTTAATGCATCATTTGTAGAGATCGAAAGTTGGAACCTCATATATATAGCAACCCCCCCACACAAAGATGGGTGGCTACTAGCAAAAAAGTTAGTTCGGTGACCTATGCTAAATTTTTTGTTTTTTCAACCCAGAACATATGTACCTATCGTCAGGCAAAAAATTGAGAACTTGGTATTTCTTTTTGAAATTCGATCCAGCCTCCTTAAATAGTTCTGTAACTTTTTTCCAAAACAATGACAGATACGGTACTTATATGACATAAATAAATGAATATAATCTTCCTTTTCATATTTTCATATAAATTTGATTTGTTATTTTTTATTTTTACAGACAGAAAACACAAATAAAGAGGAAGGAGAAGTAGAAATACAAAATGAGGAAGAATCAGAATGTGACAATGCTCACATTAAAATACAGAAGAAAAAGACGAATAAAGTATCAACTCCTACCAAAAATAACAACAATGGCAATGGACCTTCATCAAATGATGACTGTAAAGAGACAAAAAAACAGCCAATGACGTATACAAAGTACCCATATAAAAATGTATGTACCTTACATAATAATTCATAACAAAATTTATGTTTTTGTGTAGATTATAAAGCCATGATTGTTGCTATCATAGGAATAAATTTAATATTCCTTCATGTGGGATAACATTTTAATATGCCTGGCAGTTAAAAATGAAAATTGGCTTTGAATCCCCTCTTAAATATAAAATGGTTTGCTTCAAATGGTACATTTTTTGTAGTTATTGGTATGTATGCAAAAAAGACATTATTCCAAACGTTCTTTGAAACAACTGAGAGTATTTAAGCAAACTCATTACAAAATGAGCTACTACTTATCAATTATACATTGTAGCTGAGTTAGTGGTAGGGTTATGTGTGTTTTACACCACTTTCAACAATATACAAATGATATATTTCAATTAAATCACATACATGTGATCCTTCTGGCAGGAGCATTTTTCTCCCGATTTTGATGGTCCCTCCCGTCAACTTTCAAAATCTTCCGCCCGTGAAAAAAATCAAGTACAATAAAATCTTGACCTACATTTTGCGATCAATATTTCTGGAAATTCCCCATTTGGAACTCCCGCCCTGACGAAAAACGCCGAGAGATACGAATGGTAAAGGAATGTCCATATTTAATGATATCCGGTTATTGATCTGTTTGACACCTTTACAGGTAAATTGGGTCATGTTGATTAATTAAGGTGTTGATGATTATACAACAATTATCCACTGATTGACAGTTAATTGGGGATAAGGAAGTGGGTTTGTGGCACATGCTTAGATGATTAGAAGTGTGATAGCGGCAATTAAACATAGTTATAAACCGTTGTGCAAACAGGAGTCTGACAACCTTTGATGCCTAGGAAAACTTCTTATTTCGATCAAACGTGCAATGAATTCATCTCGGATTGAGTTGTTACGGCTTGTTTGGGACCAAAGCCGATCAAAGTATTATTTAAGGACTAAGTTCCAGGATGGAATTGATAAACCACAAAAATGCCGAAACGTATGCTATCACCCAACACACCAGCAGCAAAGTGACTTTTTAATTTTAGTGCTCTATGACTTTATTGTTCAGAACATTCTGTCTTCATTGTTATTGCTTTGTTATAACCTTATGAATAAATTATAAATACAGTTTTTATCCTTCATTCATCATATGAAACACTACTAATAAGACAGAAATGTAAACAATATATATTGAAATGGGATGCAGTTGGTTCAATACTGAAACAAACAAGGAAAACATCAATAAACAATAAAAACACGCACCAAATACATCGATAACAAATCTCCAGTTATGAGACCATATCTCCAGCCAAAAATTTACAAATCTCCAGTTGTAGCATAGCAACTCTATCACATGTATGAAATCATGAGAGTCATTTTTATTGGTGGAAAAAATCAGAGAACAGGGTAGAAAGCCTACTGATCTGCCACAAGTCAATGACAATCTTAATCACATAATGCTGTAGTGAGTCAGCTCTGCCATGTGCTGGAATCAAACTCACATTTTAGTTGTGATAAGGGACAATGCAACCATTGGGAATCTGAAATTATGAATGGTCCATTTGAATATTAATATAAAAAAAAGACATAGAGGTATTTATTTAGTTTGCATCTTATTCTCCGTTTTTGAAAATCTGAGTGAAATATTCTTTTTTTACCCTATATGCTAGTACACATATTTATTCCATTACTAAGAATTATATTTATTTTGATCTACTGTAGTTGTATAAAAAGAGCCCAAGACGTGCCCATAGATATAAGAGTTACAGCCATGAGATGTTAGTTGCTGCATACAAATGTGTTAAAGAACTGAAGATGCCTGTGAAAGCATCAGCTAGAATGTTTGGTGTGCCATCATCAACACTTCACAACAGAGTTCAAGGTCAAGTTCAAATTGATGACTCCATTTTAACTTCAGAAGATGTTGTCAGAATTACTGAAAAATTGAAAAATGGTGAAGGCTTGGATGATGCATTTGCAGGACTTAGTTATGAGGTAAAATATGGATTCAAAGGGACAGGACAGGACAGGTATCGGATAAGGTGGTTGTGATATGCATACATGTGATATAGTTGCTATGCTACAACTGGAGATTTGCAAATTTTTGGCTGGAGATTTGGTCTCATAACTGGAGATTTTTTATCGACGTGTTTGATGCATGTTTTTATTGTTTATTGATGTTTTCCTTTTGTTTGTTTCAGTATTGAACCAACTGCATCCCATTTCAATATATATTGTTTACATTTCTGTCTTATTAGTAGTGTTTCATATGATGAATGAAGGATAAAAACTGTATTTATAATTTATTCATAATCACAAGGTTATAACAAAGCAATAACAATGAAGACAGAATGTTCTGAACAATAAAGTCATAGAGCACTAAAATTAAAAAGTCACTTTGCTGCTGGTGCATTGGGTGATAGCATACGTTTCGGCATTTTTGTGGTTTTCCTTGGCATCAAAGGTTGTCCGACTCCTGTTTGCACAACGGTTTATAACTATTTTTAATTGCCGCTATCACACCTCTAATCATCTAAGCGTGTGTCACAAACCCACTTCCTTATCCCCAATTAACTGTCAATCAGTGGATAATTGTTGTATAATCATCAACACCTTAATTAATCACCATGACCCAATTTACCTGTAAAGGTGTCAAACAGATCAATAACCGGATATCATTAAATATGACATTCACTTTTACCATTCGTATCTCTCGGCGTTTTTCGTCAGCGCATGAGTTCCAAATGGGGAATTTCCAGAAATATTGATCGCAAAATGTAGGTCAAGATTTTATTGTACTTTATTTTTTTCACGGGCGGAAGATTTTGAAAGTTGACGGAAGGGACCCTCAAAATCGGGAGAAAAATGCTTCCGCCGGAAGGTTCACATGTATGGATATGTGATAGGCATATTGTAGCCAGGAATCACTGGGACCAGACTTGGGGTTATGTCAGAATGTTGTCATTGGGACAGGACCTGGGTGAGAGATATGGACTCAAGGAGGGAAAATCTGGAAGACTTCCAAAAAGCTTACATATACATTTTGTATTTAAACATTTCTTTCCAACATTATTACATGTCCCCCTACCTTTCACAAAACAAACATGCTGCTCAAGGATCTTAAAAATGATGCAATAAACAAGTTTGGTATAAAATATTGAATATTAAACCCTATATATGTCAAATTTCAGGAACAGGGGAGCTCCTTATGCTTGGAATAGGGCGATTTCATTGAATCCAAGGTGAAAAAGTCACTCACCTTTCCTGGTTTGTTGAGGCCAGATGAAGACTAATATGACTTGTATCTGTCCTAAAAAGAACAGGATGTAAAACATGTATATATATTATATATATATCTGATTTAAACTTATTCTCATTGTATGTTTTCAGAGATGAAAGTTTTCCTTGGATCAGTGGATTTCGTCTTTTTTTAAGTAAAACATTTGAAAATATAACACTTTCATCTCGAATTGTTTTCCTCAGAAATATAATGGAGATGTGAACAAAAGACTAAATATTATTTGTATCACTTCAGAAATCTAATGGAGAAGCGAGGAGAGGTTTTGGATTGCAAACGGAAGAAGATGACTTGAATGATGACAGTCTAACTGAGAGCATAATGGAGAAAATGAATTCATCCTCAATGTCAAATGATGTACCTACTATCAAGGTAATTGATACAATGTATAGGTTATCACCTTAGAGATTTATTGTGTAAATTTTGTTGATTATTGTGAAATACCAGATTAAATAAAATGCAAACATGAGATAAATGTTTTTTCTCCTATTCTTAGCAAGTTCAATCAGTTGAATAAAATTTCACAAATTTCCTTTCGATGGTCGTTAACTACATTTTGTACTTATTTTTGACCTTTTGGTCGTAGGAGACACAGATTCTCCTTCTGATACCAGTGGATTACGATATTTTTCCACTCTCAAGTGGAGAAGTATTGTAATCTGCTGGAAGCAGTAGGAGAATCTATACACATGTATACTGGTGAGTGGTAACATTATGTTATTTTTTTTAGAAGAATTTTTTGGTAAATGTGAAAAATGAATTGATAATTCTGCCTGGAATTTGTGATATACTATCATGCTCCTTTCATTAGGGGTTACATATTTTGTGATATCTTGTCATATATGTATTGGGACATCACAGAGTGTCATGTATAATAATGGAAGTCACTGTGACCTATATATCTTGACCTTAAAAGTCAAGATTAAGAAAGTATTTTTTATTTTTACTAGTTTGTATGATAAGAGGACTGCAGATTGAGGCATGTGTATCGTTTTAGCTCACAATACCTCTATTATCATGGCAGACATTACAGTTATATATAAAATATTAACAAATGGAGAAATAGTGCATTGAAAGAAATTTTTGCCAGGCTGCACTTAGTAGTACAAAATCAATAGTTGAACCTTTCCTAACAAATATTATTTCATGTACATGTATTTACATTTAATTGTAGTTGGGAGTTTTTAAAGTATGTACAGTCAAACCTGTCTTAAAGGGCACCTCTATATAACAAATGACTGTTTGTAAAGGGCACCTCTATATAACAAATGACTGTTTGTAAAGGGTAGCCTCTATATAGCAAATGACTGTTTGTAAAGGGCACCTCTATATAACAAATGACTGTTTGTAAAGGGTAGCCTCTATATAGCAAATGACTGTTTGTAAAGGGCACCTCTATATAACAAAGGACTGTTTGTAAAGGGTAGCCTCATTTTGCCCATTCATGAGTAGTGCATATAATTTTAACCTGTATATAACTGTTCATAAAGGGCACATTTTCAGGTCCCCTTGAGTGCCCTTTATATACAGGCTTGACTGTACATTTCTATAGCTACATGTTTATATGTAATATATTTTCCTTTGCTACAGTCAGAATTCTTACACTAACATACTGTCAATTAATTTTGTTAATATTTTATAGGAAGAAGTTTTAGACCCAGAGTATGATAATCAGGTGAATGGATCAGATCAGATAAATGATGAGTCTAGTGTATTTACTTCTCCAGAACAAGTGGATTATCAGGTATTTACCCCTAGATATGTTGTTATGAAAAGAAAGTTTAAACAATGATGGTCAACAATTCCACCAATATCCACAAAACATACACCCACCTCTCACGGTCTCACCTCAAATCTTTAAACACCCACCTCTCACCTCAAATCATTGAACACAAACTCACCTCAAAGCATTGAACACCCACCTCTCACCTCAAATCATTGAACACCCACCTCTCACCTCAAATCATTGAACACTCACCTCTCACCTCAAATCATTGAACACCCACCTCTCACCTCAAATCATTGAACACCCACCTCTCACCTCAAATCATTGAACACCCACCTCTCACCTCAAATCATTGAACACAAACTCTCACCTCAAATCATTGAACACCCACCTCTCACCTCAAATCATTGAACACAAACTCTCACCTCAAATCATTGAACACAAAATTTATTGTACCTTTTTGTTCATGTTGAATATCTACGATCGACCTCTTTCTGTTGAATTTGGAGTGACTTATTATTTTAATTCTATTTGAAATATCTGCATATTTACATTATATGGGAAAAATTCAAATGGAAGCTACATGAACAGACAAAAGTTAACTTTGAGCAATCAAAAATAACAAGGTTTTTATTGTACTACAGTACAGTAATACAATTTGAGTTAAGTTGATTTTATCAAAACCTTTACTCAATTATTTGGAGTATTGCTAGACTTTTTTTCAGGGTATAGCAAAAACAAAAACGGTAATTATGTCCCCGCCACTAAGTGGCCGGGACATATAGTGTTGCCCATGTCCGTAATTCCGAAATAAAACAGTTGCGACAACTTTTTTTCGCTATGCTTTGAGATATTGCCTTGATATTTGGTATGTGGGTGTATAATGATAAGTTACAGATCAAGTTTACATTTCGTTCCGGTCCAATGATTTTTGGCCGAGTTATGGCCCTTGGACTTTGAAATTTGACCAAATATTTAGTTGTCACCACTTTTTTTTCGCAATGCTTGGAGATATTGACTTGATTTTTGGTATATGAGTGTATTGTGATGAGTTACAGATAAAGTTTACATTTCGTTTCGATCCAATGATTTTTTGCCGAGTTATGGCCCTTGGACTTTGAAATTTGGCCAAATATTTAGTTGTCACCACTTTATTTCACTATGATTTGAGATATTTACTTGATTTTTGGTATGAGAGTGTATAATCATAAGTTACAGATCAACTTTGAAATTCATTTGTTATTCTTTGCCTATTACTGAGGGAATTAAAAAAGGATGAAACATTTGCGAGCCTTCTTAATATTCACGGCGGGGACATTCGTATCGTTCCGACACATCTAGTTTTTTTTCTAATATATGAACTCAAAACTATTTTTAAACTCAACATCCAGGCTTTAAAAAGGACTTACTTTTTTCCATCCACTACATAAAATTCATCAATAGTTTTCTTCCCATTTTCAAAATATATCAACATGAAATTGCCCTAAATGTTTTATTACTATTTAGTTATTTATATTGTTTCGGTTATAATTTTCAGATGTCACCTGCTCAAGAACAGTTAAGAAGATCATACAAAAGAAGTTATAAGACATACAGCTATGAACAGTTAGTGGCAGCCTACTTGTATGTTAAAGAGAAGAGAGTTGCCGTAAAGTTTGCTGCCAGAGCTTTTGGTGTGCCACCATCTACATTGAATGATAGAGTTCAGGGCAAAGTTTTCATTGATACATCTATTGTCATGAACAATCCTGGGGGAAGAAAGATTTTACCGAAACCTAATCTCAACCGATTTTCTCGAGTAAATGAAAAGGTAAGCATGTATTTTGATACTTTTTGTCCCCAGAAATATTTGATCTTGTTTTCATTTGATAATAATTGTTGTTTACTAAGATTCAAGATTTGTCTCTTATATAAAAATATTTTATTATAAACATCAACAGTTACATCAGTCCTCACGGTGAGCACAGGTCCTCTGGCCCAAGACCAGTAAAACTTTGTTCGGACCAGTAAATTTGTTTAGTTTTTTAAGAACTATGTATAAATGATTCGAACCAGTAAATTAAAAAAAAAGGAAATCATGGCTTTTTTGAAAATTTCTTCTCAGTTTGATAATTATAGATATTAACTTTTCAAAATTGCATATTTATTATCCCCTCGCCAACGAAGTTGCGAAGGGATATAATAACGCTACTGTCCGTCCGTCCTTCCTTCCGTCCATCCTTCCGTAACATCCTTGTAACCACTCTAGAATCAACATCCTTCAATGGATTTTGACCAAACTTGGTACATACAGTACACACAGCGATTTTTAGCACGAAATCACCTTGGTCAGTGTTTTTTCGCAGTGAAATGGCGGTGATATGTCATAAAATCTTCGTAAAATGTCGGCGAAATCATGGTGAAACTTTCACCGCAAAAATATACAAATTAGGACCTAAATGTCGGTGAATATTTTAATTGTCGGTGACAACACTGCGGCGTAAATCATACGTCATTTACCTGTACACATACATGTAACTGCACTTCATGTGTTCTTTTGTTTTTTGTTTGTTTAGTTTTGTTTTTTTACTATTTCGTACTGTATATTTCAATTTGATCATTTGATACCGGGTTTTTTTCAGGGATGGCATACATTTTATTTATAGGATATATGAGCACACATCTTGTTTTGCGTATATTATCTAATCCCAACATTTCGATTGGTTTACATAGGTATTATTTTTTTCTCTCTCACGAGTTGATAATCACCTGGTATTACAGGCTGAATTTTATCTATGTACAGGTGTCTATTTTTATGTAGTGCACACATTGAACTCGGTCACTAAAAGGTCAAATACACAGTTACCTGAGGCTTAGGGATTGATTTAAAAACAAACCGAGAAGCTTAAGGATTGAAAAGAAAAAAAAATCGATGTAAATTTTTATCTAAACGTGCTTTTTCGTATTTGTATATCTTTAATCCCCTTGAAAGCCACGTGTCATTTTATCTTTAATAAAAGTGGATACACATTTCCCTTTGAGTACACACATTTTTCACGTGAATGAGAATCTAGAAAGGTTTCCACATGTTGGTAATATATTATCGATCAAAGCGTGCTTTTGGGGATCTAGAAACTTTTGTAACAGATGAACTTTAGTCACGTGCCAAGTTGACAATAATCATGTAATCACGTCTATAAGGGGGCAGAATTCTTTTTTTTTTTTTTAATGAAATTTCTTTTCGCAAATTAACTTGGGATACCAAGCTTGCATTCAAAAGATCAAGTTTATTTTAATTAAAAAATATTACAATACAAGCTTATAAATGATAATGATCACATAATACTAAACGTTTGTACCGGCATTGTTTTCTTAACATAACATAATCAGAATTAAAGAACGAAAATATGATGACAGCTTACACACCTGAAAAAGAAAATAATAATTTGTTATGAATCATTCATATTATAATCGTCGATGTCAGTGTTTTGGCGCCGTTTTATAGTAAATCACTGAAAACACTGTTCGATTTTTCTCGGACATTTCGCGGTGTCAACACAGACTTTTTTTTTAATTTCTCCGATATTTTCTTGATTTTACCGACGTCGGACCCGAGTGATTTCTTGTTAAATCGCACTGGGCGTACTGTACTTAGTCCTTAAGAGAATCTGGAACCCTATCAATTTTCAAGGTCATATGTCAAAGGTCAAGGTCACCGAGTCAAATATTTAGGCGAGGGGATATTTTTTGTTGTTGCTTATCTTTGTTTGTTTATAATTGATTGATTGATTGGTGTTTTGCACCAACTTAAACAGTATTTCAGCTATTTTGTGGCATGAACAAATTATGTAAATAGACTTCCATAAATAGAAGAGCCTTAGAAATGAGACAGATTTGTGTATAAAACAATCAGGTTATACATGAATATACAAATAAAAGAAGGATTAAAAGGATAACATTTAGAAAGGATTTTTATCTATCATAATTTGGCATATAAATCAATTTCTTTTAAAAATATCAAAATTATGTCACCTGTGTCATAAATTTGTTAAAAAAAAATAATTAAGAATTCACTATATAAAATGATTGCTGAACATAGGCAACTGTCTGTCTGTGAAGATCAGTGTAAAATACAGGATTTATGTATGCATGTAGTTGAAGTGAAAGGGACTGAATTATATTAGGCTATAAGGTAGAAAGAATGAAATAAAAGTTTTTCAAGTTATCCAAGGACATAATAACAGGAGTTCAATTATATGAATATTCACCATTTGTAGATCAGTATAGAAATTGCTAGTGCCATTCTTAACCCAAAAAAATCCTGGTTTTGAAAGAACAAAGAAATACTTATATGCATGTACAAAGGTATTATATGAAAATATATACCAAACAATGATGGTCACCAATATCAACAAAACAAACAACTCTGACCTCTGACCAGTCACCTCATACAACTCTGACTTGTCACCTCATGTCTATCTGTAGCATAATCATGATAATGGTTGTATATTTTGTTAAATTTTATTGTTACATTGCTATGCATTGTTTTCTATGTCTTTATCTACTGTATCATTAGTGTTATAAGCCTGTTATGTATTTGATGCCATCTGCTGAACTGATTGGTGGTAAATAATATCACAATATGATATGATCTATGCAAGTGTAATTAAGCACTACATTCTACATGTATATTAATTAAATAAATGTAATTTACTTAAACTGTTGTTTTCTGCCACAAGAGAAAGCCCATTATTTCTTATTAATGACACATGAGTTTCGGAAATTGTTTTCACATCAATGAGACATTATTAATTATTGTACAGAAACTTTTTTTTCTTAAATGAGACATTTAGTGTACAGAAACTTATGTTTTATTAATGAGAGAAGTGTGTACACAGTTTTGTTTGTCATTATACCCCCGCTCCCCGAAGGGGGAGGGGGGTATACTGTTTTATCTCTGTCCGTCTGTCCGTCCTTCCGTCCTTCTATCCATCCAAGATATTTTTCGTCGCATTTTTCTCAGTAACTGTTGATGGCAGAAATCTGATATTTGGTCACAAGCATCATATAGGTATACCATATTGTGGGTAGCGTTTTTGGATCCGTCAGATTCCTACTTCCTGTTTGCCGACTTAGTTGGTCTTTATACACATTGAACACATATGCACATTTTTCGTCACATTTTTCTCAGCAACTATTGATGACAGAGATCTGATATTTGGTCACAAGCGTCATATAGGTACCCCATATCGTGGGAAGCGTTTTTGGACCCATCAGATTCCTACTTCCTGTTTGCCGACTTAGTTGGTTTTTATCAACATTGAACATATATGCACATTTTTCATCACATTTTTCTCAGCTATTGATGGCAGAAATCTGATATTTGGTCACAAGCTTCATATAGGTACCCCATATTGTGGAAAGCGTTTTTGAAGCCATCGGATTCCTACTTCCTGTTTGCCGATTTTGTTGATTTTTATACACATTTAACATACATTTGTATATGCACATTTTTCGTCACATTTTTCTCAGCAACTATTGATGACAGGAATCTGATATTTGGTCACAAGCTTCATATAGGTATGTCATATTGTGGGAAGCGTTTTTGGACCCGTCAGATTTCTACTTCCTGTTTACCGACTTAGTTGGCTTCTATACACATTGAACATATATGCACATTTTTCGTCACATTTTTCTTAGCAACTATTGATGGCAGAGATCTGATATTTGGTCACAAGCTTCATATAGGTACCCCATATCGTGGGAAGCGTTTTTGGACCCATCAGATTCCTACTTCCTGTTTGCCGACTTTGTTGATTTTTCTACACATTGAACATATATGCTCATTTTTCGTCGCATTTTTCTCAGCAACTATTGATGGCAGAAATCTGATATTTGGTCACAAGCTTCATATAGTTACCCCATATCGTGGGAAGCGTTTTTTGACCCGTCAGATTCCTACTTCCTGTTTGCCAAAGAGCGGGGGTATCATAGGTGAGCATTAGCTCACAGTTCATCTTGTTAATGAGAGAAGTGTGTACACAGTTTTGTTTGTCATTAAAGAGAGAAGTGCATGTGCACACAGTTTTGTTTGTCATTAAAGAGAGAAGTGTGTACACAGTTTTGTTTGTCATTAATGAGAGAAGTGTGCACACAGTTTTGTTTGTCATTAAAGAGATAAGTGTGTACACAGTTTTGTTTGTCATTAATGAAAGAAGTGTGTACACAGTTTTGTTTGTCATTAATGAGAGAAGTGTGCACACAGTTTTGTTTGTCATTAATGAGAGAAGTGTGTACACAGTTTTGTTTGTCATTAATGAGAGAAGTGGGGGGGGGGGGCTTTGCCCCCCTGGACCCACTGGAAACCTTAAGCGGTCCCCAGACCCCTCGCCGACTTTCGTCCCCCCTAACACAAAATCCTGGATCTGCCCCTGATGAATGTACAGAAACTTGTTTCTCACAAATGAGACAATAATGTACAGGATGATGAACATGCTTTGTTTATAAAAATTGACATTGTTAGTTTTTGCTGTAACTTATATTAACCATTATGCATATTATTACAAATATAGCACAGGTGAGTGTTTTTCTTCTTCTTCATAATTGTATTAAATATTGTATTATTTTCATCATTTATCTTGAAAAAACAATGCATGTAACGGTGAGCAGTAAACCAAATTAGAAAGAAATTATAACCTACCTCTTTGATTCTGAAAAAATCATGAGTTCCGTTAATATTAAGCCACATCAGTGGTTTAATGGCCAAATCAAAGACAATAGAATTGGTATTTGCTGCTTCTCGACTAAGCATGCAGCATTAAGAAGTAAAAGACTGATTGGTTCAGAATCAGGATGATGTGTCCGATTGGACCAACATATCTATTCATGGACAGTTGTTTCAGTGAACTAGCACTTAAAATCCACCTTAGCATGCTGGTCTAGTACAAAGTGCAAATTATCATCATCTCATTGAAATATAACTTGTTCTCGCCATGGCATAGCTGAAAAATTGCTCAATTAATTGGCATTAAGCAACAATTATTTTTCCACTAATATGGTTCTTGTATTTTGATATGCAAAGAAACATATTTTGAATCAAGGTTGAGATTGAATTGGGGCATTGCAACATATATGGCAAAAAGGGTATTTTTTGTATATGGAGTGTTTATTATTCATATGTTTTTATCCCTTTCAGAGAAATGCATAGTGTTATTAATATGTAACTACATCATACATGTGATAGAGTTGCTAAGCTACAACTGGAGATTTGCAAATTTTTGGCTGGAGATTTGGTCTCGTAACTGGAGATTTTTTATCGACGTATTTGATGCATGTTTTTATTGTTTATTGATGTTTTCCTTTTTGTTTGTTTCAGTATTGAACCAACTGCATCCCATTTCAATATATATTGTTTACATTTCTGTCTTATTTCATATGATGAATGAAGGATAAAAACTGTATTTATAATTTATTCATAATCATAAGGTTATAACAAACACACCCTACAACCGGCTATCTGGACAACAGATGCTATCGGGAGCTCAGATCATATCTATGTCACACGGAATGACAGGTAGAAATTTCTTTGACGTTTTTCTTCCATTTTATCTACTTTTTGGATTTTAAATTTATGTCTGATTTGTTGCACTACAAATGAGAAATTTGCATACCAAATATGACAGTATAGGTTTTAATATTTAGTAAGTTTTCAATCAATGAAGATAGAATTTGACATTTTCAACAGAGAATTCTTCAGAACATTAACGTTTTCTCTAAAATTTCAAAAGAAAGCACAAGTTTCTATCATATACATGAAAAATATAGTGTTTCTTCTACCTTCCTGTACAACGGGAACTCGATGTGTTATGTAGTAAGAATATTATACACAATTTCATTCCAATATATTACTCTTTTTGAAATAAAAGTCTTGAAAAGATGCCAAAAAGGGTGGAATTGAAAATTTTGAACTTTTCAATTTTTTTTATCTGATTTTAATGGGGGGATTTCTTTTTTTTTTGTGTGCAAAATGTTCATCTTTAAGGGTTATTGACAGGCCATTAAAAACATAGTTATTTTATTTCGGAAAAGGGTCTTCACATATTTGAAAGGTATATAGAATTTTTATTTTTCCTCTAATTTTGATGTGCTTTTTTCCTTTGAATTTGCCACAAATAAAACTGACATTTTTATTTTTATGGATAAGGGGATAAAAGGGGCCCTCCATCCAATATGGCTTCCATTACTAAAAATATAAAATTTCATTAAATGACCATTACTGCTTACAGAAATGCCCTCCATCCAAGATTTGATAATTCATATCTATTCAGCTTTATTTTTAATCAAAATTGTGTGTGACAGCACACTCCCAATATTAAATGAATAAATACCATTATTTAATACATATGATTTGATTTGATTTTTGGTGTTTAGTGCCACTTTCAGCAGTATTTCAGCTATATCATGGCGACCAGTTTTAATGGTGGAAGAAGCCTGAGTACCTGGAGAGAACCACTGACCATGGGCAAGTAACTGGTAAACTTTATCACTTGTGGCCTCGAGTTGAATGCACCCTTTTTTTGTAATTTACAAAGCCGGGCGTGAACCTATGCCGTATTGGTGATAGGCTTGTATGAGTTGTTAGGTAATCAATCTACCTAACTCATTGAACCACCCGGGCCCCTACTTAATATATAAATTATAAATTTATTTCAATGGCCAAAATATGTTGATTTTAAGCTGAATGTTTTAAAATATACTCCAACTTTTCTCTACAAGTATAAAGTTAAAAAGTCAAAATAAAAACCAGTTGAGTGAATATACCCGTAGGCTCACTCTGGTTTAAAATCTGTTTTGTGGACAAGTTCATTGTTAATATTTTTTTGACAAATTAATAATGATAATAATAATTCACATTTTAATGTGTATTCAAGTTAGTAATCAACTTGATGTTTACATGTCCAGTTCTAATTGTATTATATGCTTGATTGACTTTAACTTTCTAATTATTTTGAACCTGGAATAATTTCATGGAGTCCTTATAAATGTTGATTGAATCTAACTATCTATAATGGTGGTTGTTGTTCTTTTTTGTTTTTTGTTTTGTTTTGTTTTGGGGAGGGGGGGAGGGGGGTACTTAATTATTTTAACAAACCAGTACTTTTACTCAGTAAAATAAATATTAATTGATTTAGAATTTGAAAATATTACAACAAAAATATATCGGACAAATATGCGGAAGTGACCCGGTTCGATTCCGCTGCTTATAACGAATTCGAGATATCCGGTAATTATCGCCTCGACAATGCCATAGAAAAAAAGTGAAAAGAACTCATTCATTGATTCGAATGGGGGTAAAATGGAGTGTAAGAAAGAGGTTGACGATGAATTTATTGAAGATAATTATTCATGCGATTTCGTGAATGTACAAAAGAATGATTTACAACCAAGTTTGGTGGCCAGCATCGACGCGTCCTCAGGCTCAAGATCAAACAAAAGAAACATTCTTACACTTGAAAAGAAAGTTCAACTTCTGGAGGATGTAGACAAAAACGAACGATCTAAAAAGGAAATTGCTGAACACTATGACATTGCACCGAGCACACTTACTGCAATTCTAGGTAACAGAGGAAAAATAATAGACGCCCACACAAGCAAAACTTTTCATTCACAGTCACAGACACAGTTCAGTGGTCCTATCTTCGAAAATCTTGAAGAGAAGTTGTTAACCTGGATAAAAGAATCTGATGAAACAAATGTACTGTATAATGATACAATCCTTTTGGAAAAAACTAACGAATTTGCAGAAGATCTTGGCTTAACTGATTTTGTTGCATCAATGGAATGGATTGAATTTTTTAGAGCAAAATATTACTTGAACTCATCAACTGATCAAAATGTAAGTTTTAAGTAATATGATACTGCTAAGACCACTTGTCTGTTCAAAAGTATTTTAAATTGGGGATCAGAAGATAAATTTTGTCCATAAATTTAGGTACTGAAATTCAAAGCTTAAAATTGTTCAAAAATGATCAGTTACCACTGGCATTAAACTGACGTGGTAACTGCAGTTACGACGATCACAACATGGTGGAGGTAGAAATAGGTAAGATCGTTTTCTGCTAATTTCTCCATTCTAACGTGTTGTCAAGAATTACTCAGCCGCAAGGTTGATCTGTACGATTTTGTAAAATCGTACAGATCAACCTTGCGTTCTCAACTTCTCCTGTATCACATGACAGGCAGACACGATTCTGTCTCTCTATATTTGAGCAACGACCTTTTTCAATGGCTAGAGAATGAGCAATAAGCCGAAATTTGCTTAGCAAAGATCTGTCTGATTTTAATTTACAGATATCAATGTATGGGGGTATTTCACCACTTTTATGAATTTCTCGAAAAAACTTTAAACTTTTCACACACATTAATCAAGCTATTCATATTCTGTTTAGCCTGATCTTGAATCCTTTGTTGAATGCTATTAATATAAAATTTACTATTATTTGTGTTAATGTTTAAGATGTCCAATTCCTAACTTATTAATCCACTCTTTTATAGTGGTTACCCATTTATTGGTTTTTTCTGTATTTATGTAAATTTTATTTACAAGTGTATTTGGGGAGTTAACTGTGATCAAGTAATTTTATAGCTGAAAGTTTGATTTTTAGATGCAAAGGAGTTCTGTTTGTCTCTGCTAGACAAGCTACATTAGTAGTTTTACACAGTACCCCTAAAATTTCTTTTATAAATTTTAGTTGTAGGTGTTCAAAAGGGTCAGAATCTCTGAACTTATTACCTACACCCCAAACTTCACTTCCATACACTTACTGGATGATGGGGACAACCAGCGAATCAAAAAGTTTTTCAAGAAGATTGCAAGGATTGTTTAGAGTAATTGTCTTTTTAATTTTGAACCATACCTTTCTGCCCTTTTCCATTAACTTTTTGCTGGTTTGGTTCAAGTTGCCAGTGTAGCTAACAGTAACACCCAGACTTGGGGTCAATTACTTTCAAATGTAATCGATTACATTACAATTACTTTGCAATTTTCATGATTACATTACATTACATTACAATTACATCAATTTTCAAATGTAATCGATTAAATTACAATCACTTTGTAAATGTAATCGATTACATTACTGATTACATTTAATGTCATGACAACCAATATATTAGTGTTTTATGTTATTTTGTCTCGTGTGCATCTGTCCAATATCTCTTCTTCTTTTTTTAATGTATTTCTTAATCAGAACTATGAATTACAATTCAGTTGTAATGTGATCATTACATGCAATAACAAACAGTACATTGTAAATTATAAACAGCAATTCTCATTTTGCTATTTTTCATATAATATGTCTTCTCTTATTACTATATATGACCAATATTGATTCCATCTTATACTATTAGTAAATATTATAACATACATTTGCACATTTTAATAATTTAAATCAAATAATTTCAAACATCCTGTGAAAGTCTATTGAGGATAATAAACTAGCAGTTAATTACCTGATAAAATTTGAATGTTTGTCTTTGATATATAATTCAGAAGATAAAAAAACAAAAATCTTCCGATTCTAAAAACTTGCTTAAAAATGTACATAATTTCTCAGTCTAAATATGAAAACTAAATCCTTAATTTATGTAAATAGGTTTAATAAAATATCCATTACAAGTTGCATAGTAACCCACAAGTAATGAAAAAATTTTCATATAATCCAATATTAAAAGGAAAATCAGCACCAAAATAAAATGCAGAAATATCACATATATCTGAATATCAGATACATGTACAAGCCCCATTAGAATATTCTTTAAAAAAAAATTCCAAAATTTTACAAATATTACAACTTGCTATTTATCAGTTAATTTGTAATATACATGTACGGTATGTACGAGCATCATAAATAAATGTTTCTGAAAATTATAATTTACATTTTGCTTTTTATATAATATCTTTATTTAAATTTAAATATCTTTTTAGCTCACCTGGCCTTTAGGCCATGTGAGCTATTGTCATCACTTGTCGTCCGTCCGTCAACATTTCACATTTTAATCTTTTCCTCAGAAACCACAGGGCCAATTGCAACCAAACTTTGGTGGAATGGTCCTTGGATGGCCCCCTTTCAAAATTGTGTCCGGTGATCCCGACTTCCAACCAAGATGGCCACCAAGCTAAAAATAGAAAAAAGGGGGGATGAAATTTTAATTGTCCATTGCTGCTTTAGTGTAAGTCAAAATGAGCTCAAATTTTAACTGCAGCTACATGGCAAGGAATAGTTTAATATATATTCCGGATTTTTCTGTGAAATTTTTCTTTCAGCCGATATATACCGATTATGCAAATTAAGCTATTTTGATAAAAGATCACATTTAAATCTTCTCCTCTGAAACCGCTGAACCAAATTAAACCAAACCTGGCAGGGATGGTCCCTGGGTGGGTCTCTTTCAAAATTGTGTCCGACAGGCCCGCCCTCCATTCAAGATGGCCGCTGTTACTAAAAATAGAAATTTCTTCAAATGGCCAAAACTGCTCTATTTTAAGCCAGAATGTGCCCAAATTTGAACTGTATTCCCTCTTTGCGGAAAATGGGGTTATCATTCGTAATTTGAATTATCGTCCTTGGCAGTGGGTATATATCATTTCCGGTTGCAAAAGTTTTCCTGGCTGTTTTTAATAAATTGATTGAATAAATAATAAGTGCGAAAAAATATGAAATTAATTGACGTAGATTCCAAGGCAACACTTGAAGACTTCCTAACTTTAAAAAAAAGACTGAACTTGTATGGTTTTTACGGAAATGTAATGAACAAATCAGTGGTAACAAGAATGAGCTTGCACTCCGACAAAGATGTAGGGACGTATCTTTTAAAAAGCCGGTCTGATGACAATGAAAAAATGAGCTGCTATTGAAAGTTCAATAGAGGCTTTAACTTTTATAAAGAAAATTATATACACGACATTCCCTTTTTTTAAACTTCTATAAAAAAAAGTTATTTACTTATTTAACATATTTTTCTCTGGATTTGTAACATTTTTGTACAAATAACTCCAAATCTTTATTTTCATAATACCAATGAACATGTTACATGATTAACTTTCTGAAATGTTTTGGATGATTGTCACCAGATTTTTCTGCAAAACGGAAATACTGCGCGATTTTCTTTGTACACTGAAAGCGGGAATATTTTCTTTAAAAAAGGTTTTCTCTCCTTTCATTAAAAAGCGTAATTGATTTTGTTCATTACACTCGAGCGGTCAAAGACAAGGCAAGATAAATTTGAAAGCATTTTAGAAATAATAGAATCTGTTGTTTCTTCACCATTTGTAAAAGCAGAAGCGGATTCGGTAGAATATTTTGTACTGTGTTTGAAACGGTATGTGCGTCTTCATTAGCAATGTGCACTTATCAGATAGGTGAACACCTGCATCTAACATTTGCCGACCATCTCGACTTGTACAGTCAACAAGCAAATCCCAATTTTCGGTTTCCGTCAGAGCAGATCCCACTTTTTTTTTAATGAATAATGTCCCTCGTCTGGAATATTTTGAATAGGAAATAAAACGATCACGAACGCGGCTTTTTTCTGTTTTTAATATATCAAGAACAAGCAATCGGTCTATCGTTTAAAAAACAATGGTGTATTTGGAGATCGCACCTCTGTCCATTGAAACTTATCTGTCATATTAAAGATGTATTTTTAGACATATGCACTTCTCGACCGCTACCCATGATTTCGGATACCGTCTAAGTACTGACGACAAATATGTTATTTTGCAATAAATGCATTTACAGTCTCATAATCTTACAGCCAAAAATGCTGTTCTGAAGCTAAGCTTAACAATGTAGACAAACAAACAAAAGGACTGATGGGATTCGAACCACCTTTTAGAACTATCCATTCCATCACAAGGCAGCGCCAATACGATCATGACTACTGTACTCCCGCATTTAGTCAAGTAAATTTATTACTTATAGTAGTGATGGGGTAAAATGCGAATTAGTATACATAGCAGACGATTTGATTTCTCAACTGCAGATTTAAGAAAAATAACTATCAAGTACAAAGCAAAATATAAAAAAGGCTCTGATGGTTTGCTTCCGATTAAAACGACATGTGCTAAATTGCTTTATTTTTAGTGATTATGACAGCTTACGTGATGTTCGAAAAAAAAAACCAACAAACGACAGAATAGATAATATTGATAAAGAAAAATATGAAATTGACAGCTTGCATGTATATTCGTGTTATGATTTCATATGTAAGGAAATATTTGTTGTGGCTTTCGAAAAATCAATACAAATCTACTGTATACACTCACAATTCTTATAATATGTAAAGAAAAAAAAACTTAACATAAATATAGCCTCCATTTTAATCACTTTAACCGAAATTAATAACGAAACACATTATGTTGCTAAAAAAATAAAAAACAAAAAACCCCCCCAAAACAAGCCAAAACTGCTCCGATAGGATTCGCACTCTCAGTGTAAATCTGCAGGGGTCGCGAAGCAGCAACTATACGATCACGGCTATGATACAATGATCAAATTTGTAAGTTTTGTTTTCTTTTTTGTGGTATATAAGGTGTACCTGATGTAAATTGGTGTAACTCTATAATAAAGCAGACGATGCCTATATTTCATAAAATCATATTTAAGCATATTTTCCATAAAAGGAAAAGTCTTTATATGTTACCAAAGGGAAAATGTATATACATGTTAAAAAGGAAGATTTGTGTTGCAAGTTTTTGATTTTTAACAATTGTAATTTTGTTTGTTTTCGTGTTTTTCTCCTTTACACCAGAATTGAAAGCACTTGTATCTGCAAAAGTTTCCATTTTTTTTCTTAAGATCAGAGTCAAATCTTCATTTTCCCCATCCAGCTTTTGGAAGGAGCGGATGCCGGCTGTCTAACTCTATGGTCATATTTCTACCCGACGTTTGGAGATGGCCAAATCCGGTAAAAACCCTAAAAAATGTTCCCTTTTTATTACAAAATCCGCAGTGGAACCAAAGAATGAATAGTCATGAACCATGTATATAACTAAAGGTAAAATATTCAATTTCTTGAATGGAGCCTGTGGGAATCTGCATTGATCTCTTGAAAAAAAGAAAACAAAACTAAATATCATGCAAAAATAGACATCTTTTTAATAGACTCCGAGCAAAAAAAATATCTTGAACATTTCAAGATTAAGATAATCCCCTGTAAAAGAAAATAAAACAAATGATTCCACTGCGAAAATCTGAATGAATTTTGCATACATCGCTATTAACGTCCGTAATTTTAACAGCAAAGCCGATTTTCGAGAAAATGCTACATCTTTAAATATAAAACACTGAATTTATTAATTATTACGGTCATTCAGGATATGAAATAAAAATACAGATCTCATAGAATCCACCGATATCGGGCGATATAAAAAGCTAAATAAAATAATTCCAATAAATCAGATTTTATTTGAATAAGAATACATAGTTTTGTCAATTTTTTAAACGTTTTGTGACGTTTACAGTTATGTAACCGGAAGTGTACATACCCTCTGTCAGGAAAAGATAACTCGATTCAAGAACGATAACTCTAGTTATCGCAAATCGGGAATAAGCATAATGATGAGCTTTTTAACATGTATTACAGGATTTTTTATGAACTTTGAACTTTTGCCGATTTTGACCAATTATGCAAATTAAAAAAAGGGAGGATGAAATTAAAAAAAAATCTTCTCCTCTGAAACTACTGAGCCAATCTCAACCAGACTTTGCTGAAATGATTCTTGGATGGCCCCCTTCCAAAATTGTGTCCAGTGATCCCGACTTCCAACCAAGATGGCCACCAAGCTAAAAATAGAAAAAAGGGGGGGGGGGTGAAATTTTAATTGTCCATTGCTGCTTTAGTGTAAGTCAAAATGAGCTCAAATTTTAACTGCAGCTACATGGCAAGGAATAGTTTAACATATATTCCGGATTTTTCTGTGAAATTTTTTTTTCAGCCGATATATACCAATTATGCAAATTAGGCATATTTTGATAAAAGATCACATTTAAATCTTCTCCTCTGAAACCGCTGAACCAAATTAAACCAAACCTGGCAGGGATGGTCCCTGGGTGGGTCTCTTTCAAAATTGTGTCCGACAGGCCCGCCCTCCATTCAAGATGGCCACTGTTACTAAAAATAGAAATTTCTTCAAATGGCCAAAACTGCTCTATTTTAAGCCAGAATGTGCCCAAATTTGAACTGCATAAGGATAATGATGAGCTTTTTAACAGGTATTACAGGATTTTTTATGAACTTTGAACTTTTGCCGATTATGCAAATTAGAAAAAAGGGGGGACGAAATTTAAAAAAAATCTTCTCCTCTGAAACTACTGAGCCAATCTCAACCAAACTTTGCTGAAATGATTCTTGGATGGCCCCCTTCCAAAAATGTGTCCAGTGATCCCGACTTCCAACCAAGGTGGCTGCCAAGCTCAAAATAGAAAAAAGGAGGGATGAAATTTTAATTGTCCATTGCTGCTTTAGTGTAAGTCAAAATGAGCTCAAATTTTAACTGCAGCTACATGGCAAGAAGTAGTTTAACATATATTCGGGGTTTTTCTGTGAAATTTTTCTTTCAGCCGATATATACCGATTATGCAAATTAGGCATATTTTGATAAAAGATCACATTTAAATCTTCTCCTCTGAAACCGCTGAACCAAATTAAGCCAAACCTGGCAGGGATGGTCCCTGGGTGGGTCCCTTTCAAAATTGTGTCCGACAGGCCCGCCCTCCATTCAAGATGGCCACTGTTACTAAAAATAGAAATTTCTTCAAATGGCCAAAACTGCTCTATTTTAAGCCAGAATGTGCCCAAATTTGAACTGTATAAGCATAATGATGAGCTTTTTATTATGTATTACAGGATTTTTTATGAACTTTGAACTTTTGCCGATTTTGACAGATTTTGCAAATTAGAAAAAAGGGGGGATGAAATTTAAAAAAAATCTTCTTCTCTGAAACTACTGAGCCAATCTCAACCAAACTTTGCTGAAATGATTCTTGGATGGCCCCCTTCCAAAATTGTGTCCGGTGATCCCGACTTCCAACCAAGATGGCCGCCAAGCTAAAAATAGAAAAAAGGGGGGATGAAATTAAAAAAATCTTCTCCTCTGAAACTACTGAGCCAATCTCAACCAAACTTTGCTGAAATGATCCTTGGGTGGTTCCCTTCCAAATTTATGTCTGACATTTCAGACCTCCGACCAAGATGGCCACCACAGCCGAACTTAATTTAACATAGGACCCTATGGGAAATTCCCATAAAAATCTTCTTGTTTGAAACCATTTGCTTAATAAGAACTAAATGTTGATGAAATAGTCATTGGATGGTTCTCTTCCAAAAATATGCCAGGCAGTTCGATCCTTCGACCAAGATGGCCCCCACAGCCGAACTTAGTTTAACATAGGAACCTATGGGAAATTCACATAAAAATCTTCTTGTCTGGAACCAGTTGCTCAATTGGAACCAAACTTTGATAAAATAGTCATTGGATGGTCCTCTTCCAAAATTGTGTCTGGTGGTCCCGCCCTCTGACCAAGATGGCTGCACAGCTGTACTTAGTTTAACATAGAACCCTATGGGAAATTCACATAAAAACCATCTTGTCTGGAACCAGTAGCACAATTAGAACCAAACTTTGATGGAATAGTCATTGGATGTTCCTCTTCCAAAATTGTGTCCGGCAGTTGCGCTCTCCCGCCAAGATGGCCGCCACAGTGCAGTTGCGTTGTTATTGAAAGCAGCTTTGATCCAGGTGAGCGATTACAGGCTCCTGGGAGCCTCTGGTTTAAACTTGTATAAGAAATCTTCATGAGATACCTGTTTTGGTTTATATAAAATATTTCTTTGTCTTGTGCAAATCATGAGGACATGGTGATAGTCTTTCATAGAAGCAATTTCATATATGAAATCTTGAAAGTTGTGTCAGATAATTTTAAATTTTAGAGCTTGTTGTGTTTTACACAAGCTGACAAACTGTTTTCACTGAATTTTTGAAACCCTAAAGAAATTGAGATATTATTTGTTTGGATATCAAGTCTTTGAAGTCATAATTTACACTTAATATTTTTTTAGCTGTGATAGTTTTGATTGCAATTAAGCATATAATAATATCTACATTATTTGTTTAATAAATTTCATGAAGAAAATACATTTACATAAATCATACATTAAATATCTAAGGAGATATGTTTCAGTTAAGACAAAATAAGTCAAAATGATGAAAAGAAATCTAAATGTAATCAGAAAGTAACCATGATTACAGGGTCAAAATGAATGTAATCGATTACATTACGATTTACATGTAATCTAAAAAATGTCCAATTACAGATTACATTCGATTACATGAAAAATGTAATCGATTACAACCTATTACGATTACCCCATGTCTGGTAACACCAAGGTAGCAGTATGATTTAACTGTCTAAGTATTCATTATCCAATTTAAAGTGATTGAGGAATGATATACCATTAGAGTTGAATATCATTATTTTGGATTTTTTTCTATTAACTTCCAATTTCTTGGAGGAACATAATTTACTTAACACATTTAACCCATTTTGTAATCCTTCTTCAGATTCTGATACTAAAATAATATCATCAGCATATAATAGGGATGAAACTGTGACATCACCTACATGTACACATGTACTACAAGTGGATGGGTATGTCCAATTTTAAGATCATTTACAAGGTTATTAATATACAAATTGAACAAATTAGGGGTTAGAACGTCACCTTGCTTTACTCCGCAAGTTGATGTGAAATCATGACTAATGCCATTTTGGAATTTAATCCTACATTTAGTCTCATGATACATAGAATAAATAATATTAAATAATTTATATGGGAGGTGGTGCTGCAATAGCACATATAATAGACCCTCCCTCCAAACAGTGTCGAAAGCCTTTCGTAGATCAATGAAGGCAGCAAATACCTTCTTTTTTTAGCCGTATAATGATCTACTAATGATTTAAGCGAGAATATATAGTCAGCAGTTCTGCAATTTTCTTTAAATCCAATTTGATTTTCACACATTAAATTATTAGAACCAATAAATTTTAGGAGTCGTGCATGAATTATTTTGTTAAAAAGCTTTCCTAAATTAGAAGTAATAGAGATGCCTCTATAGTTTGAGTTATCAGATTTGTTGCCCTTTTTATGAGTTAATGTGATGAAACTTTCATTCCATGCTTTAGGGAAGGTTCCTTTCATAAATATCAAGTTGAAAAGTTTAATCAAGGGTTCTAGTAACAATGGCATACCATACTTAATTATTTCATTTGAAACTAAATCAATGGCTGCTGATTTGCCATTTTTTAG
The DNA here is from genome assembly GCA_963680875.1 of Bathymodiolus brooksi. NCBI lineage: Eukaryota > Metazoa > Mollusca > Bivalvia > Mytilida > Modiolidae > Bathymodiolus > Bathymodiolus brooksi. Next base: position 69,070,085 of record OY804577.1, on the reverse strand, counting down.
AGTTTTTATTGCTTTTAAAATTTCATCATACTTGATTAGTACATTAACTCATCATCTGAGTTACTTGCACTTAGTGAACTTTTTAAATGCTTTAGCTTTTGAATAATATTATCATGAAATTCATTTAATTTGGAATATTTTCAGAGGAAACATTAAGGTTTTGAAAGAATTTAATAAATTCAGTTTGATTAAAGGATTCATCTTGGATCCTTTCTGAGCTTAGTTTGTTGAGTAAGTTCCAGAAAGTTTTTGGGTCACTTTTCATGTTTTGGAAAATTTTGTCGCAAATTTGGTTTTTATAGATTTTTTCATCATGTTTACATTTCCTTCTAAATTTAGAACGAACCGAATAAAAAGCTTTTCTGTAGGATCTGTTTTCAGGAAATTTATATGAACCTCTTCCAGGTAGATTTAGTGCTCTGAAATATTTCTAGATATTTATACATGTAGCTCTTTATTGAATGTTACTGTTTTGTTTTGTTTATTGGCGTTTGGTATGCGTCATGTATTTTTGTTTTGAAAACAAATGATAAAATATGAATGTTTATAAATTCTCTTAAAGGTACAGGAAAAGAAATATGCCAGAAGAGTATTTACATTAACCTTAGAAAAGAAAGCTGAACTTATAGAGGCTGTTGATAAAGGAAATAAATCTAAACGTGTATTGGCACAGACTTATGGGATTGCACCTAGCACACTCAGCGGTATAATGGTCAATCGGGTCAAAATCATGGAAGCATTTCATAATCGATCATTCAAACCTGAGCGAAAAAAGTTTCGAAGATCATCTTTTCAAGATCTGGAAGAGGAGTTGTTGAGATGGGTTGTACTGTGGCAAGCTATGAATGTGCCGTTTAATGGACCGAAACTGATGGAAAAGGCGAAAGAAATTGCTAAAAATTTAGATGTCACAGAGTTTTCTGGTTCCAATGGTTGGATTGACCGATTTAAGAATAGAAATAATATCAAATTTATACCAGGTTGTGAAGTGGTGAGTATGCTTGAAATATGACAGATAATATATTAAACTTAATTTTTCTAATTTGTATTATTTTACAATATTTTGTTTTTGGTTTTTTTGAAAAATCCATGATTTATACAACAGGGAAAAGTACTTACAAATAAACTGCAAGTTTGTTGCAAGAAAGAAAGCATCCGTCATTTTTTGGGTTAAAATGTGTCATTCATTGTCTTAGAAATTTGAATGAAAATGGAAATTTATTTCTTTATATATTTTACACAATAATATTACAATCAATAATAGGGGCCGCGTGGTCGTGATCATACATGTATGGTACATTTTTTTACCTGTGCAGTCAGTGATCACCACTAAAGTTGTGAGTTTGAGTCCCACTCATGGCGAGGTGTACTCGATACAACATTATGTTTTAAAGTTTGTCAGTGACTTTTGGCAGGTCAGTTGTATTCTCCGAGTACTCCGGTTTCCTCCACCAATAAATTTAAATCTGACTGCCACGATATAACTGAAATATTGTTGTTGTATATAAGTGTCGTTAACAAAATTAAACACCATAACCACAATCAATAATGTTAGTTTTTAGCTCACCTTGCCAAACTTGTCATCTGTTGTCCGTTAACTTTTCACATTTTTATCTTCTCCTCTGAAACCCCCTCAGCCAACTGAATTGAAACTTGGTAGGAAGCATCTATGGAAGTTCCTCTATAAAGATTGTTCATTTTGTCCCGATCCATTTACAAACATGGTCACCACAGGCAATTCTTGTTTCTGATTGGCCTATTTTTTTAAAATCTTCTCCTTTGAAACCGCTTAGCCAAATGAACCGAAACTTGGTAGGAAGCATCTATGGAAGGTCCTCTATAAAGATTGCTAATTTCATCACGATCCATTAACAAACATGGCTGCCACAGGCAATTCATGTTTATGATTGTATGCTTTCTAAAAAAAATAATAATAATTTTGTGTGGAAAGGTACGACGGACAAATCTATTTCCACTGGTATAAAATACTGGGTTTGTTGTATAAAAGAGCCCTGTTTGATCTCCAATTTGTCCATAATTTATTTTGATTCAAACTAAAGTGAAATGCCAGATTAAAAACTCTTTTATTGTATCATTTATCATTCCTCCATGCTTTGATGAAGTTCAAGGACATTGACAAAATTAAAGTCACAATCTCAGAAACGCTTTAATGAACGGAAATATCAATATTTAAAATATAAGAACAAGAATCACTCTGGAATGGACACGGACATGTAAAAATTATCGAATATCAATTTGGTGCCAAATTTAAACTTGTTTTTTGTGCAAAATACAAAATGTATGATAGAGGACTTGATTTAGGCTTTTGGGAAATATTGAAACCTTTGAAATGGACAAATATTACAAGCTTTTTCCTGATCTGGTTGAAAAGATCCACTAAAATTTTTATTTCTCTGTGAATTTAAATAGAATAATTTGCTTTATTTATATCACAGGCACTTGTTTCTGGTAAAAAAAAATATACCTAGATACTGGTATATATAGTATCTACTGTAGGTATATTTTTTTTTACCAGAAACAAGGATTTATATAACACAAATATGAGTTATTACAATTTGTGTGGTATTGGATCACAACACAGTAATATTTCAAAAGGAAAAGGAGGGGGGGGGGGGGGGGGGAATCACTGGTATGCAAGACTCCAATCAAGGTAGACAGAAATAAAAATGTGACATTGATTATATGTCCTTAAGGTAGTTATGAATAAAAAAACCCAGAGCAAATCAGTTCAGGCAGCTTTAACTATTTACTAAATTTGGGCAGGGTAATGTCAGAGGGGTCGCGAAACAATGTTTCGAATAATCGCAATTGATTTCTCCCAGAAGTCTCCCCACTTCTCTCTGTTATCTCCCACTTCTCCCTGTGAGCTCTCTGAAAGAGAAGTCACTTCTCCCTCTAATTTGAAAGTAGTGGGAGCCCTGGATAATTATTCTCTAGTTTTTGTAATTTTTATTAATTTTTTCGGACAACTAAAAGATTGAGTCGGACAAGTACTTTTTAGTTCACCTGGACCAAAGGTCCAGGTGAACTATTGCCATCACTTGGCGTCCGTCGTCTGTAAACTTTTCACATTTCAAGCTTCTTCTCCGAAACCACTGGGCCGATTGGAACCAAACTTAGCAGGGATGTTCCTTGGATGGTCCTCTACAAAGTTACTGTTTTTCGTTCCAGTCGGATATTCAATATGGCTGCCAAGGCCAATAATATGCTCTGATTGGCTGAAATTTCAAAGATCTTCTTCTCTAAAACTAATGAACTGACTGAACCTAAACTGTACATGAATGATCATTGGAATGTCCTTTACCAAGTTACTGTTTTTTATGCCGATCGGAAATCCAAGATGGCCACCATCACAGGACATAGATTAACATTGGACCCTATGGGAAATTTTCAAATGCCTTCTTCTCAGAAACTACAAATATGATTAAAGCCAAACTGTACATGAATGTTCATTGGATGGTCCTCTACAATCTTAAGGTTTTTTGTTCCGATATGAAATTCAAAATGGCGGCTACGGCAGGACTTAGTTTAACATTGGACCCTATGGGAAAAATGTTTCAAAATGCTTCTTCTCTGAAACCACTTGGACACTTGAAACCAAACTGCCCCGGAATGATCATTGGAAGGTCCTCTACAAATTTTCTGTTTTTTATGCCGATCGGAAATCCAAGATGGCCGCCACCGCAGGACATAGATTAACATTGGACCCTATGGGAAAATATTCAAATGCCTTCTTCTCAGAAACTACAAATATGATTAAAGCCAAACTGTACATGAATGTTCATTGGATGGTCCTCTACAATCTTAAGGTTTTTTGTTCCGATATGAAATTCAAAATGGCGGCTACGGCAGGACTTAGTTTAACATTGGACCCTATGGGAAAAATGTTTCAAAATGCTTCTTCTCTGAAACCACTTGGACACTTGAAACCAAACTGCCCCGGAATGATCATTGGAAGGTCCTCTACAAATTTTCTGTTTTTTATGCCGATCGGAAATCCAAGATGGCCACCACCGCAGGACATAGATTAACATTGGACCCTATGGGAAAATATTCAAATGCCTTCTTCTCAGAAACTACAAATATGATTAAAGCCAAACTGTACATGAATGTTCATTAGATGGTCCTCTACAAACTTTAGGTTTTTTGTTCCGGTATGAAATTCAAAATGGCGGCTACGGCAGGACTTAGTTTAACATTGGACCCTATGGGAAAAATGTTTCAAAATGCTTTTTCTCTGAAACCACTTGGACAGATGAAACCAAACTGCCCAGGAATGATCATTGGAAGGCCCTCTACAAATTTTCTGTTTTTTATGCCGATCGGAAATCCAAGATGGCTGCCACCGCAGGACATAGATTAACATTAGACCCTCTGGGAAAATATTCAAATGCCTTCTTCTCAGAAACTACAAATATGATTAAAGCCAAACTGTACATGAATGTTCATTGGATGGTCCTCTACAATCTTAAGGTTTTTTGTTCCGATATGAAATTCAAAATGGCGGCTACGGCAGGACTTAGTTTAACATTGGACCCTATGGGAAAAATGTTTCAAAATGCTTCTTCTCTGAAACCACTTGGGCAGTTGAAACCAAACTGCCCAGGAATGATCATTGGAAGGTCCTCTACAAATTATCTGTTTTTTATGCCGATCGGAAATCCAAGATGGCCGCCTCCGCAGGACATAGATTAACATTGGACCCTATGGGAAAATATTCAAATGCCTTCTTTTGAGAAACTACAAATATGATTAAAGCCAAACTGTACATGAATGTTCATTGGATGGTCCTCTACAATCTTAAGGTTTTTTGTTCCGATATGAAATTCAAAATGGCGGCTACGGCAGGACTTAGTTTAACATTGGACCCTATGGGAAAAATGTTTCAAAATGCTTCTTCTCTGAAACCACTTGGACAGTTGAAACCAAACTGCCCAGGAATGATCATTGGAAGGTCCTCTACAAATTTTCTGTTTTTTATGCCGAGCGGAAATCCAAGATGGCCGCCACCGCAGGACATAGATTAACATTGGACCCTATGGGAAAATATTCAAATGCCTTCTTCTCAGAAACTACAAATATGATTAAAGCCAAACTGTACATGAATGTTCATTGGATGGTCCTCTACAATCTTAAGGTTTTTTGTTCCGATATGAAATTCAAAATGGCGGCTACGGCAGGACTTAGTTTAACATTGGACCCTATGGGAAAAATGTTTCAAAATGCTTCTTCTCTGAAACCACTTGGACACTTGAAACCAAACTGCCCCGGAATGATCATTGGAAGGTCCTCTACAAATTTTCTGTTTTTTATGCCGATCGGAAATCCAAGATGGCCGCCACCGCAATACATAGATTAACATTGGACCCTATGGGAAAATATTCAAATGCCTTCTTCTCAGAAACTACAAATATGATTAAAGCCAAACTGTACATGAATGTTCATTAGATGGTCCTCTACAAACTTTAGGTTTTTTGTTCCGGTATGAAATTCAAAATGGCGGCTACGGCAGGACTTAGTTTAACATTGGACCCTATGGGGAAAATGTTTCAAAATGCTTTTTCTCTGAAACCACTTGGACAGATGAAACCAAACTGCCCAGGAATGATCATTGGAAGGTCCTCTACAAATTTTCTGTTTTTTATGCCGATCGGAAATCCAAGATGGCTGCCACCGCAGGACATAGATTAACATTAGACCCTCTGGGAAAATATTCAAATGCCTTCTTCTCAGAAACTACAAATATGATTAAAGCCAAACTGTACATGAATGTTCATTGGATGGTCCTCTACAATCTTAAGGTTTTTTGTTCCGATATGAAATTCAAAATGGCGGCTACGGCAGGACTTAGTTTAACATTGGACCCTATGGGAAAAATGTTTCAAAATGCTTCTTCTCTGAAACCACTTGGGCAGTTGAAACCAAACTGCCCAGGAATGATCATTGGAAGGTCCTCTACAAATTATCTGTTTTTTATGCCGATCGGAAATCCAAGATGGCCGCCTCCGCAGGACATAGATTAACATTGGACCCTATGGGAAAATATTCAAATGCCTTCTTTTGAGAAACTACAAATATGATTAAAGCCAAACTGTACATGAATGTTCATTGGATGGTCCTCTACAATCTTAAGGTTTTTTGTTCCGATATGAAATTCAAAATGGCGGCTACGGCAGGACTTAGTTTAACATTGGACCCTATGGGAAAAATGTTTCAAAATGCTTCTTCTCTGAAACCACTTGGACAGTTGAAACCAAACTGCCCAGGAATGATCATTGGAAGGTCCTCTACAAATTTTCTGTTTTTTATGCCGATCGGAAATCCAAGATGGCTGCCACCACAGGTCATAGTATTAACACAGGACCATATGGGGAAAATACAGAAATAAATTCTTCTCTGAAGCTATTACACTGATTGAACCTAAACTGTGCATCAATCATTGGAAGGTCCTTTACAAACTATGTGTTTTTTATGTTGATCGTAATTCCAAGATGACTACCACTGCAGGACATAGTTTTTACATAGGACCAATTGGTTTTTTTATAACCAGGTGAACGATACAGGCTCTTGAGAGCCTCTGGTTTTAGTTAGTTGTCCGAAGGGACAAGTTGAAAAATATGTTAATGTAGAGGCCTGACATGGCCGTCATAGGCAATTCTTGTTTCTTATTGTTCGATTTCTAAAACAGCTTTTCCTCTGAAACCGCTTGGCCAAATGATATGAAACTTGGTAAGAAGCATCTATGGAAGGTCCTCTATAGAGATTGCTCATTTCGTTTTGATCCATTAACAAACATGGCTGCCACAGGCAATTCTTGTTTTAGATTGGTCGCTTTCTAAAAATCTTCTTCTCTGAAACTGCTTTGCCAAAAAGAATAAAAATTTGGTGGGAGCACCTATAGGCTATGGAAGGTTCTGTATTAAGTTTCCTCAGAGCAGAATGAAAGGTGAGCGACACAGGCTCAGCTCAGTATTCTTCTCCTCGGAAAACCCTCAGCCAAATGAACTGAAACTTGGTAGGAAGCATCCATGGAAGGTCCTCTCTAAAGAGTGCACATTTTGTTATGATCCATTACCAAACATGGCTGCCACAGGCAATTCTTGTTTCTGATTGGCCGATTTTTTTTAATCTTCTCTTCTGAAACCGCTTGGCCAAATGAACTAAAGCTTGGTAGGAAACATCTATGGAATGTCCTCTATGAAGATTGCTCATTTCGTCCTGATCGTTAACAAACATGGCTACCACCGAAACTTGGTAGGAATCATCTATGGAATGTCTTCTATTAAGATTGCTAATTTCGTCCCAATCAATTAGCAAACATGGCTATCACCGAAACTTGGTAGGAAGCATCTATGGAATGTCCTCTATGAAGATTGCTCATTTCATCGCGATCGGTTAGCCAACATGGCCACCACATGCAATTCTTGTTTCAGATTGGTCAATTTCTTAAAAAAATCTTCTCCTTTGAAATTGCTTAGCCATATGAACCGAAACTTTGTAGGAAGCATCTACATGTATGGAAGATTCTGTATTAAGTTTCCTCAAAGCAGAATGAAAGGTGAGTGACACGGGCTCAGCCCACTGAGCCTCTAGTTTTGGTTTCCTTTTAATAATCTTATTAACACTTAAAACACTTTAGATGTAATTGGAGTATGAATGTTTCAAATTTACTATATTTAAACAATTTTTTTAATGATATTTAATGTCTTGCAGAATAAGGTATTCAAAGAGGACAGAAAAATTACTACGTTGACCTTAGAAAGAAAAGTAGAACTTTTGGAAGAAATTGATAAAGGTCAAAGGTCAAAGAGACAAATTGCTGAGGAATTTGGAATTGCCCCCAGTACTCTAAGTGGAATAATTGTCAATCGTGAAAGGATAATGGAAGCTCACAATAGTAAATCATTTGGACCAGGACGTAAAAAGTTTCGTCGATCTACCTTTCAAGATGTCGAAGATGAGTTATTGAAATGGGTGGAGGAGTCTCATAAACAAAATATGCAAATTAAAAGTGTTCATTTGCTTGAAAAAGCAAAAGATATTGCCAAAGAAAAGGGATTTGATAATTTTGCAGGATCTCATTCGTGGATTGACAGATTTAAAGCAAGAAATTTACAAACATTTCGTAGTGCATGTACTCCTAAATCTGAACCTGAAGTAGATGTAAGAAGATTAGAAGTGTTGAAATAAATATTAAATTTGTATTTAATTTGAAATATAAGCTGTGTGTGTTTTCACATTGTTTCTATTTATAAGATATTCATTCAGTGTTTCAGCTACTGAACTCGACTTTGAACTCTTCAAGACAATTACCAGGGTTATCAAAAGTTCTTCAGAACATTCTTTTGAGAAATAGGTGGACAAATGTTTTGAGATCAGTGCCTAGCTGAATCACTGTTCATTTGTAATAAGGCTTTTGGGGGAAAAAATTGAAAGTTGTTAAAAGACTACCGGTATATGCTCATATTGAGAGCTTTAAACTGTTAATGGGTTCCAAGTTCTTTGATACACTAATATCCTATTGCATTTTTATTTGTAGAATAATTGTCCAGATTCTAACCACTCCAGTAACATTGGTAGTGATGACTCGGCACCGCCTACACCAGATACCTCAGACTTCTCCAGTAACGAAGTCTCCTCCATAACAAAACAGGTCTATGATGCTATGGAAGGAAGACCAGAATTTCAGGTTAGTTAAACAAAATATTTTATGAACAGATTTCCAAGTCAAACATAAAATATTTTTACTCTTCTACTGTTTCTGAAATTGAAGAAGATGCATCGCCTTACTCTGAAGGTTATCCATGGTACATTTAAAATTTTTAGTTTGTAACAGTTTTAAAGTAAAATATGGTTATCAATTATCAATATTTATGATCAGAATGTTTAAAATTTAACCACCTTCTATATGTTACTGTTTATGACTTATATACTGAACCTATTACAGTCTTCGCACTAACCCACTTGCCCGAAACCCGGGACAAGTAAAACTGGATTCGTACAAGTGAAAATTATGAAAGAATTATTTTAATTTTTTTTTCTAAATTTGGCTTTCGGGAAAGTAGGTGAAAAAGAATTAAGACAAAGACTGCTTTTACGAAAGATGATTGCATTTGCTCTTGGAACATGCACGAAAAAAGATGTAGCATGAGATTACAGAATCATTTTCAATCCAGATTTCAGATGCACAGAGGCAGTAAAATACAACTATTTTGTCCTTCCCATGAGAGGCCACCTCTCTTATGATGCCACTTTTTCATTGCAAAAGGCATTCAAATAGATTTATTGTCAAGTCCCTAAGTAATTGAAGAGAATGTTAAATAACATCAAATATCTTTTATATCAATATATTTTTTAATACTTTATGATTATTAAATTAATAGGGGCAGTTATGGCCGTGATCGTATTGGATTTACAACTATCTATGCAATCAGTGCTTATCACCACTGAAATTGTGAGTTCGAATCCTGCCCAGATGAGGTATATTCCATACAACATTATGTGATAAAGTTTGTCAGTGACTTGCGACAGGTTGATGATTTTCTCTGGGCACTACGGTTTTCTCCACCAATAAAACTGACCACCACGATATAACTGAAATATTGTTGAAAGTGGCCATATACTAAACTAAATTAGTAAATGGTCAGTGTAAACCATTCATATTGTATTCAATAACTGTTGACCTCCTTTCCTACTAGATACCATGTGTTGAATCCTGCAGAATTTGATTTATAATTTTAGAATATTTTTAAAAAGCACAAGTGTCGAGATCAGTACAGAAAATATACTCAGGAACAGCTTATGGAAGCCTGTAAATACTCAATAGAAACAAAAGCTTCATACAGGGAAGTGTCGGAGAAATTTGGCATTCCTCAATCCACTCTACGGGACAAGTTACATGCTGTGGAGAAATTGAATGCTGCTGATGTTGGACGACTGTCTCCAGGAGTATCTCCAGCCAAGAAAGCAAGACTTGAAACAGCAGAAGCCAGTCCTGAACCTATGATGGTACTTTGTCCTGAAGCACCAGAGACTGATTTAGATCCCAACAAACTCAGTGGTGTAACTAACGATGTGAGTTAATCAAACACTTGTTCCTCCACCAATCATATATGATTTTTAGCTCACCTGGCCAAAGGCCATGTGAGCTTTTGTTATCAGGTTTTGTCCGTCGTCGTCTGAGCCAATTTAGACCAAACTTTGCTGGAATAGTCCTTGGATGACCCCCTTCCATATTTGTGTCCGGTGATCCCGACTTCCAACCAAGATGGCCGCCAAGCTAAAAATAGAAAAAAGGGGGGATGAAATTTTAATTGTCCATTGCTGCTTTAGTATAAGTCAAAATGAGCTCAAATTTTAACTGCAGCTACATGGCAAGGAGTAGTTTCACATGTGAAATATTTCTTTCAGCCGATTTATAATATACCGATTATGCAAATTAGGCATATTTTGATAAAGGATCACATTTAAATATTTTCCTCTGAAAGCGCTGAACCAAATTAAACCAAATTTGGCTGGGATAGTTATTGGGTGGTCCCATTTCAAAATTGTGTCTGACAGCTCTGCCTTCCATTCAAGATGGCTGCTGTTACTAAAAATAGAAATTTCTTCAATTGTCTGTTGCTGCTTTAGTATAACTCAAAATGAGCTCAAATTTTAACTGCAGCTACATGGCAATGAGTAGTTTAACATATATTCTGGGGTTTTCTGTGAAATTTTTCTTTCAACCGAATTTTGCCAATTATAGAAATTAGGCATATTTTGATAAACGATCACATTTAAATCTTCTCCTCTGAAACCGCTGAACCAAATTAAAGCAAATTTGGCTGGGGTGGTCCCCTTTCAATATTGTGTCCGACAGCCCCGCCCTCCATTCGAAATGGCTGTTGTTACTAAAAATAGAAATTTCTGCTTTACTACAAAAATAATTAAAAAATATAGATAATTATTCACTTGGCAGAATAAAGCTAAATTTGTTACAGAAAGTCATGTAGTTTCTTTTGAAAATTATGTGTCTATGTTCATGTTGACAATTCACATGTCCATATATGGCTGATTTTGTGCATAAACATCTATCCGCTTCAGAAATTTTACCAGCGAATTGGTATTTTCTTTAGGATGGCTTAAATTATTATATTATATAGAAGGGGCCGTCGTGGTTGTGATTGAATTGTAGTTAGATTTACAACTACCTGTGCAATCAATGCCTATCACCACTAAAGTAGTGAGTTTGAACCCTGTTCATGGCGAGGTGTACTTGATACAATAATATGTGATAAATTTTGTCAGTGACTTGCGACAGGTAAGGTGGTTTTCTTCTGGTAATCCGGTTTCTTTCACCTGTAAAGCTGACTGCCATGATATAATTGAAATATTGTTGAAAGTGGCGTTAAACACCATAAACCCTGCACCCCCTATATTATACAGTAAGTAATACTTAAGTAAGTAATATCATGTCTGTTTTTCAGCGATCAAACTACAGACAATACTCAAAAGACTCATTGACAACAGCTGCTCACTATGTCATGAAATTTAATACTCCCATCATGAAGGCTGCAAGGATGTTTGGTGTTCCTGCATCAACACTCAAAGATCACATAAAAAATAAAATGACAGGAACTTTAGAATCTGTTGTACTGCCTACAACTCCATCACTTATCAGTGACAGGGACGAAAGAAAACTCATTGAATACATTAAAATGATGGAGAAATGTGGCTTCGTATTAACTAAAAAGGAAATTATTGATTTTGGTTCAGAGTTGGCAAGTGCGTCACAAGAAATTGAGGGATCTATTACTCTTAGTGATTCATGGTATATTGATTTTGTAAAAAGATGGCCACCGCTTGGATTAATCAACCGAGAAGGTCGAAGTCCAACTCCACAAGACATAAAGAAATATTTTACGGAGTTAAATAAAGTTTTTAACAAGCACAAGTTTTTTGAGCGACCAGAACTTGTTTATGTCTTGGATGAAGTAGACATTGCTTTGGAATATAATCCATTGAAATTAGTTCCAGGAAAAAGATTTGATAAGTCAAAGACCACACAACCGACGTTAACGTCAGTTATTGGTTGTTCTAATGCCCTGGGAACGACACTTCCTCCTTATTACATTCTCCAATCTGATGAAATAGTGTCAGATGTAATAGCTCAATCACCCCCGGGGACACAAGCTACATTTGCTAACTCTGGACCAAAGGACTGCAGTATTGTAAGAGATTATTTCCAAAATCATTTCATGAGATTTGCTCAGTCTGGTAGGAATACTCAAAATAGATTTGTTCTGGTGTTTTACGATAGCAGGAAAACAAATTTAAATGTGTCGGATTTGGAATGGGCAAAGCGGTGGCACATTTTGTTGTATCCACTTCCTCATCCCGTTAAAGCAGAAAACTATTACGAAATGGAAGCCATGGATGGAATGTTTAAGAATTATACTGCAGATGTTGAAGAGGAACGTGGTCAGTTTGTTAACAATAAAGGTTACATGGCTGTGTCAATGCCAGATATTTGTGGAATATTGGGTAAGGCCTATAGAAGATCACTTACATATGAACACATTGTCTCCTGTTTTGAAAACTGGGGAATTTATCCACTCAATCCAAGAAATTATGTGATTAGATTGGAAGCTTCTTTTCAGGTCAAGTTACAAGATCTTCAGGCTGTTCCCAATTATGAAGCAAATCTTTGGTTGTTAAGTGATTTTGGTTGTACCCAAGCAGTAAATAATGCCATTGAATCATCTTTTAACTCTAGTTATACAAATGAAAGCAATAGTAGCAATTCTTATTATCGTAATGAAAACAATACGGCCAGTTCTAATTATAGCAGACAAACTAGTGGAACGAATATTAGTCTGTGTAACCCTGGATATAATGAGGAGGATACCTCGTTTAATGCTTCCTATCATCAAATTCTCAATGGTGTAGCAATTAAAACAGAACCTCAAATGGACCTTAACTATGGAAACATTTCTATGGATTCACGCAGCCAGATTCAAAATGGCTACAGTCAATCTCAGTATGGATTAGAAAGATCTGTCTCATCTGCTTCGGAAGAATCACAAAATACTCAAAACTTTCATGTTGTTCCTGAGGTCACGGAAATGCGTATTGTCCAAAATGGAACTTCGTTTTCATCACACGAATCTTGTACTTCCAATTACGGTGCTACTGAAAATACAGATAATAGTTCCTCTAGTCAATTATGTCAGGATAATGCTAGTTCTTCATTAAGTAGTGCTGTTTCTGAACTCAGTTCTCAAATCACAGGAAATACTGGACATGTGAAAAGTAAATGTGAGTCATCTTCTAGTTCAAGGAGAAAAGGAAAGAGTTATAGAGTGATTGTTAACGAGCCTGAACCAGAAACTGATAAAGCTGAAACACCACCTTGTGAATCAAATGTCATATTTAGCAAATCAAAAGTAGAAACAGTTAGAAAGTCTGGTAAACTGGGATCATTGTTAGATGAAAAAGTTCGTAAACTTCATGAACAAGCTAAAGCATCAAGCGAAGGGAATGAGGATAATGATGAACCTCTTATGAAAGTTGGAGATTTTCAAATAGTCATGAACAAGGGGGATTAAAGAATTAGTTATGTAATTGTTATTAAGATTGTTACATGACAAGATCTGGATGTACTGTTAGATGTGTGTATCAAAAACATTTCTTTTTTTATCCTTATCTTGTGTCTACTCAATTTTCAAAATTTATACCAACATTTTGTGGAAGAATCTCAAAAGAATTTATCTGTTCTTAATGAAATTGTAAACAAATTTAATGTAATAAATTACATTTTGGTTATATGTAGATGTGTAGATTTGTGGACAAATTTTATGAGTAGGATTAAGAGTTGCCACACAAAATTTTGATAAATGTATGTCTTGTAAAAACATATTTATATACATGTATTTTGTTTTTACTTTTTATTCAAAATCCAGTGTATCTACTATGTCAGATTTTTAATGTGCATGTATTTTAAAAAGTTAAAATATTTTCTGCTCTTAACAGCTTCTGTTTTGATGTTGTTCACTTTATAAAAGTATACTGTTAAACTTTCAGTTCTTTATGGAATTTTTAGGCTTGAATTAAGAAATTATTTGTGGAAGCATGGAAGCCATATAGTTTGTATCCAGTTTTAACATGTGTAACATTATTTTCGCAATTTTTTCTATCTTGAGCTACATGTATAGCGAAGATAAAATGCAACGAAAATAATGTTACCTATGTTACAACTGGATACAAACTCTGTTTTCCATGAATTATTTCAATTTTAGTAGGAAAATTCTCTCTTATTTTTTTTAATTTGAAGTTAGTAATGTCATAACAAAGTCCACTGAACTTCATTATTACAGTTGTTTTTCTTATACTGATAACTAGACAGTGTTGCAATTAAGTTACTGATATTTTCTAATTTAATAGCATTTTGATTTTAGCAACTTAAACAAGTAGAAATCCTCACAAAATCATAAAATAGATCAGTAACTAGCTTGTGTCAAGGTCACTCACGTTTCTTGTAAAGGAACTAAATAACCAGAAGACATCAAATTACAAAAGTCAGTTGTCTTTTAGTATTTTTTACGAAAAAAACTTAATATGTAAAGAAACAAAATGAGCATTTTTATGTTTATATGTATCACATGTACAGTCCTGTATGAGCATGAAAACACTTAGGAATGAGGTTAATAATTTTTATGACAATGCGCATGTGCAAATTAAAATGTATTAGGAGTTTTATCATGGCATAATTTATATAGCCAATGAAGGACATCATAATAGAATTATTATTCTTTCTTTAAAATAAAACAATGTTCATTTTCTGTTTGTTTGCATACCCAACAACACTGATGAAACTCATAGAAACAGTTAAAAATAGACTCCTTGTAACAGCAACTTCTCATTGAAATAACCTCAATTTAACCATACCGAGATGAAAGAGGAGCGATTAAATAGCTAACATAATTTTGATTTTTGTCAGTGTATTTTAAGCACTCCCAAAGTCCTGTTAAGAGTAAATAATTTTAGAATTTATAAATGATACTGGTAATTTTTTTTTAACAAGTACACAAATAAAATAATTATTAATAATGATAAAATTTATATACCTCAGATAAAAGTCAAATACTCACAGTCAAATATTATCACAATTCCTTTGATTTACACACGAGGAAGTTTAGATATACAGTGAAACATGTCTAAACCCAATCTCCTAAGGACCAACTTTTGTGTTCGCAATAGACAGGTGTTCGCTTTATACAAGTTAAATTAACAAAGATTTCCTGCATTAGGACTTTATTTAAAGTTCGGTTTATACAGGATTTCGATTTAGACAGGTTTCACTGTATCTGTATCTATAGGGATAGCATATTAGAGAATGGTTTTGATTAGTCTATATCTTGTACAAACAAATAATTTTTTTCTTTCAAGCCAGTGGGGCTTATGCAATATATTATAATTTAGAATATATTATTGTAAATGTAATTTTGACTTTTGTAGTCTGATATTTTTTATAGTGCAATTTTTGTATATTCAACATTGTATTTTATTTCTCATTGAAGTTTATGAATTTTTTTATTTTGATAATATTTGTTCTAAATACTATTTTTAATGCACTCGTCTCCATACTGATCAGTTGATCTATGAAATTTCTTTGGGAAAAAAATTGTGAGTAATCCGTATTTTCTATATGGGCAATCGATAATTCTGTAAAAAAAAATTAATACCATTAGATGTACTGAGTCTCTAATGTTTATGAGCTATGTATTACTTAGTGAAGTTTTATACACACACCTATTATGTCAAATTTGTAAATTTGCAAATGTAAAATAAATGAATTACTAGTTCAGAGTTGTTAAGATTTTACGTTTATCATTTAAGAACTCTGACATTAAAAATTAGGTCAACCAATGATAAGAGAAAAGAAAAGTCTATTAATTTTTATATCTTAGCTGAAATGAACCTCTACAATACATACCTCCAAAATTTCAATGATGGAATGTGTAATTTATACCAAATGAACTTGAGATTAATAAAACTGATTGAATGTTTATTTTATTTATATTTTTACTTCGAAATAAATTCAGAGAGGAAATAGATTTTAGTACTCTTAAAAACTCACAAAACTCAATTTTGTAAGGATAGATTACTCTATACTTTAATTCAATGTTCCTTTGTTACAAAGAAAAAAAAACTAGCATTACTTCAAAATCATTTTAACTGCCATTGATATCTTATGTAAAATAAAAAGTATACAATGAGAAACAAAATCAACATTTTGTAACTTGATAGAGAAATGGTGCATTGCATATAATTTAACAACCTAATGTATTTTGATTGCACAAGACAAAGACATTTTCAGTATTAAATTGTTATGGCTGTCTTATCACATCATTTTGTTGTCAATGTTTTATAAACATTTAACAATAAATATATATAATACAATAAAAGAATGTTTTGTCTGTAATACCACCCCCTTTTCCTTTATAAGTTCTCCCAGTTCTTATGAGCGATGAGAGCTATTGTTGTCTCTTTGTGTCTGTTGTGAGCAGCTGTTAGTTTTTCAAATTTTATTCTCTTTCTCAGAAACAACTAGTGCAAATGGAACCAAACCTGATAGAAATATTACTAGAGGAACAGGAACTGCTAACCCTTCCGGAGCACCTGGGTTCATCTGTTTTTTAGTGGGATCATGTTGCTTGATCTTTAGTTTTCTGTGTAATACATTGTTTGTCCTTTTGTTCTTTTTCTTTTTGGTCATTGTATTGTCTGTCTATCTTCAATTTATAAATTTTGATTACCCCTTAGTATCCTCAAACTTTTCTTGAATTGTCCCTAGTCAAATATCTTCTTCTCAGGAACCATGTGTGATTGAATTTTAACTTGGTATGAATTATTCTTATAGGCCCATACAACATTTGTACAGGTTTTGTTTGTTAATAATTTGATGGTCCCTTACAAAATTTTTTATTTTTCATGTGGATTGGAAATGTAAAATGGCTATCAAATTTTCTCTGGTTTGAGATATGAACGAAATTCCAAAACCAAATGATCATTTTAGCTGGAATTATTTATACATGTACATATGTATAGTAATTGGCCAAATTGTGTAATGTGAATACCTTATGGTATACGGAAGTGTCAGGTGAATGGAGGAGGAAGTTACCATTGCTGTTTCCTCCCAGTGTGCTGCAGGTTCTTATGAGTTTTAGTGCTTTAAATGTGTTTATCAAATGATAAATGAACACATTACGGTAAATGTTTTTAGTAAGAATTGGTTTTGTGTTTTATATTATATCCACAAGAAATTGTTGTCATGTACTTATTGTACTGTCTACTTTCTCGCTAGCATTTTGATAAAAAAAAAAAGGGGGGGAATTAGTTGATATTCAGATTTGTTTATAATGATTTTATATATTATTTAAGTGCTTGACACCTGCCATTCATGTTTTCCATTAAATGTCAAAATACTTGTCCTAACCTATATATAAAAAGGCAAAATAGTACTCTCATTTGACAATACGTGTACATATGTGATAGAGGTTGGGTCAAACCAAAGACTATAAAATTGCTATTTGCTACTCTGCTAAGCAGCAGCATTAACAACCAAGAGCAAAGACTGGTTGGTTCAGAATCAAACTAAGCATGTTGGTCTAGTTCCTCTTCCTCCTTGTTTGTTTCTTGCTGGGTGTCTAGTTATCAAAAACATATTGTTCATATACATTATTTACCCTGTCCAAAGTCAGGACCTAGATTTCCATCAGCTTCTCTTGTGATTTGTGACTTTGGAGAGTATGAAAGTTACTATGCTTGTGTTTGTTGTGATTTAAACATCACTTAGCTCAAAGTATATGCTGTGATATGCATACAATTTGATATATATTTTTAAAGACATTGCCATCTTATGTCAGGTTTTACTCTAAATATTAGCTCTTAGTGTCCATTATATTATGTACCGGTATTCCCATTTTTAGCTCGCATGTTATTATGTAACATCATTTTGTGTATGTTAGATTTTCACATATCAATGTTCTTCTTTGAAATCACTGCAGCTAATGGACCATATCTTGATTGAAATGTTACTTTGATGGCTCCTCAATGTTATTTGTGATATTTTGTTTTATTCAACACCAGTGCTAGGCCAAGTATGTTTTTTTTTGCTGAAACTCAGAAACCATGACTAATGAAATTCTTTCATAGTAAGAGTGTTCCTTATTTGATCCTCAATAAAGTTTGTATATTTTGTTTTGTTTATTGAAAATTCATGACCATCCCCCACTCCAAAGTAAAGGTTTAAATAGGACTATGTGGGGGAAAGTTCTCAGAAACTGAAACTTGATTGCACCTAGACTGCACATGAATAATCATTGGATGGACTCTTATAAAAAAAAATATCTTTGTAGGAATTGGAAATTGAAAACCACCAGTGGATAGCTTTAGCACAGTACTGATAGCAAAACATTTTAAAATTATTTTATCCTGTTATCTGAGACCACAGAATTATTAAACAGCAGCGTTAGTTGGAATATTTTTTGGATAGGGCTCTATCAAATTTATGTTTTTTGTTGTGTCGATCAGAAACACAAGATGGATGAAATGTTATCATATAGTTTTATAGGGAAACGAATAGATATTTGTTTTCTCATAAACTAGAAACTTGAATGAGCCCAAACTGTACCCGAATAATCATTAAATAGTCTCTTACAAAATGTTCATTTTTTATTGTCAATCCGAAATCCAAGATGACCGCTACTGCATGACATATTTTATGTAGGACCCTATATTTAAAAATTATACTGATCTAAAACCACTGAACTCTTGACAGCAAGGTGACAGGAATTTTCCTTGGATGGTTCTTGAGCTGTTGTATCTTGTTTTGTGTGAATCTGAATTCCAAGATGGCTGCCGACCAGGACAGAATTTTAGCGTAGTGATCTAGGGAGTGAAGCATATTTTTCACAGAAACTACAAACTTTATTGAACTCAAAATGGACATCATTGGATGGTTCTTCACAAAATTTTCATTGTGTGTGTGTGGATTGGATATCAGTGAGTTTATCGCCACCAAGTATATACAATCCAGTGGTATATGAATAAAACGCTTTTTTCAGAGACTAAAACTTTCTTGAGGCCAGATAGTGCATTAATATGATGACAACGATGAATATATAAAAGAGTAACATAAGTTTGTCTCATGTAGGGTCGTCGTTGTCGTGTTCCTATGGTAGATGGATTTGATTAGCTCATTAGAACTTGTGTTTGTAATTGTTTAATGAATATTGACTTTAAATAAAACTTTTGATTTAAATTGAATTAACAACTGTCTATGTACTCAGTGCCTATCACCACTAAAGTTGTGAGTTCGAATCCCGCTCGTGGCGAGGTGTACTCGATACAACATTGTGTGATAAAGTTTGTCAGTGATTTGGGGTAGGTCGGTGGTGTTCTCCGGGGCTGCGATTTCCTCCACCAATAAAACTGACCTCCATCATATAACTGAAATATTGTTGAAAGTGGCATTAAAACACCATAACCCTAACCTCTTTTGTCTCATGTTGATGAAACTTAGAACATTCTATCTAGAACAAAACGAAAGACATTTTTATCAAACTAGTTTAATTGTTTTAATTGCACAATCCGGCACTAATAATCGTAGGACAGCTATACAAGATCATTCTTATTCTTTGATCCTTCATACAAGTTTTTTCTGAGAACGTTTTTCTTGTAACAAGCAGTTCTAACATAATATTTCATGGAGTTTTTGTTTCTTAAGTACACAGCCGCAGGCTGTTTTTACAAACTATGCAAATTTATGCTATCTATAAAAGTTGGGAAGTTTGAAAGAAAGAAGAAGAAAGATCGGATGTCATTTAGTGTACTTATATTTGTTAATCTACAAAAATAAGAATAGTCACAAGCACGCGAATGCAAAACACTCTTGTATAAACATTTTGATGATTATGTGGAAGTCTCAGTCATACAAATGATTTAATTTGTTCCTAAGGTGGGGAATATCTATAAATCTTCATCGCTAGCTGCTTGTGCTTCTGTTAATTCGTATTTCTTTTCAATTCCTACGATTCCACAGTCAATAATTTTAACACTTTTCTTTGGAACAGCTGTTCTTGAATCAGCTGGAACCTCACCAATTGTTCTGATGACATCCTATAAGAAAAAGACAACATTTACTCATGGTGTTCAAAATATAATGATCCCTACTACACGGCCTATATCCGAAACGAGTCCTTTCGGATAAATTGGCGTATCGTGGTTCCTTTCAACAGAAGGGATATAAACAAGTGTAGAAAAATATGTTTATTTCATCATCTAACATATATTTGTTCATTGTATGTGAAGTAAACTTTAGCTAATCGGATAGAATCAATGATCGGATTTGTTCTACAACCACTAAATTGTTGTAATTGTCTAGGACATAGCAGATCATAGCAATGTATTGTCAGCTATTTTCTGCAATTCGTCAGTGTAATGCTGAATATTTCAGTAAACCCTTTGTAATTGATAGTAACCGAATGCAATGCGTTACAAATGGTAGTAACCGAATGTAGTGTGTTGAAAATGGTAGTAACCGAATGTAATGTGTTGAAAATGGTAGTAACCGAATGTAGTGTGTTGAAAATGGTAGTAACCGAATGCAGTGCGTTGAAAATGGTAGTAACCGAATGCAGTGCGTTGCAAATGATAGTAACCGAATGTAATGCAAATGGTAAAAACCGAATGTAGTGCGTTGCAAATGGTAGTAACCGAATGTAATGTGTTGAAAATGGTAGTAACCGAATGTAGTGTGTTGAAAATGGTAGTAACCGAATGTAGTGTGTTGAAAATGGTAGTAACCGAATGCAGTGCGTTGAAAATGGTAGTAACAGAATGCAGTGCGTTGCAAATGGTAGTAACCGAATGTAATGCAAATGGTAAACACCGAATGTAGTGTTGCAAATGGTAGTAACCGAATGTAATGCGTTGCAAATTGTAGTGACCGAATGTAATGCGTTGAAAATGGTAGCAACCGAATGCAGTGCGTTGCAAATGGTAGTAACCGAATTTATTTGCGTTGCAAATGGTAGTAACAAAATGTAGTGCGTTGCAAGTGGTAGTAACCGAATGTAATGCGTTGCAAATGGTAGTAACCAAATCTATCCTGCAATTGAGATATTTTTTGTCATAATAAATGGGTTGAAATAAACTGTTGCTTTATTATGCCAGTGTCATATAACACTTTTCACATTAGCCTAATAAAGCTATTAAGCCACATCCCTGTCATAATAACAATTTCTGTATTAGCCTAATAACACTATTAAGACACGCCCCTTACCGGAAATACTATTGAGGTATCAATGGGATTTCCGTTATCTTTTTTTTTTATTATTAAATTGATTAACATTTTTTTTTTGCAAATTTTATTACAGGATAAATAGAATATTGGTGTATTGACAGTAAATATAGAATTTATGTGGCTCGGCACGAAACGGATTGAAAGACTCGCTAAAAGCTCGTCTTTCCCCCGTTTCTAAGCCTCGCCACATAAATTCTATATTTACCGTCAATGCACCAATATTGTATATGTAATGCGTTGCAAATGGTAGTAACCGAATGTAGTGCGTTGCAAATGGTAGTAACAAAGTGTAGTGCGTTGCAAGTGGTAGTAACCGAATGTAATGCGTTGCAAATGGTAGTAACCGAATGTAATGCGTTGCAAATCGGAATATTCCATCTATCCATGTATGGTTGCAATATGAACATAAGGGTAATAACAAAATTACCGAACTCCGAACAATCTTACAAAGGGAAAGTCAAAACTCATAAGTATATAAACAGACAAAATCAGTCAATAACCGGAAAACTGAAAACCGTAATGACCCTGACTTGGTACAGGCATTTCTAAAGAAATGGTGGGTTGAATCAGATTTTAAAGCGCCAAACCTCCCCCTTTCATTACGGCTCAAAGTTTCCGGTTGTCACTATAACAGTATTTATAACAATACTTGAACAAAACAGGTAAAACAGTTTTCATAACAGCAGCAAACTCAGTGAAGTAAATGTCAAAAACACTTTTACGTCACACATTGATAAAAAAATATTTTTGACATTTTTGTTGACACCTTATCTTTATGCATTTTCACTATAAGAAAATCCATCGTTTATAATCTTTTCTGCAGAGACGGAATATATTTCGACAAGATCTTGGTATCGGAATATAAACTTTTTAAGAGATCGAATAAGGCGGATCTTTTTATAGCCCTGGTCCAGTAGCCTGTTTCTAAGATGAAGATGACGTTTCAGGAAATCAGAATAATTGCTACTGGCCCTTGCATAACGAATCAATTGCGAGATGTAAACACCATATGCAGGAGAAGCTGGCATATTGCTGCACATATTTGGAAAATTTATGATTTTAAAATTGAAGTCGTCACGTTTATCATAAATTTTAGTACCGATTTTACCACTCGTCAAATTCGAGGTATAAGTCCAAAAATGATGCGGACGAAGCGGTATATGTGGTCTCTTTAACTTCCAGCTCTGGAGGATATATCAATGGAAGAAATTCTGCAAATCTAGAATTATTGATAGATAAAACGTCATCAATATACCTGTATGTGAAATTAAAGGCTCTAGTCTCATGAATCTTATCTTTTACAAGCTTTTGAAGAAACTCCGACTCATATGAATATAAAAATAAATCGGCTAGAAGAGGGGCACAATTCGTACCCATTGATATGCCGACGACCTGCTGAAACAGTATCCCTCAAAAGGAGACAAATATGTTATCGATGAGGAACTCCAGCATACTGATCACTTGTTCCGCGGAGTAGCATGTTTTACCTTTTTGAATTTTGTTTGAAAAATATGTGGAATTGTAGCCTAACACAACAAATTTTGAGCCATAGTTTCTATGACTGAAAGCTTTGTGAATTGTTTCTTTTAAGCGGGTTTTTAATTTGTCATGCGATAGGGTGGTATATAGAGTTGAAAAATCAAAAGTTTTGATGGAGGATACCTGAGAGAAAGATCTTGATTTAAGGTTATCCAAAAGATCTTTAGAGTTTTTCAAAATCCACATGTGATTTATGCCACTACGCGAGTAAACAGTTTCACAATATTTCTGTTGTCCCTCTTTTACTGCAGACAGAATCTTTGTCAGGTGAATAGACAATTCTTTCGTCGAACAAGTTGATGATCCCGCTATGTACCTTTCTTTGTATGGTGTCTTATGGAGTTTAGATATCCAATATAAATAGGGTAAATCCTCAGACTCTTTACCAGAGGGAATGTTTAAAGAGGTCATGAATGATCTGTGGTTAGCTAGGATTTCATCTTTGTCGAACGAAGTAGGTTTGTATGTGGTATTACTAGAGGTGTTGTTATTTATGCCCTAATTCTTTGATTAGGCATTCGAAGTAACATGATTTACATACAAACACGATATTGTTGGAAGCCTTGTCCGCAGGAACGATAACATATTTGTCATGAAGAGAGGAAAGACACTTAACAGCTTCTTGGTCTTTAAATATAGACCTAGGTCGACTATTAACACAATTTTTGAGTTTGTGAATCCGACCTTGTACTAGAGACCTTATTGTTCTAACCCAGTCTGACAAGGACTCTAACTCAGGATTTTGGTCTACTTCTCTCTTTATCCACCTTCTGGCATAATCTTCAACAGCATCCATAATTATCTTGAAATTATGTTTCCAATTGATGTGTTGAGGTTCTCTGAATTTAGGACCATGAGAAATCACCTTTCGGAGACTCATGTTGAATGATATTCAGATCACCAGTGATTACATGTCCAGATGGGTTGTATTGAAAAGGAGAGTGGGAGCAGTCACAAGTCAGAGGGTTCTTAAGGTACTCTTCTATGTTAATATCTTGCAATGCTTCTTTGTAGTTGAAAATTTTACGGCCAATGCTGTTAGTGTAACTATAGGAGACAATGGGAACAGATTGATTTTTGAAATATGGTGGAATTTCTTTTACGACCTCTTTTCTATTAAGAATGTTGCTGATATTAATAGCATCGATTCCTTTGTTAGCAAACGGAATATGGAGGAATTATCTGTTGTTATCATGAAGAGGTTCAGATCGAACTGGTTTGAAAAGACGAAAGGACGCCACGTCACATATAATACTAGACAATCTGTACTTAGGAGGAAAAAGGATCTACGCCTCCTTTGTCAAGTACAAAATCCCTAAGATCTTTGAGGTAGTTTACAGGTAGTGAAAATAAGATTGTACGAATGTGATGAATTCCAAGAGGTTTCTGTATATTAGAAAGTAAATCATTAAAAGTATCTTGTAACGTTCTTGGTTTAGAGGCCTTTTTAACATTTGGATGTTGAATTCTTTTATGACCATGGCTATGTTTAGTTCTTGGAATAGTATTAAAAAGGCTCATCACGTTGATTTCGCTGCATCCAGGACTTGACAAATTTCCCAATCCTTTGATGTTATCATTGCAACCGTAAGGCATTGCAGTACCTAACTCTTTAATCCAAAACAACTCTATCGGTACGGTAAGGTGTACTAAGTATTGGACTGTTTGTATGATGGTAAATCTTCTCGATGATTCGAACTTTCATCGTCAAACAGCGGTCATGACCCGGTTGATTGAAATGATTATACAAAATCCTGTATTTGGGATCTCTTGCATCATATCGATGTTGGTTCATTCTACTTCGCAATGTTTGACGAGCTTCACCAACATACAAAAGTCCACAGAGTGTACATTATTTGCCGTAAATGACATTTTTAGTATAACAGTCCAGAGGGTCAAACGATTTGGTGTAGTAAGTTTTTCCAGTTAAATTACTTGTAAATTCAGGAGAAGTTATTAGCATGCCGCATGTTTTACAAGTATTATTTTTGTCAGTTTTTATTTTGCAAGTAGTAATGCATGGAGAAGACTCACAAGTACCTGGAGATTTAAGACAGTCCGAAATATTAATAGAACAAGATTTTAAAATTTGATACGAATCTGAAGTTTTGAAAAACTAATTACCCTCTGGCTGAACGTAAGACAAATCGGGGGTATCCCGTAGGATTTTCCGTGGAACGCATATATCATTTGCTACCCTGTTCCGTGTAGTAGCAAATGAGGACCTTGTTAACCCGGGTGACGTCCTAGCCGGTATGTTGTCCTTAATTTCGTTATTCATAAATGCTTACGTAAAGCTACCAAGTTGCAATGACCTCGGGGAAAAACAATTCCACCAGCAGTGACATTGGGCATGGTTATAGTAAATAAGGGTAATAACAAAATTACCGAACTCCGAGTAATCTTACAAAGGGAAAGTCAAAACTCACAAGTATATAAACAGACAAAATCAGTCAACAACCGGAAAACTGTGAAAACCGTAATGACCCTGACTTGGTACAGGCATTTCTAAAGAAATGGTGGGTTGAATCAGATTTTAAAGCGCCAAACCTCCCCCTTTCATTACGGCTCAAAGTTTCCGGCTGTCACTATAACAGTATTTATAACAATACTTGAACAAAACAGGTAAAACAGTTGTCATAACAGCACCAAACTCAGTGAAGTAAATGTCAAAAACACTTTTACGTCACACATTGATAAAAAAAAACATGCGATATAATCCCATTTTACATGTGGAATTAAATTGATTTCTAGATTTATTAAGCTGAATCTATTCTTTCGTTGGAATGTCATTGCCACATAATTATACTTACAATTCCCTTGATAACTTTTCCAAATACAACATGTTTTCCATCCATCCATCTGGCTTTATTCAATAAGATGAAGAACTGTGAACCGTTGGTGTCTGTACCATGGTTTGCCATTGAAACATATCCAGCGGCTTTGTGACTGATATCAAAGTTCTCATCTACAAATGTTGGGCCATAGATGCTTTCTCCTGCAAAAAAGGTACACATTGCTTATACATTTTTGTACATTTTAACCATTTATTCTGTTGCTTTAAGTATTGTTAAAGTTGGTGCTAAACACCAATCAATCAATTAATTGTTGCTTTAAGTAATTAACCAGATAAAAAGTTTTGGTTGCTAGGATTGAGTTAGTCCGAGATTCCTCTGTCGTTTAACGGCATTGATAATCTTGCTGTAGCCGTTCAACGTCAGAGGGCGATATATACGGAAAACAGCGGATTTGCTTCTCCAACTCTGGGTCAGCACATTTCCACGTTTCGTGGCTATCGGATTTTATTTTCTATCAGAAACCCTTATATAAATCGCTTCACCAATCATTTTTCTATTCATTCATAAACATCTTACCCTCAGAAAGTGGTGCTATACTCCATTACAGCACGATTTTGCCTTAGATCCTATGATTCCGCCATTTGTCTTCCATTTTTCAAACATTTGTCACGTGACTACGAGAAAACCACGATTACCGCAATGTATCATGGGAGATGATTTGCATATAAACAAACAAACAAATATTTGTATTGCCAATCATACACGCCTGTTAAGGCAGAACAATTAACATAAAATTTAATACAGTTGATTATATTGATTGGTAATGATTTTAACAGCAATAGTGAATTACAGATAACCATAAGAAAGAAAAAAATGATGTAGTACCTTGTCCAAAAAAGGGGGACGTAACACATGCTCTTTCCGAAACCCATTGGCAACACTCTGCCATTGAATCTTTTCTTTCCAACACATTCTGTATTATTTCCTTCTGCTCTGCTTTGATCTATAGATGGACTGTTTGTCCTGTAGAATACGCTTAAATGTATAGTCTTCCATGTGATTTGAATGTTGTTTACGTATGCAAATAATGCTCAAATAATTTGGTGCGCTGAATTAAGTAGCTCCCATCATGCAATGCGTTACTGTTATCATTCAGTTAGTATCGCGAGATCACGTTTGTAGATTCGAAAATGGAAGTCAAATGGCGGAATAATAGGATCTAAGGCAAAATCGTGCTGTAATGGAGTGTAACACCACTTTCTGAGGGTAAGTTGGTTTTGAATGAATAGAAAAATGATTGGTGAAGCGATTTATATAAGGGTTTCTGATAGAAAATAAAATCCGATAGCCACGAAACGTGGAAATGTGCCGATCCTAGAGCTGGTGAGGCAAATCCGCTGTGTTCCGTATATATCACCCTCTGATGTTGAACGGCTACAGCAACTTTATAAATGCCGTTAAACGACAGAGGAATCTCGGACTAGGATTGAGTGAACTATAATTTGTATCTTCACTTAAAATGTGTTTGGGGGATCTTAAAGCATCGTTATATAAGACTAATAACCTCTATATCAACTATCACGTAACATCATATAACCAATCACTCACCTCCTGTGCCATCTCCTACTGTAATATCGCCCATTTGGATGATAAAATCGGGAACGATTCTGTGGACTGGAGATCTTTTGAAGCTCAATGATTTCTTCTATAAATAAACAAACAAACAAAAATCTTTATGTATTTATAACGATTTTTTTTTTGGTACTTACTAGCGCCTGATTTCTTCTATAAATAAACAAACAAACATCTTTATTTATTTGGATTTTTTTTTGTACTAGCGCCTGTTCGTATACAAATCAATACGATTTTGATTGTCACTTTTGTAATGATAAACTATTATATGATGACTGGCCATCTTCAAGCATACGACGTGGCTTGGTAATAATAGAATTGGGCTGTCATCTGTTACATTCTAACAACGTAACCCTATAATTTCTATAAACCCATTGATTTTCTAAAGGCAAATTATTTTGTATATAAATAATAGATCTATAGGTAACATGTTGTTTTATTGAAGAAAAAAACACCTTTTTGATTTGTTTTCATAAATCATTTGATTTATAGGTAATCTTATTAATGAAGTATGTAATTCTGTCATGATATTATTAAGGTACCTTTAACACAAAAAAATAAGTAAAAGATGCATAGCTTAGTTAGAATTGTTATAGACATCTAACTAAAATACTATCCTTCATCAAGACCGCATTCTGAGTGTAATCAATTTCAATCACTAAACTATTATTTACAGATGGATGAACCGTTAATCATTTGTAAGCGAATATCAATATATAATTTGTTGAGACGTGTCATAAATGTTACCTTATGTCATATTAAATCATAATTCTACATTTTAAACGGTGTACGTGATATATAGTGTGCGTGAATTATCTTTTTACAATTTTAATTCCACTAAGTATTCCTGCCAATGGTCATATTTGAATAATAAGAAATCTTTAAAAACAAAAATACTCTTTTCCCCCCAGAAATGTCCCTGTTTTTACCATCGTTGGCAAGCCACCGCTGAATACGATCGTTTCTCATCCACCAGAACGACCGTAGTCAACCCCGATGTATTTTATTATATTTATTTTTGTTTGATTTTTCCGATATATAA
Source organism: Bathymodiolus brooksi (assembly GCA_963680875.1). Lineage (NCBI taxonomy): Eukaryota > Metazoa > Mollusca > Bivalvia > Mytilida > Modiolidae > Bathymodiolus > Bathymodiolus brooksi. The sequence goes on along the minus strand of OY804577.1, from coordinate 69,041,704 downwards.
TATAACAGGGGAGATGGCGAATAGAAGTAGTTGTGAAATAAAATAATAATCGTTTATCATTCTTTCTCCACGACGTGTCGCCTGCATTAATTAAATAAGTTTTAAACTTCATATGTGTATTCAAAAACTACAAATGCAATATTTACAATTTGGTTCAATATGTACTAGAAATATGTTTATTTTATTTACTATCAACCGAATTTGCGGTAAATATGAAATAAAAGTTTACATTTAAAAAAGGCATGTTGTTTCAGAAATAAGAAGCACATACATAAAAGTGTAAAATTATGTGACAGAATACTTACTGTGCCTCTCTTATATCCTTTGGCTAGTAACTGGAAGTTCATACACGTCATGGGACATTTATCTCCAAAAACTGCCACGACGAACCTTCCCCTATAGTCCTCTCCGATGCCGTCATTATCTTTAATTTCTACGTCAAACCACACTTCTTCTGTTATTGTGAAGTTTTTGTGTGCAGTTGCAACTGCAACGAGTACTGCTAAAACAGATGCTAAACATAACCAAGCTGCCATGGCGGGCTGCAAATAAAATATTTTAATACTATATTCGGAATTTATTATTTATATGTCTTCTCTGGTTCCACGTGAAAGTCCAACTATGCAGTCTTAAATGTTTATATATATATATATATATATATATATACCTGACCGTTCTACCAGGAGTGGTAATGTTTAACTAGACAAACTTTAATGTTTCTATGTTTTAAAATTCTACAAATTTTAGCGCTTCTATATTACACTGAATCATTCTAACATAAATAGAAATGCTTACTCAGGCAACCTTTGATGTTATACTCTTACAATTGTGGGAATGTTCATTCTTGCAACCTTCAATGTTTCTAACTTTAACATTCTAACAAGCGTATGCGTAGGCAATCGCCAGCATTTTTTAAATATCCCATTCCGACAAGAATAGGAATGTTTAACCAGGCAACCTTTGTCTTTGATGTTTCTAACTTTATCAGTCTTTAAAAGATTGGGACTGCTTGACTAGGTAACCTTCCACGTTTCTACACTTTACCATTCGACCAAGAGTAGCAATGTTTTAACGGGTAACCTCCAATGTTTCTACACTTTACCATTCGACCAATAGTAGCAATGTTTTAACGGGTAACCTCCAATGTTTCTACACTTTACCATTCGACCAAGAGTAGCAATGTTTTAACGAGTAACATCCAATGTTTCTACACTTTACCATTCGACCAAAAGTAGCAATGTTTTAACGGGTAACCTCCAATGTTTCTACACTTTACCATTCGACCAAGAGTAGAAATGTTTTAACGGGTAACCTCCAATGTTTCTACACTTTACCATTCGACTAAGAGTAGCAATGTTTTAACGGGTAACCTCCAATGTTTCTACACTTTACCATTCGACCAAAAGTAACAATGTTTTAACGGGTAACCTCCAATGTTTCTACACTTTACCATTCGACCATGAGTAGCAATGTTTTAACGGGTAACCTCCAATGTTTCTACACTTTACCATTCGACCATGAGTAGCAATGTTTTAACGGGTAACCTCCAATGTTTCTACACTTTATCATTCGACTAAGAGTAGAGCAATGTTTGACCGGAATGCCTTCATTGTTCTACACTTTACCACAATAGATCACTAAACAGAGAGTAGAAGTGTTTAACCGAGCAACTTTCGATGTTTCCTTAATACACTTTTAAAAAAGCTATCAAGTTTAGGAATCTTCAATGTTTATACAATTCTACCAGGGATGTAGAACTGTAACCCGGCCAAATATGAAATAAAAATAAAAATAAAAAATTAAATTAAATTAAATTAAATATTTTATAAAATAATAATAACAAAAAAAAATAATTTAAAAGAAGACCAGATATACAAAACCTACCTGATTATTTCTTACTATCCAAGAGGACTTAGAAAGATGACAGTAAACTGACAAAGTGGACGCATCAAACGTTTATTTCTTCTTATAAGGAATCGAATCAGCCGGCAGCAGTAGCACATGCTACAGACCTTGACAGCTTCAGGTCTGGTTTGGAGGGTATACAATTCCCTCCAGCCTTCATATAATTCCACTTGTTAAATTGTAAATATGTAATTATGTAAATATATTTTTAGCAATCTATAAATTTTAAATTTATAGTCTCCACGCCTGGATAATTTCACTCCATCCTTCGAGTCTATCCTATATTTGGAAGAAGAAAAAGAAGAAGAAAACGAATTAACCCGACGAATCAGTGTCCAAACATCTGTTGCGAGTCAATAAATTATATCCGATCCGTACACGTTCCGAATTAAAGAAAGATAATAAAAGACTGCGATGTGGCAAGGGACAAACGTGGCATTAGATCAACGTTTATATTTACATTTGTCATATACAAATGTATTTGTAAAATTGGTGTTCACGATTCAATCAAGTGCAGTTAGGGAACGACCATTTAACTTGAAAGGGGGGGTATGGTTTTTTTCTAAAAAAATATTCTGATTCCCAATGTTGCTGAAAAAAATATTCTGATTTTGGAGGAGGAAAAAAAAAGAATCTGTTTCAGAGTTTTTGTCATATAACCTAATGTTAAATTCTGGAAAAAAATTTCTCGCATCGTGCGACAAAAAATATTCTAACTCTTGTGTTGTTCGAAAAAAATTTCGGAACGAAACAAAATACCAAAACCCCCGCCCCCCCCCCCCCCCCCTTCAAGTTAAATGGTCGGTCCCTTACGACGATCACAACATGGCGGAGGTAGAAATAGGTAAGATCGTTTTCTGCTAATTTCTCCATTCTAACGTGTTGTTGTCAAGAATTACTCAGCCGCAAAGGTTGATCTGGACGATTTTGTTGTATGTGTGTGTTCTTGATACCATATATGGTCTCGTTCTTGGTATCGAGACCATACATGTATATGGTATCAAGAACACACACATACAACAAAATCGTACAGATCAACCTTGCGTTCTCAACTTCTCCTGTAATTAAATAAATAAATAAATAAATAAATAAATAAATAAATAAATAAATAAATAAATAAATAAATAAAGTTTTATTTAAAGTCGATACATATCACAACATACATAAAAAAACACAAGCTCTACAGAGCTTTTCAAATCGACTATACATATAACAAAAACAACATACATGCATACATACAAGGTACATAAAAATACTAGCAAAAATTAAAACATCTGTATTAAATATAATTTAAACTAATTAATTTAAAATTTCAAGCACTAAGTAAATAAATAAATTAAAATTAGCAGCCTAAAAAGTAACCATAATTAAAGACAAAGCACAGATTTCAAAAGCATCACAGATAAACAAGACAAATAAATAAATAAAATTATGCTTTAAAGCTATCTACAAGCATTACAGTGGCATGAGCTACCATTCCATGAATTAATCAAGTTTTTGAATTGTTTAAAAGAATTTTCCAATCTAAAGTGGTTTGGTAGCTCATTCAATGTTTTGGCAGCAAAATATTTAAAAGTTTTAATACCATACCTAGTTGTTCTGGTTGATGGTATACTAGCAGTATTTTGGTATCTGAAAGAATATTTACTTTGTTTAATTGTAATTAAATCATGTAAGTACAAAGGACTGGTTTTATTGACAATTTTGAATGTTTCAATGGCTATAGTTCTAATTCGCCTGATTTTTAAAGTGGGTAATTTGGATTTTGTTAAAAGTTCTTCATATGTGCTGTCAGTATCATCATAGATAAATTTCAGAGCTCTAAATTGTTTTTTTTCCATTTTATTTGTATTTTGTTCACTGCAAAAGTGCCATGTTACAGGGCAATAATTAAAGTTCGAGAAAATAAAAGAGTAGTATATTGTAAGCCTACCAAGTTTTGTTAAGTATTTACCAATTCTTTTTAAAATGTTCAGTTGTCTTGAGAGGCTTTTTTACGGATATTTGCTATATGAGTATTAAAATTTAGTTCACTATTGTGACTCCCAAAAGTTTTACCTCATCTTCTCATTTTATTATATTACCATTAAGATTAAAAGAGATATTTTCATTTTTAGTCTTTTTTTCAATTGCTATCGTTTGAAATTTGTCTGGATTTGCTTTCATTTGGTTTTCATTAAACCAGTCTATTAAAGTTAGGCTGTCTCTTTCAAGTACTGTGATTAATTGATCCAGATTGTGGCCTTCATATGACAAAGTGTTATCATCTGCATAATTATAGAGGGAACTTTCTTGTATAAAATAAAATATATCATTTATAAATATATTAAAAAGCAGATTCACTTACTCCGTATGCATCTAGTTTATTTATTAACAATTTATGGGGAAGGCAGTCAAAAGCTTTTGACAAATCCATGAGGATGGCCGCTACAAATTTATTCTCATCCAGGGCCTTTTTCCAATCTTCTATTATTTTTAGAAGAGCTATTTGGCAACCATAACCCGATCGGAATGCTGACAGAGAAGGATGAAACACTTTGTCAAAGAAGGTCACAGTCTGCTCATATATTGCTCTTTCATAAAATTTAGAAATAGTAGGTAAGATACTTACAAGTCTATAATTGCATTTATCTAAAGAATTATTTTTCTTGAATAGTGGTACAACTTGGGCTTCTTTTGATTTTTCTGGAAAAATGGAATTATTTATTGATTTATTTATTAAATTTGTAATTGGTTTAACAATAGCTGGTTTTGCAAATTTTAGAAGTTTTGCCGAAATGCCATCACGTCCGGTTGCTTTTTTTGAATTTGCTTTATTTATTTGCTTTGATACAAAATCATTTTCAATTTCATGAAATATTAATTTAGGAATTTATTTTCTTTTATAATTTTAATACTTGGATGTTCTTCGGCAGATAAATTATTATCATTACCAATATCCTTTGCCACATTTATGAAACAATTATTAAAATTATTTGGTACTTGAAGTTGGTCATTTATGATCTTATTATTATCTTCTAAGATAATATCTTTAGTTATATTACTACCCTTATTAGTTAAAAATGGTTTAATTGTTGGATAAAAGTCAGTAGATTTTGGTCCGCCAACACATCTTTCATAGAAATATGTTCTAACTGATTGCTTTTTTAATTTATTTACTGAATTTCTTTGCTTTCGATATGCCTCTCAATTTTTGTTACTTTTATCTTTTAAAAATTTATTTTGTGTCATCCGTTTTTAATAAACAATGGTGCACATTTTTTCTCATCTAAAAAATCATAATTGAGATCACCAATATACATAAAATTATCATATTTTGTTGTAATTTTATCACATGTTTTAATAAAATCATCATTGAAAGTTTTGTCATTTATTGTTTGTGGTCTGTAGACACCTGAAATTAACCATTTTTTATTACCTACTAATATTTCTATACATATTGATTCTATATTTTCAAATTCAAGAATTTTCTTACGGTCACATGGTAAGTCTGATCTCACATATGCAGCAATTCCTCCGCCGTACGCTGTTCGATCAGCACGCCAAAAGTGATAATTGTTTACTTGAAATTGTGCATCAGGGAATTGGTCGTCAATTTGGTTTCAGCCAAGAATAGCATATCAATTGTATTTGATGTTAATAATTCACATATATGACAGAATTTATATCTCAAACTGTTTATATTTAGGTATAAACACATATAAATTTCTTGGGATGTTTACGCTTTAGTTGCCTGAGTTCATCAAAAATATCTTCATCTACTTTACTGTTCTCATGTAATGAATGTGAGAGATCTAAACTTGTATCAAAAAAGGTTTCTGAAAAATTAAAGTTGTTACACAGATTACATATCCATGGGTCACTGTTCTGTTCTAAATCTTTGTATTCTTGTGGTGTTACATTCGCACACTTTATATGCCACCATTGATTTCCCACTTCACAGTGTATAGCTCTATGATTCTTTGCTACTGGTTTGTAGCATTTCCCACATGGGTATTTTATTGGTCCTGGGTTTAAGAATATATCCCCACTACACAGTATAATGATTATGAAAAGTCTATGGTGTTTACTATTCAGTTCTATTGGGATTGACAAAGGTTTAAATCTCCCATGTTTCAGATGATAGAACATAACATTGTAAATGTCCTGTATCACATGACAGGCAGACACGATTCTGTCTCTCTATATTTGAGTAACGACCTTTTTCAATGGCTAGAGAATGAGCAATAAGCCGAAATTTGCTTAGCAAAGATCTATCTGATTTTAATTTACAGATATCAATGTATGGGGGTCTTTCACCACTTTTATGAATTTCTCGAAAAAAATTTCAACTTTTCACACACATTAATCAAGCTATTCATATTCTGTTTAGCCTGATCTTGAATCCTTTGTTGAATGCTATTAATATAAAATTTACTATTATTTGTGTTAATGTTTAAGATGTCCAATTCCTAACTTATTAATCCACTCTTTTATAGTGGTTACCCATTTATTGGTTTTTTCTGTATTTATGTAAATTTTATTTACAAGTGTATTTGGGGAGTTAACTATGTGATCAAGTAATTTTATAGCTGAAAGTTTGATTTTTAGATGCAAAGGAGTTCTGTTTGTCTCTGCTAGACAAGCTACATTAGTAGTTTTACACAGTACCCCTAAAATTTCTTTTATAAATTTTAGTTGTAGGTGTTCAAAAGGGTCAGAATCTCTGAACTTATTACCTACACCCCAAACTTCACTTCCATACACTTACTGGATGATGGGGACAACCAGCGAATCAAAAAGTTTTTCAAGAAGATTGCAAGGATTGTTTAGAGTAATTGTCTTTTTAATTTTGAACCATACCTTTCTGCCCTTTTCCATTAACTTTTTGCTGGTTTGGTTCAAGTTGCCAGTGTAGCTAACAGTAACACCCAGACTTGGGGTCAATTACTTTCAAATGTAATCGATTACATTACAATTACTTTGCAATTTTCATGATTACATTACATTACATTACAATTACATCAATTTTCAAATGTAATCGATTAAATTACAATCACTTTGTAAATGTAATCGATTACATTACTGATTACATTTAATGTCATGACAACCAATATATTAGTGTTTTATGTTATTTTGTCTCGTGTGCATCTGTCCAATATCTCTTCTTCTTTTTTTAATGTATTTCTTAATCAGAACTATGAATTACAATTCAGTTGTAATGTGATCATTACATGCAATAACAAACAGTACATTGTAAATTATAAACAGCAATTCTCATTTTGCTATTTTTCATATAATATGTCTTCTCTTATTACTATATATGACCAATATTGATTCCATCTTATACTATTAGTAAATATTATAACATACATTTGCACATTTTAATAATTTAAATCAAATAATTTCAAACATCCTGTGAAAGTCTATTGAGGATAATAAACTAGCAGTTAATTACCTGATAAAATTTGAATGTTTGTCTTTGATATATAATTCAGAAGATAAAAAAACAAAAATCTTCCGATTCTAAAAACTTGCTTAAAAATGTACATAATTTCTCAGTCTAAATATGAAAACTAAATCCTTAATTTATGTAAATAGGTTTAATAAAATATCCATTACAAGTTGCATAGTAACCCACAAGTAATGAAAAAATTATCATATAATCCAATATTAAAAGGAAAATCAGCACCAAAATAAAATTCAGAAATATCACATATATCTGAATATCAGATACATGTACAAGCCCCATTAGAATATTCTTTAAAAAAAAAATCCAAAATTTTAAAAAAATATTACAACTTGCTATTTATCAGTTAATTTGTAATATACATGTATGTACGAGCATCATAAATAAATGTTTCTGAAAATTATAATTTACATTTTGCTTTTTATATAATATCTTTATTTAAATTTAAATCTCTTTTTTAAACTTGTATAAGAAATCTTCATGAGATACCTGTTTTGGTTTATATAAAATATTTCTTTGTCTTAGGGACCGACCATTTAACTTGAAGGGGGGGGGGGGGGGGGGGGTTATGGTTTTTTGTTTCGTTCAGAAATTTTTTTTCGGACAACACTAGAGTTAGAATTTTTTTTTTTTGTTGTGCAAAGCGCGAAATTTTTTTCCAGAATTTAACATTAGGTTATATGACAAAAACTCTGAATCAGATTATTATTTTATTCCTCCACCAAAATCAGAATATATTTTTCAGCAACATTGGGAATCAGAATATTTTTTTAGAAAAAAACCATAACCCCTCCCCTCAAGTTAAATGGTCATTCCCTTATGCGAATCATGAGGACATGGTGATAGTCTAACATAGAAGCAATTTCATATATGAAATCTTGAAAGTTGTGTCAGATAATTTTAAATTTTAGAGCTTGTTGTGTTTTACACAAGCTGACAAACTGTTTTCACTGAATTTCTGAAACCCTAAAGAAATTGAAATTGAGATATTATGTGTTTGGATATCAAGTCTTTGAAGTCATAATTTACACTTAATATTTTTTTAGCTGCGATAGTTTTGATTGCAATTAAGCATATAATAATATCTACATTATTTGTTTAATAAATTTCATGAAGAAAATTCATTTACATAAATCATACATTAAATATCTAAGGAGATATGTTTCAGTTAAGACAAAATAAGTCAAAATGATGAAAAGTAATCTAAATGTAATCAGAAAGTAACCATGATTACAGGGTCAAAATGAATGTAATCGATTACATTACGATTACATGTAATCTAAAAAATGTCCAATTACAGATTACATTCGATTACATGAAAAATGTAATCGATTACAACCTATTACGATTACCCCATGTCTGGTAACACCAAGGTAGCAGTATGATTTAACTGCCTAAGTATTCATTATCCAATTTAAAGTGATTGAGGAATGATATACCATTAGAGTTAAATATCATTATTTTGGATTTTTTTTGTATTAACTTCCAATTTCCAGGAGGAACAGAATTTACTTAACACATTTAACCCATTTTGTAATCCTTCTTCAGATTCTGATACTAAAATAATATCATCAGCATATAATAGGGATTAAACTGTGACATCACCTACACATGTACTACAAGTGGATGGGTATGTCCAATTTTAAGATCATTTACAAGGTTATTAATATACAAATTGAACAAAGTGGCCTTAGAACGTCCCCTTGCTTTATTTCGCAATTTGATGTGAAATTATGACTAATGCCATTTTGGAATTTAATCCTACATTTAGTCTCATGATACATAGAATAAATAATATTACATAATTATATGGGAGGTGGTGCTGCAATAGCACATATACTAGACCCTCCATCCAAACAGTGTCGAACGCCTTTCGTAGATCAATGAAGGCAGCAAATACCTTCTTTTTTTAGCTGTATAATGATCTACTAATGATTTAAGCGAGAATATATGGTCAGCAGTTGAAAGTGTTCTGCAATTTTCTTTAAAGCCAATTTGATTTTCACATATTAAATTATTAGAACCAATAAATTTTAGGAGTCATGCGTGAATTATTTTGTTAAAAAGCTTTCCTAAATTAGAAGTGATAGAGATGCCTCTATAGTTTGAGTTATCATATTTGTTGCCCTTTTTATGAATTAATGTGATGAAACTTTCATTCCATGCTTTAGGGAAGGTTCCTTTCATAAATATCAAGTTGAAAAGTTTAGTCAAGGGTTCTAGTAACAATGGCATACCATACTTAATCATTTCATTTGAAACTGAATCAATGGCTGCTGATTTGCCATTTTTTAGAGTTTTTATTACTTTTAAAATTTCATCAGACTTGATTGGTACATTAAACTCATCATCTGAGTTACTTGCACTTAGTGAACCTTTTAAATGCTTTAGCTTTTGAATAATATTATCATGAAATTCATTATTTGGAATATTTTCAGAGGAAAGATTAAGGTTTTGAAAGAATTTAATAAATTCAGTTTGATTAAAGGATTCATCTTGGATCCTTTCTGAGCTTAGTTTGTTGAGTAAGTTCCAGAAAGTTTTTGGGTCACTTTTCATGTTTTGGAAAATTTTGTCGCAAATTTGGTTTTTATAGATTTTTTCATCATGTTTACATTTCCTTCTAAATTTAGAACGAACCGAATAAAAAGCTTTTCTGTAGGATCCGTTTTCAGGAAATTTATATGAACCTCTTCCAGGTAGATTTAGTGCTCTGAAATATTTCTAGATATTTATACATGTAGCTCTTTATTGAATGTTACTGTTTTGTTTTGTTTATTGGCGTTTGGTATGCGTCATGTATTTTTGTTTTGAAAACAAATGATAAAATATGAATGTTTATAAATTCTCTTAAAGGTACAGGAAAAGAAATATGCCAGAAGAGTATTTACATTAACCTTAGAAAAGAAAGCTGAACTTATAGAGGCTGTTGATAAAGGAAATAAATCTAAACGTGTATTGGCACAGACTTATGGGATTGCACCTAGCACGCTCAGCGGGATAATGGTCAATCGGGTCAAAATCATGGAAGCATTTCATAATCGATCATTCAAACCTGAGCGAAAAAAGTTTCGAAGATCATCTTTTCAAGATCTGGAAGAGGAGTTGTTGAGATGGGTTGTACTGTGGCAAGCTATGAATGTGCCGTTTAATGGACCGAAACTGATGGAAAAGGCGAAACAAATTGCTAAAAATTTAGATGTAACAGAGTTTTCTGGTTCCAATGGTTGGATTGGCCGATTTAAGAATAGAAATAATATCAAATTTATACCAGGTTGTGAAGTGGTGAGTATGCTTGAAATATGACAGATAATATATTAAACTTAATTTTTCTAATTTGTATTATTTTACAATATTTTGTTTTTGTTTTTTTTTTTAAAATCCATGATTTATACAACAGGGAAAAGTACTTATAAATAAACTGCAAGCATCCGTCATTTTTTGGGTTTAAGTGTGTCATTCATTGTCTTCTTAGGAATTTGAATGAAAATGGAAATTTATTTCTTTATATATTTTACACAATAATATTACAATCAATAATAGGGGCCGCGTGGTCGTGATCATACATGTATGGTAGTTGGATTTATAGCTACATTTTTTTACCTGTGCAGTCAGTGATCACCACTAAAGTTGTGAGTTCGAGTCCCACTCATGGCGAGGTGTACTCTATACAACATTATGTTTTAAAGTTTGTCAGTGATTTTTGGCAGGTCAGTTGTATTCTCCGAGTACTCCGGTTTCCTCCACCAATCGATTTAAATCTGACTGCCACAATATAACTGAAATATTGTTGTTGTATATAAGTGTCGTTAACAAAACTAAACACCATAACCACAATCAATAATGTTAGTTTTTAGCTCACCTTGCCAAACTTGTCGTCCGTCGTCTGTTGTCCGTTAACTTTTCACATTTTTATCTTCTCCTCTGAAACCCCTCAGCCAACTGAACTGAAACTTGGTAGGAAGCATCTATGGAAGTTCTTCTATAAACAATGCTCATTTTGTCCCGATCCATTTACAAACATGACCACCACAGGCAATTCTTGTTTCTGATTGGCCTATTTTTAAAAATCTTCTCCTCTGAAACCGCTTAGCCAAATGAACCTAAACTTGGTAGGAAGCATCTATGGAAGGTCCTCTATAAAGATTGCTAATTTCATTCCAATCCATTTACAAACATTGCCGCCACATGCAATTCATGTTTATGATTGTATGCTTTCTAAAAAAATATTTTTTGTGTGGGAAGAGAGATAACTCTAATTTAAATATAGATACTATGAATTGAATTATAGATAAATATGCCTCTAAAATCCCTCAGCCAAATGAACTGAAACTTGGTAGGAAGCATCTATGGAAGGCCCTCTATAAAGAGTGCTCATTTCGTCCCGATCCGTTAACAAACATGGCCGCCACAGGCGACTCTTTTTTCTGATTGGCTGATTTTAAAAATTCTTCTATGGAAGGTCCTCTATAGAGATTGCTCATTTCGTTTTGATCCATTAACAAACATGGCTGCCACAGGCAATTCTTGTTTTAGATTGGTCGCTTTCTAAAAACCTTCTTCTCTGAAACTGCTTTGCCAAAACGAACCAACATTTGGTGGGAGCACCTATAGGCTATGGAAGGTTCTGTATTAAGTTTCCTCAGAGCAGAATGAAAGGTGAGCGACATAGGCTCAGCTCAGTGCTGAGACTCTAGTATTCTTCTCCTCTGAAAACCCTCAGCCAAATGAACTGAAACTTGGTAGGAAGCATATATGGAAGGTCCTCTCTAAAGAGTGCACATTTTGCTATGATCCATTACCAAACATGGCCGACACATGCAATTCTTGTTTCTGATTGGCCGATTTTTTTTTAATCTTTTCCTCTGAAACCGCTTGGCCAAATGAACTGAAACTTGGTAGGAAACATCTATGGAATGTCCTCTATGAAGATTGCTCATTTCGTCCCGATCGTTAGCAAACATGGCTACCACCGAAACTTGGTAGGAAGCATCTATGGAATGTCCTCTATGAAGATTGCTCATTTCGTCCCGATCGGTTAGCAAACATGGCGACCACACATGCAATTCTTGTTTCAGATTGGTCAATTTCTTAAAAAATCTTCTCCTTTGAAATTGCTTAGCCATATGAACCGAAACTTGGTGGGAAGCATCTACATGTATGGAAGGTTCTGTATTAAGTTTCCTCAAAGCAGAATGAAAGGTGAGTGACACGGGCTCAGCCCACCGAGCCTCTAGTTTTGGTTTCCTTTTAATAATCTTATTAACACTTAAAACACTTTAGATGTAATTGGAGTATGAATGTTTCAAATTTACTATATTGAAACAAATTTTTTAATGATATTTAATGTCTCTTGCAGAATAAGGTATTCAAAGAGGATAGAAAAATTACTACGTTGACCTTAGAAAGAAAAGTAGATCTTTTGGAAGAAATTGATAAAGGTGAAAGGTCAAAGAGACAAATAGCTGAGGAATATGGAATTGCCCCCAGTACCCTAAGTGGAATAATTGTCAATCGTGAAAGGATAATGGAAGCTCACAATAGTAAATCATTTGGACCAGGACGTAAAAGGATTCGTCGATCTACCTTTCAAGATGTCGAAGATGAGTTATTGAAATGGGTGGAGGAGTCTCATAAACAAAATATGCAAATTAAAAGTGTTCATTTGCTTGAAAAAGCAAAAGATATTGCCAAAGAAAAGGGATTTGATAATTTTGTAGGATCTCATTGGTGGATTGACAGATTTAAAGCAAGAAATTTACAAACATTTCGTGGTGCATGTACTCCTAAATCTGAAGTAGATGTAAGAAGATTAGAAGTGTTGAAAGAAATATTAAATTTGTATTGTTTCTATTTATAAGATATTCATTCAGTGTTTCAGCTACTGAACTCGACTTTGAACTCTTCAAGACAATTACCAGGGTTATCAAAAGTTCTTCATGACATTCTTTTGAGAAATAGGTGGACAAATGTTTTGAGATCAGTGCCTAGCTGAATCACTGTTCATTTGTAATAAGGCTTTTGGGGGAAAAATGAAAGTTGTTAAAAGACTACCGGTATATGCTCATAATGAGAGCTTTAAACTCTTAATGGGTTCTTTTATACACTAATATTCTATTGCATTTTTATTTGTAGAATAATTGTCCAGATTCTAACCACTCCAGTAACATTGGTAGTGATGACTCGGCACTGCCTACACCAGATACCTCAGAATTCTCCAGTAACGAAGTCTCCTCCATAACAAAACAGGTCTATGATGCTATGGAAGGAAGACCAGAATTTCAGGTTAGTTAAACAAAATATTTTATGAACAGATTTCCAAGTCAAACATAAAATATTTTTACTCTTCTACTGTTTCTGAAATTGAAGAAGATGCATCGCCTTACTCTGAAGGTTATCTATGGTACATTTAAAAATTTTAGTTTGTAACAGTTTTAAAGTAAAATATGGTTATCAATTATCAATATTTATGATCAAAATGTTTAAAATTTAACCACCTTCTATATGTTACTGTTTATGACTTATATACTGAACCTATTGCAGTCTTTGCACTAACCCACTTGCCCGAAACCCGGGACAAGTAAAACTGGATTCGTACAAGTGAAAATTATGAAAGATTTTTTTTCTAAATTTGGCTTTCGGGAAAGTAGGTGAAAAAGAATTAAGACAAAGACTGCTTTTACGAAAGATGATTGCATTTGCTCTTGGAACATGCACGAAAAAAGATGTAGCATGAGATTACAGAATATATTTTCAATCCAGATTTCAGATGCACAGAGGCAGTAAAATACAACTATTTTGTCCTTCCCGTGAGAGGCCATCTCTTATGATGCCACTTTTTCATTGCAAAAGGCATTCAAATAGATTTAATGTCAAGTCCCTAAGTAATTGAAGAGAATGTTAAATAACATCAAATATCTTTTATATCAATATATTTTTTAATACTTTATGATTATTAAATTAATAGGGGCAGTTATGGCCGTGATCGTATTGGATTTACAACTATCTATGCAATCAGTGCTTATCACCACTGAAATTGTGAGTTCGAATCCTACCCAGACGAGGTATATTCCATACAACATTATGTGATGAAGTTTGTCAGTGACTTGCGACAGGTTGATGATTTTCTCTGGGCACTACGGTTTTCTCCACCAATAAAACTGACCACCACGATATAACTGAAATATTGTTGAAAGTGACCATATACTAAACTAAATTAGTAAATGGTCAGTGAAAACCATTCATATTGTATTCAATAGCTGTTGACCTCATTTCCTATTAGATACCATGTGTTGAATCCTGCAGAATTTGATTTATAATTTTAGAATATTTTTAAAAAGCACAAGTGTCGAGATCAGTACAGAAAATATACTCAGGAACAGCTTATGGAAGCCTGTAAATACTCAATAGAAACAAAAGCTTCATACAGGGAAGTGTCAGAGAAATTTGGCATTCCTCAATCCACTCTACGGGACAAGTTACATGCTTTGGAGAAATTGAATGCTGCTGATGTTGGACGACTGTCTCCAGGGGTATCTCCAGCCAAGAAAGCAAGACTTGAAACAGCAGAAGCCAGTCCTGAACCTACGATGGTACTTTGTCCTGAAGCACCAGAGATTGATTTAGATCCCAACAAACTCAGTGGTGTAACTAACGATGTGAGTTAATCAAACACTTGTTCCTCCACCAATTATATATGATTTTTAGCTCACCTGGCCAAAGGCCATGTGAGCTTTTGCCATCAGGTTTTGTCCGTCGTCGTCTGTCGTTAGCTTTTCACATTTTAATCTTCTCCTCAGAAACCACTGAGCTAATTTAGACCAAACTTTGCTGGAATAGTCCTTGGATGACACCCTTCCAAATTTGTGTCCGGTGATCCCGACTTCTAACCAAGATGGCCGCCAAGCTAAAAATAGAAAAAGGGGGATGAAATTTTAATCGTCCATTGCTGCTTTAGTATAAGTCAACATGAGCTCAAATTTTAACTGCAGCTACATGGCAAGGAGTAGTTTCACATATATTCCGAATTTTTCTGTGAAATTTTTCTTTCAGCCGATTTATAATATACCGATTATGCAAATTAGGCTCCCTTTCAAAATTGTGTCCAACAGCCCCGCCCTCCATTCAAGATGACTGCTGTTACTGAAAATAGAAATTTCTTCAATTGTCCATTGCTGCTTTATTGTAAAGCAAAATGAGCTCAAATTTTAACTGCAGCGATTTTGAGTTCAACGATGAGTAGATTAACATATATTCTTGGCTTTTCTGTGAAATTTTTCTTTCAACCGATTTATGCCAATTATAGAAATTAGGCATATTTTGATAAACGATCACATTTAAATCTTCTCCTCTGAAACCGCTGAACCAAATTAAAGCAAATTTGACTGGGATGGTCCTTAGGTGGTCCCCTTTCAATAGTGTGTCCGACAGCCCCGCCCTCCATTCAAAATGGCTGCTGTTACTAAAAATAGAAATTTCTTTAGTTGTCATTTTCTGCTTTATTACAAATCAAAATGAACTCAAATTTAACTGCAGCTACATGGCAATGAGTAGTTTAACATATATTCTGGGTTTTTCTGTGAGATTTTTTCAGCCAGTTTATTCCGTTTTAGGAACATTATGAGATAAAATTCACATCAAAATCTTTTACTCAGAAATTTGAGGTGAAATGATCTTTGAGTGGCCCACATTCAAAATTATGTGTAACACCCCCATTTTCTATTTCAACTTTAGATGTCAAATTGAAAAGCAGGTGAGCGATTACAGGCTCTTGGGAGCCTTTAATTTTATGGTCCCACATGTTCCAGTTAGGACTAAAATATTGAACACCATGCCTGCGAAAAGATCAAATTAACACAGAGAAGGACACATGTTTTGCTCACCAGAGCCTTTCAAAGGCTCAACAGTGCTTATCCCATCACTTTGCATCCATTGTCCATTAACTTTTCACCTTTTGATTTTCTCATAAATCTTTGGGCCAATTTGAACCAAACTTAGATATAATGCTCTTTGGGTGGTCCTTTTCTAAAAGTATGTTCAGTAATGTTGCCTGACATCCAAAATGGCTGTCAAGGCACTACTTGATGGAATGAAACCAAATAGTCTCCTTTCAAAATCTGATTATCTAAATTAACAGCATTTTCTGTAAAAAAAAAATCAAGCAAAAATAATTAAAAAATATAGATAATTATTCACTTGGCAGAATAAAGCTAAATTTGTTACAGAAAGTCATTATGTAGTTTCTTTTGAAAATTATGTGTCTATGTTCATGTTGACAATTCACATGTTCATAAATGACTGATTTTGATTGCTTGTCAGCACCACCAATTTTTTTTACATTTCATTCAGTTTTTAGGTGTTGGGTATTAGATGGTTGGTGTTATGTCTAGGGGGTTACAAATTGTATTTTGGAAGATGTCAAAATGGGGAGGTGCTTTCTATGTTAAATTGAAAAATACTAAATTTTGTATTTACAATTACAGTCAATTGGATGTTGTTTTCAGCAATGCTTAAAACATGATTATAAGTGAACACCTGCCCACTTTTTTAAAGACAAGTATGATGCAGGCTGTGGTTATAACCTGGCTTTGAATCTCAAGTACTGCAAGATATTCTTTCCATATTACAGTCTGTTACCTTGGTCACTGTGGATTCATTTATTTTTTGTTGATATCTTTTATCATAGATTGATGGAGAATTGGATGGTTTATGACACTTGAATTCATGTCTTTGTACACTGTTGTTCATTCTCAGTTTATGATGAACTCTAAATTCCATATACATCTATCCGCTTCAGAAATTTTACAAGCGAATTAGTATTTTCTTTAGGATGGCTTAAATTATTATATTATACAGAAGGGGCCGTCGTGGTTGTGATCGAATGTTAGTTAGATTTAAAAATACCTGTGCAATCAGTGCCTATCACCACTAAAGTAGTGAGTTCGAACCCTGTTCATGGCGAGGTGTACTTGATACAATAATATGTGATAAATTTTGTCAGTGACTTGCGACAGGTAGGTGGTTTTCTTCTGGTAATCCGGTTTCTTTCACCTGTAAAGCTGACTGCCATGATATAATTGAAATATTGTTGAAAGTGGCGTTAAACACCATAAACCCCGCACCCCCTATATTATACAGTAAATAATACTTGATCATGTCTGTTTTTCAGCGATCAAACTACAGACAATACTCAAAAGACTCATTGACAACAGCTGCTCACTATGTCATGAAATTTAATACTCCCATCATGAAGGCTGCAAGGATGTTTGGTGTTCCTGCATCAACACTCAAAGATCACATAAAAAATAAAATGACAGGAACTTTAGAATCTGTTGTACTGCCTACAACTCCATCACTTATCAGTGACAGGGACGAAAGAAAACTCATTGAATACATTAAAATGATGGAGAAATGTGGCTTCGTATTAACTAAAAAGGAAATTATTGATTTTGGTTCAGAGTTGGCAAGTGCGTCACAAGAAATTGAGGGATCTATTACTCTTAGTGATTCATGGTATATTGATTTTGTAAAAAGATGGCCACCGCTTGGATTAATCAACCGAGAAGGTCGAAGTCCAACTCCACAAGACATAAAGAAATATTTTACGGAGTTAAATAAAGTTTTTAACAAGCACAAGTTTTTTGAGCGACCAGAACTTGTTTATGTCTTGGATGAAGTAGACATTGCTTTGGAATATAATCCATTGAAATTAGTTCCAGGAAAAAGATTTGATAAGTCAAAGACCACACAACCGACTTTAACGTCAGTTATTGGTTGTTCTAATGCCCTGGGAACGACACTTCCTCCTTATTACATTCTCCAATCTGATGAAATAGTGTCAGATGTAATAGCTCAATCACCCCCGGGGACACAAGCTACATTTGCTAACTCTGGACCAAAGGACTGCAGTATTGTAAGAGATTATTTCCAAAATCATTTCATGAGATTTGCTCAGTCTGGTAGGAATACTCAAAATAGATTTGTTCTGGTGTTTTACGATAGCAGGAAAACAAATTTAAATGTGTCGGATTTGGAATGGACAAAGCGGTGGCACATTTTGTTGTATCCACTTCCTCATCCCGTTAAAGCAGAAAACTATTACGAAATGGAAGCCATGGATGGAATGTTTAAGAATTATACTGCAGATGTTGAAGAGGAACGTGGTCAGTTTGTTAACAATAAAGGTTACATGGCTGTGTCAATGCCAGATATTTGTGGAATATTGGGTAAGGCCTATAGAAGATCACTTACATATGAACACATTGTCTCCTGTTTTGAAAACTGGGGAATTTATCCACTCAATCCAAGAAATTATGTGATTAGATTGGAAGCTTCTTTTCAGGTCAAGTTACAAGATCTTCAGGCTGTTCCCAATTATGAAGCAAATCTTTGGTTGTTAAGTGATTTTGGTTGTACCCAAGCAGTAAATAATGCCATTGAATCGTCTTTTAACTCTAGTTATACAAATGAAAGCAATAGTAGCAATTCTTATTATCGTAATGAAAACAATACGGCCAGTTCTAATTATAGCAGACAAACTAGTGGAACGAATATTAGTCTGTGTAACCCTGGATATAATGAGGAGGATGCCTCGTTTAATGCTTCCTATCAGGGTCTTATGAATCACTTAATGGGTGAAGCTGTTAGCAATACAAATATGCAGGAGCATCAAATTCTCAATGGTGTAGCAATTAAAACAGAACCTCAAATGGACCTTAACTATGGAAACATTTCTATGGATTCACGCCACCAGATTCAAAATGGCTACAGTCAATCTCAGTATTGATTAGACAGATCTGTCTCATCCGCTTCGGAAGAATCACAAAATACTCAAAACTTTCATGTTGTTCCTGAGGTCACGGAAATGCGTATTGTCCAAAATGGAACTTCGTTTTCATCACACGAATCTTGTACTTCCAATTACGGTGCTACTGAAAATACAGATAATAGTTCCTCTAGTCAATTATGTCAGGATAATGCTAATTCTTCATTAAGTAGTGCTGTTTCTGAACTCAGTTCTCAAATCACAGGAAATACTGGACATGTGAAAAGTAAATGTGAGTCATCTTCAAGTTCGAGGAGAGAAAAGGAAAGAGTTATAGAGTGATTGTTAACGAGCCTGAACCAGAAACTGATAAAGCTGAAACACCACCTTGCGAATCAAATGTCATATTTAGCAAATTCTCTCTTATTTTTTTTAATTGAAGTTACTAATGTCATAAAAAAGTCCACTGTACTTCATTCTTACAATTGTTTTTCTTATACTGATAACTAGACAGTGTTGCAATTAAGTTACTGATATTTTCTAATTTAATGGCATTTTGATTTTCGCAACTTAAACAAGTAAAAATGCTCACAAAATCATAAAATAGATCAGTAACTAGCTTGTGTCAAGGTCACTCACGTTTCTTGTAAAGGAACTAAATAACCAGAAGACATCAAATTACAAAAGTCAGTTGTCTTTTAGTATTTTTTACGAAAAAAACTTAATATGTAAAGAAACAAAATGAGCATTTTTATGTTTATATGTATCACATGTACAGTCCTGTATGAGCATGAAAACACGTAGGAATGAGGTTAATAATTTTTATGACAATGCGCATGTGCAAATTAAAATGTATTAGGAGTTTTATCATGGCATAATTTATATAGCCAATGAAGGACATCATAATAGAATTATTATTCTTTCTTTAAAATAAAACAATGTTCATTTTCTGTTTGTTTGCATACCCAACAACACTGATGAAACTCATAGAAACAGTTAAAAATAGACTCCTTGTAACAGCAACTTCTCATTGAAATAACCTCAATTTAACCATACTGAGATGAAAGAGGAGCAATTAAATAGCTAACATAATTTTGATTTTTGTCAGTGTATTGTAAGCACTCCCAAAGTCCTGTTAACAGTAAATAATTTTAGAATTTAGAAATGATACTGGTAATTATTTTTTAACAAGTACACAAATAAAATAATTATTAATAATGATAAAATTTATATACCTCAGATAAAAGTCAAATACTCACAGTCAAATATTATCACAATTCCTTTGATTTACACACGAGGAAGTTTATATATACAGTGAGACATGTCTAAACCCAATCTCCTAAGGACCAACTTTTGTGTTCGCAATAGACAGGTGTTCGCTTTATACAAGTTTAATTAACAAAGATTTCCTGCATTAGGACTTTATTTAAAGTTCGGTTTATACAGGATTTCGATTTAGACAGGTTTCACTGTATCTGTATCTATAGGGATAGCATATTAGAGAATGGTTTTGATTAGTCTATATCGTGTACAAACAAATAATTTTTTTATTTCAAGCCAGTGGGGCTTATGCAATATATTATAATTTAGAATATATTATTGTAAATGTAATTTTGACTTTTGTAGTCTGATATTTTTCATAGTGCAATTTTTGTACATTCAGCATTGTATCTTATTTCTCATTGAAGTTTATGAATTTTTTATTTCGATAATATTTGTTCTAAATACTATTTTTAATGCACTCGTCTCCATACTGATCAGTTGATCTATGAAATTTCTTTGGGAAAAAAATTGTGAGTAATCAGTATTTTCTATGGAGGCAATCGATAATTCTGTAAAAAAATAATAATACCATTAGATGTACTGAGTCTCTAATGTATATGAGCCATGTGTTACTTAGTGAAGTTTTATACACACACCTATTATGTCAAATTTGTAAATTTGCAAATGTAAAATAAATGAATTACTAGTTCAGAGTTGTTAAGATTTTACGTTTATCATTTAAGAACTCTGACATTAAAAATTAGGTCAACAAATGATAAGAGAAAAGAAAAGTCTATTAATTTTTATATCTTAGCTGAAATGAACCTCTACAATACATACCTCCAAAATTTCAATGATGGAATGTGTAATTTATACCAAATGAACTTGAGATTAATAAAACTGATTGAATGTTTATTTTATTTATATTTTTACTTCGAAATAAATTCAGAGAGAAAATAGATTTTAGTACTCATAAAAACTCACAAAACTCAATTTTGTAAGGATAGATTACTCTATACTTTAATTCAATGTTCCTTTGTTACAAAGAAAAAAAAAATAGCATTACTTCAAAATCATTTTAACTGCCATTGATATCTTATGTAAAATAAAAAGTAATAAATGAGAAACAAAAACAACATTTTACAACTTGATAGAAAAATGGTGCATTGCATATAATTTAGTAACCTAATGTATTTTGATTGCACAAGACAAAGACATTTTCAGTATTAAATTGTTATTGCTGTCTTATCACATCATTTTGTTGTCAATATTTTATAAACATTTAACAATAAATATATATAATACAAAAAAAAAATATTTTGTCTGTAATATCACCCCCTTTTCCTTTATAAGTTCTCCCAGTCCGTATGAGCGATGAGAGCTATTGTTGTCTCTTTGTGTCTGTTGTGAGCAGCTGTTATCCCGTATGACCGTATGAAAACACTAACAGATATGTAAGCTTGGTATTGGCGAATTTGGCCACAGTTTAATATAGGAATATACAAACAACAATACAACAGAAAATACAAAAATATCACCGGGGGTACACAGTTGATCACAATTAACACAACGTCACGAATGGCTACCGCAGATTATGGCAACCAAAAATATCAACTGTCAACTTGTATTGGCTGTGGGTTCACAAGCCATTCAACGTTTCAACTTTATATCAACCAACTTTCAACCTTCAACTGATAATGTCAACTGGTTTTATTGTAAGACCGACAATTCAACGTTAGTACTACATTGTATATTAAAGTACATGAAGAGTAGCTAAGACGGTTTCAACTCTACAACAATGTTAAATCATGAGCAGCGAAAAACGCCATATTGACTGTCTGAACCATAATTCAAGACAGTCAACCGCCATGAAATGGGGGTTCGCTGCTGACCAAAAACCCAATACCAAGAATTAAGTTCCATAATGAATGCAAAAATACAAAATTATCTTCATGAATAAACTTCTTTAATAAGTTCCAAGTACTGATTTAAAATTGATATTACATAGGAAAGGTACATAAGTAACAAACAGTTCAATAGTTCCTCGAGTGTTATTAAGAAACAGCTCGGTGGCCAAAGGAGTTAGGTGCACACCATCCTGCGAAGGGAAAGTCTCATTAGTTTAATGTCTGGGTGACGTATGCAACAGCCCCCACCTCGTAATACGAATGATGCTAGCATTTTTCACTCTATCTGCATCTAGACATGGCTACCTGGTTTTGAGTATCGCCAGTGAAGACGTGGCAGAATCTGAGACCAATTTATAGTTCTTTTTGGCATTATCTTGCCCATCCATCTGATAATTTCTTTGACATAGGCACGTAATTGACCAATATTTGTAATAAAATATTCAAACTAAACTTATCTAATCAGCCAATTTATCTATCCAGCTAACGTTTCCAACGTACGCAGCAAAGTGCATTATGGGTAACGCTATATCTAATAACCCTACGGTAGTAGCTATAACCGAAATGAACCCCAACGGCCTAACCTGATAACGGAATTTAAGTTGAGCCTTAAATTCAATTAGTTTTTCAAATTTTAGTCCCTTTCTCAGAAACAAATAGTGCAAATGGAACCAAACCTGATAGAAATATTACTAGAGGAACAGGAACTGCTAACCCTTCCGGAGCACCTGGGTTCATCTGTTTTTTAGTGGGATCATGTTGCTTGATCTTTAGTTTTCTGTGTAATACATTGTTTGTCCTTTTGTTCTTTCTCTTTTTGGTCATTGTATTGTCTGTCTATCTTCTATTTATAAATTTTGATTACCCCTTAGTATCCTCAAACTCTTCTTGAATTGTCCCTAGTCAAATATCTTCTTCTCAGGAACCATGTGTGATTGAATTTTAACTTGGTATGAATTATTCTTATAGGCCCATACAACATTTGTACAGGTTTTGTTTGTTAATTATTTGATGGTCCCTTACACAATTTTTATTTTTCATGTGGATTGGAAATGTAAAATGGCTGTCAAATTTTCTCTGGTTTGAGATATGAACGAAATTCCAAAACCAAATGATCATTTTAGCTGGAATTATTTATACATGTACATATGTATAGTAATTGGCCAAATTGTGTAATGTAAATACCTTATGGTATACGGAAGTGGCAGGTGAATGGAGGAGGAAGTTACCATTGCTGTTTCATCCCAGTGTGCTGCAGGTTCTTATGAGTTTTAGTGCTTTAAATGTGTTTATCAAATGATAAATGAACACATTACGGTAAATGTTTTTAGTAAGAATTGGTTTTGTGTTTTATATTATATCCACAAGAAATTGTTGTCATGTACTTATTGTACTGTCTACTTTCTCGCTAGCAGTTTGATAAAAAAAAAAAAAGGAAATTTGTTGATATTCAGATTTTTTTATAATTGATTTTATATATTATTTAAGTGTTTGACACCTGCCATTCATGTTTTCCATTAAATGTCAAAATACTTGTCCTTACCTATATGTAAAAAGGCAAAATAGTACTCTCATTTGACAATACTGTACATATGTGATAGAGGTTGGGTCAAACCAAAGACTATAAAATTGCTATTTGCTACTTCTCTGCTAAGCAGCAGCATTAACAACCAAGAGCAAAGACTGGTTGGTTCAGAATCAAACTAAGCATGTTGGTCTAGTTCCTCTTCCTCCTTGTTTGTTTCTTGCTGGGTGTCTAGTTATCAAAAACATATTGTTCATATACATTATTTACCCTGTCCAAAGTCAGGACCTAGATTTCCATCAGCTTCTCTTGTGATTTGTGACTTTGGAGAGTTTGAAAGTTACTATGCTTGTGTTTGTTGTGTTTTAAACATCACTTAGCTCAAAGTATATTCTGTGATATGCATACAATTTGATATATATTTTTAAAGACATTGCCATCTTATGTCAGGTTTTACTCTAAATATTAGCTCTTAGTGTCCATTATATTATGTACCGGTATTCCCATTTTTAGCTCACATGTTATTATGTAACATCATTTTGTGTATGTTAGATTTTCACATATCAATGTTCTTCTTTGAAATCACTGCAGCTAATGGACCATATCTTGATTGAAATGTTACTTTGATTGCTCCTCAATGTTATTTGTGATATTTTGTTTTATTCAACACCAGTGCTAGGCCAAGTATGTTTTTTTTTGCTGAAACTCAGAAGCCATGACTAATGAAATTATTTCATAGTAAGAGTGTTCCTTATTTGATCCTCAATAAAGTTTGTATATTTGTTTTGTTTATTGAAAATTCATGATGCACCCCCCACTCCAAAATAAAGGTTTAGATAGGACTATGTGGGGGAAAGTTCTCAGAAACTGAAACTTGATTGCACCTAGACTGCACATGAATAATCATTGGATGGACTCTTATAAAAAAAAATATCTTTGTAGGAATTGGAAATTGAAAACCACCAGTGGATAGCTTTAGCACAGTACTGATAGCAAAACATTTTAAAATTATTTTATCCTGTTATCTGAGACCACAGAATTATTAAACAGCAGCGTTAGTTGGAATATTTTTTGGATAGTGCTCTATCAAATTTATGTCTTTTTTGTTGTGTCGATCAGAAACACAAGATGGATGAAATGTTAGCATATAGTTTTATAGGGAAACGAATAGATATTTGTTTTCTCATAAACTAGAAACTTGAATGAGCCCAAACTGTACCCGAATAATCATTAAATGGTCTCTTACAAAATGTTCATTTTTTATTGTCAATCCGAAATCCAAGATGACCGCTACTGCATGACATATTTTATGTAGGACCCTATATTTAAAAATTATACTGATCTAAAAACACTAAACTCTTGACAGCAAGGTGACAGGAATTTTCCTTGGATGGTTCTTGAGCTGTTGTATCTTGTTTTGTGTGAATCTGAATTCCAAGATGGCTGCCGACCAGGACAGAATTTTAGCGTAGTGATCTAGGGAGTGAAGCATATTTTTCACAGAAACTACAAACTTTATTGAACTCAAAATGGACATCATTGGATGGTTCTTCACAAAATGTTCATTGTGTGTGTGTGGATTGGATATCAGTGAGTTTGTCGCCACCAAGTATATACAATCCAGTGGTATATGAATAAAACGCTTTTTTCAGAGACTAAAACTTTCTTGAGGCCAGATAGTGCATTAATATGATGACAACGATGAATATATAAAAGAGTAACATAAGTTTGTCTCATGTAGGGTCGTCGTTGTCGTGTTCCTATGGTAGATGGATTTGATTAGCTCATTAGAACTTGTGTTTGTAATTGTTTAATGAATATTGACTTTAAATAAAACTTTTGATTTAAATTGAATTAACAACTGTCTATGTACTCAGTGCCTATCACCACTAAAGTTGTGAGTTCGAATCCCGCTCGTGGCGAGGTGTACTCGATACAACATTGTGTGATAAAGTTTGTCAGTGATTTGGGGTAGGTCGGTGGTGTTCTCCGGGGCTGCGATTTCCTCCACCAATAAAACTGACCTCCATCATATAACTGAAATATTGTTGAAAGTGGCATTAAAACACCATAACCCTAACCTCTTTTGTCTCATGTTGATGAAACTTAGAACATTCTATCTAGAACAAAACGAAAGACATTTTTATCAAACTAGTTTAATTGTTTTAATTGCACAATCCGGCACTAATAATCGTAGGACAGCTATACAAGATCATTCTTATTCTTTGATCCTTCATACAAGTTTTTTCTGAGAACGTTTTTCTTGTAACAAGCAGTTCTAACATAATATTTCATGGAGTTTTTGTTTCTTAAGTACACAGCCGCAAGCTGTTTTTACAAACTATGCAAATTTATGCTATCTATAAAAGTTGGGAAGTTTGAAAGAAAGAAGAAGAAAGATCGGATGTCATTTAGTGTACTTATATTTGTTAATCTACAAAAATAAGAATAGTCACAAGCACGCGAATGCAAAACACTCTTGTATAAACATTTTGATGATTATGTGGAAGTCTCAGTCATACAAATGATTTAATTTGTTCCTAAGGTGGGGAATATCTATAAATCTTCATCGCTAGCTGCTTGTGCTTCTGTTAATTCGTATTTCTTTTCAATTCCTACGATTCCACAGTCAATAATTTTAACACTTTTCTTTGGAACAGCTGTTCTTGAATCAGCTGGAACCTCACCAATTGTTCTGATGACATCCTATAAGAAAAAGACAACATTTACTCATGGTGTTCAAAATATAATGATCCCTACTACACGGCCTATATCCGAAACGAGTCCTTTCGGATAAATTGGCGTATCGTGGTTCCTTTCAACAGAAGGGATATAAACAAGTGTAGAAAAATATGTTTATTTCATCATCTAACATATATTTGTTCATTGTATGTGAAGTAAACTTTAGCTAATCGGATAGAATCAATGATCGGATTTGTTCTACAACCACTAAATTGTTGTAATTGTCTAGGACATAGCAGATCATAGCAATGTATTGTCAGCTATTTTCTGCAATTCGTCAGTGTAATGCTGAATATTTCAGTAAACCCTTTGTAATTGATAGTAACCGAATGCAATGCGTTACAAATGGTAGTAACCGAATGTAGTGTGTTGAAAATGGTAGTAACCGAATGTAATGTGTTGAAAATGGTAGTAACCGAATGTAGTGTGTTGAAAATGGTAGTAACCGAATGCAGTGCGTTGAAAATGGTAGTAACCGAATGCAGTGCGTTGCAAATGGTAGTAACCGAATGTAATGCAAATGGTAAAAACCGAATGTAGTGCGTTGCAAATGGTAGTAACCGAATGTAATGTGTTGAAAATGGTAGTAACCGAATGTAGTGTGTTGAAAATGGTAGTAACCGAATGTAGTGTGTTGAAAATGGTAGTAACCGAATGCAGTGCGTTGAAAATGGTAGTAACCGAATGCAGTGCGTTGCAAATGGTAGTAACCGAATGTAATGCAAATGGTAAACACCGAATGTAGTGTTGCAAATGGTAGTAACCGAATGTAATGCGTTGCAAATTGTAGTGACCGAATGTAATGCGTTGAAAATGGTAGCAACCGAATGCAGTGCGTTGCAAATGGTAGTAACCGAATGTATTTGCGTTGCATATGGTAGTAACAAAATGTAGTGCGTTGCAAGTGGTAGTAACCGAATGTAATGCGTTGCAAATGGTAGTAACCAAATCTATCCTGCAATTGAGATATTTTTTGTCATAATAAATGGGTTGAAATAAACTGTTGCTTTATTATGCCAGTGTCATATAACACTTTTCACATTAGCCTAATAAAGCTATTAAGCCACACACCTGTCATAATAACACTTTCTGTATTAGCCTAATAACACTATTAAGACACGCCCCTTACCGGAAATACTATTGAGGTATCAATGGGATTTTCGTTATCTTTTTTTTTTATTATTAAATTGATTAACATTTTTTTTTGTTGCAAATTTTATTACAGGATAAATAGAATATTGGTGTATTGACAGTAAATATAGAATTTATGTGGCTCGGCACGAAACGGATTGAAAGACTCGCTAAAAGCTCGTCTTTCCCCCGTTTCTAAGCCTCGCCACATAAATTCTATATTTACCGTCAATGCACCAATATTGTATATGTAATGCGTTGCAAATGGTAGTAACCGAATGTAGTGCGTTGCAAATGGTAGTAACAAAGTGTAGTGCGTTGCAAGTGGTAGTAACCGAATGTAATGCGTTGCAAATGGTAGTAACCGAATGTAATGCGTTGCAAATCGGAATATTCCATCTATCCATGTATGGTTGCAATA
The DNA here is from genome assembly GCA_963680875.1 of Bathymodiolus brooksi. NCBI lineage: Eukaryota > Metazoa > Mollusca > Bivalvia > Mytilida > Modiolidae > Bathymodiolus > Bathymodiolus brooksi. The sequence goes on along the minus strand of OY804577.1, from coordinate 69,013,597 downwards.
TGAACATAAGGGTAATAACAAAATTACCGAACTCCGAACAATCTTACAAAGGGAAAGTCAAAACTCATAAGTATATAAACAGACAAAATCAGTCAACAACCGGAAAACTGAAAACCGTAATGACCCTGACTTGGTACAGGCATTTCTAAAGAAATGGTGGGTTGAATCAGATTTTAAAGCGCCAAACCTCCCCCTTTCATTACGGCTCAAAGTTTCCGGTTGTCACTATAACAGTATTTATAACAATACTTGAACAAAACAGGTAAAACAGTTTTCATAACAGCACCAAACTCAGTGAAGTAAATGTCAAAAACACTTTTACGTCACACATTGATAAAAAAATATTTTTGACATTTTTGTTGACACCTTATCTTTATGCATTTTCACTATAAGAAAATCCATCGTTTATAATCTTTTCTGCAGAGACGGAATATATTTCGACAAGATCTTGGTATCGGAATATAAACTTTTTAAGAGATCGAATAAGGCGAATCTTTTTATAGCCCTGGTCCAGTAGCCTGTTTCTAAGATGAAGATGACGCTTCAGGAAATCAGAATAATTGCTACTGGCCCTTGCATAACGAATCAATTGCGAGATGTAAACACCATATGCAGGAGAAGCTGGTATATTGCTGCACATATTTGGAAAATTTATGATTTTAAAATTGAAGTCGTCACGTTTATCATAAATTTTAGTACCGATTTTACCACTGTCGTCAAATTCGAGGTATAAGTCCAAAAATGATGCGGACGAAGCGGTATATGTGGTCTCTTTAACTTCCAGCTCTGGAGGATATATCAATGGAAGAAATTCTGCAAATCTAGAATTATTGATAGATAAAACGTCATCAATATACCTGTATGTGAAATTAAAGGCTCTAGTCTCATGAATCTTATCTTTTACAAGCTTTTGAAGAAATTCCGACTCATATGAATATAAAAATAAATCGGCTAGAAGAGGGGCACAATTCGTACCCATTGATATGCCGACGACCTGCTGAAACAGTATCCCTCAAAAGGAGACAAATATGTTATCGATGAGGAACTCCAGCATACTGATCACTTGTTCCGCGGAGTAGCATGTTTTACCTTTTTGAATTTTGTTTGAAAAATATGTGGAATTGTAGCCTAACACAACAAATTTTGAGCCATAGTTTCTATGACTGAAAGCTTTGTGAATTGTTTCTTTTAAGCGGGTTTTTAATTTGTCATGCGATAGGGTGGTATATAGAGTTGAAAAATCAAAAGTTTTGATGGAGGATACCTGAGAGAAAGATCTTGATTTAAGGTTATCCAAAAGATCTTTAGAGTTTTTCAAAATCCACATGTGATTTATGCCACTACGCGAGTAAACAGTTTCACAATATTTCTGTTGTCCCTCTTTTACTGCAGACAGAATCTTTGTCAGGTGAATAGACAATTCTTTCGTCGAACAAGTTGATGATCCCGCTATGTACCTTTCTTTGTATGGTGTCTTATGGAGTTTAGATATCCAATATAAATAGGGTAAATCCTCAGACTCTTTACCAGAGGGAATGTTTAAAGAGGTCATGAATGATCTGTGGTTAGCTAGGATTTCATCTTTGTCGAACGAAGTAGGTTTGTATGTGGTATTACTAGAGGTGTTGTTATTTATGCCCTAATTCTTTGATTAGGCATTCGAAGTAACATGATTTACATACAAACACGATATTGTTGGAAGCCTTGTCCGCAGGAACGATAACATATTTGTCATGAAGAGAGGAAAGACACTTAACAGCTTCTTGGTCTTTAAATATAGACCTAGGTCGACTATTAACACAATTTTTGAGTTTGTGAATCCGACCTTGTACTAGAGACCTTATTGTTCTAACCCAGTCTGACAAGGACTCTAACTCAGGATTTTGGTCTACTTCTCTCTTTATCCACCTTCTGGCATAATCTTCAACAGCATCCATAATTATCTTGAAATTATGTTTCCAATTGATGTGTTGAGGTTCTCTGAATTTAGGACCATGAGAAATCACCTTTCGGAGACTCATGTTGAATGATATTCAGATCACCAGTGATTACATGTCCAGATGGGTTGTATTGAAAAGGAGAGTGGGAGCAGTCACAAGTCAGAGGGTTCTTAAGGTACTCTTCTATGTTAATATCTTGCAATGCTTCTTTGTAGTTGAAAATTTTACGGCCAATGCTGTTAGTGTAACTATAGGAGACAATGGGAACAGATTGATTTTTGAAATATGGTGGAATTTCTTTTACGACCTCTTTTCTATTAAGAATGTTGCTGATATTAATAGCATCGATTCCTTTGTTAGCAAACGGAATATGGAGGAATTATCTGTTGTTATCATGAAGAGGTTCAGATCGAACTGGTTTGAAAAGACGAAAGGACGCCACGTCATATATAATACTAGACAATCTGTACTTAGGAGGAAAAAGGATCTACGCCTCCTTTGTCAAGTACAAAATCCCTAAGATCTTTGAGGTAGTCTACAGGTAGTGAAAATAAGATTGTACGAATGTGATGAATTCCAAGAGGTTTCTGTATATTAGAAAGTAAATCATTAAAAGTATCTTGTAACGTTCTTGGTTTAGAGGCCTTTTTAACATTTGGATGTTGAATTCTTTTATGACCATGGCTACGTTTAGTTCTTGGAATAGTATTAAAAAGGCTCATCACGTTGATTTCGCTGCATCCAGGACTTGACAAATTTCCCAATCCTTTGATGTTATCATTGCAACCGTAAGGCATTGCAGTACCTAACTCTTTAATCCAAAACAACTCTCTATCGGTACGGTAAGGTGTACTAAGTATTGGACTGTTTGTATGATGGTAAATCTTCTCGATGATTCGAACTTTCATCGTCAAACAGCGGTCATGACCCGGTTGATTGAAATGATTATACAAAATCCTGTATTTGGGATCTCTTGCATCATATCGATGTTGGTTAATTCTACTTCGCAATGTTTGACGAGCTTCACCAACATACAAAAGTCCACAGAGTGTACATTATATGCCGTAAATGACCGGGTGACGTCCTAGCCGGTATGTTGTCCTTAATTTCGTTATTCATAAATGCTTACGTAAAGCTACCAAGTTGCAATGACCTCGGGGAAAAAAAATTCCACCAGCAGTGACATTGGGCATGGTTATAGTAAATAAGGGTAATAACAAAATTACCGAACTCCGAGTAATCTTACAAAGGGAAAGTCACAACTCACAAGTATATAAACAGACAAAATCAGTCAACAACCGGAAAACTGTGAAAACCGTAATGACCCTGACATTTCTAAAGAAATAGTGGGTTGAATCAGATTTTAAAGCGCCAAACCTCCCCCTTTCATTACGGCTCAAAGTTTCCGATTGTCACTATAACAGTATTTATAACAATACTTGAACAAAACAGGTAAAACAGTTGTCATAACAGCACCAAACTCAGTGAAGTAAATGTCAAAAACACTTTTACGTCACACATTGATAAAAAAAACATGCGATATAATCCCATTTTACATGTGGAATTAAATTGATTTCTAGATTTATTAAGCTGAATCTATTCTTTCGTTGGAATGTCATTGCCACATAATTATACTTACAATTCCCTTGATAACTTTTCCAAATACAACATGTTTTCCATCCATCCATCTGGCTTTATTCAATAAGATGAAGAACTGTGAACCGTTGGTGTCTGTACCATGGTTTGCCATTGAAACATATCCAGCGGCTTTGTGACTGATATCAAAGTTCTCATCTACAAATGTTGGGCCATAGATGCTTTCTCCTGCAAAAAAGGTACACATTTTTGTACATTTCAACCATTTATTCTGTTGCTTTAAGTATTGTTAAAGTTGGTGCTAAACACCAATCAATCAATTGTTGCTTTAAGTAATTAACCAGATAAAAAGTTTTGGTTGCTAGGATTGAGTGAACTATAATTTGTATCTTCACTTAAAATGTGTTTGGGGGATCTTAAAGCATCGTTATATAAGACTTAATAACCTCTATATCAACTATCAGTAACATCATATAACCAATCACTCACCTCCTGTGCCATCTCCTACTGTAATATCGCCCATTTGGATGATAAAATCGGGAACGATTCTGTGGACTGGAGATCTTTTGAAGCTCAATGATTTCTTCTATAAATAAACAAACAAACAAAAATCTTTATGTATTTATAACGATTTTTTTTTGGTACTAGCGCCTGATTTCTTCTATAAATAAACAAACAAACATCTTTATTTATTTGGATTTTTTTTTGTACTAGCGCCTGTTCGTATACAAATCAATACGATTTTGATTGTCACTTTTATAATGATAAACTATTATATGATGACTGGCCATCTTCAAGCATACGACGTGGCTTGGTAATAATAGAATTGGGCTGTCATCTGTTACATTCTAACAACGTAACCCTATAATTTCTATAAACCCATTGATTTTCTAAAGGCAAATTATTTTGTATATAAATAATAGATCTATAAGTAACATGTTGTTTTATTGAAGAAAAAACCACCTTTTTGATTTGTTTTCATAAATCATTTGATTTATATGTAATCTTATTAATGAAGTATGTAATTCTGTCATGATATTATTAAGGTACCTTTAACACAAAAAAATAAGTAAAAGATGCATAGCTTAGTTAGAATTGTTATAGACATCTAACTAAAATACTATCCTTCATCAAGACCGCATTCTGAGTGTAATCAATTTCAATCACTAAACTATTATTTACAGATGGATGAACCGTTAATCATTTGTAAGCGAATATCAATATATAATTTGTTGAGACGTGTCATAAATGTTACCTTATGTCATATTAAATCATAATTCTACATTTTAAACGGTGTACGTGATATATAGTGTGCGTGAATTATCTTTTTACAATTTTAATTCCACTAAGTATTCCTGCCAATGGTCATATTTGAATAATAAGAAATCTTTAAAAACAAAAATACTCTTTCCCCCCCCCCCCCCCCAGAAATGTCCCTGTTTTTACCATCGTTGGCAAGCCACCGCTGAATACGATCGTTTCTCATCGACCAGAACGACCGTAGTCAACCCCGATGTATTTTGTTATATTTATTTTTGTTTGATTTTTCCGATATATAATATAACAGGGGAGATGGCGAATAGAAGTAGTTGTGAAATAAAATAATAATCGTTTATCATTCTTTCTCCACGACGTGTCGCCTGCATTAATTAAATAAGTTTTAAACTTCATATGTGTATTCAAAAACTACAAATGCAATATTTACAATTTGGTTCAATATGTACTAGAAATATGTTTATTTTATTTACTATCAACCGAATTTGCGGTAAATATGAAATAAAAGTTTACATTTAAAAAAGGCATGTTGTTTCAGAAATAAGAAGCACATACATAAAAGTGTAAAATTATGTGACAGAATACTTACTGTGCCTCTCTTATATCCTTTGGCTAGTAACTGGAAGTTCATACACGTCATGGGACATTTATCTCCAAAAACTGCCACGACGAACCTTCCCCTATAGTCCTCTCCGATGCCGTCATTATCTTTAATTTCTACGTTAAACCACACTTCTTCTGTTATTGTGAAGTTTTTGTGTGCAGTTGCAACTGCAACGAGTACTGATAAAACAGATGCTAAACATAACCAAGCTGCCATGGTGGGCTGCAAATAAAATATTTTAATACTATATTCGGAATTTATTATTTATATGTCTTCTCTGGTTCCACGTGAAAGTCCAACTATGCAGTCTTAAATGTTTATATATATATATATATATATATATACCTGACCGTTCTACCAGGAGTGGTAATGTTTAACTAGACAAACTTTAATGTTTCTATGTTTTAAAATTCTGCAAAGACTAGTAACGTTTAACTAGGCAAATTTTAGCGCTTCTATATTACACTGAATCATTCTAACATAAATAAAAATGCTTACTCAGGCAACCTTTGATGTTATACTCTTACAATTGTGGGAATGTTCATTCTTGCAACCTTCAATGTTTCTAACTTTAACATTCTAACAAGCGTATGCGTAGGCAATCGCCAGTATTTTTTAAATATCCCATTCCGACAAGAATAGGAATGTTTAACCAGGCAACCTTTGTCTTTGATGTTTCTAACTTTATCAGTCTTTAAAAGATTGGGACTGCTTGACTAGGTAACCTTCCACGTTTCTACACTTTACCATTCGACCAAGAGTAGCAATGTTTTAACGGGTAACCTCCAATGTTTCTACACTTTACCATTCGACCAATAGTAGCAATGTTTTAACGGGTAACCTCCAATGTTTCTACACTTTACCATTCGACCAAGAGTAGCAATGTTTTAACGATTAACATCCAATGTTTCTACACTTTACCATTCGACCAAAAGTAGCAATGTTTTAACGGGTAACCTCCAATGTTTCTACACTTTACCATTCGACCAAGAGTAGAAATGTTTTAACGGGTAACCTCCAATGTTTCTACACTTTACCATTCGACTAAGAGTAGCAATGTTTTAACGGGTAACCTCCAATGTTTCTACACTTTACCATTCGACCAAAAGTAACAATGTTTTAACGGGTAACCTCCAATGTTTCTACACTTTACCATTCGACCATGAGTAGCAATGTTTTAACGGGTAACCTCCAATGTTTCTACACTTTACCATTCGACCATGAGTAGCAATGTTTTAACGGGTAACCTACAATGTTTCTACACTTTATCATTCGACTAAGAGTAGAGCAATGTTTGACCGGAATGCCTTCATTGTTCTACACTTTACCACAATAGATCACTAAACAGAGAGTAGAAGTGTTTAACCGAGCAACTTTCGATGTTTCCTTAATACACTTTTAAAAAAGCTATCAAGTTTAGGAATCTTCAATGTTTATACAATTCTACCAGGGATGTAGAACTGTAACCCGGCCAAATATGAAATAAAAATAAAAATAAAAAATTAAATTAAATTAAATTAAATATTTTATCAAATAATAATAACAAAAAAAAATAATTTAAAAGAAGACCAGATATACAAAACCTACCTGATTATTTCTTACTATCCAAGAGGACTTAGAAAGATGACAGTAAACTGACAAAGTGGACGCATCAAACGTTTATTTCTTCTTATAAGGAATCGAATCAGCCGGCAGCAGTAGCACATGCTACAGACCTTGACAGCTTCAGGTCTGGTTTGGAGGGTATACAATTCCCTCCAGCCTTCATATAATTCCACTTGTTAAATTGTAAATATGTAATTATGTAAATATATTTTTAGCAATCTATAAATTCTAAATTTATAGTCTCCACGCCTGGATAATTTCACTCCATCCTTCGAGTCTATCCTGTATTTGGAAGAAGAAGAAGAAGAAGAAGAAAACGAATTAACCCGACGAATCAGTGTCCAAACATCTGTTGCGAGTCAATAAATTATATCCGATCCGTACACGTTCCGAATTAAAGAAAGATAATAAAAGACTGCGATGTGGCAAGGGACAAACGTGGCATTAGATCAACGTTTATATTTACATTTGTCATATACAAATGTATTTGTAGAATTGGTGTTCACGATTCAATCAAGTGCAGTTAGGGAACGACCATTTAACTTGAAAGGGGGGGGGGGGGGGGGGTTATGGTTTTTTTCTAAAAAAATATTCTGATTCCCAATGTTGCTGAAAAAAATATTCTGATTTTGGTGGAGGAAAAAAAAAGAATATGTTTCAGAGTTTTTGTCATATAACCTAATGTTAAATTCTGGAAAAAAAATTCTCGCATCGTGCGACCAAAAATATTCTAACTCTTGTGTTGTTCGAAAAAAAATTCTGAACGAAACAAAATACCATAACCCCCCCCCCCCCCCCTTCAAGTTAAATGGTCGGTCCCTTACGACGATCACAACATGGCGGAGGTAGAAATAGGTAAGATCGTTTTCTGCTAGTTTCTCCATTCTAACGTGTTGTTGTCAAGAATTACTCAGCCGCAAAGGTTGATCTGGACGATTTTGTTGTATGTGTGTGTTCTTGATACCATATATGGTCTCGTTCTTGGTATCGAGACCATACATGTATATGGTATCAAGAACACACACATACAACAAAATCGTACAGATCAACCTTGCGTTCTCAACTTCTCCTGTAATTAAATAAATAAATAAATAAATAAATAAATAAATAAATAAATAAATAAATAAAGTTTTATTTAAAGTCGATACATATCACAACATACATAAAAAAACACAAGCTCTACAGAGCTTTTCAAATCGACTATACATATAACAAAAACAACATACATGCATACATACAAGGTACATAAAAATACAAGCAAAAATTAAAACATCTGTATTAAATATAATTTAAACTAATTAATTTAAAATTTCAAGCACTAAGTAAATAAATAAATTAAAATTAGCAGCCTAAAAAGTAACCATAATTAAAGACAAAGCACAGATTTCAAAAGCATCACAGATAAACAAGACAAATAAATAAATAAAATTATGCTTTAAAGCTATCTACAAGCATTACAGTGGCATGAGCTACCATTCCATGATTTAATCAAGTTTTTGAATTGTTTAAAAGAATTTTCCAATCTAAAGTGGTTTTTTGACATTTACGTCACCGAATATGGTACTGCTTTGACAACTATTTTACCTATTTTGTTCCTATATTTAAATACTGTTACAGTGACAGCCGGAACCTTTGAACCGTAATGAGAGCGGGAGGTTTGGCGCCTTAAAATCTGATTCAACCCACCATTTCTTTAGAAATGCCTGTACCAAGTCAGGGTCATTACGGTTTTCACAGTTTTCCGGTTGTTGACTGATTTTGTCTGTTTATATAATTATGAGTTTTGACTTTCCCTTTGTAAGATTGTTCGGAGTTCGGTAATTTTGTTATTACCTTTATTTGGTAGCTCATTCCATGTTTTGGCAGCAAAATATTTAAAAGTTTTAATACCATACCTAGTTGTTCTGGTTGATGGTATACTAGCAGTATTTTGGTATCTGAAAGAATATTTACTTTGTTTAATTGTAATTAAATCATGTAAGTACAAAGGACTGGTATTATTGACAATTTGAATGTTTCAATGGCTATAGTTCTAATTCGCCTGATTTTTAAAGTGGGTAATTTGGATTTTGTTAAAAGTTCTTCATATGTGCTGTCAGTATCATCATAGATAAATTTCAGAGCTCTAAATTGTTTTTTTTCCATTTTATTTGTATTTTGTTCACTGCAAAAGTGCCATGTTACAGGGCAATAATTAAAGTTCGAGAAAATAAAAGAGTAGTATATTGTAAGCCTACCAAGTTTTGTTAAGTATTTACCAATTCTTTTTAAAATGTTCAGTTGTCTTGAGAGGCTTTTTTACGGATATTTGCTATATGAGTATTAAAATTTAGTTCAAAATCTATTGTGACTCCCAAAAGTTTTACCTCATCTTCGCATTTTATTATATTACCATTAAGATTAAAAGAGATATTTTCATTTTTAGTTTTTTTTTCAATTGCTATCGTTTGAAATTTGTCTGGATTTGCTTTCATTTGGTTTTCATTAAACCAGTCTATTAAAGTTAGGCTGTCTCTTTCAAGTACTGTGATTAATTGATCCAGAGTGTGGCCTTCATATGACAAAGTGTTATCATCTGCATAATTATAGAGGGAACTTTCTTGTATAAAATAAAATATATCATTTATAAATATATTAAAAAGAAGATTCACTTACTCCGTATGCATCTAGTTTATTTATTAACAATTTATGGGGAAGGCAGTCAAAAGCTTTTGACAAATCCATGAGGATGGCCGCTACAAATTTATTCTCATCCAGGGCCTTTTTCCAAATCTTCTATTATTTTTAGAAGAGCTATTTGGCAACCATAACCCGATCGGAATGCTGACAGAGAAGGATGAAACACTTTGTCAAAGAAGGTCACAGTCTGCTCATATATTGCTCTTTCATAAAATTTAGAAATAGTAGGTAAGATACTTACAAGTCTATAATTGCATTTATCTAAAGAATTATTTTTCTTGAATAGTGGTACAACTTGGGCTTCTTTTGATTTTTCTGGAAAAATGGAATTATATATTGATTTATTTATTAAATTTGTAATTGGTTTAACAATAGCTGGTTTTGCAAATTTTAGAAGTTTTGCCGAAATGCCATCACGTCCGGTTGCTTTTTTTGAATTTGCTTTATTTATTTGCTTTGATACAAAATCATTTTCAATTTCATGAAATATTAATTTAGGAATTTATTTTCTTTTATAATTTTAATACTTGGATGTTCTTCGGCAGATAAATTATTATCATTACCAATATCCTTTGCCACATTTATGAAACAATTATTAAAATTATTTGCTACTTGAAGTTGGTCATTTATGATCTTATTATTATCTTCTAAGATAATATCTTTAGTTATATTACTACCCTTATTAGTTAAAAATGGTTTAATTGTTGGATAAAAGTCAGTAGATTTTGGTCCGCCAACACATCTTTCATAGAAATATGTTCTAACTGATTGCTTTTTTAATTTATTTACTGAATTTCTTTGCTTTCGATATGCCTCTCAATTTTTGTTACTTTTATCTTTTAAAAATTTATTTTGTGTCATCCGTTTTTAATAAACAATGGTGCACATTTTTTCTCATCTAAAAATCATAATTGAGATCACCAATATACATAAAATTATCATATTTTGTTGTAATTTTATCACATGTTTTAATAAAATCATCATTGAAAGTTTTGTCATTTATTGTTTGTGGTCTGTAGACACCTGAAATTAACCATTTTTTATTACCTACTAATATTTCTATACATATTGATTCTATATTTTCAAATTCAAGAATTTTCTTACTGTCACATGGTAAGTCTGATCTCACATATGCAGCAATTCCTCCGCCGTACGCTGTTCGATCAGCACGCCAAAAGTGATAATTGTTTACTTGAAATTGTGCATCAGGGAATTGGTCGTCAATTTTGGTTTCAGCCAAGAATAGCATATCAATTGTATTTGATGTTAATAATTCACATATATGACAGAATTTATATCTCAAACTGTTTATATTTAGGTATACACATATAAATTTTTTGGGATGTTTACGCTTTAGTTGCCCGAGTTCATCAAAAATAGCTTCATCTACTTTACTGTTCTCATGTACTGAATGTGAGAGATCTAAACTTGTATCAAAAAAGGATTCTGAAAAATTAAAGTTGTTACACAGATTACATATCCATGGGTCACTGTTCTGTTCTAAATCTTTGTATTCTTGTGGTGTTACATTCGCACACTTTATATGCCACCATTGATTTCCCACTTCACAGTGTATAGCTCTATGATTCTTTGCTACTGGTTTGTAGCATTTCCCACATGGATATTTTATTGGTCCTGGGTTTAAGAATATATCCCCACTACACAGTATAATGATTATGAAAAGTCTATGGTTTTTACTATTCAGTTCTATTGGGATTGACAAAGGTTTAAATCTCCCATGTTTCAGATGATAGAACATAACATTGTAGATGTCCTGTATCACATGACAGGCAGACACGATTCTGTCTCTCTATATTTGAGTAACGACCTTTTTCAATGGCTAGAGAATGAGCAATAAGCCGAAATTTGTTTAGCAAAGATCTATCTGATTTTAATTTACAGATATCAATGTATGGGGGTCTTTCACCACTTTTATGAATTTCTCGAAAAAAATTTCAACTTTTCACACACATTAATCAAGCTATTCATATTCTGTTTAGCCTGATCTTGAATCCTTTGTTGAATGCTATTAATATAAAATTTACTATTAATTGTGTTAATGTTTAAGATGTCCAATTCCTAACTTATTAATCCACTCTTTTATAGTGGTTACCCATTTATTGGTTTTTTTCTGTATTTATGTAAATTTTATTTACAAGTGTATTTGGGGAGTTAACTATGTGATCAAGTAATTTTATAGCTGAAAGTTTGATTTTTAGATGCAAAGGAGTTCTGTTTGTCTCTGCTAGACAAGCTACATTAGTAGTTTTACACAGTACCCCTAAAATTTCTTTTATAAATTTTAGTTGTAGGTGTTCAAAAGGGTCAGAATCTCTGAACTTATTACCTACACCCCAAACTTCACTTCCATACACTTACTGGATGATGGGGACAACCAGGGAATCAAAAAGTTTTTCAAGAAGATTGCAAGGATTGTTTAGAGTAATTGTCTTTTTAATTTTGAACCATGCCTTTCTGCCCTTTTCCATTAAGTTTTTGCTGGTTTGGTTCAAGTTGCCAGTGTAGCTAACAGTAACACCCAGACTTGGGGTCAATTACTTTCAAATGTAATCGATTACATTACAATTACTTTGCAATTTTCATGATTACATTACATTACATTACATTACATTACAATTACATCAATTTTCAAATGTAATCGATTAAATTACAATCACTTTGTAAATGTAATCGATTACATTACTGATTACATTTAATGTCATGACAACCAATATATTAGTGTTTTATGTTATTTTGTCTCGTGTGCATCTGTCCAATATCTCTACTTCTTTTTTTAATGTATTTCTTAATCAGAACTATGAATTACAATTCAGTTGTAATGTGATCATTACATGCAATAACAAACAGTACATTGTAAATTATAAACAGCAATTCTCATTTTGCTATTTTTCATAAAATATGTCTTCTCTTATTACTATATATGACCAATATTGATTCCATCTTATACTATTAGTAAATATTATAACATACATTTGCACATTTTAATAATTTAAATCAAATAATTTCAAACATCCTGTGAAAGTCTATTGAGGATAATAAACTAGCAGTTAATTACCTGATAAAATTTGAATGTTTGTCCTTGATATATAATTCAGAAGATAAAAAAACAAAAATCTTCTGATTCTAAAAACTTGCTTAAAAATGTACATAATTTCTCAGTCTAAATATGAAAACTAAATCCTTAATTTATGTAAATAGGTTTAATAAAATATCCATTACAAGTTGCATAGTAACCCACAAGTAATGAAAAATATATCATATAATCCAATATTAAAAGGAAAATCAGCACCAAAATAAAATGCAGAAATATCACATATATCTGAATATCAGATACATGTACAAGCCCCATTAGAATATTCTCTAAAAAAAAAATATTACAACTTGCTATTTATCAGTTAATTTGTAATATACATGTATGTACGAGCATCATAAATAAATGTTTCTGAAAATTATAATTTACATTTTGCTTTTTATATAATATCTTTATTTAAATTTAAATCTCTTTTTTAAACTTGTATAAGAAATCTTCATGAGATACCTGTTTTGGTTTATATAAAATATTTCTTTGTCTTAGGGACCGACCATTTAACTTGAAGGGGGGGGGGGGGTTATGGTTTTTTGTTTCGTTCAGAAATTTGTTTTCGGACAACACGAGAGTTAGAATTTTATTTTTTGTTGTGCAAAGCGCGAAATTTTTTTTCCAGAATCTAACATTAGGTTATATGACAAAAACTCTGAATCAGATTATTATTTTATTCCTCCACCAAAATCAGAATATATTTTTCAGCAACATTGGGAATCAGAATATTTTTTTAGAAAAAACCCATAACCCCCACCCCCCCCCCCCCCCCCCCCTCAAGTTAAATGGTCATTCCCTTATGCGAATCATGAGGACATGGTGATAGTCTAACATAGAAGCAATTTCATATATGAAATCTTGAAAGTCGTGTCAGATAATTTTAAATTTTAGAGCTTGTTGTGTTTTACACAAGCTGACAAACTGTTTTCCCTGAATTTCTGAAACCCTAAAGAAATTGAAATTGAGATATTATGTGTTTGGATATCAAGTCTTTGAAGTCATAATTTACACTTAATATTTTTTTAGCTGCGATAGTTTTGATTGCAATTAAGCATATAATAATATCTACATTATTTGTTTAATAAATTTCATGAAGAAAATTCATTTACATAAATCATACATTAAATATCTAAGGAGATATGTTTCAGTTAAGACAAAATAAGTCAAAATGATAAAAAGTAATCTAAATGTAATCAGAAAGTAACCATGATTACAGGGTCAAAATGAATGTAATCGATTACATTACGATTACATGTAATCTAAAAATGTCCAATTACAGATTACATTCGATTACATGAAAAATGTAATCGATTACAACCTATTACGATTACCCCATGTCTGGTAACACCAAGGTAGCAGTATGATTTAACTGTCTAAGTATTAATTATCCAATTTAAAGTGATTGAGGAATGATATACCATTAGAGTTAAATATCATTATTTTGGATTTTTTTTGTATTAACTTCCAATTTCCAGGAGGAACATAATTTACTTAACACATTTAACCCATTTTGTAATCCTTCTTCAGATTCTGATACTAAAATAATATCATCAGCATATAATAGGGATTAAACTGTGACATCACCTACACATGTACTACAAGTGGATGGGTATGTCCAATTTTAAGATCATTTACAAGGTTATTAATATACAAATTGAACAAAGTGGGCTTAGAACGTCACTTTGCTTTATTTCGCAATTTGATGTGAAATTATGACTAATGCCATTTTGGAATTTAATCCTACATTTAGACTCATGATACATAGAATAAATAATATTACATAATTATATGGGAGGTGGTGCTGCAGTAGCACATATACTAGACCCTCCATCCAAACAGTGTCGAACGCCTTTCGTAGATCAATGAAGGCAGCAAATACCTTCTTTTTTTAGCTGTATAATGATCTACTAATGATTTAAGCGAGAATATATGGTCAGCAGTTGAAAGTGTTCTGCAATTTTCTTTAAAGCCAATTTGATTTTCACATATTAAATTATTAGAACCAATAAATTTTAGGAGTCATGCGTGAATTATTTTGTTAAAAAGCTTTCCTAAATTAGAAGTAATAGAGATGCCTCTATAGTTTGAGTTATCATATTTGTTGCCCTTTTTATGAATTAATGTGATGAAACTTTCATTCCATGCTTTAGGGAAGGTTCCTTTCATAAATATCAAGTTGAAAAGTTTAGTCAAGGGTTCTAGTAACAATGGCATACCATACTTAATCATTTCATTTGAAACTGAATCAATGGCTGCTGATTTGCCATTTTTTAGAGTTTTTATTACTTTTAAAATTTCATCAGACTTAATTGGTACATTAAGCTCATCATCTGAGTTACTTGCACTTAGTGAACCTTTTAAATGCTTTAGCTTTTGAATAATATTATCATGAAATTCATTATTTGGAATATTTTCAGAGGAAAGATTAAGGTTTTGAAAGAATTTAATAAATTCAGTTTGATTAAAGGATTCATCTTGGATCCTTTCTGAGCTTAGTTTGTTGAGTAAGTTCCAGAAAGTTTTTGGGTCACTTTTCATGTTTTGGAAAATTTTGTCGCAAATTTGGTTTTTATAGATTTTTTCATCATGTTTACATTTCCTTCTAAATTTAGAACGAACCGAATAAAAAGCTTTTCTGTAGGATCCGTTTTCAGGAAATTTATATGAACCTCTTCCAGGTAGATTTAGTGCTCTGAAATATTTCTAGATATTTATACATGTAGCTCTTTATTGAATGTTACTGTTTTGTTTTGTTTATTGGCGTTTGGTATGCGTCATGTATTTTTGTTTTGAAAACAAATGATAAAATATGAATGTTTATAAATTCTCTTAAAGGTACAGGAAAAGAAATATGCCAGAAGAGTATTTACATTAACCTTAGAAAAGAAAGCTGAACTTATAGAGGCTGTTGATAAAGGAAATAAATCTAAACGTGTATTGGCACAGACTTATGGGATTGCACCTAGCACGCTCAGCGGGATAATGGTCAATCGGGTCAAAATCATGGAAGCATTTCATAATCGATCATTCAAACCTGAGCGAAAAAAGTTTCGAAGATCATCTTTTCAAGATCTGGAAGAGGAGTTGTTGAGATGGGTTGTACTGTGGCAAGCTATGAATGTGCCGTTTAATGGACCGAAACTGATGGAAAAGGCGAAACAAATTGCTAAAAATTTAGATGTAACAGAGTTTTCTGGTTCCAATGGTTGGATTGGCCGATTTAAGAATAGAAATAATATCAAATTTATACCAGGTTGTGAAGTGGTGAGTATGCTTGAAATATGACAGATAATATATTAAACTTAATTTTTCTAATTTGTATTATTTTACAATATTTTGTTTTTGTTTTTTTTTTTAAAATCCATGATTTATACAACAGGGAAAAGTACTTATAAATAAACTGCAAGCATCCGTCATTTTTTGGGTTTAAGTGTGTCATTCATTGTCTTCTTAGGAATTTGAATGAAAATGGAAATTTATTTCTTTATATATTTTACACAATAATATTACAATCAATAATAGGGGCCGCGTGGTCGTGATCATACATGTATGGTAGTTGGATTTATAGCTACATTTTTTTACCTGTGCAGTCAGTGATCACCACTAAAGTTGTGAGTTCGAGTCCCACTCATGGCGAGGTGTACTCTATACAACATTATGTTTTAAAGTTTGTCAGTGATTTTTGGCAGGTCAGTTGTATTCTCCGAGTACTCCGGTTTCCTCCACCAATCGATTTAAATCTGACTGCCACAATATAACTGAAATATTGTTGTTGTATATAAGTGTCGCTAACAAAACTAAACACCATAACCACAATCAATAATGTTAGTTTTTAGCTTACCTTGCCAAACTTGTCGTCCGTCGTCTGTTGTCCGTTAACTTTTCACATTTTTATCTTCTCCTCTGAAACCCCTCAGCCAACTGAACTGAAACTTGGTAGGAAGCATCTATGGAAGTTCCTCTATAAACAATGCTCATTTTGTCCCGATCCATTTACAAACATGACCACCACAGGCAATTCTTGTTTCTGATTGGCCTATTTTTAAAAATCTTCTCCTCTGAAACCGCTTAGCCAAATGAACCGAAACTTGGTAGGAAGCATCTATGGAAGGTCCTCTATAAAGATTGCTAATTTCATTCCAATCCATTTACAAACATGGCCGCCACATGCAATTCATGTTTATGATTGTATGCTTTCTAAAAAAATATTTTTTTGTGTGGGAAGAGAGATAACTCTAATTTAAATATAGATACTATGAATTGAATTATAGATAAATATGCCTCTAAAATCCCTCAGCCAAATGAACTGAAACTTGGTAGGAAGCATCTATGGAAGGCCCTCTATAAAGAGTGCTCATTTCGTCCCGATCCGTTAACAAACATGGCCGCCACAGGCGACTCTTTTTTCTGATTGGCTGATTTTAAAAATTCTTCTATGGAAGGTCCTCTATAGAGATTGCTCATTTCGTTTTGATCCATTAACAAACATGGCTGCCACAGGCAATTCTTGTTTTAGATTGGTCGCTTTCTAAAAATCTTCTTCTCTGAAACTGCTTTGCCAAAACGAACCAACATTTGGTGGGAGCACCTATAGGCTATGGAAGGTTCTGTATTAAGTTTCCTCAGAGCAGAATGAAAGGTGAGCGACATAGGCTCAGCTCAGTGCTGAGACTCTAGTATTCGTCTCCTCTGAAAACCCTAAGCCAAATGAACTGAAACTTGGTAGGAAGCATCCATGGAAGGTCCTCTCTAAAGAGTACACATTTTGTTATGATCCATTACCAAACATGGCCGCCATATGCAATTCTTGTTTCTGATTGGCCGATTTTTTTTAATCTTCTCCTCTGAAACCGCTTGGCCAAATGAACTGAAACTTGGTAGGAAACATCTATGGAATGTCCTCTATGAAGATTGCTCATTTCGTCCCGATCGTTAGCAAACATGGCTACCACCGAAACTTGGTAGGAATCATCTATGGAATGTCCTCTATTAAGATTGCTCATTTCGTCCCGATCATTTAGCAAACATGGCTACCACCGAAACTTGGTAGGAAGCATCTATGGAATGTCCTCTATGAAGATTGCTCATTTCGTCCCGATCGGTTAGCAAACATGGCGACCACATGCAATTCTTGTTTCAGATTGGTCAATTTCTTAAAAAATCTTCTCCTTTGAAATTGCTTAGCCATATGAACCGAAACTTGGTGGGAAGCATCTACATGTATGGAAGATTCTGTATTAAGTTTCCTCAAAGCAGAATGAAAGGTGAGTGACACGGGCTCAGCCCACCGAGCCTCTAGTTTTGGTTTCCTTTTAATAATCTTATTAACACTTAAAACACTTTAGATGTAATTGGAGTATGAATGTTTCAAATTTACTATATTGAAACAAATTTTTTAATGATATTTAATGTCTCTTGCAGAATAAGGTATTCAAAGAGGATAGAAAAATTACTACGTTGACCTTAGAAAGAAAAGTAGATCTTTTGGAAGAAATTGATAAAGGTGAAAGGTCAAAGAGACAAATAGCTGAGGAATATGGAATTGCCCCCAGTACCCTAAGTGGAATAATTGTCAATCGTGAAAGGATAATGGAAGCTCACAATAGTAAATCATTTGGACCAGGACGTAAAAGGATTCGTCGATCTACCTTTCAAGATGTCGAAGATGAGTTATTGAAATGGGTGGAGGAGTCTCATAAACAAAATATGCAAATTAAAAGTGTTCATTTGCTTGAAAAAGCAAAAGATATTGCCAAAGAAAAGGGATTTGATAATTTTGTAGGATCTCATTGGTGGATTGACAGATTTAAAGCAAGAAATTTACAAACATTTCGTGGTGCATGTACTCCTAAATCTGAATCTGAAGTAGATGTAAGAAGATTAGAAGTGTTGAAAGAAATATTAAATTTGTATTGTTTCTATTTATAAGATATTCATTCAGTGTTTCAGCTACTGAACTCGACTTTGAACTCTTCAAGACAATTACCAGGGTTATCAAAAGTTCTTCATGACATTCTTTTGAGAAATAGGTGGACAAATGTTTTGAGATCAGTGCCTAGCTGAATCACTGTTCATTTGTAATAAGGCTTTTGGGGGGGAAAATGAAAGTTGTTAAAAGACTACCGGTATATGCTCATAATGAGAGCTTTAAACTCTTAATGGGTTCTTTTATACACTAATATTCTATTGCATTTTTATTTGTAGAATAATTGTCCAGATTCTAACCACTCCAGTAACATTGGTAGTGATGACTCGGCACTGCCTACACCAGATACCTCAGAATTCTCCAGTAACGAAGTCTCCTCCATAACAAAACAGGTCTATGATGCTATGGAAGGAAGACCAGAATTTCAGGTTAGTTAAACAAAATATTTTATGAACAGATTTCCAAGTCAAACATAAAATATTTTTACTCTTCTACTGTTTCTGAAATTGAAGAAGATGCATCGCCTTACTCTGAAGGTTATCTATGGTACATTTAAAAATTTTAGTTTGTAACAGTTTTAAAGTAAAATATGGTTATCAATTATCAATATTTATGATCAGAATGTTTAAAATTTAACCACCTTCTATATGTTACTGTTTATGACTTATATACTGAACCTATTACAGTCTTCGCACTAACCCACTTGCCCGAAACCCGGGACAAGTAAAACTGGATTCGTACAAGTGAAAATTATGAAAGATTTTTTTTTTCTTCTAAATTTGGCTTTCGGGAAAGTAGGTGAAAAAGAATTAAGACAAAGACTGCTTTTACGAAAGATGATTGCATTTGCTCTTGGAACATGCACGAAAAAAGATGTAGCATGAGATTACAGAATCATTTTCAATCCAGATTTCAGATGCACAGAGGCAGTAAAATACAACTATTTTGTCCTTCCCATGAGAGGCCATCTCTTATGATGCCACTTTTTCATTGCAAAAGGCATTCAAATAGATTTATTGTCAAGTCCCTAAGTAATTGAAGAGAATGTTAAATAACATCAAATATCTTTTATATCAATATATTTTTTAATACTTTATGATTATTAAATTAATAGGGGCAGTTATGGCCGTGATCGTATTGGATTTACAACTATCTATGCAATCAGTGCTTATCACCACTGAAATTGTGAGTTCGAATCCTGCCCAGACGAGGTATATTCCATACAACATTATGTGATGAAGTTTGTCAGTGACTTGCGACAGGTTGATGATTTTCTCTGGGCACTACGGTTTTCTCCACCAATAAAACTGACCACCACGATATAACTGAAATATTGTTGAAAGTGACCATATACTAAACTAAATTAGTAAATGGTCAGTGAAAACCATTCATATTGTATTCAATAGCTGTTGACCTCATTTCCTATTAGATACCATGTGTTGAATCCTGCAGAATTTGATTTATAATTTTAGAATATTTTTAAAAAACACAAGTGTCGAGATCAGTACAGAAAATATACTCAGGAACAGCTTATGGAAGCCTGTAAATACTCAATAGAAACAAAAGCTTCATACAGGGAAGTGTCAGAGAAATTTGGCATTCCTCAATCCACTCTACGGGACAAGTTACATGCTGTGGAGGAATTGAATGCTGCTGATGTTGGACGACTGTCTCCAGGGGTATCTCCAGCCAAGAAAGCAAGACTTGAAACAGCAGAAGCCAGTCCTGAACCTACGATGGTACTTTGTCCTGAAGCACCAGAGACTGATTTAGATCCCAACAAACTCAGTGGTGTAACTAACGATGTGAGTTAATCAAACACTTGTTCCTCCACCAATCATATATGATTTTTAGCTAAAAGGCCATGTGAGCTTTTGCCATCAGGTTTTGTCCGTCGTCGTCTGTCGTTAGCTTTTCACATTTTAATCTTCTCCTCAGAAACCACTGAGCTAATTTAGACCAAACTTTGCTGGAATAGTCCCTGGATGACACCCTTCCAAATTGTGTCCGGTGATCCCGACTTCTAACCAAGATGGCCGCCAAGCTAAAAATAGAAAAAAGGGGGGATGAAATTTTAATCGTCCATTGCTGCTTTAGTATAAGTCAACATGAGCTCAAATTTTAACTGCAGCTACATGGCAAGGAGTAGTTTCACATATATTCCGAATTTTTCTGTGAAATTTTTCTTTCAGCCGATTTATAATATACCGATTATGCAAATTAGGCTCCCTTTCAAAATTGTGTTCAACAGCCCCGCCCTCCATTCAAGATGACTGCTGTTACTGAAAATAGAAATTTCTTCAATTGTCCATTGCTGCTTTATTGTAAAGCAAAATGAGCTCAAATTTTAACTGCAGTGATTTTAAGTTCAACGATGAGTAGATTAACATATATTCTTGGCTTTTCTGTGAAATTTTTCTTTCAACCGATTTATGCCAATTATAGAAATTAGGCATATTTTGATAAACGATCACATTTAAATCTTCTCCTCTGAAACCGCCGAACCAAATTAAAGCAAATTTGACTGGGATGGTCCTTAGGTGGTTCCCTTTCAATAGTGTGTCCGACAGCCCCGCCCTCCATTCAAAATGGCTGCTGTTACTAAAAATAGAAATTTCTTTAGTTGTCATTTTCTGCTTTATTACAAATCAAAATGAACTCAAATTTAACTGCAGCTACATGGCAATGAGTAGTTTAACATATATTCTGGGTTTTTCTGTGAGATTTTTTCAGCCAGTTTATTCCGTTTTAGGAACATTATGAGATAAAATTCACATCAAAATCTTTTACAGGCTCCTGGGAGCCTTTAATTTTATGGTCCCACATGTTCCAGTTAGGACTAAAATATTGAACACCATGCCTGCGAAAAGATCAAATTAACAGAGAGAAGAACACATGTTTTGCTTTTTGCTCACCAGAGCTTTTCAAAGGCTCAACAGTGCTTATCCCATCACTTTGCATCCATTGTCCATTAACTTTTCACCTTTTGATTTTCTCATAAATCTTTGGGCCAATTTGAACCAAACTTAGATATAATGCTCTTTGGGTGGTCCTTTTCTAAAATTATGTTCAGTAATGTTGCCTGACATCCAAAATGGCTGTAAAGGCACTACTTGAGGGAATGAAACCAAATAGTCTCCTTTCAAAATCTGATTATCTAAATTAACAGCATTTTCTGTAAAAAAAAAAAATCAAGCAAAAATAATTAAAAAATATAGATAATTATTCACTTGGCAGAATAAAGCTAAATTTGTTACAGAAAGTCATTATGTAGTTTCTTTTGAAAATTATGTGTCTATGTTCATGTTGACAATTCACATGTTCATAAATGGCTGATTTTGATTGCTTGTCAGCACCACCAATTTTTTTACATTTCATTCAATTATTAGGTGTTGGGTATTAGATGGTTGGTGTTATGTCTAGGGGGTTCCAAATTGTATTTTGGAAGATGTCAAAATGGGGAGGTGCTTTCTATGTTAAATTGAAAAATACTAAATTTTGTATTTACAATTACAGTCAATTGGATGTTGTTTTCAGCAATGTTTAAAACATGATTATAAGTGAACACCTGCCCACTTTTTTTTAAAGACAAGTATGATGCAGGCTGTGGTTATAACCTGGCTTTGAATCTCAAGTACTGCAAGATATTCTTTCCATATTACAGTCTGTTACCTTGGTCACTGTGGATTCATTTATTTTTTGTTGATATCTTTTATCATAGATTGATGGAGAATTGGATGGTTTATGACACTTGAATTCATGTCTTTGTACACTGTTGTTCATTCTCAGTTTATGATGAACTCTAAATTCCATATACATCTATCCGCTTCAGAAATTTTACAAGCAAATTAGTATTTTCTTTAGGATGGCTTAAATTATTATATTATACAGAAGGGGCCGTCGCGGTTGTGATCGAATGTTAGTTAGATTTAAAAATACCTGTGCAATCAGTGCCTATCACCACTAAAGTAGTGAGTTCGAACCCTGTTCATGGCGAGGTGTACTTGATACAATAATATGTGATAAATTTTGTCAGTGACTTGCGACAGGTAGGTGGTTTTCTTCTGGTAATCCGGTTTCTTTCACCTGTAAAGCTGACTGCCATGATATAATTGAAATATTGTTGAAAGTGGCGTTAAACACCATAAACCCCGCACCCCCTATATTATACAGTAAATAATACTTGATCATGTCTGTTTTTCAGCGATCAAACTACAGACAATACTCAAAAGACTCATTGACAACAGCTGCTCACTATGTCATGAAATTTAATACTCCCATCATGAAGGCTGCAAGGATGTTTGGTGTTCCTGCATCAACACTCAAAGATCACATAAAAAATAAAATGACAGGAACTTTAGAATCTGTTGTATTGCCTACAACTCCATCACTTATCAGTGACAGGGACGAAAGAAAACTCATTGAATACATTAAAATGATGGAGAAATGTGGCTTTGTATTAACTAAAAAGGAAATTATTGATTTTGGTTCAGAGTTGGCAAGTGCGTCACAAGAAATTGAGGGATCTATTACTCTTAGTGATTCATGGTATATTGATTTTGTAAAAAGATGGCCGCCGCTTGGATTAATCAACCGAGAAGGTCGAAGTCCAACTCCACAAGACATAAAGAAATATTTTACGGAGTTAAATAAAGTTTTTAACAAGCACAAGTTTTTTGAGCGACCAGAACTTGTTTATGTCTTAGATGAAGTAGACATTGCTTTGGAATATAATCCATTGAAATTAGTTCCAGGAAAAAGATTTGATAAGTCAAAGACCACACAACCGACTTTAACGTCAGTTATTGGTTGTTCTAATGCCCTGGGAACGACACTTCCTCCTTATTACATTCTCCAATCTGATGAAATAGTGTCAGATGTAATAGCTCAATCACCCCCGGGGACACAAGCTACATTTGCTAACTCTGGACCAAAGGACTGCAGTATTGTAAGAGATTATTTCCAAAATCATTTCATGAGATTTGCTCAGTCTGGTAGGAATACTCAAAATAGATTTGTTCTGGTGTTTTACGATAGCAGGAAAACAAATTTAAATGTGTCGGATTTGGAATGGGCAAAGCGGTGGCACATTTTGTTGTATCCACTTCCTCATCCTGTTAAAGCAGAAAATTATTACGAAATGGAAGCCATGGATGGAATGTTTAAGAATTATACTGCAGATGTTGAAGAGGAACGTGGTCAGTTTGCTAGCAATAAAGGTTACATGGCTGTGTCAATGCCAGATATTTGAGGGAATATTGGGTAAGGCCTATAGAAGATCACTTACATATGAACACATTGTCTCTTGTTTTGAAAACTGGGGAATTTATCCACTCAATCCAAGAAATTATGTGACGAGATTAGAAGCTTCTTTTCAGGTCAAGTTACAAGATCTTCAGGCTGTTCCCAATTATGAAGCAAATCTTTGGTTGTTAAGTGATTTTGGTTGTACCCAAGCAGTAAATAATGCCATTGAATCATCTTTTAACTCTATTTATACAAATGAAAGCAATAGTAGCAATTCTTATTATCGTAATGAAAACAATACGGCCAGTTCTAATTATAGCAGACAAACTAGTGGAACGAATATTAGTCTGTGTAACCCTGGATATAATGAGGAGGATGCCTCGTTTAATGCTTCCTATCAGGGTCTTATGAATCACTTAATGGGTGAAGCTGTTAGCAATACAAATATGCAGGAGCATCAAATTCTCAATGGTGTAGCAATTAAAACAGAACCTCAAATGGACCTTAACTATGGAAACATTTCTA
This sequence comes from Bathymodiolus brooksi, assembly GCA_963680875.1. Lineage (NCBI taxonomy): Eukaryota > Metazoa > Mollusca > Bivalvia > Mytilida > Modiolidae > Bathymodiolus > Bathymodiolus brooksi. The sequence continues at coordinate 68,989,100 of OY804577.1, read as the reverse complement.
TGGATTCACGCCACCAGATTCAAAATGGCTACAGTCAATCTCAGTATTGATTAGACAGATCTGTCTCATCCGCTTCGGAAGAATCACAAAATACTCAAAACTTTCATGTTGTTCCTGAGGTCACGGAAATGCGTATTGTCCAAAATGGAACTTCGTTTTCATCACACGAATCTTGTACTTCCAATTACGGTGCTACTGAAAATACAGATAATAGTTCCTCTAGTCAATTATGTCAGGATAATGCTAATTCTTCATTAAGTAGTGCTGTTTCTGAACTCAGTTCTCAAATCACAGGAAATACTGGACATGTGAAAAGTAAATGTGAGTCATCTTCAAGTTCGAGGAGAGAAAAGGAAAGAGTTATAGAGTGATTGTTAACGAGCCTGAACCAGAAACTGATAAAGCTGAAACACCACCTTGCGAATCAAATGTCATATTTAGCAAATTCTCTCTTATTTTTTTTAATTGAAGTTACTAATGTCATAAAAAAGTCCACTGTACTTCATTCTTACAATTGTTTTTCTTATACTGATAACTAGACAGTGTTGCAATTAAGTTACTGATATTTTCTAATTTAATGGCATTTTGATTTTCGCTACTTAAACAAGTAAAAATGCTCACAAAATCATAAAATAGATCAGTAACTAGCTTGTGTCAAGGTCACTCACGTTTCTTGTAAAGGAACTAAATAACCAGAAGACATCAAATTACAAAAGTCAGTTGTCTTTTAGTATTTTTTACGAAAAAAACTTAATATGTAAAGAAACAAAATGAGCATTTTTATGTTTATATGTATCACATATACAGTCCTGTATGAGCATGAAAACACGTAGGAATGAGGTTAATAATTTTTATGACAATGCGCATGTGCAAATTAAAATGTATTAGGAGTTTTATCATGGCATAATTTATATAGCCAATGAAGGACATCATAATAGAATTATTATTCTTTCTTTAAAATAAAACAATGTTCATTTTCTGTTTGTTTGCATACCCAACAACACTGATGAAACTCATAGAAACAGTTAAAAATAGACTCCTTGTAACAGCAACTTCTCATTGAAATAACCTCAATTTAACCATACTGAGATGAAAGAGGAGCAATTAAATAGCTAACATAATTTTGATTTTTGTCAGTGTATTGTAAGCACTCCCAAAGTCCTGTTAACAGTAAATAATCTTAGAATTTAGAAATGATACTGGTAATTATTTTTTAACAAGTACACAAATAAAATAATTATTAATAATGATAAAATTTATATACCTCAGATAAAAGTCAAATACTCACAGTCAAATATTATCACAATTCCTTTGATTTACACACGAGGAAGTTTATATATACAGTGAGACATGTCTAAACCCAATCTCCTTAGGACCAACTTTTGTGTTCGCAATAGACAGGTGTTCGCTTTATACAAGTTAAATTAACAAAGATTTCCTGCATTAGGACTTTATTTAAAGTTCGGTTTATACAGGATTTCGATTTAGACAGGTTTCACTGTATCTGTATCTATAGGGATAGCATATTAGAGAATGGTTTTGATTAGTCTATATCGTGTACAAACAAATAATTTTTTTATTTCAAGCCAGTGGGGCTTATGCAATATATTATAATTTAGAATATATTATTGTAAATGTAATTTTGACTTTTGTAGTCTGATATTTTTCATAGTGCAATTTTTGTACATTCAGCATTGTATCTTATTTCTCATTGAAGTTTATGAATTTTTTATTTTGATAATATTTGTTCTAAATACTATTTTTAATGCACTCGTCTCCATACTGATCAGTTGATCTATGAAATTTCTTTGGGAAAAAAATTGTGAGTAATCAGTATTTTCTATGGAGGCAATCGATAATTCTGTAAAAAAATAATAATACCATTAGATGTACTGAATCTCTAATGTATATGAGCCATGTGTTACTTAGTGAAGTTTTATACACACACCTATTATGTCAAATTTGTAAATTTGCAAATGTAAAATAAATGAATTACTAGTTCAGAGTTGTTAAGATTTTACGTTTATCATTTAAGAACTCTGACATTAAAAATTAGGTCAACCAATGATAAGAGAAAAGAAAAGTCTATTAATTTTTATATCTTAGCTGAAATGAACCTCTACAATACATACCTCCAAAATTTCAATGAAGGAATGTGTAATTTATACCAAATGAACTTGAGATTAATAAAACTGTTTGAATGTTTATTTTATTTATATTTTTACTTCGAAATAAATTCAGAGAGAAAATAGATTTTAGTACTCATAAAAACTCACAAAACTCAATTTTGTAAGGATAGATTACTCTATACTTTAATTCAATGTTCCTTTGTTACAAAGAAAAAAAAACTAGCATTACTTCAAAATCATTTTAACTGCCATTGATATCTTATGTAAAATAAAAAGTATACAATGAGAAACAAAAACAACATTTTACAACTTGATAGAAAAATGGTGCATTGCATATAATTTAGTAACCTAATGTATTTTGATTGCACAAGACAAAGACATTTTCAGTATTAAATTGTTATTGCTGTCTTATCACATCATTTTGTTGTCAATGTTTTATAAACATTTAACAATAAATATATATAATACAATAAAAGAATGTTTTGTCTGTAATATCACCCCCTTTTCCTTTATAAGTTCTCCCAGTCCGTATGAGCGATGAGAGCTATTGTTGTCTCTTTGTGTCTGTTGTGAGCAGCTGTTATCCCGTATGACCGTATGAAAACACTAACAGATATGTAAGCTTGGTATTGGCGAATTTGGCCACAGTTTAATATAGGAATATACAATGCAGATATATACAAACAACAATACAACAGAAAATACAAAAATATCACCGTGGGTACACAGGTGATCACAATTAACACAACGTCACGAATGGCTACCGCAGATTATGGCAACCAAAAATATCAACTGTCAACTTGTATTGGCTGCGGGTTCACAAGCCATTCAACGTTTCAACTTTATATCAACCAACTTTCAACCTTCAACTGATAATGTCAACTGGTTTTATTGTAAGACCGACAATTCAACGTTAGTACTACATTGTATATTAAAGTACATGAAGAGTAGCTAAGACGGTTTCAACTCTACAACAATGTTAAATCATGAGCAGCGAAAAACGCCATATTGACTGTCTGTACCATAATTCAAGACAGTCAACCGCCATGAAATGGGGGTTCGCTGCTGACCAAAAACCCAATACCAAGAATTAAGTTCCATAATGAATGCAAAAATACAAAATTATCTTCATGAATAAACTTCTTTAATAAGTTCCAAGTACTGATTTAAAATTGATATTACATAGGAAAGGTACATAAGTAACAAACAGTTCAATAGTTCCTCGAGTGTTATTAAGAAACAGCTCGGTGGCCAAAGGAGTTAGGTGCACACCATCCTGCGAAGGGAAAGTCTCATTAGTTTAATGTCTGGGTGACGTATGCAACAGCCCCCACCTCGTAATACGAATGATGCTAGCATTTTTCACTCTATCTGCATCTAGACATGGCTACCTGGTTTGGAGTATCGCCAGTGAAGACGTGGCAGAATCTGAGACCAATTTATAGTTCTTTTTGGCATTATCTTGCCCATCCATCTGATAATTTCTTTGATATAGGCACGTAATTGACCAATATTTGTAATAAAATATTCAAACTAAACTTATCTAATCAGCCAATTTATCTATCCAGCTAACGTTTCCAACGTACGCAGCAAAGTGCATTATGGGTAACGCTATATCTAATAACCCTACGGTAGTAGCTATAACCGAAATGAACCCCAACGGCCTAACCTGATAACGGAATTTAAGTTGAGCCTTAAATTCAATTAGTTTTTCAAATTTTAGTCCCTTTCTCAGAAACAAATAGTGCAAATGGAACCAAACCTGATAGAAATATTACTAGAGGAACAGGAACTGCTAACCCTTCCGGAGCACCTGGTTTCATCTGTTTTTTAGTGGGATCATGTTGCTTGATCTTTAGTTTTCTGTGTAATACATTGTTTGTCCTTTTGTTCTTTCTCTTTTTGGCCATTGTATTGTCTGTCTATCTTCTATTTATAAATTTTGATTACGCCTTAGTATCCTCAAACTTTTCTTGAATTGTCCCTAGTCAAATATCTTCTTCTCAGGAACCATGTGTGATTGAATTTTAACTTGGTAGGAATTATTCTTATAGGCCCATACAACATTTGTACAGGTTTTGTTTGTTAATTATTTGATGGTCCCTTACACAATTTTTATTTTTCATGTGGATTGGAAATGTAAAATGGCTGTCAAATTTTCTCTGGTTTGAGATATGAACGAAATTCCAAAACCAAATGATCATTTTAGCTGGAATTATTTATACATGTACATATGTATAGTAATTGGCCAAATTGTGTAATGTAAATACCTTATGGTATACGGAAGTGGCAGGTGAATGGAGGAGGAAGTTACCATTGCTGTTTCCTCCCAGTGTGCTGCAGGTTCTTATGAGTTTTAGTGCTTTAAATGTGTTTATCAAATGATAAATGAACACATTACGGTAAATGTTTTTAGTAAGAATTGGTTTTGTGTTTTATATTATATCCACAAGAAATTGTTGTCATGTAATTATTGTACTGTCTACTTTCTCGCTAGCAGTTTGATAAAAAAAAAAAAAGGAAATTTGTTGATATTCAGATTTTTTTATAATTGATTTGATATATTATTTAAGTGTTTGACACCTGCCATTCATGTTTTCCATTAAATGTCAAAATACTTGTCCTTACCTATATGTAAAAAGGCAAAATAGTACTCTCATTTGACAATACTGTACATATGTGATAGAGGTTGGGTCAAACCAAAGACTATAAAATTGCTATTTGCTACTTCTCTGCTAAGCAGCAGCATTAACAACCAAGAGCAAAGACTGGTTGGTTCAGAATCAAACTAAGCATGTTGGTCTAGTTCCTCTTCCTCCTTGTTTGTTTCTTGCTGGGTGTCTAGTTATCAAAAACATATTGTTCATATACATTATTTACCCTGTCCAAAGTCAGGACCTAGATTTCCATCAGCTTCTCTTGTGATTTGTGACTTTGGAGAGTTTGAAAATCACTATGCTTGTGTTTGTTGTGTTTTAAACATCACTTAGCTCAAAGTATATTCTGTGATATGCATACAATTTGATATATATTTTTAAAGACATTGCCATCTTATGTCAGGTTTTACTCTAAATATTAGCTCTTAGTGTCCATTATATCATGTACCGGTATTCCCATTTTTAGCTCACATGTTATTATGTAACATCATTTTGTGTATGTTAGATTTTCACATATCAATGTTCTTCTTTGAAATCACTGCAGCTAATGGACCATATCTTGATTGAAATGTTACTTTGATGGCTCCTCAATGTTATTTGTGATATCTTGTTTTATTCAACACCAGTGCTAGGCCAAGTATGTTTTTTTTTGCTGAAACTCAGAAGCCATGACTAATGAAATTATTTCATAGTAAGAGTGTTCCTTATTTGATCCTCAATAAAGTTTGTATATTTTGTTTTGTTTATTGAAAATTCATGATGCACCCCCCACTCCAAAATAAAGGTTTAGATAGGACTATGTGGGGGAAAGTTCTCAGAAACTGAAACTTGATTGCACCTAGACTGCACATGAATAATCATTGGATGGACTCTTGTAAAAAAAAAAAAATATCTTTGTAGGAATTGGAAATTGAAAACCACCAGTGGATAGCTTTAGCACAGTACTAATAGCAAAACATTTTAAAATTATTTTATCCTGTTATCTGAGACCACAGAATTATTAAACAGCAGCGTTAGTTGGAATATTTTTTGGATAGTGCTCTATCAAATTTATGTCTTTTTTGTTGTGTCGATCAGAAACACAAGATGGATGAAATGTTAGCATATAGTTTTATAGGGAAACGAATAGATATTTGTTTTCTCATAAACTAGAAACTTGAATGAGCCCAAACTGTACCCGAATAATCATTAAATGGTCTCTTACAAAATGTTCATTTTTTATTGTCAATCCGAAATCCAAGATGACCGCTACTGCATGACATATTTTATGTAGGACCCTATATTTAAAAATTATACTGATCTAAAAACACTAAACTCTTGACAGCAAGGTGACAGGAATTTTCCTTGGATGGTTCTTGAGCTGTTGTATCTTGTTTTGTGTGAATCTGAATTCCAAGATGGCTGCCGAACAGGACAGAATTTTAGCGTAGTGATCTAGGGAATGAAGCATATTTTTCACAGAAACTACAAACTTTATTGAACTCAAAATGGACATCATTGGATGGTTCTTCACAAAATGTTCATTGTGTGTGTGTGGATTGGATATCAGTGAGTTTGTCGCCACCAAGTATATACAATCCAGTGGTATATGAATAAAACGCTTTTTTCAGAGACTAAAACTTTCTTGAGGCCAGATAGTGCATTAATATGATGACAACGATGAATATATAAAAGAGTAACATAAGTTTGTCTCATGTAGGGTCGTCATTGTCGTGTTCCTATGGTAGATGGATTTGATTAGCTCATTAGAACTTGTGTTTGTAATTGTTTAATCAATATTGACTTTAAATAAAACTTTTGATTTAAATTGAATTAACAACTGTCTATGTACTCAGTGCCTATCACCACTAAAGTTGTGAGTTCGAATCCCGCTCGTGGCGAGGTGTACTCGATACAACATTGTGTGATAAAGTTTGTCATGATTTGGGGTAGGTCGGTGGTGTTCTCCGGGGCTGCGATTTCCTCCACCAATAAAACTGACCTCCATCATATAACTGAAATATTGTTGAAAGTGGTATTAAAACACCATAACCCTAACCTCTTTTGTCTCATGTTGATGAAACTTAGAACATTCTATCTAGAACAAAACGAAAGACATTTGTATCAAACTAGTTTAATTGTTTTAATTGCACAATCCGGCACTAATAATCGTAGGACAGCTATACAAGATCATTCTTATCCTTTGATCCTTCATACAAGTTTTTTCTGAGAACGTTTCTCTTGTAACAAGCAGTTCTAACATAATATTTCATGGAGTTTTTGTTTCTTAAGTACACAGCCGCAGGCTGTTTTTACAAACTATACAAATTTATGCTATCTATAAAAGTTGGGAAGTTTGAAAGAAAGAAGAAGAAAGATCGGATGTCATTTAGTGTACTTATATTTGTTAATCTACAAAAATAAGAATAGTCACAAGCACGCGAATGCAAAACACTCTTGTATAAACATTTTGATGATTATGTGGAATTCTCAGTCATACAAATGATTTAATTTGTTCCTAAGGTGGGGAATATCTATAAATCGTCATCGCTAGCTGCTTGTGCTTCTGTTAATTCGTATTTCTTTTCAATTCCTACGATTCCACAGTCAATAATTTTAACACTTTTCTTTGGAACAGCTGTTCTTGAATCAGCTGGAACCTCACCAATTGTTCTGATGACATCCTATAAGAAAATGACAACATTTACTCGTAGTGTTAAAAATATAATGGTCCCTACTACACGGCCTATATTCGAAACGAGTCCTTTCGGATAAATTGGCGTATCGTGGTTCCTTTCAACAGAAGGGATATAAACAAGTGTAGAAAAATATGCTTATTTCATCATCTAACATATTTGTTCATTGTATGTGAAGTAAGCTTTAACTAATCGGATAGAATCAATGATCGGATTTGTTCTACAACCACTAAATTGTTGTAATTGTCTAGGACATAGCAGATCATAGCAATGTATTGTCAACTATTTTCTGCAATTCGTCAGTGTAATGCTGAATATTTCAGTAAACCCTTTGTAATTGGTAGTAACCGAATGCAATGCGTTACAAATGGTAGTAACCGAATGTAGTGTGTTGAAAATGGTAGTAACCGAATGTAGTGTGTTGAAAATGGTAGTAACCGAATGTAGTGTGTTGAAAATGGTAGTAACCGAATGTAGTGTGTTGAAAATGGTAGTAACCGAATGTAGTGTGTTGAAAATGGTAGTAACCGAATGTATTGCGTTTCAAATGGCAGTAACCGAATGCAGTGCGTTGCAAATGGTAGTAACCGAATGTAATGCAAATGGTAAAAACCGAATGTAGTGCGTTGCAAATGGTAGGAACAGAATGTAGTGTGTTGCAAATTGTAGTGACCGAATGTAATGCGTTGAAAATGGTAGCAACCGAATGTAGTGCGTTACAAATGGTAGTAACCGAATGTATTTGCGTTGCAAATGGTAGTAACAAAATGTAGTGCGTTGCAAGTGGTAGTAACCCAAAGTGTCAAATCAAATCAAATCAAATCAAATCAAATGAGTTTTATTTAAAGTCGGCAAGACACAAACAATATAACATAAGCTCGCAATTTTTTTTTATTATTAAATTTATTAACATTTCTTTTTGCAAATTTTATTGCAGGATAAATACAATATTGGTGTATTGCCGGTAAATATAGAAGTGGTAGTAACCGAATGTAATGCGTTGCAAATGGTAGTAACCTAATCTATCCTGCAATTGGGATATTTTTTGTCATAATAAATGGGTTGAAGTAAACTTGCTTTATTATGCCAGTGTCATAATAACACTTTTCACATTAGCCTAATAAAGCTATTAAGCCACAACCCTGTCATAATAACACTTTCTGTATTAGCCTAATAACGCTATTAAGCCACGCACCTTACCGGAAATACTATTGAGGTATCAATGGGGTTTCCGTTATCTTTTTTTTTTATTATTAAATTTATTAACATTTTATTTTACAAATTTCATTGCAGGATAAATACAATATTGGTGTATTGACGGTAAATATATAATTTATGTGGCTCGGCACGAAACGGATTGAAAGACTCGCTAAAAGCTCGTCTTTCCCCCCGTTTCTAAGCCTCGCCACATAAATTCTATATTTACCGTCAATACACCAATATTGTATATATAATGCGTTGCAAATGGTAGTAACCGAATGTAGAGCGTTGCAAATGGTAGTAACAAAGTGTAGTGCGTTGCAAGTGGTAGTAACCGAATGTAATGCGTTGCAAATGGTAGTAACCGAATGTAATTGCGTTCAAATGGTAGTAGCCGAATGTATTTGCGTTCAAATGGTAGTAACCGAATGTAATGCGTTGCAAATCGGAATATTCCATCTATCCATGTATGGTTGCAATATGAACATGCGATATAATCCCATTTTACATGTGGAATTAAATTGATTTCTAGATTTATTAAGCTGAATCTATTCTTTCGTTGGAATGTCATTGCCACATAATTATACTTACAATTCCCTTGATAACTTTTCCAAATACAACATGTTTTCCATCCAACCATCTGGCTTTATTCAACAAGATGAAGAACTGTGAACCGTTGGTGTCTGTACCATGGTTTGCCATTGAAACATATCCAGCGGCTTTGTGACTGATATCAAAGTTCTCATCCACAAATGTTGGGCCATAGATGCTTTCTCCTGCAAAAAAGGTACACATTGCTTATACATCTTTGTACATTTTAACCATTTATTCTGTTGCTTTAAGTACTGTTAAAGTTGGTGCTAAACACCAATCAATTAATCAATTGTTGCTTTAAGTAATTAACCAGATAAAAATTTTTGGTTGCTAGGATTGAGTGAACTATAATTTGTATCTTCACTTAAAATGTGTTTGGGGGATCTTAAAGCATCGTTATATAAGACTGATAACCTCTATATCAACTATCACGTAACATCATATAACCAATCACTCACCTCCTGTGCCATCTCCTACTGTAATATCGCCCATTTGGATGATAAAATCGGGAACGATTCTGTGGACTGGAGATCTTTTGAAGCTCAATGATTTCTTCTATAAATAAACAAACAAACAAAAATCTTTATGTATTTGTAACGATTTTTTTTGGTACTAGCGCCTGATTTCTTCTATAAATAAACAAATATACATCTTTATTTATTTAGATTTTTTTTTGTACTAGCGCCTGTTCGTATACAAATCAATACGATTTTGATTGTCACTTTTGTAATGATAAACTATTATATGATGACTGGCCATCTTCAAGCATACGACGTGGCTTGGTAATAATAGAATTGGGCTGCCATCTGTTGCATTCTAACAACGTAACCCTATAATTTCTATAAACCCATTGATTTTCTAAAGGCAAATTATTTTGTATATAAATAATAGATCTATAGGTAACATGCTGTTTTATTGAAGAAAAAAACACCTTTTTGATTTGTTTTCATAAATCATTTGATTTATAGTAATCTTATTAATGAAGTATGCAATTCTGTCATGATATTATTAAGGTACCTATTCCACAAAAAAAATAAGTAAAAAATGCATAGTTAAGTTAGAATTGTTATAGACATCTAACTAAAATACTATTCTTCATCAAGACCGCATTCTGAGTGTAATCAATTTCAATCACTAAACTATTATTTACAGATGGATGAACCGTTAATCATTTGTAAGCGAATATCAATATATAATTTGTTGAGACGTGTTATAAGTTACCTTATGTCATATTAAATCATAATTCTTCAATTTAAACGGTGTACGTGATATATAGTGTGCGTGAATTATCTTTTTACAATTTTAATTCCACTCAGTATTCCTGCCAATGGTCATATTTGAATAATAAGAAATCTTTAAAAACAAAAATACTCTTTTCCCCCCAGAAATGTCCCTGTTTTTACCATCGTTGGCAAGCCACCGCTGAATACGATCGTTTCTCATCCACCAGAACGACCGTAGCCAACCCCGATGTATTTTATTATATTTATTTTTGTTTGATTTTTCCGATGTATAATATAATATAGCAAGGGAGATGGCGAATAGAAGTAGTTGTGAAATAAAATAATAATCGTTTATCATTCTTTCTCCTGCATTAATTAAATAAGTTGCGGTAAACATGAAATAAACGTTTACATTTAAAAAAGGCATGTTGTTTCAGAAATAAGAAGCACATACATAAAAGTGTAAAATTATGTGACGGAATACTTACTGTGCCTCTCTTATATCCTTTGGCTAGTGATTGGAAGTTCATACACGTCATGGGACATTTATCTCCAAAAACTGCCACGACGAACCTTCCCCTGTAGTCCTCTCCGATGCCGTCATTATCTTTAATTTCTACGTCAAACCACACCTCTTCTGTTACTGTGAAGTTTTTGTGTGCAGTTGCAACTGCAACGAGTACTGCTAAAACAGATGATAAACTTAACCAAGCTGCCATGGCGGGCTGCAAATAAAATATTTTAATACTATATTCGGAATTTATTATTTATATGTCTTCTCTGGTTCCACGTGAAAGTCCAACTATGCAGTCTTAAATGTTTATATATACCTGACCGTTCTACCAGGAGTGGTAATGTTTAACTAGACAAACTTTAATGTTTCTATGTTTTAAAATTCTACAAAGACTAGTAACGTTTAACTAGGCAAATTTTAGCGCTTCTATATTACACTGAATCATTCTAACATGAATAAAAATGCTTACTCAGGCAACCTTTGATGTTATACTCTTAAAATTGTGGGAATGTTCATTCTTGCAACCTTCAATGTTTCTAACTTTAACATTCTAACAAGCGTATGCGTAGGCAATCGCCAGTATTTTTTAAATATTAAATTCCGACAAGAATAGGAATGTTTAACCAGGCAACCTTTGTCTTTGATGTTTCTAACTTTATCAGTCTTTAAAAGATTGGGACTGCTTGACTAGGTAACCTTCCACGTTTCTACACTTTACCATTTGACCAAGAGTAGCAATGTTTTAACGGGTAACCTCCAATGTTTCTACACTTTACCATTCGACCAATAGTAGCAATGTTTTAACGGGTAACCAACAATGTTTCTACACTTTATCATTCGACCAAGAGTAGCAATGTTTTAACGGGTAACCTCCAATGTTTCTACACTTTACCATTCGACCAAGAGTAGCAATGTTTTAACGGGTAACCTTCCACGTTTCTACACTTTACCATTCGACCAAGAGTAGCAATGTTTTAACGGGTAACCTTCCACGTTTCTACACTTTACCATTCGACCAAGAGTAGCAATGTTTTAACATGTAACCTTCCACGTTTCTACACTTTACCATTCGACCAAGAGTAGCAATGTTTTAACGGGTAACCTTCCACGTTTCTACACTTTACCATTCGACCAAGAGTAGCAATGTTTTAACGGGTAACCTCCAATGTTTCTACACTTTACCATTCGACCAAGAGTAGCAATGTTTTAACGGGTAACCTTCCACGTTTCTACACTTTACCATTCGACCAAGAGTAGCAATGTTTTAACGGGTAACCTTCCACGTTTCTACACTTTACCATTCGACCAAGAGTAGCAATGTTTTAACGGGTAACCTCCAATGTTTCTACACTTTACCATTCGACCAAGAATAGCAATGTTTTAACGGGTAACCTCCAATGTTTCTATACTTTACCATTCGACCAAGAGTAGCAATGTTTTAACGGGTAACCTCCAATGTTTCTACACTTTGCCATTCGACCAAGAGTAGCAATGTTTTAACGGGTAACCTCCAATGTTTCTACACTTTACCATTCGACCAAGAGTAGCAATGTTTTAACGGGTAACCTCCAATGTTTCTACACTTTACCATTCGACCAAGAGTAGCAATGTTTTAACGGGTAACCTCCAATGTTTCTACACTTTGCCATTCGACCAAGAGTAGCAATGTTTTAACGGGTAACCTCCAATGTTTCTACACTTTACCATTCGACTAAGAGTAGAGCAATGTTTGACCGGGTAACCTCCAATGTTTCTACACTTTACCATTCGACCAAGAGTAGCAATGTTTTAACGGGTAACCTCCAATGTTTCTACACTTTACCATTCGACTAAGAGTAGAGCAATGTTTGACCGGGTAACCTCCAATGTTTCTACACTTTACCATTCGACTAAGAGTAGAGCAATGTTTTAACGGGTAACCTCCAATGTTTCTACACTTTACCATTCGACCAAGAGTAGCAATGTTTTAACGGGTAACCTCCAATGTTTCTACAATTCATCATTCGACTAAGAGTAGAGCAATGGTTGACCGGACAGCCTTCATTGTTCTACACTTTACCACAATAGATCACTAAACAGAGAGCAGAAGTGTTTAACCGAGCAACTTTCGATGTTTCCTTAATACACTTTTAAAAAAGCTATCAAGTTTAGGAATCTTCAATGTTTATACAATTCTACCAGGGATTTAGAACTGTAGCCCGGCGACTTTGCTATCTTAAATATTTAAACAAATAAATAAAATAAGGAAGACAAGACAGTTTTCAAATTGCTTATTATCATTTGACTGTCTTATGAAATATGAAATACAAATAAAAATAAGAAATAAAAGAAAATTAAATTAAATATTTTATAAAATGATAATAATAATAAAAATTAATTTAAAAGAAGATTAAGATATACAAAACCTACCTGATTATTTCTTACTATCCAAGGGGACTTAGAAAGATGACAGTAAACTGACAAAGTGAACGCATCAAACGTTTATTTCTTCTTATAAGGAATCGAATCAGCCACGAAAACGAATTAACCCGACGAATCAGTGTCCAAACATCTGTTGCGAGTCAATAAATTATATCCGATCCGTACACGTCCCGAAGTAAATGAAAGAAAATCAAAGACTGCGATGTGGCAAGGGATAAACGTGGCATTATGTTTATTTTGTTAAGTTCAACGTTTAATTTTACATTTGTCAAATGTATTTGTAAAATTGGTGTTCACGATTCAATCAAGTGTTGATAGACGTTTTATGGACTACTTGCAACAGATGAGGGAACAAAATGATTTGAGAAGAAAATAACTAAAATACCATTCAAATGAAAATCATTACAATTTTCCCTGTAATAGAAATGTAATAAATATCTGATTATTTTTACATGTTTACAAATTTATTTGATAATCGGATTTTTAGAAGGTGTGTTACTTAGAAGAATAAACTGAGTAGAAACCAAAACAAAAAGAGTTTTTATTTCTTTATTAATCAACTTTTAAAATAAGAAAAAAATACCGTGCACTGGAAAAGACATGCTTTATTTTCTGTAAAACTCTTCACCATAGAATTATGGTGTTAAATGCTATATAAATCTTTAAGCTTGCTGGTTGACTCAATATCTAAAGCAGTAGTAAAACCAATCCACAATACACTGGTATATGACAAGTAGATACAGATCAAGAGCAATGTACCTCGTTTTTAGAATTCTCGCGTGGTTGTTTTATACAAGTCAGAGTCAGAGGCTAGACAAGTAGTCTTTTTGTATATATATATTACATTTATTTTGCTTGTAGTAGATGAAAATCTGGGTGGGGGTGGGGGGCGTGTGAACGACTTTATTTCTTTTATTTTTATTAAATTAATTGGTTGACATTTGCGTAACGATATATGAGCAACATTGCAGTACATTCATAACGAGGACAAGTTTACATACAATCCATCATGTAACTTATATAGGGCTATATCCGGCGCAGTATCGTGCGACCGGAGCAATTTGACAAGGGTTTCTTCTTACACAAGTATTACTGAAAGTGTGAAGTCATCACTAGATAGAATCTGTTTGTAAAGTGCGGGAAGAAATTGTCACAGGAAAAAAAGATGACACAATGGATAAGGTTTACCTTGAACTGGCCATCACTGACAATCCATAACAAACTGTTGCTTATTATGAACTTCTTAGTTGTGTACACTATATATCAATATTAATCCAACGAAGTCAGCGGTTATAAAATAGTGTCATTGCCCATTGACATTATTTTCTTACCATTGACTTTATGGGTTTACTGTGGATTTTGTGTCTAGTGCCTGTGGTTTTACTACAAGGAGTGTGTCAGTCTTCATACTATATACATCCGGTCTTAATGGAGAGTTGCGTACTTGATTAGTTCAACACAACTAGTTATGATCCTTTTAGAGGGATTGTATCACCAGTGGAGAAACTAGGCCCTATTTCTATAATCGGGGTTCGATCAGGGGTTAATACCAAATTCGGGCGTGTTTGTTAATAACGTTAGTCTGTATTTTGTACTACTTAACTAGCAAGTAACGTGTGATTCATTTCTTTGCAAAGAAGACAGGCACAGTCATAGTAATTGTGAATAAACCGAAGGCCATTTTCCAGTTACTTTGTTGCAACTAGAAATACGTGAAGCTCATGGAAAAAGTCAAAATTTCAACTTGGTCTAATTTGAGAAAATCAATGCAAAGCACTCTATGGAAAGTATTTTGTCGGATGTTGCAATTGCGCGACAGGAATATATATCATGTAGACTACTCATTTACATATACGATGCCAACATGATGCTCTCTGGGAGTGATTAAGCACAATTTTTTCACTCACAGGATGTATCTTAAATAAAAACGTATATATCAAATTTAATGCGCACGGCGCGTTTCTAGAATAACCCTCACCAGGTGACGCTCAAATACCACCTCGTTCATACGACTAGTATATCCAGGGTTTAGGCCAATGCATGTATTTGTGAACCTACTACGTTTCTGCTAGGTATGTGTAACTTTATGTAGGAAGCCTGTCCGTTACAACTTTTTTTTGTAAATTGTAGTCATAGGGGCACTAAACATTGTGTAAGTTCGGGTATTAGAAGTTTAGAACTAACCATGGATTTGTTTCATGAAACGTTAACACACCCGTCATTGATTAAGCTCTGAAACAGCGGTGACATTTCTTTCAGCTCTTCTCTGGTCGATTTATAATCGATAGAATGAATCAAAGGTGTTGCTGGGGTCACGGGTGGGTATTCAATACTATTTCATTGCATATTTCTAAATTAAAAAATGCCGTTGAAGGGGCTGTTGAGACGACATTGACCGATGGTTCCAACCCGATCATATTTTCAGTTTTGTTGTAATTTTTTTTAACATTTGATGTGTGATTTTATAACATAATTTCGTTGTTTTTCCTCTAACACAGTAAGTTGTGATTTCTTTACAATCAAGCGTCCATTGATCGTTTTTGACGTGGCTTTTTATTAGTATACAATTCATCCAGATTACGGTATTGTCAATTTGTCGAGACATCTGGTATCAATGGGCTGTGTGTGATGTACACGTGAACTGTCTCTTGTTGGCATAGATATCAAGATAGCCTGTGTCTCTTTGAAAAACAAAAGATATTTCATATTGATAAAATGAAATATGTTCAGTAAAATCAATGCAAGTGACTAAAAAGTGGCTAAATATAATCAAACCAGATACTTGATATGTAGGTCATTCGGCCATTATATTTAATAATCATTCAAACTTAAAATAACAAGAATGAATAAACTAGAGGTTCACACGAGTCTGCATGAAATTTTGTCATTAGGGTTCCCTCTTCTCTTAGCCCCTCTTCGCTCGAGGAGGATCTACGTATACTGTTATGTACAAATCTGAGTTTCCTCTTCCAAGGGATAACTCGTGTCAAAGTTTGGTCTAAGGTGAGAAGCTTTGTATTAGAAATTCCCGACCCCAAGTAGTCGTTGTTCCTCAGGTTACTTAATGTTACTTGCAGACGTATATTGCATTATTTTTAGGATTGAAGGAGTGATTGTTGTTTATCTCCAACTATGTGAGTGAGTAATTGTTACTTCAAATTAGTGATTGTTGTTTTACTCATAATGAGTGATTGTTGTTTTATTCCTAGTGAGTGATTGTTGTTTTACCCCTAGCGAGTGATTGTTGTTTTACCCCTAGCGAGTGATTGTTGTTTTACTCCTAGTGAGTGATTGTTGTGTTACTCCTAGTGAGTGATTGTTGTTTTACCCCTAGCGAGTGATTGTTGTTTACTCCTAGTGAGTGATTGTTGTTTTACTCCTAGTGAGTGATTGTTGTTTTACTCCTAGTGAGTGATTGTTGGTTTACCCCTAGTGAGTGATTGTTGGTTTACCCCTAGTGAGTGATTGTTGTTTTACTCCTAGTGAGTGGTTGTTGGTTTACCCCTAGTGAGTGATTGTTGTTTTACTCCTAGTGAGTGATTGGTTTATCCCTAGCGAGTGATTGTTGTTTTACTCCTAGTGAATGATTGTTGTTTTACCCCTAGTGAGTGATTGTTGGTTTACCCCTAGCGAGTGATTGTTGTTTTACCCCTAGCGAGTGATTGTTGTTTTACCCCTAGCGAGTGATTGTTGTTTTACTCCTAGTGAGTGATTGTTGTGTTACTCCTAGTGAGTGATTGGTTTATCCCTAGCGAGTGATTATTGTTTTACTCCTAGTGAGTGATTGTTGTTTTACCCCTAGTGAGTGATTGTTGATTTACTCCTAGTGAGTGATTGTTGGTTTACCCCTAGCGAGTGATTGTTGTTTTACACCTTGCGAGTGATTGTTGGTTTACCCCTAGCGAGTGATTGTTGTTTTACCCCTAGCGAGTGATTGTTGTTTTACTCCTAGTGAGTGATTGTTGTGTTACTCCTAGTGAGTGATTGGTTTATCCCTAGCGAGTGATTGTTGTTTTACTCCTAGTGAGTGATTGTTGTTTTACCCCTAGTGAGTGATTGTTGATTTACTCCTAGTGAGTGATTGTTGGTTTACCCCTAGCGAGTGATTGTTGTTTTACACCTTGCGAGTGATTGTTGTTTTACCCATAGCGAGTGATTGTTGTTTTACTCCTAGTGAGTGATTGTTGTTTTACTCCTAGTGAGTGATTGTTGTGTTACTCCTAGTGAGTGATTGTTGTTTTACCCCTAGCGAGTGATTGTTGTTTTACTCCTAGTGAGTGATTGTTGTTTTACTCCTAGTGAGTGATTGTTGTGTTACTCCTAGTGAGTGATTGTTGGTTTACCCCTAGTGAGTGATTGTTGTTTTACTCCTAGTGAGTGATTGGTTTATCCCTAGCGAGTGATTGTTGTTTTACTCCTAGTGAGTGATTGTTGTTTTACCCCTAGTGAGTGATTGTTGGTTTACCCCTAGCGAGTGATTGTTGTTTTACCCCTAGCGAGTGATTGTTGTTTTACCCCTAGCGAGTGATTGTTGTTTTACTCCTAGTGAGTGATTGTTGTGTTACTCCTAGTGAGTGATTGGTTTATCCCTAGCGAGTGATTGTTGTTTTACTCCTAGTGAGTGATTGTTGTTTTACCCCTAGCGAGTGATTGTTGTTTTACTCCTAGTGAGTGATTGTTGTTTTACTCCTAGCTAGTGATTGTTTTTACTCCTAGTGAGTGATTGTTGTTTTACCCCTAGTGAGTGATTGTTGTTTTACCCCTAGTGAGTGGTTGTTGGTTTACCCCTAGTGAGTGATTGTTGTTTTACTCCTAGTGAGTAATTGCTTTACTCATTCTAAGTGTGTGGTTGTTAGCAGTTTTTCGGTTATATCATGGCGGGAACAAGTTACTTTTTTTGAAAGAAATAATGATGATTTAGATTTAGTGTAAACAACGCGTTTCTGGAATAACATTCATGGGATACACTCAAAGTCAAAAGATTGGAATACCAAACAATTCAAGTCTTTGGGGATAAGAAACAACAGTACATTGGATAGAAAGATCACCCCACCCAGACACATTATCTGGACTTCGATCCAATCAGTTCCTTTACTTTAATATACATGTATGTCTAAGAGTAATGTTGTATAGTCTCTCATTTACATCCATATCCTTTCTTACTAATAAGAGTTGTAGAATAGAGATGTATATCTCCCCTTCTGAACTTCACTAAGTATCCGATTAGCTCAGGAAAACCATAAAATCAATGTGATCTTAAAATAAATAACAGATGCAGGACTTCAATTCCTGTAAAAAAAAAACAAACCTGCAAAGGTAGGCTTCTGTTGTGATGTATACCCTCCTCTGTACAATGCTGAAAATCCCTTTTTGGCTCTGGGAAAACCGAGAAATCAATGTGTTTTTTGCTGCATGCAGAAATTTTGTTGGTTTCTGTTGAGTATTCTGTGAGGAGTTGTGAATTAGAGATGAGTACTATATTGAAGATCCACATTTGGCTCAGGGAAATCACAGAAATCAGTATAAAAAATAAATAACAGCTGCACAACTTCAGTATTTTTAAAAGAAAATATGGAAATTACATTGGCTTCTGTTGAGTGATCTATGAGGAGTTGTGGATTAAATATGTGTACACCCTCCCCATCCCCCACCCCCTTTACTACATTGAAAATCCCTGTTTGGCCTTGGGAAACCCCAGAAATCAATGTGATAATAAAATAAAATAGCAGAGGCATAACTTCATGTCCTATAGAAGGTCATGTGTAGGGGTTTTTTTTTTCTAAAAACTAATTT
The DNA here is from genome assembly GCA_963680875.1 of Bathymodiolus brooksi. Classification (NCBI taxonomy): domain Eukaryota; kingdom Metazoa; phylum Mollusca; class Bivalvia; order Mytilida; family Modiolidae; genus Bathymodiolus; species Bathymodiolus brooksi. Next base: position 68,969,894 of record OY804577.1, on the reverse strand, counting down.
ATGAGGGTGAGGGGTTAGTGTTATGGTGTTTAACACCACTTTCAACAATATTTCAGCTATATCGTGGTAGTCAGTTCTATTGATGGAGGAAACCAAAGTACTGGGTGAAAAACCACTAACCTGTCGTAAGTCACTGTCAAACTTTATCATTAATGGTGTATCGAGTAAAGCTTGCCTGAGCGGGGATGATTTAGGAGGAGTTGTAGATTAAGGAAATTGATGCCGATAACGATGCAAGATGGTGATCCCTATTTCAGAGATGAAAGTGCTCGCTGATGAAAAAACAGGAAACCCCCAAACATTAATTTTCTAGCTGTTTGGATCAAATTTGAAAGATTTTATTTCCAAATTTTTTTATCAAAAAAGAGGAATTCTGCTGATCTGAGGAACACTTTCATCTCGGCTATGTGTTGGCCTCCTACACAGGCAAAATAAAAACAATATTGCAGTTATTTACATGTCTTACTTTGATTTATTCATGATAAATCATAATCAAAATATACAGTTATGACACGATTTAATAATTTAACATATATATGACTGCACCAAATCACAATGATATCATACAGTGGGTCATTTTTATGAGAAGCAAATTTTGCTGAACTCTGGCAATTCTTTCAAGAAAGTTCAAGTCTTAATAAAAATCAAAAACCAAATGATACAATAATGGACATTTGATCCTGATTACGAAAATATTTTCGTTCGTTAATTTTCTTGCAAAATCTAGAAATGTTAAATCTGCAAAAATAACCCGCTCTACAGTAATAATATTCACTACATATAAATCACATGATCTGATTAGGTCAATTAATTAGATAAACATTACCAATCAAAGAATTTAATGATTAGGTCACATCTCTTTAATCCTTAGATTTCATCCCGACCTCCTCTATCATAACATGGGTAATTCTATTTGAACCAATTTTTTGCCGAGTTTTTATTGCTTGTTTTTATTATAGTGATGATTTTGGAGAAATAAAAAAAACAGAAAAAATATAAAAATATTGAGAAATGGACTCAAGAAGCCAGACCAAGCACCTCTTACTGCAGTGTGCTCTTACGGTCAGTAGTTTGGGTAAATGTTTTAAAATCCTGACCTCAACCCCTCAATTTTTTCTCAACAAATTCTACAAGTTTAACAAGACACATTACTGTTTTATAATCTTTATTTTCAAACTACAACCCTATTTTATTTCCCAGCACTACTGTTCAAATATATCTCATTAACTTGCGAGTCCCTGCACTTTAGATAAATACAAATCATTCCACTCGCCTCATTTTTTCTCATACAGTTATACGATCACCTGAAGATTAAAATTAAGTGATCTTATTTCAAAATTATTATCTAATTCACCTTAAAATTATGAATACTAAGTAAATTTGCTTCCATATACATAATGAGGTATATTTTTCTTTACAATAGAATGGTTTATGGTTTATGGTGTTCAACAATATCTCAGTTATATCATGGTGGAGGAAAACTGGAAAACCCTGAGAAAACCACCGACCTGTCGCAAGTCACTGACATATTTATCACATATTGTTGTTTCGAGTACACCTCGCCATGAACATGTTGGAACTCACAACTTTAGTGGTGATAGGCACTGATTGCATAGGTAGTTGTAAATCCAACTACCATACGATTATGTCCAAGACAGTCCTTCAATAGTTCTATAGAACAGACAGTCTTGCAATAGATTGTGAATGACTGCTCATTACAAATGATTTTTTTTTAAATATTTCTTTACAATTATATTAAAATTACCATCAAATTTCTTTAAAAAATTCTAAAAATACTACATAAATGTGATGAACCATGAAAACTGAAATTTATACACGGACGGTTTACCAAATGAAACATTAATGCTATTTTAGAATATGAAGATTCATGAATATGTAACAGCTCAATTGATTCTCAGTTGTCTATAATTATGAATATGTAACAGCTCAATTGATTCTCAGTTGTCTATAATCGTAAATATGTAATAGCTCACTTGATTCTCAGTTGTCTATAATTATGAATATGTAATAGTTCAATTGATTCTCAGTTGTCTGTAATTATGAATATGCAACAGCTCACTTGATTCTCAATCGTCTGTATTCATGAATATGTAATAGTTCACATGCTTTGAAGTCTGCATCTTCACACTGTAATTTGAGGGTAGAACATTGTAGCAGACCATTACATCTTATTATGAGGCTTGTTTTTTTATCTTTTTTTATTATTCAATATGCAAATCCCCTCAAATTAATAATTCTAATATACTGTACACTCCACCCCCTCTAACCCAAAATTTCAAGAAATTCTGGGATTAAGTGAAACCTGACTATAGAGACTTCCTATGAGAGATGCCATTGAATTGGCATCCAAGACGTAATGAGAAGTGGCTGTCGAAAACAATTCTGATAGGATATCATTCAAAAACTATCGCTTAATTTGACCAAATGTTTTTTAAAGTTCAATTTTGTAAAAATTCACATAACTGCAAATATATCTGAAAAGTTCATCACATATCTTACAGAATTTATTATCATGTAATTCTAGTTCATCACATATCTTACAGAATTTATTATCATGTAATTATAGTTCATCACATATCCTACAGAATTTATTATCATGAAAAGTTCATCACATATCTTACAGAATTTATTATCATGTAATTCTATTTCAAATCAATTTTGTTAATGGACTTTTAAAATCGACAGAGGCCATCTTTGATGGATAGCAAGGAATTAGGTATACACAAGCAGACTATCCAGTAGCCAAACCTACCAAAAATTGGGATGTGGGAGCTTTCAGATGACAGCAATATACAACTGGATGTCAAGTAATGACAAAAGCTTATTTGGCTTTTGGCCAACTTTTTTGGATTAAAAATAATACAAATTGAAACGACATATGATGATATAGTTACATAATGTATAGACATTACAACAGTGGTATGAACTTTAAAAATGACTGAAAAATAAAAAATATGATCATGAATGCATAAAATTAACAATCTATAATATTATCAATATACTGGTATCCTAAAATCAGGTCTAGGACAAAAGCCCCGCAGACAAAATGCCCCCCAATAATGAAAAGTATAAGTTAATGATTTTTTTGTGTCACATGTATATGTTTTTCTGTGTCTTTGTTTAACTGTTCGGGTATGTAAAATTTTCTTTGTATCTTATATTAACATGATTCAAGACTTTTTTTTAACTTCTGTATTTTAATTCCTTGTACATCTGTATTTTACCTCAAACCACATTAATCACTGGCGTTAAACTGATCGTGGTAACTGCAGTAACGACGATCACAACATGGCGGGGGTAGAAATAGGTCAGATCGTTTTTTGCTAATTTCTCCATTCTAACGTGTTGTTGTCAAGAATTACTCAGCTGCATGGTTGATCTGTACAATTTTGTTGTATGTGTGTGTTCTTGATACCATATATGGTCTCGTTACCAAGAAAATAGCCCTCGGAAATTTAAGGAAGATAATCGTAACTCCAAAAGAAGATAATCTATTTTTATATATTATAATTTATCCTGCAATCAGTACATTTGCTGTACATAAATCCTATATGAATAAATTTTTGCTTTATTCGTACTAGACGAATAAACTTTTCAGCCTACGAATAAACTTTCCTGGTACCCTGTAGCTATGTACAGCGGAGGGCACAGACAAGTATGAAACTGGTACTAATGTAACGCGGACCACGAAGAAGACACCCGTGACAACATTTATTTAAGGCGAGGAATGACGCTTGTTTCTGTCCTTTTTGTTTAAATCTGACAAGTTTTCCGACATTTTTGACATTGCAGGATAAACACAATATACGTACATTGTCATTAAATATAAAATTCATTTGTACTCGCTGCGAAACAGGCCTGAAAAGCTCGCCAAAGGCTCGCTATTCTGCCTGTTTCTAAAGCTCGTACAAATAAATTTTATATTTACCGACAATGTACGTATATTGTATATTTATAGATACGATTATCTTCCTTAAATTTTTCGACCGCTATTTTCTTGGTAACGAGACCATATATGGTATCAAGAACACACACATACAACAAAATCGCACAGATCAACCTTGGGGCTGATTAATTCTTGATAACAACACGTTAGAATGGAGAAATTAGAAGAAAACGATCTTACCTATTTCTACCCCTGCCATGTTGTGATCGTCGTAACTGCAGTTACCACGATCAGTTTAACGCCAGTGATTAATATTTGTATCTTTGCACACATTTTGGACTTCTTGTACGGCTATTTATGGATTAACATTATTTTTGAATACCATTTTTCAGAATAAGTTATTTTTGGAACATGAAGCTATCATAAACAATTGAAGTATTTGTTTAAGAATTATAATAACCCTCATCAAAGAAAGTAAAAACAAAAATAAAGTTGTTTTATCTTAAAAAAAAATCATAGTATATCAAACAAGATGAGAAAATAACTCACTCATTACTTTTAATAAAATCAAATGTTAAAAGGTTAATTATCGATTGTTTATCAATGAAAACAATTCCTGCTTAACTTTACCTAATTAGTTTCAATTTAAACAATTAAGCAATGTTTTTTTTATTTACACTTTATAAATGAACATAACAATGAACAAATGTGGAAAAATATAATTTTAAAGTATTTTTTTGGCATTAATTCTTTAAGATATCTTTTAATATCACCATCAATATAAAACAAATGTAATACGATTCTGATTATTTCATTATTGGGGAGCTTTTTGTCAGGGGGCTTATGTCCGGGAGGCTTTTATCCTGTTCCCTCCCCCTAAAATCTATATAATGAAGTAGCTACCATCATAAAATGAATACGGGTTTTTATATAAATTTGGGGTTTTCTCTCTAATTTTTGTTGTGGTGTTCGCTACAACACATCTATCATGACCATCAAAACCTAGCATCTGACTTGTTAACTATATATTGTTTTGATTTTAGTTGGTGGGTTTAAGATCAAATAGAAATAAAAATTTGAAACAAAAAGTAATGAAATTTTTTTTAAGTAGACGAACCAGGAATGGCTCGGTTTTTATGAAAAAGACCAACTATTTTATTTCTACTTACTCAACAAACATTTGAGTTAAGCCAAGGTGTTCTGACAAAAATTTACTGTGTCCAAAAAACAATAAATGGAAAGCACTTTGCTAACATATGAAATATACTACGGAAAATTGCTGAAAAAAATCCCATTGCAGCTTTGGTAATGATCCTCCATTATTTTTCTTAATATAGAACTTGATTCATGAATATGTAGAATGCAAATAAAACAAAACAGTTACTGTTAATAAACTGCAAATGAAATCTAAATAAAACTTTGCCTGTCAAACTAAAAAATATTATCTAAAACCTGTGTAGTTAATACAAGCATGAATAAAAATGACAATGTAGTTTACAGTAATACAATGTACATGGTGCACATAATAATACAATGTATACTTTATAATACAATGCACACATAATAATACAATGTACACATAATACAATGCACACATAATAATACAATGTACACATAATACAATGTAAACATAATAATAGATGTACACATAATACAATGTACACAATAATACAATGTACAAATAATAATAGATGTACACATAATATAATGTACACATAATAATAGATGTACACATAATACAATGTACACAATAATACAATGTACAAATAATAATAGATGTACACATAATACAATGTAAACATAATAATAGATGTACACATAATACAATGTAAACATATTAATAGATGTACACATAATACAATGTAAACATAATAATAGATGTACACATAATACAATGTACACAATAATACAATGTACAAATAATAATAGATGTACACATAATACAATGTACACATAATACAATGTAAACATATTAATAGATGTACACATAATACAATGTAAACATATTAATAGATGTACACATAATACAATGTAAACATATTAATAGATGTACACATAATACAATGTAAACATAATAATAGATGTACACATAATACAATGTACACATAATAATAGATGTACACATAATACAATGTAAACATAATAATAGATGTACACATAATACAATGTACACAATAATACAATGTACAAATAATAATAGATGTACACATAATACAATGTACAAATAATAATAGATGTACACATAATACAATGTACACATCAAAATAGATGTACAATGTACACATATTAATACAATGTATGCTTTATAATACAATGTATACTTTATAATACATGTACAATGTACACATAAAAATACAACGTACACATCATTATACAATGTAGACTCAAAATAAAATGTACATGTCATAATACAAAGTACATTGCAATATTACACCGTTAAAGTGAGCAAACTAAAATTATTATGATTAAATATCGCAATGAATTATATAACAAAATTATAATTGCACATCATTAAAAAACTACAACAAAAACATATCTATAACAAACAAATGGTCTCGTAAATAAAACAAAAGAATCATAGTGATAAAGTCTAAAACAAAAGGACTTGCAGTAAATCTAAGCTAAATTTCCTTCACCCTACATTATAGAATGCAAAAAGGAACTTCAATAAAAACAAGAGGCTCATGTAAGAATGTATCGTTCACCTGGTAAAGTAGATAGCATTGCCCATCTAAGCATATGTTAAATTTGTATTTAACCCAACAAGCCTCATTTCTGACTTTGAACCTTCTGGTGGAATTGTCCCATCTAACATTCTAGATCATGACTGATTATTATAAGCTCAGAGGAGAAAACGTTTTCAAATTAATTTAGTCAAAATCCGCCTAATTTGCATATTTTTGGCAAAAACCCCACAAAACACATTAAGTCTCAGCAAAATTTGTAACATTTATCTAACCTTTTATCCCTCTAATCTATTTATAGAAACAACAGCTGTGTTGACTGCATACAATTTTGAAATTAGATACCCTAGGGGTGATTCAAGCATAGTTTGGTAAAAATCGCCCCAGTGATTTCAGAGATGATCTGTGGTGTACGACGATGGATGCCAAGTGATGGCAATAGATCTTTTTGGTCAGGAGAGCTAAAAATCACAACTCTTTCGTTACCTCAACAGATCTTATCTATTGTCATGATGAATATTACAGTGTTTTTAAATGTTTAGAAACATTTTAAGCCATACAAAAATTATGCTTCTTTCATGAATGAAGAATATTACCCATCCCACAATGATGTTTATAACGATAAAGCTTAAAACGGCAATAATTTGGATGGGTTAGTAATCTATGAGGACGAGTGTGAGTGGCAAGAGGAGTTGTGGATCAACAATAGAAAGTTGACGACACAGAAGACGGACGGATGATGATCCTCATATGTCAGCTCTGTCACACAGGCAACAAAATAAAATTAATATGTAGATAAACATCAGTTTATCAATTGGGTTAGGGATTATGGTGCTTAATGCCACTTTCAACAATATTTCAGTTATATCGTGGCAGTCAGTTTTATTGGTGGAGAAAACCAGAGTACCCGGAGAAAACCACCGACCTGCCACAAGTCACTGACAAACTTTATCACATAATGTTGAATCGAGTACACCTCACCATGAGCGGGATTCAAACTCACAACGTTAGTGGTGATAGGCACTGATTGTACAGGTAGTTGTAAATCCAACTGCATGTAGCTCTCTAAACCATCATCTATTCCTAAAAAATGTAGTAGATTCGCCCAACTGTAGTTGTCATCAAGGGGTCCCTGAAACTAATTCGCATTATCTTTTTTATTGTCATAAATTCAACGATTCGAGAAATCGGTATATCGAATCAATTGATATTCCTATGAACTTGACATTTGACCGTTTACTTTTTGAATCACCTGACCTTACAGACGATCAAAATAACAGTTTATTTTTAAATGTACAAAAGTTTATAGTAAACAGTAAACGTTTCATCTAAAATCAGCAGTACCTAGTTCCCTTATTTCATTCTTCTTTTTTCTTCTTTTTTAATTACTTTGAATCAAACATTTTTTACATCAAACACCAGATCACTTTCTTTGTTTTATCTTCTTATACCTTCTGTAATTTATATCAAATTTGTTAGTTAGTTCTATTTGCTTCTCCCCTTAGAGATTCACAATATATTATATATGAAATCTATTCCTACGGATAGGGATTAATATAAGTTCTTGTAACTTGTTTCCCAATCCTATTAATTTCTTCTTATTATGTAATGTATATAGCTGAATATTGTAATGTTATATTGAATTAATTAATAAAATATGTTTAAACTAACTATAATACGATCACGACCGTCCCGTTTATCAGTTGGTGTATGTTATACAGTATTTTTTTCTTTAGAGTATAGGATACACAGTATTTTTTTTCCCAGAGCATAGGACAACCTGTAACAAACGAAGACCATAGTTAAAGAGATCAATATTAAGTTCTTCAAATATCACAATAACAAAATAATTATAACATATATAGACAACAGATGCATATAAGTCTATATTTTATAAAACTGATTTTGATGTTTCTATGTTATTTTCTTGTCCTTAAATTTCCCTTTCACAAATCAAATAAAACTACAATGTACTTTCCAAATCATGTTGCGATAATTATATTTTAACTATCACAATCCTTTTTCTTGAATCTCACAATACTTTTATTAATAGTTGCAAATGGGTAACATTTTAAAACTTGTTTCCAGACCCTGTAAACCTATCTTGCAATCAAAACCAAGACCTGAAAATTGTCTTATTGTCTCCTTTAGTAAACAATTGTACAACACATTCAAAATGAGGGCAAGTATTTTTTTTCAATGGCACAAGCATAAAATTTCAAATACCAATCATTCCAACAAATATAGCTTTAATCTTCCAGAGGGTTAAACATAGTGAAATCACTAAATTCTGGTCCTGGTTGTTGTAACATCTGTAGCATGTCACTGAACTCTTCTGTTTGCTGTTGTTGTACCTGTGACGTCTGCTGTGATGGCTGCGTCTGCTGCTGTGAAATGTCTGCTCCACTTCCCTGCCAGTGGGAAGAAGACGGCCAAATCACTGGACCAGAACCACCAGTCGCGGAATGAGCAAAGGAATTGGGTTGTGTGTTTGGAGTTGTCTGATTGCTTCCAAGTTGTGTATAAGTAGGTGCACCCACTAAAAATATTAAATATGTAATTAAATGACATGAAAAAATGTATAATCACATCTTATTTTTTTTAAATTCAAAGAATTATTTTTTGAATTATGAAAAGAAAGTTTAAACAGTGATGGTCAACAATTCTACCAATATCAACAAAACTAACAATCACCTCTCACCTTCACTCACTGAACACAAAAAAAATGGGACCATGTCAAATGATGTTGAAAATCCAGGTCCTGCATATATTTAATCAGTTTTGAAATACTTCTATTTCATATTGTAAACAGAAAAATGTATTTTTCAACTAGTAACATTAAAGTTCTTATTGACTGATTATTTGATTGCTGTTCAACGTCAAGTGAGTAGTATTTCAGCTGCATTTATATTCATGACGAGAACAAGCTTACAAATCATGAAGGTAAACAGTTGGCCTGTTGTCAGTCTATAGACAACAAGCTAACAAACAACAAATCATGAAGGTAAACAGGTGGCCTCTTGTCAGTCTATAGACAACAAGCTTACAACCAACAAATCATGAAGCTAAACAGGTGGCCTCTTGTCAGTCTATAGACAACAAGCTAACAAACAAATCATGAAGGTAAACAGGTGGCCTCTTGTCAGTCTATAGACAACAAGCTAACAAACAACAAATCATGAAGGTAAACAGGTGGCTTCTTGTCAGTCTATAGACAACAAGCTAACAACCAACAAATCATGAAGGTAAACAGGTGGCCTCTTGTCAGTCTATAGACAACAAGCTTACAACCAACAAATCATGAAGCTAAACAGGTGGCCTCTTGTCAGTCTATAGACAACAAGCTTACAACCAACAAATCATGAAGGTAAACAGGTGGCCTCTTGTCAGTCTATAGACAACAAGCTAACAAACAACAAATCATGAAGGTAAACAGGTGGCCTCTTGTCAGTCTATAGACAACAAGCTAACAAACAACAAATCATGAAGGTAAACAGGTGGCCTCTTGTCAGTCTATAGACAACAAGCTAACAAACAACAAATCATGAAGGTAAACAGGTGGCCTCTTGTCAGTCTATAGACAAGCTAACAAACAACAAATCATGAAGGTAAACAGGTGGCTTCTTGTCAGTCTATAGACAACAAGCTAACAACCAACAAATCATGAAGGTAAACAGGTGGCCTCTTGTCAGTCTATAGACAACAAGCTAACAAACAACAAATCATGAAGGTAAACAGGTGGCCTCTTGTCAGTCTATAGACAACAAGCTAACAAACAACAAATCATGAAGGTAAACAGGTGGCCTCTTGTCAGTCTATAGACAACAAGCTAACAACCAACAAATCATGAAGGTAAACAGGTGGCCTGTTGTCAATCTATAGACAACAAGCTAACAAACAACAAATCATGAAGGTAAACAGGTGGCTTATTGTCAGTCTATAGACAACAAGCTAACAAACAACAAATCATGAAGGTAAACAGGTGGCCTCTTGTCAGTCTATAGACAACAAGCTAACAAACAACAAATTATGAAGGTAAACAGGTGGCCTCTTGTCAGTCTATAGACAACAAGCTAACAAACAACAAATCATGAAGGTAAACAGATGGCCTCTTGTCAGTCTATAGACAACAAGCTAACAAACAACAAATCATAAAGGTAAACAGGTGGCCTCTTGTCAGTCTATAGACAACAAGCTAACAACCAACAAATCATGAAGGTAAACAGGTGGCCTGTTGTCAATCTATAGACAACAAGCTAACAAACAACAAATCATGAAGGTAAACAGGTGGCCTCTTGTCAGTCTATAGACAACAAGCTAACAAACAAATCATGAAGGTAAACAGGTGGCCTCTTGTCAGTCTATAGACAACAAGCTAACAAACAACAAATCATGAAGGTAAACAGGTGGCCTGTTGTCAATCTATAGACAACAAGCTTACAAACAACAAATCATGAAGGTAAACAGGTGGCATCTTGTCAGTCTATAGACAACAAGCTAACAAACAACAAATTATGAAGGTAAACAGGTGGCCTCTTGTCAGTCTATAGACAACAAGCTAACAAACAACAAATTATGAAGGTAAACAGGTGGCCTGTTGTCAATCTATGGACATGAAGGTAAACAGGTGGCCTCTTGTCAGTCTATAGACAAATGTTTAAATTGATAAAAGTGAAAGGGGAGATAATATATATGATAAGAGAATTCTGCCTTGAAACCGACGATCAATGAGAACTACTTACAAAACTGTTGCTCGTTAGGATCTGCTGTAAGTTTTTATGTTATAAATCTACTGTAAAAGTATTAGTTTTCACTGTTTACAATTTACAGACATATTCGTGTGTATTGTTTACTGCATTTTTTTTAAATTATGAAATAAAATCGTTTTGGTACTGTTTTTCATAATATATTTCAGTATTTTGGATATGTATTAATGAGCCTGAGAGGGTTTGGTTTATGGCGTCTAACGTCACTTTCAACAATATTTCAGCTATATCGTGGCGGTCAGTTTTATTGGTGGATGAACATGAGAGGTCTACTGTAATAGAACATATTTTCAACTGATACCATATTTTTCTCAGTTCACATATCAAATAGGGTAAGTTCAGATATCGAAAGAGGTAAGTACGACAAGTTCAGATATCAAATACACATAAAGTCTAAGAAAGCTGTTTTCCCATTTACAAAGCAATATTACCTGGTGAAGAACTGCTAGGACTAATCTGTGAATATCCTGATTGTGCACTGTTGGTAAAATCTGCTGCCTATTTATTGTATAATAAACAAATGATATAAAATACGATTTTTTTCTTGTCTAAAATGGGAACCACTAAAATATTAGCCTCCTAAATAGCATACACACAATAAGTAAAGGGGTTTATTGCACTTTTCAAGAAATTTTGTGTTCTATCGTGGCAGTTTTATTTGTGGAGGAAACCAGAATACTTGATAACTGTCACCTTACTGCCACATGTCAGGCAAATGTGCTGTATCAAGAACAGCTCTCCACAGCTGGGAATCAAACTCGCAACTATAATGGCCGATAGTCGCTGATTGTATAGCCCATGGGCAAACAACAATGCAAAACATATTAGAAACATAATTATTCCGGCATGTACTGTCACACTTGTTTCTTTTATGATCTCTATACTGTGATATGATTCCTATATATTGGAGTCCTTATTGTAGAATGGCTACATGTCAATATTTACACTTGAGTTCCCATTCATTCTCAATCAGTTAGCTATGTGAGATAAACAAACTTATCACTACTATTTTGAAATTCATCTTGAAGGAGGCTTTTTAAAAATTTGCTTAAAAAATTCTACACAAAACTGTCATTAAGTTAAATAAAACAGCTATCTAAATGAGTAAAATTTTAATATCACTGTTTACAGACAAACTATATTGTACTGTAAGGGAGAAAACTCAATACAATTTATTTCTTTTTCCTAATAAGAACAATCATTGAGATTTGTAAAAACCAAATGTACAAAAAGTGACAATACTCAATTATATGGTAAATTTCCAAGTATACAATACAGCTGCAAACAAAATATACCATTGGTTTTCAAATTTTTCAATAAAAATAGTCACAATACCTGATTTTGAGAAAACCCGGCCTGGGCCTGCCAACTAGTATTGCCTGGGTTAGGGCTTCGTCTAAGGTGTGACATGTTGCCTCTCCCTGATGATGACTGAGGCATAGACATAGAGGATGGTGCATTAGGTGAGGGGTATTTCATCTGTGTAGGAGAATTAAACCCATACATGTCCGGATCAACCTGTCTAGTACCTATATAACAGACAAACAAAATTTAAAGGATGAAATGCATGTATAAAAATCACCAAAGTAATAAATTAGCAAAAAGTTTACTCTATTTACCGTTGAATGTTTTTTCTCCACAAAGTATTTATAATTGACACCTTATTTCCAATTATGCCTCCTTATTGCGATTATTTATCAACACTTTTTTGAAATGATATAACTGAAATATTGTTGAATATTTGAATTATTTGTGGTTAGCAGGGAAGCAACAAATTTTACACTCTACTTTGATAGTCTGATACTAAGTTTTCATTTATTTTCGTTGGTATCAACAGATAATGAGATGTTTGTCTAAATTTGAATTCACGGCTTTCAAACTTACTCATAACTTTTCTTGATGGAATAAATTTCATGATTTGAAGATAGCAAGGAAAACCACGAAAATTGGTATTTCATGAATCAACATGAATTTACAGTAAGCATGTTATCTACAAGTACATGTATACAGGTGTGATTATGTAACAAATCTTAGTGTTTTAGAGTTGGTCACTTGTGGGTATGTCAACAACATTGGAAACATCGTTACTCACTGGTAAGAACAGAAGAATAAGCTGCCTCTGGATGAGTATACTGGCTACTGTAGTCAGGTTTGGTAGAGGTGGCCATCAGATTATCTGTGGCCAATGGTCGAGGTGGATTGTTGAAACTGTTTATTTGTGGAGTTGGATCTTGTGTCTGGTCACCTGGATTAGGTATCCCAGACTGGGGACCAGCTGATCCCTGTTGAGCTGTCCTGTGAAAATGAATAAAAATCTCATCATCTATCATATATGTAGGTTTATGCTTAGATATTTTTTATTTTATTACAAACATTGGCTCTAAGAGGTCTGTAATTTCTCATCTTGTTCTAGGTTCAACTAGGTTCATCTTGGCTAAAGCATTTAATGGACAATATTTGTAACATAGTAAAGGTACCACAACTCATATGGGTATGTGAAACCTAAAACAATAATTTCCAGAAAATGAAATAAGGAGATGTATATGAGTCTATTAAGAGAAAGAATGGTCTTAATTGTATAATATTACAATTTATATCTATCAATGTAATCTCTGCATCATTAAAGTTATGTGCTCTATCCCATCTGTGGCAAGGTGTACTTGATATTAAGTGAAAAAGACTTTTTTTGGTGCCTTGCAGCAGAACGATGTTTTTCTTTTTTCCAAGTTTCTCTGTTTTCCTCCACCAATCAAACTGACCACCACGATATAACTGAAATATTGTTGAAAGTGGTGTTAAACAGCCATAATCAAAGCCATAACAGTGCTTCAGCTAGACTTTGAAATCTTCAGGACATTTCCAATTTCATCAAAATTTCTTCAGGACATTCTTTAATAATTAATTCTAACATGACGTCCTTCTTTCGCTTTGTAAAACATACGAACGATTTATCGATTGGGTATAATCTCATTAGCACATGCACCGGTGCATGTGACTGACTTTCCCGTCGTAAATGTACATGTTGATGAATTATCGTCTGCTCGAATTTGGCAGGATAAATTGTGTGCGACATTCTCCGCAAACGTAAATATAAATTACCGTCTTCCAATCAAAGTATACTACCGTATTTGTACTCTTAGACATATCAGAATCGAAATAATTCATGGAAGCCAGAATGTGCTTTGAGTTTTAATATGCGTTGGCGGATATTAGTACATTTTATCCCTCGTCTCTGGCTCGGGATAAAATACTAATATCCGCCAACCCATGTTAAAACTCAAAACACATTCTGGCTTTCATAAAGTATTTCTTAAACTAATTTTTATAAAGTTCTTCAGGACAATTGGAGAAATAGGTAGGCAAATGTCCTGAGACTGGTGGCTGGCTGAATCACTGCATAATTTCCACCAAGTGTAGTTAGAGGAAATGCATATTTACAATAGTGTGATTGCAGACAAGGCAGCAAGACAATGGATGACGATCCCCATATGTCAATAAAGAGACACAAAAATTAAATCCTACAGTAAGACACTTACTTGGCAGATGTATTAGTACACACTATATATTCTACTTCATCTGTGTAAGGATTCTGGAAACTAAAGCTGCTCGTCCTTAGCCAGACCCAGTCATTATTGGCTGCCCTAAATCTGTACATGATTGACATCACTTGACCTTTCAACTTTAACACTGAGAAAAGAAATAAAAGATCAATTTGGAATTGGGGGCCCGGGTGACTCAATGAGTTAGGTAGTTGGATTACCTAACACCTCATACAAGCCTATCACCAATACGGCGTGGGTTCGCACCCGGCTTTGTAAATTACAAAAAAGGGTTCACTCGACTCGCAAGTGATAAAGTTTACCAGTTACTTGCCCATGGTCGGTGGTTCTCTCCAGGTACTCCGGCTTCCTCCACCACTAAAACTGGTCGCCATGATATAGCTGAAATATCGCTGAAAGTGGCGCTAAAACACCAAAAATCAAATCAATCAATTTGGAATTGTGACATCTGAATACTGGTAATTGGTTAATTTGCTTTTTGTTATTTTTTTTTACAGGAAAATTGACTTGGAAAATACATAGTAAAGATTCTTTAAGTGGAAATCAACTATAAACACACTTGATCTACAATATTATTTGTAAAAAATATACACTAAAATGAATATATCTACCATGTATGTAATTTACAATTGTATAAGATTAATTTCCATTTCCTGAAATGTACAAATACCCACGATATCATCATTTCATTTCATGAAAAATTCTTTATAACATAAAAAAAATTCTGATATTATTATTACCAGTAAAACAAGAAGAAATATAGAATAATAGCAGTTTTGAAGGTTGAGACTGACATTATCACTAGCACAACAGTCCAAAGTGACGAGCTGTGATACCAGTGATAGAGTATGTTGAGACCTTCAAATCATTATTGTTTATATTGCTTAAACGTCATAATACACTTGACATAACACTGGCTGATAATTTTCAGTATCAGCCAGTTTGTTGATACTCTCAATATAACTCCATGAGATCAAAGAACAATGTACAAGTTACTGATAAATAAAATAATACTTGCAGCAATTAGCAAAATTTTAATATTTTACATGTCGTGTGAAGTATTTTTTGTTTTTTATTTGATTTTCAATACCACAATTTAATAATGATGTACCTTGTTCAAAAGTGTCTTTCATATGAGTTTTATCCTCTGGATGATAAAAGTCAAATGAAGATTTTCCTAATAACTCCTGAGGTTGGTAACCAAGTAAAGCTGTGACCCTGGAAATATATTGAATGAGTAAGCAATTGTTTAATGCAAAGTACACAATATTTCAGCTGCATATATAGTGTATAAGAACAAATTATTATTTTGTAGAGATGACAAAATGCCAGAAATGTTATAGTTCTAGCTCATTGAAACAACAGTCTGCAGGTAGACATGTGGCTAATACTTTCTGCAGGTAGACATGTGGCTAATACTTTCTGCAGGTAAACATGTGGCTAATACTTTCTGCAGGTAGACATGTGGCTAATACTTTCTGCAGGTAAACATGTGGCTAATACTTTCTGCAGGTAGACATGTGGCTAATACTTTCTGCAGGTAGACATGTGGCTAATACTTTCTGCAGGTAGACATGTGGCTAATACTTTCTGCAGGTAAACATGTGGCTAATACTTTCTGCAGGTAGACATGTGGCTAATACTTTCTGCAGGTAAACATGTGGCTAATACTTTCTGCAGGTAGACATGTGGCTAATACTTTCTGCAGGTAGACATGTGGCTAATACTTTCTGCAGGTAAACATGTGGCTAATACTTTCTGCAGGTAGACATGTGGCTAATACTTTCTGCAGGTAGACATGTGGCTGATACTTTCTGCAGGTAAACATGTGGCTAATACTTTCTGCAGGTAAACATGTGGCTAATACTTTCTGCAGGTAGACATGTGGCTAATACTTTCTGCAGGTAGACATGTGGCTAATGCTTACTGCAGGTAAACATGTGGCTAATACTTTCTGCAGGTAGACATGTGGCTAATACTTTCTGCAGGTAGACATGTGGCTAATGCTTACTGCAGGTAAACATGTGGCTAATACTTTCTGCAGGTAGACATGTGGCTAATACTTTCTGCAGGTAGACATGTGGCTAATACTTTCTGCAGGTAAACATGTGGCTAATACTTTCTGCAGGTAGACATGTGGCTAATACTTTCTGCAGGTAGACATGTGGCTAATGCTTTCTGCAGGTAGACATGTGGCTAATACTTTCTGCAGGTAGACATGTGGCTAATACTTTCTGCAGGTAAACATGTGGCTAATACTTTCTGCAGGTAAACATGTGGCTAATACTTTCTGCAGGTAGACATATGGCTAATACTTTCTGCAGGTAGACATGTGGCTAATACTTTCTGCAGGTAGACATGTGGCTAATACTTTCTGCAGGTAAACATGTGGCTAATACTTTCTGCAGGTAGACATGTGGCTAATACTTTCTGCAGGTAAACATGTGGCTAATACTTTCTGCAGGTAGACATGTGGCTAATACTTTCTGCAGGTAGACATGTGGCTAATACTTTCTGCAGGTAGACATGTGGCTAATACTTTCTGCAGGTAAACATGTGGCTAATACTTTCTGCAGGTAGACATGTGGCTAATACTTTCTGCAGGTAAACATGTGGCTAATACTTTCTGCAGGTAGACATGTGGCTAATACTTTCTGCAGGTAGACATGTGGCTAATACTTTCTGCAGGTAAACATGTGGCTAATACTTTCTGCAGGTAGACATGTGGCTAATACTTTCTGCGGGTAGACATGTGGCTGATACTTTCTGCAGGTAAACATGTGGCTAATACTTTCTGCAGGTAAACATGTGGCTAATACTTTCTGCAGGTAGACATGTGGCTAATACTTTCTGCAGGTAGACATGTGGCTAATGCTTACTGCAGGTAAACATGTGGCTAATACTTTCTGCAGGTAGACATGTGGCTAATACTTTCTGCAGGTAGACATGTGGCTAATGCTTACTGCAGGTAAACATGTGGCTAATACTTTCTGCAGGTAGACATGTGGCTAATACTTTCTGCAGGTAGACATGTGGCTAATACTTTCTGCAGGTAAACATGTGGCTAATACTTTCTGCAGGTAGACATGTGGCTAATACTTTCTGCAGGTAGACATGTGGCTAATGCTTTCTGCAGGTAAACATGTGGCTAATACTTTCTGCAGGTAGACATGTGGCTAATACTTTCTGCAGGTAGACATGTGGCTAATACTTTCTGCAGGTAAACATGTGGCTAATACTTTCTGCAGGTAGACATGTGGCTAATACTTTCTGCAGGTAGACATGTGGCTAATACTTTCTGCAGGTAGACATGTGGCTAATACTTTCTGCAGGTAGACATGTGGCTAATACTTTCTGCAGGTAGACATGTGGCTAATACTTTCTGCAGATAAACATGTGGCTAATACTTTCTGCAGGTAGACATGTGGCTAATACTTTCTGCAGGTAGACATGTGGCTAATACTTTCTGCAGGTAGACATGTGGCTAATACTTTCTGCAGGTAGACATGTGGCTAATACTTTCTGCAGGTAAACATGTGGCTAATACTTTCTGCAGGTAGACATGTGGCTAATACTTTCTGCAGGTAAACATGTGGCTAATACTTTCTGCAGGAAGACATGTGGCTAATACTTTCTGCAGGTAGACATGTGGCTAATGCTTACTGCAGGTAAACATGTGGCTAATACTTTCTGCAGGTAGACATGTGGCTAATACTTTCTGCAGGTAGACATGTGGCTAATACTTTCTGCAGGTAAACATGTGGCTAATACTTTCTGCAGGTAGACATGTGGCTAATACTTTCTGCAGGTAGACATGTGGCTAATACTTTCTGCAGGTAGACATGTGGCTAATACTTTCTGCAGGTAGACATGTGGCTAATACTTTCTGCAGGTAGACATGTGGCTAATACTTTCTGCAGGTAAACATGTGGCTAATACTTTCTGCAGGTATACATGTGGCTAATACTTTCTGCAGGTAGACATGTGGCTAATACTTTCTGCAGGTAGACATGTGGCTAATACTTTCTGCAGGTAGACATGTGGCTAATACTTTCTGCAGGTAGACATGTGGCTAATACTTTCTGCAGGTAGACATGTGGCTAATACTTTCTGCAGGTAGACATGTGGCTAATACTTTCTGCAGGTAGACATGTGGCTAATACTTTCTGCAGGTAGACATGTGGCTAATACTTTCTGCAGGTAAACATGTGGCTAATACTTTCTGCAGGTAGACATGTGGCTAGTACTTTCTGCAGGTAGACATGTGGCTAAAACTTTCTGCAGGTAGACATGTGGCTAATACTTTCTGCAGGTAGACATGTGGCTAATACTTTCTGCAGGTAAACATGTGGCTAATACTTTCTGCAGGTAGACATGTGGCTAATACTTTCTGCAGGTAAACATGTGGCTAATACTTTCTGCAGGTAGACATGTGGCTAATACTTTCTGCAGGTAGACATGTGGCTAATACTTTCTGCAGGTAGACATGTGGCTAATACTTTCTGCAGGTAGACATGTGGCTAATACTTTCTGCAGGTAGACATGTGGCTAATACTTTCTGCAGGTAGACATGTGGCTAATACTTTCTACAGGTAGACATGTGGCTAATACTTTCTGCAGGTAGACATGTGGCTAATACTTTCTGCAGGTAGACATGTGGCTAATACTTTCTACAGGTAGACATGTGGCTAATACTTTCTGCGGTAGGCATGTGGCTAATACTTTCTGCAGGTAAACATGTGGCTAATACTTTCTGCAGGTAGACATGTGGCTAATACTTTCTGCAGGTAGACATGTGGCTAATGCTTTCTGCAGGTAAACATGTGGCTAATACTTTCTGCAGGTAGACATGTGGCTAATACTTTCTGCAGGTAAACATGTGGCTAATACTTTCTGCAGGTAAACATGTGGCTAATACTTTCTGCAGGTAGACATGTGGCTAATACTTTCTGCAGGTAAACATGTGGCTAATACTTTCTGCAGGTAGACATGTGGCTGATACTTTCTGCAGGTAAACATGTGGCTAATACTTTCTGCAGGTAAACATGTGGCTAATACTTTCTGCAGGTAGACATGTGGCTAATACTTTCTGCAGATAAACATGTGGCTAATATTTTCTGCAGGTAGACATGTGGCTAATACTTTCTGCAGGTAGACATGTGGCTAATACTTTCTGCAGGTAGACATGTGGCTAATACTTTCTGCAGGTAGACATGTGGCTAATACTTTCTGCAGGTAGACATGTGGCTAATACTTTCTGCAGGTAGACATGTGGCTGATACTTTCTGCAGGTAGACATGTGGCTAATACTTTCTGCAGGTAGACATGTGGCTAATACTTTCTGCAGGTAAACATGTGGCTAATACTTTCTGCAGGTAGACATGTGGCTAATACTTTCTGCAGGTAGACATGTGGCTAATACTTTCTGCAGGTAGACATGTGGCTAATACTTTCTGCAGGTAGACATGTGGCTAATACTTTCTGCAGGTAGACATGTGGCTAATACTTTCTGCAGGTAGACATGTGGCTAATACTTTCTACAGGTAGACATGTGGCTAATACTTTCTGCAGGTAGACATGTGGCTAATACTTTCTGCAGGTAGACATGTGGCTAATACTTTCTACAGGTAGACATGTGGCTAATACTTTCTGCGGTAGGCATGTGGCTAATACTTTCTGCAGGTAAACATGTGGCTAATACTTTCTGCAGGTAGACATGTGGCTAATACTTTCTGCAGGTAGACATGTGGCTAATGCTTTCTGCAGGTAAACATGTGGCTAATACTTTCTGCAGGTAGACATGTGGCTAATACTTTCTGCAGGTAAACATGTGGCTAATACTTTCTGCAGGTAAACATGTGGCTAATACTTTCTGCAGGTAGACATGTGGCTAATACTTTCTGCAGGTAAACATGTGGCTAATACTTTCTGCAGGTAGACATGTGGCTGATACTTTCTGCAGGTAAACATGTGGCTAATACTTTCTGCAGGTAAACATGTGGCTAATACTTTCTGCAGGTAGACATGTGGCTAATACTTTCTGCAGATAAACATGTGGCTAATATTTTCTGCAGGTAGACATGTGGCTAATACTTTCTGCAGGTAGACATGTGGCTAATACTTTCTGCAGGTAGACATGTGGCTAATACTTTCTGCAGGTAGACATGTGGCTAATACTTTCTGCAGGTAGACATGTGGCTAATACTTTCTGCAGGTAGACATGTGGCTGATACTTTCTGCAGGTAGACATGTGGCTAATACTTTCTGCAGGTAAACATGTGGCTAATACTTTCTGCAGGTAAACATGTGGCTAATACTTTCTGCAGGTAGACATGTGGCTAATACTTTCTGCAGATAAACATGTGGCTAATATTTTCTGCAGGTAGACATGTGGCTAATACTTTCTGCAGGTAGACATGTGGCTAATACTTTCTGCAGGTAAACATGTGGCTAATACTTTCTGCAGGTAGACATGTGGCTAATACTTTCTGCAGGTAGACATGTGGCTAATACTTTCTGCAGGTAGACATGTGGCTAATACTTTCTGCAGGTAGAAATGTGGCTAATACTTTCTGCAGGTAGAAATGTGGCTAATACTTTCTGCAGGTAAACATGTGGCTAATACTTTCTGCAGGTAGACATGTGGCTAATACTTTCTGCAGGTAGACATGTGGCTAATACTTTCTGCAGGTAGACATGTGGCTAATACTTTCTGCAGGTAGACATGTGGCTAATACTTTCTGCAGGTAGACATGTGGCTAATACTTTCTGCAGGTAGACATGTGGCTAATACTTTCTGCAGGTAGAAATGTGGCTAATACTTTCTGCAGGTAGACATGTGGCTAATACTTTCTACAGGTAGACATGTGGCTAATACTTTCTGCAGGTAAACATGTGGCTAATACTTATTAATGTTGTATACTATACAGAGAAGCAGCAAATACCAATTGTTCATCAATCCAAATCAGGTTATATTATAATCAACTTTTTAATATTGTTTACAATTCTGTTTATTGAAAATATGCTGACATACTTTTTGAAATAAAATTAAGTCAAAAGGTGATGAAGATGTTGACTCTTCTGAAGCTGTACAATTGGTATGGGAATAGATATATGTAGAACATACACCCTTTTATTTTATCAAGAAAAAAATCTACCTAATAATTAAATGCATAAATCTACCTTTGGTCTACAAATGTAAATTTCCCCTCAGTGCTATGTCTGGAAACAAATTCTGTTGCATTGTTAGCACCCATCAAGTCATTACAGTTTGGTGCACTTGTCACTTGTAATCGACCAATGGCTACAAGACAACAATGGCTGCCAGGTCCAGAATTCTCATCAGCATCCCTGTCTATCTGTACTCCTGTCAATTAATAAGGATCCATGTTGATTCTTGCTCATTCAATTGATTGATTGAGGATACATTGTTTATAGAGAGAGGAAATTAGTAAACAAAAAACAGAAATTATAAATCATATTAGACAAAAAAACAATTGTCTCCCCTCCCACATTCCTTATGACAGCAGGAAAGCATGGGTGGCAGAGAGTTATTGACCCTGACTAACGTGGGTTCAAACCAAGACATAGATTTTTTTCTGCTTTAGTCTTTGTCATTGCTGTCTAGTAGTTTGATATTTACCGGTTGAATGGCTTGTTATGTTTGGTTTGTATTGCTCGATCTTTAGTTTTCTGTGTAATGTTTGTAGATTGTTGTTTGATCTTTAGTTTTCTGTGTAATGTTTGTAGATTGTTGTTTGATCTTTAGTTTTCTGTGTAATGTTTGTAGATTGTTGTTTGATCTTTAGTTTTCTGTGTAATGTTTGTAGATTGTTGTTTGATCTTTAGTTTTCTGTGTAATGTTTGTAGATTGTTGTTTGATCTTTAGTTTTCTGTGTAATGTTTGTAGATTGTTGTTTGATCTTTAGTTTTCTGTGTAATGTTTGTAGATTGTTGTTTGATCTTTAGTTTTCTGTGTAATGTTTGTAGATTGTTGTTTGATCTTTAGTTTTCTGTGTAATGTTTGTAGATTGTTGTTTGATCTTTAGTTTTCTGTGTAATGTTTGTAGATTGTTGTTTGATCTTTAGTTTTCTGTGTAATGTTTGTAGATTGTTGTTTGATCTTTAGTTTTCTGTGTAATGTTTGTAGATTGTTGCTCGATCTTTAGTTTTCTGTGTAATGTTTGTAGATTGTTGCTCGATCTTTAGTTTTCTGTGTAATGTTTGTAGATTGTTGTTTGATCTTTAGTTTTCTGTGTAATGTTTGTAGATTGTTGCTCGATCTTTAGTTTTCTGTGTAATGTTTGTAGATTGTTGTTTGATCTTTAGTTTTCTGTGTAATGTTTGTAGATTGTTGTTTGATCTTTAGTTTTCTGTGTAATGTTTGTAGATTGTTGTTTGATCTTTAGTTTTCTGTGTAATGTTTGTAGATTGTTGTTTGATCTTTAGTTTTCTGTGTAATGTTTGTAGATTGTTGTTTGATCTTTAGTTTTCTGTGTAATGTTTGTAGATTGTTGTTTGATCTTTAGTTTTCTGTGTAATGTTTGTAGATTGTTGTTTGATCTTTAGTTTTCTGTGTAATGTTTGTAGATTGTTGTTTGATCTTTAGTTTTCTGTGTAATGTTTGTAGATTGTTGTTTGATCTTTAGTTTTCTGTGTAATGTTTGTAGATTGTTGTTTGATCTTTAGTTTTCTGTGTAATGTTTGTAGATTGTTGTTTGATCTTTAGTTTTCTGTGTAATGTTTGTAGATTGTTGTTTGATCTTTAGTTTTCTGTGTAATGTTTGTAGATTGTTGTTTGATCTTTAGTTTTCTGTGTAATGTTTGTAGATTGTTGTTTGATCTTTAGTTTTCTGTGTAATGTTTGTAGATTGTTGTTTGATCTTTAGTTTTCTGTGTAATGTTTGTAGATTGTTGTTTGATCTTTAGTTTTCTGTGTAATGTTTGTAGATTGTTGCTCGATCTTTAGTTTTCTGTGTAATGTTTGTAGATTGTTGTTTGATCTTTAGTTTTCTGTGTAATGTTTGTAGATTGTTGCTCGATCTTTAGTTTTCTGTGTAATGTTTGTAGATTGTTGTTTGATCTTTAGTTTTCTGTGTAATGTTTGTAGATTGTTGTTTGATCTTTAGTTTTCTGTGTAATGTTTGTAGATTGTTGTTTGATCTTTAGTTTTCTGTGTAATGTTTGTAGATTGTTGTTTGATCTTTAGTTTTCTGTGTAATGTTTGTAGATTGTTGTTTGATCTTTAGTTTTCTGTGTAATGTTTGTAGATTGTTGTTTGATCTTTAGTTTTCTGTGTAATGTTTGTAGATTGTTGTTTGATCTTTAGTTTTCTGTGTAATGTTTGTAGATTGTTGTTTGATCTTTAGTTTTCTGTGTAATGTTTGTAGATTGTTGTTTGATCTTTAGTTTTCTGTGTAATGTTTGTAGATTGTTGTTTGATCTTTAGTTTTCTGTGTAATGTTTGTAGATTGTTGTTTGATCTTTAGTTTTCTGTGTAATGTTTGTAGATTGTTGCTCGATCTTTAGTTTTCTGTGTAATGTTTGTAGATTGTTGTTTGATCTTTAGTTTTCTGTGTAATGTTTGTAGATTGTTGCTCGATCTTTAGTTTTCTGTGTAATGTTTGTAGATTGTTGTTTGATCTTTAGTTTTCTGTGTAATGTTTGTAGATTGTTGTTTGATCTTTAGTTTTCTGTGTAATGTTTGTAGATTGTTGTTTGATCTTTAGTTTTCTGTGTAATGTTTGTAGATTGTTGTTTGATCTTTAGTTTTCTGTGTAATGTTTATAGATTGTTGTTTGATCTTTAGTTTTCTGTGTAATGTTTGTAGATTGTTGTTTGATCTTTAGTTTTCTGTGTAATGTTTGTAGATTGTTTGACCTTTTGTACTTCTCTTTTGGCCATTGTATTGTCTGTCCTTCTTTGATTTACAGCTTCTGATAACCCCTTTGGTATCTTCAAACTTTTCTTTTGGCTGGATATATTTTTTTTTTTATGTTCAATCAAATGTTAATTTTGATTGGAATCATGTTCTGATGAGAAACATTTTGATTCATTTTAAGGTCTGTAAAATTCAGAAGAAATTACTCACCAGCAGGAGGCCAGTTCTTTATATATCCTGTTACATGTACCACTGTATAATGGCTGCCATCGTTGGATGGACCAATTGTATTCCTCTGTCTAACACGTAATGAATGATTTGCTGTCATTGGATCTACTTGGACATTTCCCATCTTCATACGACAGATAAAACCTCTACGAGATCCCATGCATAATCTGATAGAAGCTGAAAAATACAAAACAGTTTATTTAATTGTTGTTACAAATAAATAAAATTATAAATGGTAAAATTAAAACGACTGAATCTGCCAAAATCAAAAATAACTCTCCTTAGGTTCAAAGGGAGACAACTTTATATCTTAGTAAAGGGGGAGATAATTTGCTACAAACTGAAAGGAGTTGCAATGATAAAAATAACATTAATGAATGATGACAACACAAGACAATGAAACCAAAATTATCCATTGTGTTTGTCATGCAACTTTAAGGAAATTGACAATCAGTCAAGGGAGACTTAAATTAGAACACAGACAGCAAACTCTAAAGACAATGACACAAGACCACAAATATATATTTTGTTGTGATATAAAAATCTCCTTTAATAAACAGGGCTCACCAAACCAGGTGAAGTGGGCGAAATTCTCGCCCTATATCAGCTGAAATCGCCCTCCTTGACTCCAAAGCAAAATTAAAGTCGCCTTGTTTCTTTTTGCAAGTCGCTCCTTTCTTGCAAATAATCTGCATTTTATGGTAAAACTGATTGACAAAGCAATTGTAATCAATGTTAAAATACATAAGAATGAGAGAGAAAAAGGATTTATTTAAGCAATAAGAAAATTTAAATTATTGAGACAAAATTCTCACAAGTATCACGGCAAATTTCTAAATCTGTACAGACAAAATTCCAGGTGAAAACAAAATCCCAAATCTAAAAATAATCAAACAGATACTTCCTGCACCAAATGTGTTATTGGATTGTGCTATATTTTTTTTAATTATTTTAACAGAACTTGAGTTATTTGTAGCTTTTTCAAAGATAAACAATCAACTTGTCCAGTTTTAAACATAGCAGCATTTTAATAGAAACAAAGGGAGGGGACTCACTTTTTGATGTACTATATATTTTACAGATTTCATTGCGAAACGAATAAAATCTAAAATCGACAAATATAAGATCAATAACAATAATACAAGTACAAAACATGAATTTAAAGTTAAATATGAAGGATAGTAACAACATATTAGCAAAGGCACACTTAAAATGCAATTTCTTTTAAATGATGCAAAGAAACAACACTTTTTTGTGGAAACTTGTCTCTATGAAGCTGTTGGAAGTCTCCCTGTCATGCCTTCACTTCTCCCTCCTGTCCTCTGAGGGAGAAGTCAAGTCTCCCTGTTTTTTTGCAAGTGTGGTGAGCCCTGAATAAATGACATTTTATTACTCCTATCAATCAAACAGAAAGTTAGTAGATGTAATATTTGCTTGCGGTGCTGAAAAAAAATAATTTTATAACATATATTTGACTGTATCACTTTATTTATGTTTAAACCCTAAATCTGATTTATCAGTGGGTCAAATATAAGAAAACCTGATACCTTCTCCATTAGTATGCCTTCTATCTTTACACTTACTTTGATGGCTGTCTTTTTTCACTGTACCAGCTGTAAATATAAATATAATGATAATTAGCAACCATAGTTACATACCTTATTACAATATTTCAGCTTTAAAGCTGCATTTAACAATGTAACAAAAGAAAAACATAACATCAAAACTCCATTGTCTTTCAATAGTTCTACATCTCCTTTAAATGTATCTAACTGTCTAAATAGACAATTTTGTTTTTGAAACTGACTTTTAGATGTACATGTATTATGATAATGAAAGACAGATTGAAGACATAAATAATAAAGCAATGATGAAATTTAGCTTGAAAACTTGTTTCCACAGAAGAAAATTTGATAAATCTGGAAGAAACTTTCTTAATTTCAATTTACTCAACTTGTATATAAAGGGTACAATAAGGGTCACATTTTGTACCAATTTATATTACATGTATAAAGGGTGCAATAAGGGTGACCTTTGGTATACAGTAACAAGTCAGTTCACTAAGACACCCTGACAATGAATCAATCAGTATTTCCTCTTTAATACTCCTTTATGATGTCTGTCTAGTGGAAAAGCAGCAAATATCAATTTAATAGTCTTTGATTTAACAGTGGATCAAACCCACGATCTTCAACACTAGCATGTTAACCTGACAGTGGATCAAACCCACGATCTTCAACACTAGCATGTGAACCTGACAATGGATCAAACCCACGATCTTCAACACTAGCATGTTAACCTGACAGTGGATCAAACCCACGATCTTCAACACTAGCATGTTAACCTGACAGTGGATCAAACCCACGATCTTCAACACTAGCATGTTAACCTGACAGTGGATCAAACCCACGATCTTCAACACTAGCATGTTAACCTGACAGTGGATCAAACCCATGATCTTCAACACTAGCATGTTAACCTGACAGTGGATCAAACCCACGATCTTCAACACTAGCATGTTAACCTGACAGTGGATCAAACCCACGTTCTTCAACACTAGCATGTTAACCTGACAGTGGATCAAACCCACGATCTTCAACACTAGCATGTTAACCTGACAGTGGATCAAACCCACGATCTTCAACACTAGCATGTTAACCTGACAGTGGATCAAACCCACGATCTTCAACACTAGCATGTTAACCTGACAGTGGATCAAACCCACGATCTTCAACATTAACATGTTAACCTGACAGTGGATCAAATCCACGATCTTCAACACTAGCATGTTAACCTGACAGTGGATCAAACCCACGATCTTCAACACTAGCATGTTAACCTGGCAGTGGATCAAACCCACGATCTTCAACACTAGCATGTTAACCTGACAGTGGATCAAACCCATGATCTTCAACACTAGCATGTTAACCTGACAGTGGATCAAATCCACGATCTTCAACACTAGCATGTTAACCTGACAGTGGATCAAATCCACGATCTTCAACACTAGCATGTTAACCTGACAGTGGATCAAACCCACGATCTTCAACACTAGCATGTTAACCTGACAGTGGATCAAACCCACGATCTTCAACACTAACATGTTAACCTGACAGTGGATCAAACCCACGATCTTCAACACTAGCATGTTAACCTGACAGTGGATCAAACCCACGATCTTCAACACTAGCATGTTAACCTGACAGTGGATCAAATCCACGATCTTCAACACTAGCATGTTAACCTGACAGTGGATCAAACCCACGATCTTCAACACTAACATGTTAACCTGACAGTGGATCAAATCCACGATCTTCAACACTAACATGTTAACCTGACAGTGGATCAAACCTACGATCTTCAACACTAGCATGTTAACCTGACAGTGGATCAAACCCACGATCTTCAACACTAGCATGTTAAGCTGACAGTGGATCAAACCCACGATCTTCAACACTAGCATGTTAACCTGACAGTGGATCAAATCCACGATCTTCAACACTAGCATGTTAACCTGACAGTGGATCAAACCCACGATCTTCAACACTAGCATGTTAACCTGACAGTGGATCAAACACACGATCTTCAACACTAGCATGTTAACCTGACAGTGGATCAAACCCACGATCTTCAACACTAGCATGTTAAGCTGACAGTGGATCAAACCCACGATCTTCAACACTAGCATGTTAACCTGACAGTGGATCAAATCCACGATCTTCAACACTAGCATGTTAACCTGACAGTGGATCAAACCCACGATCTTCAACACTAGCATGTTAACCTGACAGTGGATCAAACACACGATCTTCAACACTAGCATGTTAACCTGACAGTGGATCAAACCCACGATCTTCAACACTAACATGTTAACCTGACAGTGGATCAAACCCACGATCTTCAACACTAGCATGTTAACCTGACAGTGGATCAAACCCACGATCTTCAACACTAGCATGTTAACCTGACAGTGGATCAAACCCACGATCTTCAACACTAGCATGTTAACCTGACAGTGGATCAAACCCACGATCTTCAACACTAGCATGGTAACCTGACAGTGGATCAAACCCACGATCTTCAACACTAGCATGTTAACCTGACAGTGGATCAAACCCACGATCTTCAACACTAGCATGTTAACCTGACAGTGGATCAAACCTACGATCTTCAACACTAGCATGTTAACCTGACAGTGGATCAAACCCACAATCTTCAACACTTGGGACATGTTAACCATTATACCACCAAGGTGGTAGTCTAAACAATACAATTAACACTAGACATTAAAATGCTTTAAATATATAAAGTTCATTATATCGTATAATTGGCATACTTTTCAGATCAAGAATTCTTCCTGTATTTTGAGATTCTGTTGTAGAAAGCTGTTCTCTAACTTTATCTATATCATCTGGATGAATCAGTTCATAAATACAGTTACCAAACCATTCATTCTGAAAAAAGTCATACTTATATAAAACAGTAAGTTAATACAAAAAACAATTCTTTTTTTTTAATTGAATTTTAAAACAATATCATCATACTAGAATAATTATAAGATAATATTTAAATTATTTTTAGAAGAACCATCATAAAGACAGAAATTATATTATCATTTTACTATCCTTTACATTTTCCTTGAAACACATACAATGATTGAATATACCAGTTTTCATCGTTTGGGAAAAATAAAATGGTTTAAGGATTTTTAAATTTGACACCTAGAAGATGTATCTGGTAAGTATTTACATTACAACCGAACCATTGAATCTACTAAATTAAGATTGAAAAAAATACTGATTTCACAAAACATCAAACTGGGTAGATGTCAGCCCTACGTTACACAAGGGACAAGCAAAATAACTTAAAAGAGTTTAATTCTATTCTTTTATAGTTATCTCCCTTTTATAAGAGTGTAAAAATACCTTGTACAAGTCTATTTTTATAGTAGTAAATAGATTTCTGTTGATAGCAAAATTTAATTTAACCAAATGATGGATAACCTGATCTTTATTATTTATAACCTAATTATAATAAGAACACATGTACTGTATATGTATTCTATTTCATATACAGTATAGATATTTCCTGATCAGTTTTGATAAAACCTCTGATATAAATAGCTCATACTTTGACTGCTGTTTAATGTGAATAATTACATATGATCACAAAAACAATTATTTTTTTATGATTCCTGCTTTGTACTAGACCAAATTGTCACGCTGTTTTTATATATTATGCTTGTTCACTGAACAAAACATTGATTAATTGGGAAAATATATTTCTACTAATTTCCAATTCAGTGTAGTCTCCACTCATTATTAACAGATTTACTTGTTATATTTTTCAAACTTTTTATGTTTTATCACCATTTTTACTGAGCGAAGAATAAATAAATCAAATGGTAGATGAAAATTAATTTGATAACTTTTAGGCTTTTAATACACCAATTGTGTAACTGATGGTTGATTGGTTTAGCATTTCTCATTATAAAATGAAAATTGATTGCGATTTTTTACCAATCGCAAAACATGAGTAAATGGTTGTGAATAGTACATATTTCTGTATATAATATGCACCTGTTCTATCGACTTGTCAATATATAGATAATGTTTATAGCAGTATATAAGCTTTCTGAATTCTTGTGTATAATATCAACAGAAGTATTTTTGGTCTAAAAACTGAGAATTAAGCCCTACTGAATATGGTACATTGTACCTATGTTTTGTATATGAGGTTTCTGAAATCTTGTGTATAATACCCATACAGGCTGGTCAGAAGTATTTCTGGCCTAAAAAATCTAAGGATTATAGCCGACTGAATATGGTATATTGTATAAAATGCTTTGTATCTGCAACAAAAGTTGAAGTCGAGGACAAAAATGTTCAATGTTCAAAATTACATTTGTAGATAAACACATATCATATAGGCTGTGATGTATTAGTATAATGTTATAAATTATTTGCTGCTCATAAAAACAATAAGTATGATATTTTACAATATCAACTGATTATACCTTATCTAGTTTCTTACATTTTACCTGTAAATGATTTGATAATACAGTCACCCCTTGTATTGAAGTTGAAGGATAGATCATTTTACTTCAAACTATCAAGAGTACAGAAGCAGATCCAAAGAGGAGGGTATAATTTTTTTTGTTCTAAAGTAGGGGAAAAGGATAAAAAATTTGCCAAAAATAAAAAAAAATAATATCCAGATAAGGACACCTTCCTATTGTTCCTATACATGTATATCTTTATTCTTATTAAACCATATACATAGGTACTCCGATGGAGTATTCAAGTTATACAGAATAAGTCAAGCTAAAAGCCACAAAGAAAGAAACACATCCAAGGAAACAACTTATTCCACTTCAAGATTGTATAATATTCAATTTTAAAAGATAAAAAAGACTTCAAGGACACCTATATTAAGATAGCATAGTATGCTAGTCTCCATATAGCTATATTAAACTGAATGATTTGGACATCATGAGTTTACATTTTTTAAGTCAATAAATAAATTTGATTGTTCAAAAATTGTAACTGTACCATTGATTGGTGTAAAACTGGTGTAACTGAGTCTGATACATAAATTATTCTCCCTGTGTCACACTGTACAACAAACAGGAAACCGTCTGCTGCCTGAAATGAGAAAATAAATGTAATGTTGATCAGAGTGAGTCAGTAATTGTTGTTTAACTAAGGCCCAACTCAGCAAATTTTCAGTTATAACATGGCAAGAACAAGTTAATTTTCAATGAGAAGATGATGAGGTCTGCTTTGTACTAGACCAACACGCTTAGTTGGATTTTAATAGTGCTAGTTCACTGAAACAACAGTCAGCGGATAGACATGTCACCACACTCAGACACACTATCCTGATTCCGAGCCAACCAGTCTTTGCTTTTTCTCTTTAAAGATGCTTGCTTAGCGGAGAAGCAACAAATACCAATTTTATAGTCTTTAGTTTGACCTGATAGGTGCTCGAATCCATGATCTACCTCACTCAAGGCATGCACTCTAACCATTACACCACGAATCCATGATCTACCTCACTCAAGGCATGCACTCTAACCATTACACCATAAATCCATGATCTACCTCACTCAAGGCATGTACTCTAACCATTACACCACGAATCCATGATCTACCTCACTCAAGGCATGTACTCTAACCATTACACCACGAATTCATGATCTACCTCACTCAAGGCATGCACTCTAACCATTACACCACAAATCCATGATCTACCTCACTCAAGGCATGCACTCTAACCATTACACCACAAATCCATGATCTACCTCACTCAAGGCATGCACTCTAACCATTACACCACGAATCCATGATCTACTTCACTCAAGGCATGCACTCTAACCATTACACCACGAATCCATGATCTACCTCACTCAAGGCATGTACTCTAACCATTACACCACAAATCCATGATCTACCTCACTCAAGGCATGCACTCTAACCATTACACCACGAATCCATGATCTACCTCATGCAAGGCATGCACTCTAACCATTACACCACGAATCCATGATCTACCTCACTCAAGGCATGCACTCTAACCATTACACCACAAATCCATGATCTACCTCACTCAAGGCATGCACTCTAACCATTACACCACGTATCCATGATCTACCTCACTCAAGGCATGTACTCTAACCATTACACCACGAATCCATGATCTACCTCATTCAAGGCATGCACTCTAACCATTACACCACGAATCCATGATCTACCTCACTCAAGGCTTGCACTCTAACCATTACACCACGAATCCATGATCTACCTCACTCAAGGCATGCACTCTAACCATTACACCACAAATCCATGATCTACCTCACTCAAGGCATGCACTCTAACCATTACACCACGTATCCATGATCTACCTCACTCAAGGCATGCACTCTAACCATTACACCACGAATCCATGATCTACCTCACTCAAGGCATGCACTCTAACCATTACACCACAAATCCATGATCTACCTCATGTAAGGCATGCACTCTAACCATTACACCACGAATCCATGATCTACCTCACTCAAGGCATGCACTCTAACCATTACACCACGAATCCATGATCTACCTCACTCAAGGCATGCACTCTAACCATTACACCACGAATCCATGATCTACCTCACTCAAGGCATGCACTCTAACCATTACACCACAAATCCATGATCTACCTCACTCAAGGCATGCACTCTACCCATTACACCACGAATCCATGATCTACCTCACTCAAGGCATGCACTCTAACCATTACACCACGAATCCATGATCTACCTCACTCAAGGCATGCACTCTAACCATTACACCACGAATCCATGATCTACCTCACTCAAGGCATGCACTCTAACCATTACACCACGAATCCATGATCTACCTCACTGAAGGCATGCACTCTAACCATTACACCACGAATCCATGATCTACCTCACTCAAGGCATGCACTCTAACCATTACACCACGAATCCATGATCTACCTCACTCAAGGCATGCACTCTAACCATTACACCACGAATCCATGATCTACCTCACTCTAACCATTACACCACAAATCCATGATCTACCTCACTCAAGGCATGCACTCTAACCATTACACCACGAATCCATGATCTACCTCACTCAAGGCATGCACTCTAACCATTACACCACGAATCCATGATCTACCTCACTCAAGGCATGCACTCTAACCATTACACCACGAATCCATGATCTACCTCACTCAAGGCATGCACTCTAACCATTACACCACAAATCCATGATCTACCTCACTCAAGGCATGCACTCTAACCATTACACCACGAATCCATGATCTACCTCACTCAAGGCATGCACTCTAACCATTACACCACGAATCCATGATCTACCTCACTCAAGGCATGCACTCTAACCATTACACCACGAATCCATCATCTACCTCACTCAAGGCATGCACTCTAACCATTACACCACGAATCCATGATCTACCTCACTCAAGTCATGTACTCTAACCATTACACCACGAATCCATGATCTACCTCACTCGAGGCATGCACTCTAACCATTACACCACAAATCCATGATCTACCTCACTCAAGGCATGCACTCTAACCATTACACCACAAATCCATGATCTACCTCACTCAAGGCATGCACTCTAACCATTACACCACGAATCCATGATCTACCTCACTCAAGGCATGTACTCTAACCATTACACCACGAATCCATGATCTACCTCACTCAAAGCATGCACTCTAACCATTACACCACCAATGTTGTTAATGTTGATCTGTTTATGTCACAACAAATAATTCATTGAAAGTCAGGTTGTTTACATGACACTTTATTTTTAAGGAAAATTCTTTGAACTACATGTACATTGTTTATAAAGGTCATACAGTCAAGATTTGGGTTTTTTTTAAGTCACGAACACCTCCATAACAAATCTCTGTACATTCATCTTTTATTGTTCCATACTTAAATTGTCAAGTAAAAGCTTTTTATACATTTTACTTTGAACAAACAAGAGGAAGAAGATTTCAGGGTAAAACAATGTCTCCCTTCATTGAAAGGGAGACAAATCACTTATTCACATAGGGTCCTACGTTAAACTTTAACCCTTTAAAACAGGACTTTAAAATAAAAATGCTATAGAAAAGCTATCCAATAAAAATTGATAATAAAACAATAAATTTCATCTTTTTTTTTTTATATCAAACTAATAAGAGTCAACAAAGCTATAAACAGTCAAACCTGTCTATAAAGGACAGTCTAAGGAGTCGGGAAATGTAACCTTTGTAGACAGGTACCATTAAATTATATACTGATTAAAACTATGTGATTTATTCACATCAAGTGGAAAATGAGTGTCCACTATAAGACAGTGATTTGCAGTCAACATTAAGTATATGAAGTTCAAAATCATGGCTAATGGATTAAAGATTAATAATCACAAATCCATTCTGTTAATCCCTAAAGCTGGAAAAATGATATTCTTGTTAATGAAGACAAAAAAAAATTCTGAAAAATATCAATATTATATAATTTCAATCAAAACGTATACTTTGGTAAAAATTTAATTGTTAATTAGACAGATGATATAAATATATATTGCTGACAGTGATGCTAACAACATTTAATAAATCAAGTAAACAATCAAACCAGAGGCTCCCCTATATCATCCTGTGATCTTTTACCTAAATAAACAGCTGTCTTATCTTAATTGCTTTGATGGTTTTAAGGCCTAATACATGTATATCAATATGTAAATTGTACAAATAAGATACTTATAAATTACCTATTGGTGATCAAGATAAACAACTTCTGAGAACAAGTTCCATCCAATCAGAATACTATAAATTTAAGAAAGTGGCCTGATTGGCTGTTTTTCAAGCATAGGTACAAAATTTGCACATGGAAGTTTTATGAGGCCAAATTTGTTTTATTGAAATTCATCATTTGATAATAACATTACCTCTAGTATAAGGTGTTTTAGTTCCTGGTCTGTTAAAAATGAAGGTTTGTAAGATCCATCTGTCCCAGTATTTCCAGTTCCTATGGAAATCATAGAAATAATGATTAAAGAAAGTCTGATATTTAATATCTCATTTATCTTACCATTGTTGTTTTTTTATTAACATGTACTTTCTGCTTGTAGAAACTGATAAAATACATAAACCACATTAATAGCATGAGCATAACCATATGAGTGTGGACACAATACAAGCTTGTCACAATATTTTGGTAGCTTCCAACATTTCATTACTGGATACTGGTAATGGCTCCAGGGTTCAATCCAGAAGATGCCAAGACCATCCCCAGATGGGTGGTGGATATGGGTGCCCCTCTTGATTGAGGGGGTTAAAAAAAAAGTAAGTGCATTGTAGCCGCTAAAAAAGGTTAAAAATATTTCGGCCGTACTTAACTCTCCATACATTTCCAGTGGCAGTCAAAAGTTGCGGCCCCGGTTAGGCGACCCCTCTCTCATTTCTGTATAGCTTTTAGGTATTGATGAACTTGTTATCCTCATGAAAATAGCTGTAATACTGCTCACTGGACATGAAGCGATTATCAATTACTTAACCAATGCTTCAGATTGTTATAAATTTGCCAGATTTCTATCTTAAAAACTAAGTAATTAAATTACCTCTCAAAGTTTTCATGTGTGATACAGCCATTCTAAGGATTGTCAATTTATCTGGTTTCCTGGCTAAAGTACTACATGTTGGTACCATATCACACAGCTCATTAATATAAGTTGTCATTTTATTTCTCCTTCTTCTCTCAATCTCACAGTGACTTTCTCTATATAAATGTATATAATAAACATTGTATTGATAAAATTACACTCAACTGAGTTAACTGACCATATAACACCTTTTTGCTTTGGTTGGTTTAAAGACATGAATGACTTTAAAGCTACTTACAGAAAGATGAACGACCTCTGAAGTTAAAATTACTATTAGATAAGTGTTCAATCAATATCTTCTTTTTGGGATATTACTAATAGAAATAGAACAATATTCCAACTTAAAATTGTATAATTTTTTGCCATTTCAAGAATATCTTTAGTAATGGTAGCCATATTGGATGGAGAGCCACTTTGCCAGAGCTACTTCTTAAAGGAGACCATCCAACTAGAGATACTGTTTTAGTGAACTAAAACATGTCTCCCCTTCACTTGACCCCAGGATTCTGCCATTGACAAAAATACCATATTTGAACTTGACATGTAAGATCCATACACCTGTCACATACCACGAGGCTAGTACAAACACACAAAAAAGTTGATTGTTCTTGAGAAATCCTATCACGGATAAAAACAATTAATTATTTGAAATTGTGGTGAAGGTCACAGTGACTTCATTTCAAGACATAAGATTCTGTCATGTCCTAAAGTATATATTCCTTACACATCAGGAGGCTAGTACATAATACAGAAGTTTGACCTTGACAATTGAGGTCAAGGTCACAGTGACCTCACTTTGGTACCCGACACATCCTGAAGTATATACCCTTCAAATAAAATGAGACTAGTACAAAGCACAAACAACATACCACTGATAAAAATGAAGTTATTTGACATTGTTATTTAGTCACAGTGACCTCATTTTTATGTGACACTTCACCATGTCCTAATATATATACATCATGTACATACAAAATATGATGTCACTGCACCTTAAGACAAAAAAGTTGTGCACCGGACATTGTTGTATTAGAAGAAGCGGAAGCCGAAGCAGAAGCGGAAGAAGAAGAATTAATTGTAAGGTGTACTCTATTGATACGTACCTAGCAAACTTTTCCTTGTCCACCTGTTCTTGACTGTAAGGTGTACTCTATCGATACGTACCTAGCAATCTTTTCCTTGTCCACTTGTTCTTGACTGTAAGGTGTACTCTATCGATACGTATCTAGCAATCTTTTCCTTGTTTATCTGTTCTTGATTGTAAGGTGTACTCTATTGATACGTACCTAGCAAACTTTTCCTTGTCCACCTGTTCTTGATTGTAAGGTATACTCTATTGATACGTACCTAGCAAACTTTTCCTTGTCCACCTGTTCTTGATTGTAAGGTTTACTCTATTGATACGTACCTAGCAAACTTTTCCTTGTCCACCTGTTCTTGACTGTAAGGTGTACTCTATTGATACGTACCTAGCAAACTTTTCCTTGTCCACTTGTTCTTGACTGTAAGGTGTACTCTATCGATACGTACCTAGCAATCTTTTCCTTGTTTATCTGTTCTTGATTGTAAGGTGTACTCTATTGATACGTACCTAGCAAACTTTTCCTTGTCCACCTGTTCTTGATTGTAAGGTATACTCTATTGATACGTACCTAGCAAACTTTTCCTTGTCCACCTGTTCTTGATTGTAAGGTATACTCTATTGATACGTACCTAGCAAACTTTTCCTTGTCCACTTGTTCTTGATTGTAAGGTATACTCTATTGATACGTACCTAGCAAACTTTTCCTTGTCCACCTGTTCTTGATTGTAAGGTGTACTCTATTGATACGTACCTAGCAAACTTTTCCTTGTCCACCTGTTCTTGACTGTAAGGTGTACTCTATTGATACGTACCTAGCAAACTTTTCCTTGTCCACTTGTTCTTGACTGTAAGGTGTACTCTATCGATACGTACCTAGCAATCTTTTCCTTGTTTATCTGTTCTTGATTGTAAGGTGTACTCTATTGATACGTACCTAGCAAACTTTTCCTTGTCCACCTGTTCTTGATTGTAAGGTATACTCTATTGATACGTACCTAGCAAACTTTTCCTTGTCCACTTGTTCTTGATTGTAAGGTGTACTCTATTGATACGTACCTAGCAAACTTTTCCTTGTCCACTTGTTCTTGATTGTAAGGTGTACTCTATTGATACGTACCCAGCAAACTTTTCCTTGTCCACTTGTTCTTGATTGTAAGGTGTACTCTATTGATACGTACCTAGCAAACTTTTCCTTGTCCACTTGTTCTTGATTGTAAGGTGTACTCTATTGATACGTACCTAGCAAACTTTTGCTTGTCCACTTGTTCTTGATTGTAAGGTGTACTCTATTAATACGTACCTAGCCAATTTTCCTTGTCCACCTGTTCTTGATTGTAAGGTGCACTCTATTGACACATACCTAGCAAACTTTTCCTTGTCCACCTGTTCTTGATTGTAAGGTGTACTATGTTGACTATCTTCATCATCAGAACTGGAAAAATTAGTATATACACATGTACATTTGTAGTAAAGTAAAATATTCACAGTTTTTTTTTGCACAATGAGAATCATGAATGTATGAGAGAATTGAAATATTTATAATATGTTTCAATAGAAAGTTCTCATTCTTTATCATTTTAAATTATGTATTTATTTGTATAACTTTCTTCACCTTGTACATTCTCATAAATACCTGTAATATATTTATTTTTCAATTTTGGAAATGTTAACAACTATTTATAAACAATATTACCAGTATTTTTTAATCTATTTTTGCTGATACAACACATTTTAGTTGAGTTAAGCTTTTCTGTAAGGGAGGCAGGTCATCTAAGGACTACACTTGTACTTCAGAGGAAACATTAAAAAAAAATCTTTAGAAAGGGGAGATAAAACATTTTAGAACAATCTCAAAAAGTTTAAAATCAGCAATGTTACAATGAAAATAAATTAGGTATTCCATAAGTACAAATGTATATATCCTATATATAAATGATTGAGTTAGTTATTTTTGTTTAAGGCTAAGTGAGCCATTTTTCAGCTACTGGTATATCATGACGAGAATAAGTTACATTTTTATCATCTTCTGCAGCCAAAAATAGTATTAAAATTGTATTCCTGGCAGCTACATTGTATTTGTTGGGGCAAGGGGATAACAAATGTAAATTCAAATTGAATTCTTTAAGAGCTAGTTGTTGGAAAAAAAAAGGGGTGTGTAAACAAATAAATTAAAATCTTATTCATAGCAACTACTTGTTGAGAGTGGGTGGAGATAAAAAATACTAGTACCTATTTAATAAAATAAAGAAAAATTGTATTCCTTGTAGCTAGAGGAGGGGGGATACATTTATCTCTAGAAAGCCATACAAACTATTTGTACTTGAAAGTAACTTACTCTTTACTGTTGTCACCTTTTCTTTTTCTATTACCTCCTTTGCCACCATCCCCTACAAAATAAAATGTCAAAATTAGCACTTGTAACATGAATGCATTCTTTTCCTTTAATCTTTTTATGGTTTACATACCAGAATGTAAGCAAGAGCTAAGAATTTAGAAATAATACATGCAGATACAAGATGTTGTACACTTTAAATCTGGGCTGTAGTTTTATTACTCTCAGAGAGCCATGCAATAATCACTGCCCTAGATGTGATATTGCATGGCTTCATGTTACAAATCATTTTCATGCTTCACGTTCAATTGTTTAACAGTTTAACTCAGGAAAACAATGGCATAAATGGTATAACTATTAATTAATTAATGATTTAAACTTATTTTATTGTTCATAATAACAACAAATGGATCAGACACAAGTTTTACAACTTAGAAATGTCTTCTCTGCTAATTAATTAATAACAACCTATTTACAATCTAATCAAAACTAGCTATCAAAATTAATTCTAGTCAATGAAAAAAAATCCTTTCATTTCTAATAGATTGATTATTTATTAACTAGATGTTAAATACACAAAATGTACCAATTACAGGGAACAGTGCAAAAAGGTTTAGTCACAATCTGAACAGACAAAACAACTACAGTGAATATAAATAACATATAATAAAGATCAGGCAGCCCATACATACAAATATCCACAAAAAAGTTAGACCAGTAGCTTCCCCTGCTCCACATTATGTGATCAAGTTTCTCAGTGACTTACGGCAGGTCTGTGGTTTTCTCCAGGTACTCTGGTTCCTCCACCAATAAAACTTACCACACAAATATAACTGAAATATTGTTGAAAGTGGTGTTAAACACCATAACCCTAACCTCTCCCCTGTTCCATGCATGGCAAGCATCTTTAAATCCTTAACCACGAAGTCTATGTATTACAAAAATTGGGTTAATGTATTTACACATTAAAAGCATTTTGTTGTCTTAAACAAAAATGTCTGCTCATAGCGGAATCTGGGTTAACTACCAGTAGATGAATGTCTAGTATGACATCACAATGGTTTCATCAATTTGAATAGTCATGAAATGGGTTAGGGTCAGGTAAGGTGTTTAACACCACTTTCAACAATATTTTTTGGTGGAGGAAACCACTGACTTGTCGCAAATAACTGACAAACTTTACCACATAATGTTGTATTGAGTACACCTCGCTTGAACGGCATTCGAACTAACAACGTTAATGCGAATAGTGGTGAAAGGCACTGATTGTCATGAACTTGAAAAGTTTCATTCATTTTTAAGTACCCTTATACTTTTATGAAATCTTAGTAGTAGATAGTATCACATTTTTGTTCTTCATTTGATGAAATCTTATTGCATATTCATATCTTTTTATACATTTGTTTATTTTTGTGGCATTCAGGCTCATATTTAAATTTCAATAAAACTACTCATCCGGATAAGGTTACAATTATTTATAATAAAACTTAAGTGCTATACGGTACATGACAAGATTGAATATTACTTAGTATAGGTTACATGGGAAATTTTGATCTAAATTTCTATATTGGTGCAAATGAAATATTTATTTGCAGAAATGAAATGCCAATAGGTGCAAATGAAATACATATTTTTTAAAATGAAATATTTATTTATGGAAATGAAATGCCAATTAGCACAAATAATAGTAATAATAATAATACTTTATTTAATGAGGGTAAACTCGGTTAGCTACACTAATCTTTCCTTAGGCCTTCAGATTACACAATAGAGATTATTATACCTCACTAACTTCTCATTGGCTTAAATTAAATCACATGCCCTGAAACAATTTTAATGTTTTGTGAAAATTAACCCAAACGGGAAACAACTAGTTGTTTACTGGGTAACAACCCTATTGTTTCCCGGTAAACAACTCATTGCGTGCCTCAAAAGGGAAACAACTCTTTCAAAAATTTCATAATTCTACAATCAATATAAAAAAAATTATTTAAAGTTCAAAATTTTCCAAAAATTTCAATATTTCAATTTTTTTTTTAAAATTTCAAAATTTCAAAAATTTCAAAAAAATTCAAAATTTTCATAAGAAATCAAAATTTCAAATCTGTTGAACATATTACTGATGGCCGGTTTGTGCCCTATATCACTGGTTGTGTTGTGAACTTTAATATAAACATGAAATAGTTTAACATTTATTAAAAATTTGTCAAAAGTTATTAAACACACATTTTGTTTAAATACATGTATTTATTTAAATGCCCAATCCTTGGTCAGTTGTTCGGTATTATAAAACAGTTATTGCCTTCAATGGATTGTAAACATCAGAATTGTTAACCCTCAAGGGGTTGTTTCCCTCGGGCTAAAGCCCTCGGGAAAACAACCCCCTTCAGGTTAACAATTCTGGATGTTTACATCCATTGAAGGCAATAATTGTTTAATATGATATTACATTACATTACAATCATATAAATCAAACACAACACAGAACAAATTCATCAACAAGGTCTTAGCACAATAACATACTAGAAAAATAGATCATATGTCATAAAAATAAAATAGAAAATTACTTATGAATAGAATAATGAATGATACACTTCCTTGATGGTATGAAGAATCAAAAATGTAGTTCTTAATATTTGTCTTAAATACATTAGTGTTATTACATTCACACACTGAAATTGGCAAGTTGTTCCACAAAAAGGAGGCTGAATATGCATTTTTTTTTTTATATTTCTGTTTTTGGTTAGGGGACATTCAGATTTCAAATGGAATATTTATTGTTGGTAATGAAATGCCAATTTGCGCAAATACAAAATGCAGATCTGCTGCAATTTTAAAATTGATAGATCTATTACAGATGTTCAATATTTAAAGGAATTAAAAGTTTAATCTAGTCTCTTCAACTTTATAAATACTTGACTTTATCATATATTCTAAGTATAAAAATAAAATAAAGTAGTTCCAAAAAAAAAGTTTTACTCATTTTAAATATTTTTTAATTTAAAAAAATGTCTTCAACTTTTACATATAAATACTTGACTTTATCATATTTATTCTAAGGCCAAAAATAAGATAATGTAGATTAAAAAAAAAAGAAGATTTTACTCGTTTTTAGTATTTTTTAATTTAAAACTAGAGGCTCCCAGGAGCCTGTATAGCTCACCTGGGTATAATAACAACATCAGTCAATAAAACTTGATAACTTTGGTAAAAAAAATTAACAAATGTAGCCTTCGTCATTGCAGACCCCTTCTACAAAAAAAATTGGGCAGGGGTTCCCCCTTTAATGTAAGTTATCAAAATTGCTGTAAAAAAACATATATGTCAATGATTCTCAAAATTTAGCTTTTCGTACTTCACATTTTGTAATAATAGAGTTGCTATCCTTTGATTATTTGAGTAACCAAATCAGTGAGTCAACAAAAAAATGCATTTCAAGAGGAATAACTCTTCACACAGTTGTCGCACATTTTTAACTGTGTAGATCTTGACATGCTGAACATTTTTGCAGTTTAAACTTTCCCTCTATCTCTAATAGTTTTTGAGATATAAGATGATAGTATTAAAATTTAGAACATTTTGATGAAAAAAGGGCAATAACTCCAAAACGGGTAATGGGATTTACTTCAAAATTGCAGGGTAGGAAGATCTTGACATGCT
Organism: Bathymodiolus brooksi; assembly: GCA_963680875.1. Lineage (NCBI taxonomy): Eukaryota > Metazoa > Mollusca > Bivalvia > Mytilida > Modiolidae > Bathymodiolus > Bathymodiolus brooksi. The sequence continues at coordinate 68,926,600 of OY804577.1, read as the reverse complement.
GCAAATTTTTGCAATTTAAACTTAACCTTTATCTCTTATAGTTTTTGAAATATAAGACGAAAAGTATTAATTTTTAAAAACAAATTGATGAAAAAAGGGCAAGAACTCCAAGATGGGTAATCAGATTTACTTCAAATTTTTGCAATTTAAACTTAACATCTATCTCTTATAGTTTTTGAAATATAACACGAAAAGTATTAAAATTTAAAAAAAAATTGATCGAAGGGCCGAACCACCGGACACATTTTTGGAAGAGAACCATCCAATGACTATTTCATCAAAATTTTGTTCTTATTGAGCAAATGGTTTCAGACAAGAAGATTTTTATGGGAATTTCCCATAGGGTCCTATGTTAAATTAAGTTCGGCTGTGGCGGCCATCTTGGTCTGTGTTCTGAAATGCCGGACACAAATTTGGAAGAGGACCACCCAAGAATCATTTCAGCAAAGTTTGGTTGAGATTGGCTCAGTAGTTTCAGAGGAGAAGATTTTTTTTAAATTTCATCCCCCCTTTTTTCTAATTTGCATAATCGGTCAAAATAGGCAAAAGTTCAAAGTTCATAAAAAATCCCATAATATATGTTAAAAAGCTCACATCATTATGATTATACAGTTCAAATTTGGGCACTTTCTGGCTTAAAATAGAGCAGTTTTGGCCATTTGAAGAAATTTCTATTTTTAGTAATGGTGGCCATCTTGGATACAGGACGGCACTGACGGACACAATTTTGAAAGGGGACCACCCAAGGATCATTTCAGCAAAGTTTGGTTGAGATTGACTCAGTAGTTTCAGAGGAGAAGATTTTTTTTTTAATTTCATCCCCCCTTTTTTCTAATTTGCATAATCGGTCAAAATAAGCAAAAGTTCAAAGTTCATAAAAAATCCTGTAATATATGTTAAAAAGCTCATCATTATGATTATACAGTTCAAATTTGGGCATTTTCTGGCTTAAAATAGAGCAGTTTTGGCCATTTGAAGAAATTTCTATTTTTAGTAATGGTGGCCATCTTGGATACAGGACGGCACTGACGGACACAATTTTGAAAGGGGACCACCCAAGGATCATCTCAGCAAAGTTTGGTTGAGATTGGCTCAGTAGTTTCAGAGGAGAAGATTTTTTTTTAAATTTCATCCCCCCTTTTTCTATTTTTAGCTTGGCAGCCATCTTGGTTGGAAGTCGGGATCACTGGACACAATTTTGGAAGGGGGCCATCCAAGGATCATTCCACAAAAGTTTGGTTGCAATTGGCCCAGTGGTTTCTGAGGAGAAGATTTTTTTTTTTAATTTCATCCCCCCTTTTTTCTAATTTGCACAATCGGTCAAAATGGGTAATGGGATTTACTTCAAAATTGCAGGGTAGGTAGATCTTGACATGCTGAACATGTTTGCAGTTTCAACTTACCACCTGTCTCTTATAGTTTTTGAAATAAAGTACGAAAAGTATTAAAATTTTGAAAATTTTATGAAAAAAGGGAAATAACTCCAAAATGGGTAATGGGATTTACTTCAAAATTGCAGGGTGGGTAGATCTTGATATGCCGCACATTTTTGCAATTTAAAGTTAACCTTTATCTCTTATAGTTTTTGAAATATAAGACGAAAAGTATTAAATTTTACAAATTTGATGAAAAAAGGGCAATAACTCCAAGATGGGTAATCAGATTTACTTCAAAATTGCAGGGTAGGTAGATCTTGATGTGCTGATCATTTTTATCCCATGTCAGATTTTTGATATTATTAACGGTTTTTGAGTTATTACCAAAAACCTGCAATTTTACCATATGTTCTATTTTTAGTAACAGCGGCCATGTTGGTTGGTGCACGGCATCACCGGACACAATTTTGAAACTAGACACCCTAGTGATGATTCAGACCAAGTTTGGTTTCCATTGGTCTAGTACTTTCAGAGGAGAAGATTTTTGAAAAAGTTTACGACGTACGACGACGACGGACGCCATGTGATGGCAATAGCTCACATGACCCTTTGGGTCAGGTGAGCTAAAAAAAGGCTTTTCTTAGTCGGTGATGAAAAAAAAACATCCATGCTACCGACCACTTTATATAAAATTATGAATTGGTAAACATTGTAAATAACTATTACTAAGGTAGGCCTAAAACTGTACCAATTGTCCCAACACAGAAGTGTGATTACATACTTTTATATTTAGAATATAACATGATGTCATTTGTCATAACAAGACATAAAATTGTCATCCTTTCTTCTCTTGTGTTTAACATCTAATTAGCTTTGTACTACATATCTGTAAAGTTGTTATATTACCCCAAAAAAAAAGAAGCCATTTCAGGAAAATTTCAGTTGGTATTTATATTCATTAATTAAGACAAGCTTGTTTGATATTTGTTTGAAAACTGTATGAATTTGATTTAATTCACTGAAGTGAAAAGTTCAAACTTTAATTAATTACCAGCATTAGTTTTACAACAGAGTGAAAAATGAAGTTATCTAGGTTCTATAATTATAGAATAATGTCTGCTTTGAAGGTCGAGACAGACATTATCACTAGTATCGCAGCAAGTCTGGTAGGATGAGCTGTGATACTTGTGAAAATGCACAAAATGTATGTCAAGACCATAAAATCGGATGTTATAGGTAGTTTTTATCCGTAACATTAAAATGTGGTCAACGTCACATTGACCAATTATTTACAGTATCAGAGTCAGTCTGTTGATACTGGAAATATCAATCGTCAAGATCAAAGGATAAATGCCCAAATTACTAATAACAAGCTATGTAGAAGGTTGTAAAAAAAAAGACTTTTGTATCAATCAATACTAACCTATTTTAAAATAATGGTTTTTTTTTATACAAAATCCCAATATCTTTTTGTCAATATATATTTCTACAAGAGGATTGTACCATTCAAAAACTACACAGCAATGTTTTATTTAATTTGGAATAATAATTTCACAGGAGGAGAAGATCTAGATAATGACATTTTGGTCAAAATAAAACTAAATCCATAATCAGTAAAAAAAAAAATCATCTGCAAAATGACAAATTTCACAGAAAAACATGTAACATATGTTTAACTTGTTATTTCATGACAAGAGATCAATTTTCAGCTACTGGTAATTCCAGCTTAAAATGCAAAATAAAATCCATTATTTTTTTTTTTTAATTTAAGTACACACTGACGGTTTATCATGGACGGTGGTCAAGACTATCACATACAGTAATTAAAGGAGACAGACACACACCACCCCAGACAGGTTTGGCATAATTTGGTACGGTGGTCATTATAGGCCTGATTTGCTTTAGGCTAGGTGACCTAAAAATATAAATCTATCCAACTATTATTACTGAAGTTGATCTTGCTTCTCATTCTATTCCAGAAAAAATTGATTCATGACCAGGATCAGAATGCTACATATAGGTTTGGTTTATGGTGTTTAATGCCACTTTCAACAATATTTCAGCTATATTGTGGCAGTCAGTTTTATTGGTGGAAACCGGAGTACACGGAGAAAACCACTGACCTGTCGCAAGTCACTGACAAACTTTATCACATAATGTTGTATCGAGTACACCTCATCATGAATGGGGTTCAAACTCACAACTTTAATGGTAATAGGCACTGATTACACATGTAGTTATAAATCCAACTACCATACGAACATGACGGCCATGAATGTTACATATAGCATGAACTTTGAAAAATAATATTTAAATTGTATAATTAGCCATAAAAGCTTTTGCAAACTGGATACAAATAAATCCATAAAATATCTGTGTTTTATTACAAAAAAAATATAAGTACAAACCATAATAAACTTGTCCAAATGATTGATGGGCTGGTGGTCCAAATTGTGAAGGGACTGACGAAAACATCTGATAATTTGGTGGCAAATTGTCATGGCCTGAATATCCAGCCCTTGTATAATCCATTTCGTAGAATGTTATTTTCCGAACCACCTTGTATTAAGTTCTGGTTAACGCTTGCTTTTCCACCCGACGATGAAATGTAAATCACTGGTCTAAAATTTCTGATAATCTCTTCTCTCGACACTAATCTTATTTCACAAATGATATTATTTCAATGTAAAAGAAAGTTTCATATTTTCTGTTTTATTTATTTTCTGTAATATTTAACCATATTCAATTTCAAAAACAAAATGTCTTCAAACATTTATATAAATATCAAAAATTTAAGATTTGTAATATTCTTTTTTAATTCCCATTGGGCATTTGTCAACATTACAAACCCACACAGTTTTCATAAATAGATACTTTTTTTTAATCTATTTATGGAATTGGAATACACGAGTATCACGATCGTAATTCCATTAAAAAAAGGCAGCAATAACAGGTGTAAATATAAGGTAAGACTAAAAATATCACAAAATCCAATAACATCTGCCCAACAGAACTGTATTTTTGATACACTATACAATAACTGTATACTATCCACGTGTACAATAAAGTTTACATGTTTTTTTTTAACCGAGAGTGTGTTGTACATGGCATAAATGTCATCTTTAAATTAACTTATTTCATGTCAACCTGTTAATTAATGGGTCAAATTTCATTATGATAATTAAAAGTAGAATATGTCAACAGTAATTACTACATCACTTGTACAGATTCACATGGCAATGGTATAGGTAAGTTATACAATATGAGTGTAGATACTCTAATCGGTTTTGCACAAAATTATTTTTGTTTATTCTGACTAGGGACTGGGATAATTTTCATCATTGCAAATCCTGAAAAACAGCTTATTTGAAAAAAAATTATTTAAACTTTTTTTCATATTCTTTTTATTTAATGTAAAACCAACTAGAGGCTCAGTGGGCTGAGCCTGTGTCGCTCACCTTTCATTCTGCTTTGAAGAAACTTAATATAGAACCTTCTATAGGTGCTTCCCACCAAGTTTCGGTTCATTTGGCTAAACAGTTACAGAGAAGAAGATTCTTAGAAATCGACCAATCAGAAACAAGAATGGCCTGTGGCAGCCATGTTTATTAACGGTTGGGAACTAAATGCACAATCTTTATAGATGACCTTCCAAGGATGCTTCCTACCAAGTTTTGATTCATTTGGCAAAGCGGCTTCAGAGAAGAAGATTTTTTAGAAATCATCTAATCAGAAACAAGAATTGCCTGTGGTGGCCATGTTTGTTAATGGATCGGAACTAAATCAGCAATTTTTATAGAGGACCTTCCATAGATGCTTCCTACCAAGTTTCGATTCATTTGGCCAAGCGGTTTCAGAGGAGACAATTTTTTTAGAAATCAACCAATCAGAAAAAGCGGTTTCAGAGGAGACAATTTTTTTAGAAATCAACCAATCAGAAACAAGAATTGCCTGTAGCGGCCATGTCTGTTAACAGATCGGAAATAAATGAGCATTCTCTATAGAGGATCTTCCAAGGATGCCTCCTACCGAGTTTCGATTCATTTGGCAAAGCGGTTCTAGAGGAGACAATTTTTTAGAAATCAACCAATCAGAAACAAGAATTGTCTGTGGCGGCCATGTTTGTTAACAGATCGGAACTAAATGAGCAATCCTTATAGAGAACCTTCCAAGGATGCTTCCTACCAAGTTTCGATTCATTTGGCCAAACAGTTTCAGAGGAGAAGATTTTTTTAAATCAGCCAATCAGAAACAAGAATTGCCTATGGCGGCCATGTTTGTTAATGGATCAGGACAAAATGAGCAATCTTTAGAGAGGACCTTCCATAGATGTTTCCTACCAAGTTTCACTTCCTTTGGCTGAGGAGTTTCAGAGGAAAAGATTAAAATGTGAAAAGTTAACGGACGACAGACGACGGACGCCAAGTGATGGCAAAAGCTCACATTGCCTACGGACGACAGAACGACGGATGCCAAGTGATGGTAAAAGCTCACATTGCCTTTGGCAAGGTGAGCTAAAAATGATATTCCAAATTTATAAACTTATAAATATTTTCATTTTGGTTGTTTGGTTTGGTTTATGGTGTTTAATGCCACTTTCAACAATATTTCAGTTATATCGAAGTGGTGGAAGAAACCGAAGTACCCAGAGAAAACCATTTTCATTTTGGTACTTAGTTTGTGATATTACATGTACCATCAAACCTCTGCTGTTGGACTATTAGTCCTCAGCATTCAGTATTACGGCACTGACATGGTTTATAAAATATTATAGGAATACTTGCAGCAATTTAATTTGATGAGCACAGAAGACATTTCTGAAAATTTTGGTAAGAAATAAACTCCCATCATTGTTAAGAATCTAAAATTTGAAAACTTTGGCAAGTCCTTAACTGAAAATAGTGAGTCCAAGACTTGTCAAGGTTTGTTGCAAGGATCTCTAGTCTGTTGATACATTTATCATTAAAATTAACAGTTCCTAAATAATGTAAATATTAATAACCTGATAAAAAAATATTCATTAAACCATGTGCTAGGCAAGCACATATATGTATTTTCTCCCAAGAGATATTATTAGATGGAACATGCATAATTCCTGGTTTAATATTTTGCAAAGAGTAGTTTTTGAAATCCAACTGTTTCATTTAACTTATTAAAAAAATGTAAGGTTGAAATGTATTTTTTATGCATTGGATACAGTTACACAATAAAACTAGAAAAGAAGTATGCCCCCGCACTTGATAATTATGGACAAAGTTGTTTTGTTAGGAGTGATTTAAAAAAAATGAAGTGTGTCTGTAAGACACAAATGATGCCCCCGCCTGACCATCAAAATCTTATGGACATGCACACCTCCATTATGTGTATAAACATCCTACAAAATATTAAAGCTGTAGCTCCAAAACTGTAGGAGGAGATAGCCGGACAAACCATGTTCCCTTTATGCAGATAGTACGAAAAAAATGACTAAGTCCAACTACCTGTCATTTTGAGAATATTTGAAGAAAATCAAAATCCTGTGGACATGCACACCTCCATTATGTGTATAAACATCCTACAAAATATTAAAGCTGTAGCTCCAAAACTGTAGGAAGAGATAGCCGAACAAACCATGTATCTATATCCAGACAGACAAACAAAATGACTAAGTCCAACTACATGTACCTGTCATTTTGAGAATATTTGATGAAAATCAAAATCCTGTGGACATGCACACCTCCATTATGTGTATAAACATCTTGCAAAATATAAAAGCTGTAGCTCTAAAACTGTAGGAGGAGATAGCCGGACAAACCATGTATCTATATCCGGACGGACGAACGGACGGACAGGGGTAAATTAATATTCCCCCGCTATATCAGAGTGTTTTAGATTTATAAATAAATAAACAAATTGTTTGAGAGGGTATATCAATCAATATAAATCTTATTAAATATTTGTTATTTATTTTGCTTTATCGATGTTGCTCAGTTGATGCATAATAAAGAGTGTACAATCTTTGTCCATAGTCGATCTGAATAAAGCTTGTTTTCATTGAATATAAATGACAATATGTTTGCCATTGAAAAAATCAATAACCTGTCATTTGTATTTACTATAGGATTAAACACATTTTTTCTGGAGTTTATTGATGTATAACCTGGACCAATTCACTCACAAATAAAAGTCCAAAGGACTTTTATGAAAGTTTGTGAGCGACTTGGTCCAGGTTATACATCAATAAAATCCGGAAAAAATGCGTTTAATCCTTATAATTCTGTAACTAAGTTTTTTTTTCCCCATTTGTTTTGAAAATTTACCTTTGGTGATCCCCAGTACGCACACATACATTCATTCCATTGTCACTGATGTGTGTCGGCCATGAATAACAAAATGAACTAACCTTGTTTAAGTTGTTTTCCTACATTGATAACTAGACGGTGATGTAATTAAGTTACTGATATTTTCCAATTTGATGGCATTTTGCATTTAGCTACTCAAACAAGTAAAATGCTCACAAAATCGTAAAATAAATCAGTAACCATCTTGTGTCAATCAGCGTCCCTTGTAAACAACGTCACAGGATGACGATATATTACAAAAGTCAAAGTCGATAGATGGTTGTCTTAAGTATTTTTTTCCGTAAATTTTTTGCATAAACTTTTTTTTTCATTGGCATTTATTTTTTTATTTCATATCTAACAATAATTGTTGATTATTAACAATAAACATTGTTTCTTTTATCTTTTTTTATTATCGGGAATCCAAGCCGCCATTTTGTTTACATTACGAAAAAAGTAGTCCGGTGAACATCGTCTATCGAAAAATAAACTGACAAAAACCCCGCCTCCATAAGCGTGTATACCCAATCAGAGTATAGGATTTCTAATTATGTAAATCATATAAGAATTATTACAAATTGCATTTTTTTTTATCAATTGAAGAATGTAAGGGATCATGGTTATGACAGTAAAGGAAGATGTTCCACAGAAATTTTCTGCACAATGCTGTTTATACAAACTATTGTACATTTGTATGTAAAAATAGTTGTATTTTTCTGAAGTCGGACATGTAGTACATGTATCTGTCAAAGGCAAAGCAAAGAAGTTTCATAAAAAAATTGCCTTATTTTTTTGTTGAAAGCTCAAGTGATAACATGTCAAAACTAGCATAAAAACATAATATAAAAATCACCAACTCTTAAAAAAAACCTGGATTATTCACACCAATTTAACTTTCAAACCCTGGAGTAGTTTTTGAATAATAGCAGGGGTCGATTTCACAAAAAGTCGTAAGTCTAAGATTAATCGTAAGTGTTATCGTAAGTGTGATTTCCAAGCTTTTGATTGGTTGAAATTCCTAGCCTTGGCATCCATGTTAAATTTTTGCTTGACACCAAAATAACAAATTCTGATGAGGACTAACACAGGAACCTTCCTTCAAAGTTTCTTTTCATTTGGCCCAGTAGTTTCAGAGAAAAAGAAGTTAACATAAGTAAATGACAATCATACATGTAGCTCACATGGTCCTTTGGACCATTTATCTAATAGAAGTTCAGTACAGAAATGCACAGAACTAATATCGGTGTCATATGGTATTTCGAACCCCTTGGTATATCAAACCCCCTACCCATGGTAAATTGAACCACCTTCTTATGGTATTATGTACCCCCCTCTTTTAGTAAAAATGAGGGGGTTCAATGTACCATGATGGGGTTCAAGATACTTTGACGGAAATTTGATGCCGGGGTCAAAATACCATATGGTATATTGAACCAGTGGTCGATTTTTCAGGGGTTCAAAATACCATAGGATACTGGCATCTTTGATATTTATACCAAAAGTATTATCCACTAACTGAATATTAACAATTGTTTAAGAACCAGTTAAGCTGATCAACGTTTGTTATCTAGGTTAGGTACATGTATTAGTTACAAAATGTATTTCATAAGATATTGCATTTAATCCTTTATGATAAAAATTAACTAGAATTAAACACTTACATTTTTGTATTGTCAGAGATATATATAATGTCATATTCAGGTCTTAGATATCATATTCCAGATTCATGTCTGTACAATCAATTCTATACAGCCATTTACTGTTTAGGCATTGCCATGGTAATGTAAATTTATGTAATTCTTCGTGTAGGGTATACTACCATGACCAATTTTATGCATTTCATCTTTCAATGCATTTTAAGAGTCCAATGATTTGTAAATTTTTAAAAGGGAAAATATCACAAAAATTGATGTCAACAAGAGTCTTTTTTCTGTTTGATTAGAGGTATTATTATTTCCTACCAAAACAATTTATGGGTCAGATGTAAATTATATTGAATTGGTTAAATTTTATTTTACATATTCACATTCAAAAGTAGTCAACACAAATGTGGCATTTAAAATAACAGATTAAAGTATTAATGTTCAGAATATCACAACTTTTTACTAAAATTGTAAATAAAAATCTAAAGACAGATGGTGCATTTTATTGTTCCCCACATGAGGACCATCTTGGGTAAGTTTTCTTAAATTTATCCTGATTTTAGAGGGATTTTAAATTTCTTTTGTTAATTTGCAAATCTGTTGATCATTTCACGGAAAACAGGAATAAAAGTTATAAATTCCATTAAATTACAAAACAGTTGAAATTTCAGCCTTTTAACAACAAAAAATGGTTACATTCCCATCAACAATTGTAGAAATAAATTCAAGAGCAGAAATATTCATTGATTAAAGACTATATGTACATACGCCTAATTACGGTACAGCCTGTTGTACATTATGGTATTTCGAATAAAAGATTTCTTAGACACAATGTTTTTATTAACTACAGGACATTTTCTAACCTGTTAATCAATTCATTGATTTTCCCCCATACTGTATATACAGGTGCTAATTGCAGATGTCTTCATCTTATTTATAATTACTACATTATACAGTACCTAAATGACTAGAACATATATGAAAGACTAGATGTGAAAAATGGAACTACTTTCCTGAGAATTTCACAGAAAAGAAAAGAGCAAATATGCTACAGAAATGTTTATTATGTACCAACAGATTAAGTTTCAGCTACTTCCATCTAAAAAATATATAAAATGATATGCCAGTTTGACTGCAATCAAGAATAATTCAAGTTTTCAGCAAAATTATACAAAAAAATGAATGAAAAACTTATTACACAATTCATTAGCATAAAGCTACAGCTTATATTTCAGCTCATTTAAGTAAAAAATGTTGCAGTTATGACCATTTAAAGATATTTCTATTTTAAGCAACAACCACATCGGTGGGATAATTGTTAGCGTGCTGTGTTAATTGTGATAGATCGTGGGTTCTGGTCACTATCGGGTCAAATCAAAATCTATAAAATTTGTATATGTTGCTTCCCTGCTAAGCACACAGCAATAAGGAGAAATAGCAAAGACATGGTGTATAAGAATCAGGATGTGTCCAAGTGGAGAAAACATGTGAGCTTGCACTATAAAAATCCAACTAAACATGTTGGTCTATTTCAAAGCGGACATCATCATCATCTCATCAAATGTAACTTGTTCTCGCTATGATATAGCTAACATTTTCCATTTGGCATTGAACAATCACTCACTATTTAAAGTAACAGCGACCATCTTGAATATTGGTCAGGACTAGCTGTTAGATATGATTTTGAAAGGAGACAACCCAAGGACTATCTCAGCCTAGTTTACACTATTTAATTAGGTAGATGGTTTCATAGTAGATTTGCAAATAGTTTTTTTTTCTCAAAATCAGTTTAACTTGCATATTTTTGGAAAAATTTGGTGAGAAGCATAAATGTATCAACAAACCTGTAGCATACATGTATGTCCTACCTTTCTTTAAAATAAATCTACTGTTCAAATTTCAACTCATATGGATAAGATTAATGGTAGTAATGGCAGCCATTATGAAAGGAGGTGGTGGTGTCACACATAATTTTGAATTAAAGTGGACCAACTAAAGCTCATGTTTCTGAGGAGATTTTAATGTGATCTCTTTATCAAAATATACATAATCATAATCCATATAAATAGGCTAAATGATAAATTTCACACAAAAAAACAGGAAGAAATGTTGCATGACGGCCACAGTTTGAATTTGAGCTCCATGTCATTTAAAAATATTCATTTGAGAATCGAGGTTAATGGGATGAAAAAAGTGGGTCAATTTACACTATTAACTCCTTTATAAAATATGTTTGATTAATCCTGAAATTTGACATCTACGCAATCATAATTGAGCGACTACCATTAAAAATTTGCATAAACATAATGGTGATAATTATTTTAAAACAAGGCAACTATTTGTTTAGAATGCATTTAGAATGTTTTAAAGCTATTGGTCTGTTCATCATCCAAGCATCTTTCTATCTACACGGCTATTACTATTATTTTGCATTAAAAAAAAGAGAAAATGGAATCCTTAAACTGGTGAAAGAAACAATAAGTCTGGTTATACAGTACTTGTCCATGTGCTTAGGACACGGGGAGGACTTGACCACTACACTACATGTAAATCAACCATTTGATGTCTGATGTGGCCAACAATGTCATAGTCGACGGCACTTAATTATTATAATTATTATTAGTATAAGTATTCAGTATATCTTATAGTATAGTTTTGTTCATTGTAACGTATAATATTTATATTTTTAATTTTTTAATGTTATTGTTTATGAATCACTGTAATGACTTTGCCCCTTGTGGGCCCTCTATTGGACAATCAAATTCTTATTCTTATTCTTATTAGTAGATAAAATTTTACCTCATTTTGACTTATATATAAGCAGCAATAGATCTAGACAATAATAGAAATTTCTATTTTTAGTGATGGAGAACAAAGGCCGTCACACACAATTTTGAAAGGGACCAACCAAGGACCATCCCAGCCAAGTTTGGGTTAATTTGGTTTGGTTTCAGAGGAGAACCTTAATACAGACGGCAAGTGGTGGCAAAAACTCACATGGTCTTTGATCAGGTAAGCTATAAAATTGCAACAAAATCGTGATCCTAAATCCCGGAGTATACTCTCTTCTCATTGCATATTGCGTTATCGTGCATGCTTAGCGCTGCATACAGTTCATTTATATTCATATAAAAGGAAGTCAAACAAAACATGATTGCGGAACCTACTTAGTTGTAAATTTCACTATCACTGGTAAATAAACCTATAATTTCCATATAATCAAGTCAATTGATCACCATTGCATTCGACTACTACCCCTTGGTCTCAATTCTAATATATATCTCATTATCTCAGTCCTCGAAATGAACATTTGAATTTACTGGTCCAAATCAAATTCTTAAATTTATTTTCATATACTTCTAAATAAAAATTGAAAAATTTACTGGTACGAACAAAGTTTTACTGGTCTTAGGCCGGGGGACTGGTGCTCATCGTGAGGACTGTTATCTAAGAACAACATTTAGCCTAAGTATCTGGTCAATAAAGGGCTACATGCATGCTGCATTACATGACAGCAGCATGTTGGCAAGTGTATATTTAAAGCAAGTGTGCAGGGGCGGATCCAGGGGGGGGCACATCCCCCCCCTAAAATTGGAAAAAATATGATTTTTTGGCGTAAAATCCTGATTTTTCACACGAAATACCAAAAAAAATTTCGCGCCTCCCTCCGCAAGTGGAAAAAAATAGTATTTTTTGGCGTAAAATCGTGATTTTTCACACGAAATACCTCAAAATATTTCGCACCTCCCTCCGCTCGGCACAATTTTTTTAAGTGAACCCCCCCCCCCCCCCTAACTGGAAATCCTGGATCTGCCCCTGGTGTGAACAAAGAAAATTGCTGGAAGGAATAATCTGTTGGACCCACTGTATTTTGGACAATTGTCTTGTTTTACTACTGTAAGCATTCAACCCTTTCTATCCTTTATCCCCTTCAATCTTGGAAAGCATAATAATTAGCTAGGTCAAATCTGATAGAAAAACATACAGAAGGGAATGTTATAGGAACATAATTGAAAACAATAAAACAATCAATGCAAAGAAAAAACACATTAAACATGTCAAAATTAGATTAGGTGATAATATATATTGAGTATACAGTACACTCCAAGTGTATCAACGATCATACTCTCAGGTCAGACATATTCCTCCCAAAATGTCCGACAAATTTGAGAGTCAACACTCTCTAAGTCCGACTATTTGGTCGGACGTGAGAATGGATATTTAAAGATTTTTTTTACATTTCTCGAGGTGAACATGTCAAACATTTTGTGATCAATGCGTATTTGTAAGCGTACTTTCTTTCCGGTATGTAGAATGTCCGGGTACGTAAATACCCTAGTGTATTTCTACCTTGCACCATATTCGCGCCAGGAAGGGTAGCTCAAAGGTCAATATATAACTGAAATATTGTTGAAAAGTGACGTTTAAACACCCATAGCCTCATATAAATTATTGCAATAAAATATCGATTAAGTAACGAAATCGATATAAATTATTTTCCAGTATATTTAGAATAAAAAGCTTGTTCTACACGTTTACTGTGAGATGTACTGCAACCGCCATTTTCTACTACAATCACGCACGCATGCTCGTGTTTGATTGAAAAGCTATAGCTATATTTAGATATTTTGTGATAATAATTTTATATTGTAAATCGATCCACCCTGTGAATTTTTTCAACAAGATACATTTTTTATAGTATATATTTTATTATAAAATACAATATTGAACTGATTTTCGCTAACACTTTTTTTTCCGGATGTTGAATTTTTTATCCCCAGAATTGCACCCCCTGTTAGTATACTTTTATTGCTTTATTTAAAAAAAAATAACACCAAGAACATCGATGATACGAGTCTTCTTATTCAGAAATAAACCTACAGCAAAATAAAGGTATACATTTTTTGTACTTGTAAACAAAATCGTCATTTTTATCTAGATTTATCGTCCGAAAAATACGGTACTCCTCTACTATACTAATTTGGATTAGGTGATGGGAATTAAAAATAAAGATTAAAAAAATGTATTTTATGATAATGATGGCTGATTAAAATTGTTTGTAATGCATTAGCTGTCAGTTGTAATATACAGGATGTAACCAATATACAGGAAGAGCCCCTACTGTGAAGCCATCTATTTTGAGATGCCATTCAATGAAAATAACAACCTGACCATATTGTTAAATAAGAATAAGAATTAGATAAGAAATTAAAATTTATAGTAGGCAAGGATTTATATAATTAACACATTAAGTCACATTTCATTTATTTAGCTTGGGTCAGTTATCAATTAAAAAGACAAAAATGGTTTTAAAAAAAATCTGTCTAATAAGTATTTACCTAAAGAACGATATCATGACGTATAATAATTTCTCACCATAAATGTATTTATTTTATTAAGATATTTATACACATATATAAGAAAAAAGATATAAATTTATTTTTTAAGTACAAATAAATTGGAAGACGGCTTGAAAATCGAAAACGCAAAATAGTTATCTATGTTTATAAGTCTTAGTAAAAGGAGTCTTGAGCAACGTTTTTTTTTCACACCTGTGATAGGTGTATTTGTATATCATGAATGCACGATGCAATGACATGCTGAGATGGGTGATGTTTTGACAGGTAAACTGTAAAAACAAAAAAACGTAGAATACACTAATAAAATATTATTTCACCTATATCAGGACTCTGCAGACTGCCAATTTTCAAGAAAAAAAACCCACGGGATTTACGGATTTATGACCCATTCGCCATCAACAAAATAAAACTTAAATTTTACTAATTAATTTTAATCCAAATTTGCCTTTAAAGAAATAAATGTATAAATTAGAATTATTTACCTGGGTTCGTTCGCCCTACATTTGGCAAACACGTAAAAGAGCAAACGCACCCAATATCGTAAACCGGCAACTGTCTGCAGCAAGTGAAAGGGCCTTGGCATCGATTGTCGCGAGTACATAGGGACATATTAATATTCACTTCTAGTGCATTTAAAACATGGATACTGCATGTTAATACATTTTATTCATTGTTATTATTGTATATATTGCCCGTGACAGCCGTTAACATATCTATACTTTCCGTACTGTATATCACTCATTTACTTCAGCTTTACTAAGATACGCATGTTTCTTTATGCACAAATTTATTGGTTAGCAGAATTTGGGGACGTTTCCTGTTTACAGTTTAACTATCTGAGAGTGGAGACTCTCACTCCGACCTGGGAGGATTTTGTCGGACAATTTGGTCCGACATTTGTCGGACAATTTTAAGAGTGAAGTCCGACAAAACTCTGTGTCCGACCTGTGAGTATGATCGTTGATACACTTGGAGGGATCTGTATCTTCTAATTAGGTGAAATTTGTATCTCATTTAGCACCTTTCTCATTATGTTGTGATAATATGATCAATTTAGGCTAGGAAATTCAGTTTTAGTAGAACTATATATCAAAAACATGATGTTTGATAAATTAATGTCTAAGATTTAGAAATAAAATGAACAAATACATGTACAATGTACATAAAAGCACATTCTCAACTTTTAATATTATGTTGATAAAAAAGTATGCAGCTGTGAATTTTGGCCGCAACCAACTTCAATTGAAAGCCCTATGGTATTGATAATTCATACTTCAAATGAAATTAATTTTATTCGAAAGTCAAATTTTAATACACCTTTTCACAGTAACAAGGTCTAGCTGCTGAACTGTAGTTCTTAACGGTTTTTTTTTTATAGAAGGGCCATGAATTTCGCCTGTTTGTAAACTTGCAGAATTCGATTCCAGTCTGGGAGTAATATAACAAAGGGAGATGTAACTTCCCAATTTTGCCATCTAATTATATCGAAAACCTGTGCTGTTCCGAGACCTCACAAGACTATGTGAGATCGATGCCATCATGTGTTATATATTGATTCCATTTTGGTGTGGACGGAAATTATTAGCATTGGATATAAAATCAGGTGCTTATATGGATAAATTAAAAAATATTTAGTTATTATTTGTGAGATTGGATTAGATATATATTTTTATGACATTTAATCATAAAACCATTGTAGTTCATGATAATTTTAGTGATTTTCAAGACGATTTATGTATAAGTACCTTTCTTAATGTGTCCGTTTTCTAGTGGAGATCAACGGTGTACTCATTATTTATAGTGATTTAGGGGAGTATTGCTGGACACAATTGTTTTTATAACCGAGATTTGGAGACTTGACTTCTCCCTCAAAGAACATGAGGGAGAAGTGAAGGCATGACAGAGAGACTTCCAATAGCTTCATAGAGACATGTTTCCGCAAAAAAAGTGTTGTTTCTTCGCATCATTTAAAAAAAAATTGCATTTGAAGTGCGCCTTTGTTAATATCCTTCATATTTAACTTTATGTTTTGTACTTGTATTACTATTGTTGATCTTATATTTGTTGATTTTTTATTTTATTTGTCTTGTATTGAAATCTGTAAAATGTATATTACATCAAAATGTTCATTTTCTTCCATTATTTGCATGTTTAAAATTCGACAAAGTTGATTGCTTTATACCTTTGAAAAAGCTACAAATAACTCAAGTTGTGCTAAAATAATCCAAAAAAAATCACACAATCCAACAACCAGTGTGGTACAGGAAGCATCTAATTGTTTATTTTTAGATTTGGGATTTGATTTTCACCTGGAATTTTGTTAGTACAAATTTAGAAATTTGCAGTGATTCTTTGACTTTTCATTGTCTCAACAAGTTAAACCTTCTTTATTACTTGAATAAAGCCTTTTTCTCCCATTCTTATGTATTTTTACATTGAATACAATTGCATTGTCAATCAGCTTTAACAATAAAATGCAGATTATTTTCAAGAAAGGAGCAACTTGCAAAAAGAAACAAGGCAACTTTAATTTCACTTTGGAGTCAAGAGAGGGCAACTTCATCTGTTATAGGGGGAGATTTTGCATATTTCATCTGGTGTGGTGAGCCCTGGTATAAAGATATGTTGATCTGTTGTTTAATCTTACAATTAGTGAAATTAATGACCATTTTAATGATTTATTCATGTGTATCTTTTTTTTCAACGGTCACCATTTTCTAGTTCAGTATGACGAGGTACCCAATAATGTCAGAGATAAGGTGGAAATAGCTGGATTTTTTTATGACCAATATATTATCTGATTAATTAATTAATGAGGTGTAAATATGCAAAGGTGTTGTCTATTATTGACCATGGAAGATTGTAGATATTTAACAAACCAAATAATGGCAATTTACTCAATGGACAAACTAAACAAATAAATTTAGTTTGCTTGTAAGAGTAAGACACGATCTCAGTTGGAATGGGAAACTGAACTTACAAATGAAATGCATAGCTAGGCCTGGCTATATTAACAATAACAGAGTAATATACTCTGTTAATATACTAATATAGCAAGGCCTACATTGTAGCTATTCAATACTGTTCAGTGTTTCGATTCCACATCTAGGTACGGGTCGTATGTGTACAGTCCAAATACTTCGGCATGACTTTTCACCCAAATACACCCAAATACACCTAAATACACTCAAATATACCCAAATACAGCTTCAAATTATATTATTTCTATTATTTTGAGATGTTTTATGAATAATTAATGATTTATTAGCTCCTCTATCGTTATTTTTCCATGAAGTTCAAGAAAATAGTCAGGTTTTTACTGATCTTGGTCGGGTCGCTTACAATCACGAATATACCCAAATATAAATTAAAATTTCGTCTTTCAAAAGTCTGATATATATAAATTATCTTTATATTTTTACAGAAATTCTGACACTGAAAACAATTCTAGTCTTTTTAAAACTTTATCTTATGCAGTTGATTTAAGGCGATTGCTATGTGAGCAAGTGGTATGTCTAATCACCGAAAAAAAGGAGCAAACTGATCATTTCCCGTTTTCATATATATTTTTATTCATATTAAAAAGGAAGAAAAGGAATAAGATAAATAAATAAAATAACTAAAAGAGTGTTGGAAGAAATATATTTGTTGTATGTAAGTAACACATACCATATGAATTTTGAGTGTGTTTGGGTACTTTGTATTTGTTGGAAGCGGCCATGTTGGTGTATCGATGTTTATAATAGTTATAAAATTGATCATTTTGATTACTCTTATGACAAAGTTATGAAATTTGAATTTTTCTACAATTCATATAGAACCTTTAACTAATACAATAAATACGATTTTATGGTGTATTTTGGTCTATTTGTATTCAAAAGTCACACCCCCAAATACTCATATGTTCTGATACGTATACTATTTCATTTGTGTAGATAAACACTCATTAAAGAATGAAAGAAACTGAACAGAAACAGATGTCAACATGCCTTTACATTGGGAAAATGACAAAAATAATGAGCTATATGAGCGAGATGGACGACATTGTTGACAGGCAGTCAGCAATGGTGCTAACTTTTAACAACTATGAAAACGAACCAGATCCCGACGGTCCAGGAGAAATAGCTGATGAGGCCATCTCTGTAAAAACAGCAGGTAAATATTGTGAAAATATAAGTAAATTGTTAATCACTTGACAGGAAACAAAGACTCTCACGAAATCTCGGTGAAAACGAGATTAGTGGTTGTTATACTAGATTAGTGGTGTTGGACATACGATTAATAGTGCTTTTATATTACATTTAACTGGCAACGTACAATATTGGTGTTGGGCACACGTTTATAGTGCTTTTTTAATTACATTCAACCGGCAATTTACAGTATATATAATCATTAACCGTTACACACAGCACACTATTTATAGTGGTTCTCCTGACATTGGAGGGAAGAAGAAGAAGAAGAAGGTTGAGAATGTATTAAACAGCGAATGTTTGCAATGTCTGTAGACAGAACGCTATTCATTAATCATAATTTCGGTACAAAATACGAATATGGTCTGTTTATGAAATGTTTCTGTTTCTGCTTTCTGCCATATGAAATGCTGAGCCTCACGTTAACAGGGCCAGTAGCGTTGTCGTCAAGAATGTAAAGTTTTTACCTTAAACTTGATTACATAATGTATTTAATCTTCGTGACAGAAGTTGTCATATGTATAATATTAGTTCCATAAAAGAGAGCCTATGGCCTTGACGATTATTTGAAAGTTAAATAGTACACAAGACATTCGGAAAACGTAATATGAAAAAAATGTCAACTTGAACCATAATATAATTGCCAACATCATCTCTTCTAATCTGTACGCAAGTGGCAGAATACCGTTCAACAAGGTGTTGATATCTTCCGAAACACGTTTTGAAAGATATGGTTAGGAGATTAAAAAATATTCATACATATTAGTTTTAGTACTCAAGGGATGGTGACGGATTCAAAATGCAAGCTCGAACCTAATGTACGGGTGGTGAACTATAAACTCCATACTCGGGAGCTTTTGGTATATTACTATCAAGGTTTAGGAAATGTATAATGGCAAACATGTCTTATAGTTTGGTAGATAGCTTACAATTGGCGAGATTTGAGATAAAATGTCAAGAAATGAGGAAGATGAAGCTTTTTTCTTGTTATTTCTTTTATCTCAAGTTCTTTGTGGGTATATTAATGGAGTTCAATCAGCATTTTAGATTATTAATTTACATTGCATCATCAATATACCTGAAAGTGAGATCAAAGGCTTTAGTCTTTGATAAGTTTTTGTATAAACTCTACCTCACACTCATTTTAATGTAATAAATATTGGAGATTATGCAATTTTGATTTTTGTGAGGCATGCCCAACGAATAGTGAAGCCAAAGTTTAAATCAGTTTCCAAATAGATGATAATAAATTTTGTGTATATGGGTCCCAGACTGTACTAGCATATTCTACTAGTGGACGTGCAAGAGTGAATTATGTTTTTTTCTTTTATAAATGGATATCAAATAAATGATTGGAGGCATATTATATCAGAACAAACAAAGCCATGATCATAATCAGAACCATCGAGAAATGACCATAATATTACCCCCAGTAATAGTTTCAGACCACAGGCACTAGACATTCTATGAGTAAAACAAATCTATACTTTCAATGGTAAGAAAATATTGTCTTGTGGAAAATAGTGTATTGTGTATTATATTACACATGACACTATTTTCTTATCATTGAGTATTTATCTTACCATTGACTGTATGGATTTGCTTTTATTGAGATTTTTTTTTCGCCATCTATGTTCAGAACATTTAACCATGAAAAAAATCTATTTTTCAAAAGAGTTAAAGTTTTCTTGAGTCCACAGCCAAATAAATGTGGTAGAATCAATTCAAACGACCAGAATTATGCCTGTTAATAAATATGTCTATGGTATAATGAACTGAAACACAGCCGTGTCTTCGTATACTAGCAAGTGACACTTCTCTGAACTTGCCACGATCAGTATAACATGCACTCTTCCTGATTGAAAACACGATTATCAGTACATGCAAACTATGTTAAAGGATCTTCAAAGGGGGAAAACATTTTAATATGAGAAAATCACAAATACTTCACAAAATACGGGATAGTCTAAGTCTATTAAATCTTGTATTGGTAGTAATGAGTTTCTGTTTATCTTCACTGGACGAGGGGCAATAACCCAAACATCACAATGCATTAGGAATACATGAGATTTCCAATCGCCGTTAAAAACCATAATCTTAACCTCACCATGCATTTTTATCTACAATCTGGAAGTTAATAAAAGCTATAAAAAGATGTTTGCTCAGTGTCTCTTGATACGATGTTTTAGATCTAACGATCACAAGCGCAAACGTAGATTTTGACTAAAAGTTATTAACACTAGTCTGTATAAGATGGATTAAAAATAAAATCTAAAATATCTAATATAAATGTTCTGCACAAAGTCCAGGGTTCCCAAATCCAAATTATATTCCTTCATTTCGATAAGAAGACACCAAAGGGGTAAGATTCAGAATCCGTAAATCGAAGAAGGACAGACAAGACAATTGCCAACAGAAAAAGGACAAAGGGAAAAACTACGATCTGCAAAAAAAACTACACAGAAAACTAAAGATCGAGCAATACAAACCCCATTAAAAACCGGGGGTGACACTCAAGTGTTCCGAAAAGGTAAGCAGTTACAACCCCTGTGTTAAGTCATAAACGAGGAAGTGTTTACGACAAGTAGAACATGTCCATGATCATTTGTGACGCGGGTCTTCGGTTAACCAAGTCGTTGTTTTCGGAGTGATGACTTCAACTTAACCAATAGGAACCATTGGTTAAGTAGCTTCCTTCCTTGCAGCAACACACTATCAAGGAAATCCGAATATGAACCACAAGTTCTGAAATATCGGATCAACTGAGATGTATATGCTCCATGCAGATGCAAGATGCTGGAAATGGAAATGAAAATTCATATAAATGGAAAGTTCACAATGGAAAAATTGAAATCAACTCCGTTGTCGTTAAGTTTCGTTCTTAAGCGGCAGTTATACTGTCAATTTCGAAGTGTAGCTTAAGGTATGAATCAGACCTACCAAACTGTATCTGTAGTATCCTTTATCCTAAGCTCAGTGAGATCCATGGAATCAACAAAATCACCAACCTTATAATTATTTAGTGAAAGTACATCATCTATATGGCGGAATTTGGAATTAAAGGAACAGGCAAGTTTCTCTTGGTTTTTCTTGAGAAGCCCATGTATGAAGACTATCTCGAACGAATATAGGAATTAGTCGGTGATAAGAGGAGCACAGTTTGTACACATAGGTATACCGACTGTCTATTGGAAAACATGTCCACCAAACATACCAGATATATTGTCAATAAAAAAAACTCGAGCATTTTGATGATATCAGTTTCAGATAATTTTTGGTATCTAGAATCAGGGTGGGTTTTTGTTGTGGTTTTTTGGTTTGGTTTTGTTTTGTTTTTTGTTTTTTTACAAAATAAGATTTATTTGTCCCCTCTGTAAGACCAGGTATTTGTATCAATTTGGCCATTCTTTTTTTATGATACACAGTTCGACTAATTCTTTTAATCTGTCTTTTAGATTTGAGTGGGGAATAGTTGGGTAGAGGTTAAAGTCAAATATTTTAACGCTATTGCAGGAGGAGACGGGGCTTGATAGTATGCACTCTAATAGATATTTATAGTTCTTCAGAATCCACATCTGATGCACACCACCCCTCGAGTAGTTAGTGTCATAGCAACTCTGGATCCCGGTTTTGACAGCTGATAGAATAGATGCTACTAACTTGAAAAGAGGTTTCGTGGAGTATTTGGGAGACCCAGCAATTTAACGCTGTTTGTAATGACACTTGTGTAATTTAAGAATCCAGTAGGGTGTCGGTAGATCCAGTTCTTCATCATTGGTTGAAACTCCGAAGGAACACAAAATAGACCTAAGTGTTGTCGGGGTATATGTATGGTTGCCAAGTGAAGTGCCAATACCTAAGTTGAAGTCATCACTTCGAAAGTTTTACGGTCGCCACCATGACTTGGTTGACAGTTATGGAATATCTGAGTCACAAATGACCACGGATAATTTCCACTTGTCGTAAACACTTCCCGGTTCTTTCCTCATTCATGACTTATCACCAGGGGTTCGTTGTTGAACTTGTGATTAAACTAATCATATGATTAACCCTAATTACATTTTTATTTAGCTAATGCAATGATTAAATTCTGTTGAAGAACTGTTTTTAATCAATATATTAACCAATCATATTTAATCGTTGCAGTTAGCTAATTATGTGATTAGGAATTAATTATGTAATTAGGGCTAATCATATGATATCATAAGTTCAACAATGAACCCCTGGTTGTAACTAGATTAACACGACGGATGCCACTAGTGGAGCAGGAACTGCCTACCCTACTGGATCACCTGAGTTCACCCCTGGTTTTTAGTGGGGTTCGTGTTACTCGATCTTTAATTTTATGTATGTTTTGTAGATCGTTGTTTGTCCTTTTGTACTTTTTCTTTTGGCCACTGTGTTGTCTGTTCTTCTTCGATATACGGATTCTGATTACCCCTTTGGTATCTTCAAACTCTTCTTATCGAAATGACGGAATATAATTTGGATTTGGGAGCCCTGGACAGTCTATGTAATGTGATTTACACACACATTTGTCATGGAAGTGAGACAGGTGTTTAGCTACATTTGGATCTTTAAAGAATCTTTCATTATTCATAAATAAAAGAAGCAGATTGTTCAATTAATTGTTTTGGTTCCAAGAATAATCTATCCCATATGAAGAATTGACGGGCTATAATTAAGATATAGCCAATAATACCCACTACCACTAAAAGCAAACAAACTTTGTTTTTTTTATCATATTTATATTGTTATCATTATTTTATCAAATGATTCGGTAGTAAAGTTCTGCACTCCCTTAAATAACTGTGAAGTACTTTCATGTCAAGCTGTTTACTTCCGGTTTACGTTTGAGAAGTTTTTACTAAGTCAGACAACTAGTAAACATTCAATAAAAGACATGTAGAATCCAGAGCAAAGGAAAATGAGTTTCGGGTAAGTGTTGACATGTCTGATAAACACACAAGTGAAGACACGATCTGAAAATTTTTGGCAATCCCATAAAAATAAATGAAGGAAATTTGATGCAAGATAAAACAAGCCTTATTCAAGTTATTTCCATATTGGCTTAAAAGTAAATTCGGTTTGATCGAGTATACTAAGGAGGGGAATAGTTCAAGTTAACTCTATTTTACCTATGCTTTTATATATTGTCTGCATTATTGTTGGCTTATTAAGAGCGTGTGCGACCTGAGAAGCAAACGATAGACTAGTCCGAGATTCCTCTGTCGTCCGACGACATTATACATTATTGCTAGAGCCGTCGAACGTCAGAGCGCAATATATACGGAAAACAGCTGATTTGCCTCACCAGCTCTGGGTCGGCACATTTCCACGTTTCGTGGCTATCGGATTTTATTTACTATCAGAAACCCTTATATAAATCGCTTCACCAATCATTTTTCTATTCATTCATAACCATCTTACCCTCAGAAAGTGGTGTTACACTCCATTACAGCACGATTTTGCCTTAGATCCTATTATTCCGCCATTTGACTTCCATTTTCGAATCTACACAGTGATCTCGCGATACTAACTGAAAGATGACAGCAACGCATTGCATGATGGGAGCTAATTAATGCAGCGTGCCAAATTATTTGGAGCATTATTTGCATACGTAAACAACATTCAAATCACATGGAAGACGATACATTTAAGCGTATTCTGCAGGACAAACAGTCCATCTACAGATCAAAGCAGAGCAGAAGGAAATAATACAGAATGTGTTGGAAAGAAAAGATTCAATGGCAGAGTGTTACCAACGGGCTTCGGAAAGAGCATGTGTTACGTTCCCCCTTTTTGTTTTTGGACAAGGTACTACATTTTTTTTTCTTATGGTTATCTGTAATTCACTAAATTTGCTGTTAAAATCATTACCAATCAATATAATCAACTGTATTAAATTTTATGTTAATTGTTCTGCCTTAACAGGCGCCTATGATTGGCAATAAAAATATTTGTTTGTTTGTTTATATGCAAATCATCTCCCATGATACATTGCGGTAATCGTAGTTTTCTCGTAGTCACGTGACAAATGTTTGAAAAATGGAAGACAAATGTCGAAATCATAGGATCTAAGGCAAAATCGTGCTGTAATGGAGTGTAACACCACTTTCTGAGGGTAAGATGGTTATGAATGAATAAAAAAATGATTGGTGAAACGATTTATATAAGGGTTTCTGATAGAAAATAAAATCCGATAGCCACGAAACGTGGAAATGTGCTGACCCAGAGTTGGAGAAGCAAATCCACTGTTTTCCGTATATATTGCGCTCTGACGTTCGACGGCTCTAGCAATAATATATAATGTCGTCGGACGACAGAGGAATCTCGGACTAGCGATAGACTAATCATAATTCATAGTGTCATTTTTTACCTGGTTTTACCTGGTGTAGAGGTGATAAATTTGGGCTAGTTAGCCTCTGATTGGTCATATCCATTTGTCACTTCCGGTTTGTGTATATCTTGCCTGAATTTGATTTCGAGGTCTTTCCAATGCGAATTTAGCTGGTTTTTGAACCCATTTACTGTATTTGACTCTATTAGTTTCGCGGGCAAACTATTCCAAGTGTCTACTCGAGAAACTGTATTTTCTAATATTAGTTCTACAATGCTTCTTGTAGATTTTATGCTTGTGGCCTCTGGTGGTGTTCTCATTTTTCGGAAAGATTTTATTGCTATTTACTTCATAAAACTTTTTGTTTTTACCGTAATACAATGACAAATGTACATATCTGTAATACTAATACTGTTTTACTGTGATGTCAATGTATCTATAGGCATTAAAAGGAACATGTAAATATTTTTAATTCCAAAATTTCTGTTAATCGTGTAACAAAAAAAACAAAACAAATAAAATTACATTGCCATGTAAGCGCTATAACAAAACTTTTCATGATATTGCAAGGATTCTGTTTTCCATTTTGAGGCAAAATCTGAATAGAAATGAATCATAAAAAACTGTAGCTATATATAGGTATTAAAAAAAATACATTATGATAATTACTTGATTGGTCTAGATCAAGGATAATCTTAAAATGCACGAAATGTATATGCTATCTTTACAGTGTGAACATCAATAGCAAAGACATGATGTCATGATAAGGACAATATGTCACATGTTTGCTTCCAGAGTACATTTCCGATTCAAATATAGAATCAATATTTCAAAATACTTCAGAATACTCCAAAGATTTATAAAAATTATTAAATACAAACTTTATTATTTTTATTGCTTTTTAGAAGCACAAGCAATCCTGATTTTTCTAGTACATTACCAAAATGGTAGATAAACTATTTTTAACTTCCATTTACGGTTCTGACAAAGATATTTTTTTTCCATACTAGTATTTAACTTTTTGTTTTACCACATTTCTCATGTTATTATTACCTGTGTACAGTATTTATGGCAAGAGGGATCTTTTTGATTATTAGCTGGAATTTAAATGAAACTCACTATTTATGAAATTACAGCCTTAAAATAGAAACTCACAATCAGATCCACAATGTCACAATTGATGGTGAAAACAAATTTCATGGAGTGCAGTGCAGCAAACTTATTATTACTAAAAACAAACCAAGCAAATTTTAAGCAAATATTGGAGTACAGTATTAGAAAGTAGTATTAAAATAGATAGCAATTTTATAAATGATATTTCTCTAAATATTTTCATCTCATTTCATATTAATGGAAAATGAAATTTTTCTTTTCCTTTATATAATTAATCTTAAAAAATCTGGAAAAAAATGTTACATTGCCGTTAATGTTCGCATATTATTTATTATTTAATTAAAATTTCTTAGGTATTACAGCAAAATATTTTGTTCTATTAAAATGCTTTGAAATTCATATCCAATTAACAAAAATTATAAAAAGTTTATTGCTTTACCTGTATTACATTAAAGTAATATGAAAGGCAAATATCATGGAATTTTTGGATTAAATATTTTCACTTAATTTTAACTAAAATCAACTGCATAACATTAAAAATCCACTCAAAAGCAGATTTTAAGAGCAAATCGCAAAAATATTTGACAGCAGATAATTCTGTTTTCCAGTACAGTAATGCAAATGATATGTGTGTGACACAAGATTTGAACTCTTTCTGGGAGATTATCACTCACTCATGCGCAATGTTCAGTTAATGGAAAAATATATATATATATTCGGTGTGTACCACATAAGAATAATTGCAAAAAAAAATTGGTTCACACGACATGAAACAGACAGATTCCTCAATAATCATTGTCAGGAATGTGTGCGTGCTTACCTCAGCATCAATGATTGTTTATCTTTTCTTCACGAGGTCATGAATGGCAATCATCGGACCAAAACTTTTCTTCACAAGGTTATGATTGGCAATCATCGGAACAAAACAACCGAAAGTTAATCAGTCTCCACAATAATGGCGAGGACGATAAACATGCACACAGATTTGCAGATTTCTAGTTGTTGAGAACATATTTCGACTTGAAACATGCATGAATAGGATTAGCTTAATAAAGGTACCACCGTATTCCAAATTGAATTTTCAGGAAAAAATTTCTTCCCCCAAAACTGGTGTAATATTACTTTAAGTAAACAATTACTTTTTGGTGTTCTGACATTTATCATGTCTTGTCGTAAGTGCATTCAATCATTAAATACACTTCTCCCATTAAATGACGATGTTCAACTTTGTCATTGTAAATTTGATGATTTTATTATTGAAGGGACTAGTTATTTAGTTTGAGTGTTCCAGGTATTGGTGTTCGAGCGAAAGTTTTTTTTTAAAACTTGGAAATATAGGGTTAATCGTCAGGATATTCAAATCAGTTGGATGATTTCAGACCTAATCAGTTACCAGAGCATGTTACTTTGTAGTTATATGCAAATTGTTTAATTACGAAACAGGATTTCATAAGTTTTTGTTGTCATTATCTTAATATTAAACTTTTACAACACTACAATGGAGAATACAGAATGTATATGCAAGGTCAACCAAACTATGACACCTCAGTGTATGCGAAAATTGTACGACATTTCCAACAAAAACTCTCTCTGTCTGATGAAAATCAGATGAATTCGGCACCAATATTCTGAAACTGGTTTCAGTGTTTGTCATTCTTCTGGAAGTATTCAACTTCTGTTTTGTGGAAGTTTACTTTATAACATGTGTAAAAATACATGCCTGGGACAAGGACATAATTGAAAAGGATATTCAACCCTCTTACTACCCTATATAGTGGTTACAACATAGCATGGATCACAATATTTTATGAGATTGGAAGAAAAGTTTGAAGTTACCAAAGGAGGTAATCAGAGACCGTAAATCGAAGAAAGACGGACAATATAATTCCTAAAAGAAAAAGGATATCCTTTTTCTTGGCACGGTTATGTCACTTCTTTTGGCTGTATTTGATACAGCATTATGTGATAGTTTATCAGTGACTTGTGACAGGTTGGTGGTTTTCTCTGGGTACTCCAGTTTCCTCCACCAATAAAATTGATTGCCACAATATTACTGAAATATTGTTGAAAGTGGTATGAGCGGGATTCAAATTCACAACTTCAGTGGTAATGGGTACTGATTGCACAGCCAGTTTTAAATCCAACTACCACGACGGCTCCCAGTTTTAAATATGTACATAAAGGTTGCTTAATCTTGCAAGAATATATTCAGATTTAACACTGTTTAAGAACAATATATTTCAGTGATATCTCTTTGATGTTAAAACAAAATCAGTTTGAACTTGAAGATGTAAAAAACAGCTAATAATACCATATGAAAAACATGTTAATATATTTACACAGATTTCATTTTATTCTAGTATAAGACTTAGTATTTATGATTGAAAATTTACCTGTAATTTACAGAAAGGTTGTAAAACAATTTGACTGGAAATTAATTAAATGATAAGTATATTGTAAATCAGTTGTAACATATCTTGTATATTGACAAATACCTATGATACCATTGTACTCAGAGTGTTATGTATACAATACAATGTATCTTATTTCATACAAGAAATGATATAGCTGTACAGTTTACTGGTACATAAGATATGTTATACTGAATGTAAAATTATAACTCTTTTTGGTCATTATAAAAATGTGGATATCAAATTTAGTGCATACGACACATTTCTGGAATAACCTTCATAAGGTACGCTCAAAATTGAAAGATTGGAACACCAAATAATTTAATGTTTTGGGAGCAATAAAACCAAAGGGCCTATACAGGATAGCCAAAATGGGGTTAAGGTAACCTATATATTCCTATTGCTTTTGTTCAGTTATGATTCTAAATTGTCTCCTCTGGAAGTAATTACCACTAGGCCAGTTTCAACCCATGGTACATTGGACATAATCATCCATAGGGTGTCTACTTTCAAAATCATATTAGGTGATCCCACCAACTGACCATAATGGCTGCTGTTACTATAAATAGAACATGTAAGATAAAGCAAACCTACAATGCCTATAAAAAAAAGTCATATTTTCCCCCACCAAATGAGCTTGATTTTTTTACATTTTATGAGTATGGTAGTACATGTATAACATATGTTGCAGGTTTTGCCAAAATATTTTGAGTTGTGATAATTTTTAAGGAAAAAATGCAAAATACACTAATCTGTAGTAGAAGATGTTCAAATTATTTTTAGAAGGAATTTAATCAACCATGGGTTACCCTACGATGCAGCTATGAATAATAATGTACTCATTTTTTTGGTTAGAAAAATGATTCTAACCAGTGTGAGTATTAGTCAGCCTCATATAATCTGAAAACAGTTGATCTTGTACTATTTAAAAGATTAAAATTTATTTGTTGTGCATACTCAAACTCAGGAGCAGTTGTTGGGACTATACATGTACATTTTTAAAAATTTAGATTCGTTGCCCTGGAATCCACCTGCTACATTTTCTTATATATTATATATATAATGAAGATGTGTTTTAGGTCTAGTTACATGTACCTAGAAAAGTTTGTGTTTTTAAGGTATCATACATGTACATGTGTTTGTTTTTCGAAATGTAAAGAAGGCTTTGATTGATTGCTTAGTGCTTAGCATCCAGCGAGCAGAATTTCAAGAGGAGAACAAGTTGAATAATATATAGAAATTGTATAGAAATGAGAGAAGAGATGGACCAACTGGGTCAACTACCTTTAACTGCCACTGAAAAAGTATGGAGAGTTGTATATGGACGAAAAATTTAGTCCTAGTTTGTAGTAACTACAATGCACCTACTCTTTTTTTAAGTCTACAAAAAAGGTCTTTTGCATGCAGGGAGCTTGGCACGCTCCAAACACGTTTCCCACTATTAACCACAGTCAGGCTTTACCCCCCACCATCTTCGAGAAGTATTCATCTATCTGCCACCCGGGGATGTGCTGAGGTGCTCTTTGGGTTCGAGCCCTGGGAACCTTTACCAGAACCCTGAAGAAAGCTTTGAGAGCCAATCAAAGACTTTATATTTTAAAGATGCATGGCAAGAATGTCTGGAGGTGTAGTGTAGCTTTTATGGGTTAAAAGGTGCAGATTTCTATCAAATCGGTGATGAAGTCATTATGACTTGTAATTATTCCATATAAATTTAATGTAAGTTACACCAGATGAATATCACTTTTCAGAAGCAGTACAATGTAGTTATTAATCGAGCAATCAGACTTAAACTTACAGTATAAAGTGGTTTATCTGCCAATAAAACAAACTCTCTTTTTACTTCAATTGATGATAAATACAAGAACTACAGTGTACTGGTACATAACATTTTGTACATTTAACCACTATAGTTTGACCAAAATATTGTAGAAAATGGCATTAAACACCATAAACCCCCCCCCCCCCCCCCCCCCCATTGCAGTTTGACTAGCTGAAGTAGTAGGATCTAAATCTACAGTTACATATCAGTAAATATGTAAACTGTATACTCTTAGTTTATGCCAATAGGCTAATAAAAATTCCTGATTCTGCTTATCAGATGAACTAAAATATTCTGTACATGTTTATTTATTTAGGAGTTGAATACACATATTTTTTTTCTTGGGAGTGTGAGAGAGAATGAGAAAGCATGTTTTTTATAAGGCACATGCTTGTCTTGTTACAGATATACAATGTACATAAAGTTAACACTTTGTATATACATTCTTGAATAAAACAAATATACAATATATAATAACCTTACAACAAATGAAAATAACAAATTAATAGTAATGGTCTACGATATACATGTATATAAATATAAACAATGTTATACAATTAACTATAAAATTCAGACAACTGCTCTAATATTATATGGAATAGGATTTGTTCAGTCCAAGTCTAGCTTGGGACAGTGATTTAAATGTGGCAGGGTTAAACCTATTATTAGAATGTCAACCCTATCCTCATGATAACTATTCAGTCTTCATGATCAGCATCCAAGCAAATTTGTACAAACAAAAAATGGCACAGGTTTTAAATTTACTGAAAAGAGCAAAACTTTTTTTTACAGAAATTGCAACATGAACTTGGAAGTACAAAACCAGTCAGTGAATGCTCATAGTTAACAAAAAAGCTAGAATCTATTTATTTGTAGACCATTACTTTAAAGATAAAAAAAAGATATCACAATTGATACTTTTATATAGATTTAATATTAATTACAGTGAAATAGAGATTTACATTGTACAATATGTAAAATTTAGATTGGAGATATACTTAATACTAGTAATTATGTATGCTAACTCAGCAATCAAATTATCTATTTTTTAAGGAAAGAAAATAGGTCTCAAATACTGAACAGTTGGCATATTGAATATGATTTATTTTTCAAAATGAGTTGCATGCTTAAGCTTAATAACTTTTTGAATAGTTTCCCTATAGAACAAGTACATTTTGTATAAGAAACTCAAACTTTTCTTTATTAGCTCTCTACAAATTGAATCGTATTAGTTTTCAAGATTTTTAATTTTGATAGCTGTATTAAAATTTAGAATATATTTTTAGTAATGTATGAAAATGATAGTCTTGAAATTGGCATAAATGATTCTCTCATAATAACAAGATTACAAACAGGCTACATTTGCAGGACTTTCAATATTTTTCAAGTGTACCAGTACTTCACTATTTACAGTGGGTACTTTTGATTAAAATTTGAACAATTTTCATGAATATCATATACAACACTCTTTAAAATCAGGAAGTACCAAAGACCATTTTAGGGGGATAAAAGTACCTGGTACCACTCCTTACTGAAAGACCTGCATTTGTAGTTGCTTATTTTTTTTCTGGTTGGGCTTGCCAGCAAAATATTTAGAGTTATCTCCCTTACATCTTTGGGCAACTGTTGCCAACATTTTGAAGTAAATTATTTTTAAATGAAGTTGTATTTGTAGTTTTATCTAAATTATGATCTCAGGTGGAATACACATCCCCCATTGTTACAATCATCAACTCTTCACAAAGCCTACTGCCAAAGGCTTCTGAAATAACTCGTGTGTAATTGATGTTTTAAACAGAATCATATATAAAATTCATCAATTATTTATTTTGTTTAGCACTAGCAGTATATAGAAATTCTTTGGTACATTTGTTTGAAGGAAGATTTGATCTTGTATCAAATATGAAAGAAAGTAATGGAAGTGCAAAATCATCTTATGCTGTGATTATTCACAGGTAATATTATTTTTAATTAATACTATTTTTTGTAGCTATGTAGAATCTTTATCATTACAATGAACAATGGCACTGGCAGTGTAATTGATTGTCATCTGTCCATTTGGAAAAAACTGTTTTTGTATCTTATCGATATCAAGCCTGCTCTTCTTATTTTAGGATATTCCACTTTGAAAAAATTAATGAGAAATAAAATTTCAGTGACTTTCCATATAGAAACTGCATTTGGATATAGTATTATACAGGGATACATGTAGCAATTTATTTTGATGAGTCCAAAAGATATTGTAAAAATTTATGATCTGAAAATTTCAGTGAATCCCAACCTGAAATGGCAGGTCCAGGACTTTAACTCATCTAGGCAAGTTGCAAGAATCTCTGATAAATGTATGTGAACTGAAAAGGTCCAATAGTTTGACTTTGACTGGTCATGTCTAAAATGAAATAGTTGTCATTATAAATGATATTTACTCTTTGCAGAGCAGTTTTCATCCTTAAAAAATGAAATCTAGCTTCTCAGCCCAAAATGGAAAAAGAAATGAGAAATAAAATAATTATTAATATCCAGTAATGATTATTAATATCACTGGTCTTATGAGTATGACTGGTAATGTTTAATTATTAAACTTTAGAAAACAGTTATGATGCTTCATATTAATAAAAAAAAAAAATTTTTATCAATTTGTAAATGTTCCTTTTGATCTTTACACACATTAATATCTATTATCATGTAACAAAGTGTGAAGATCCTATCATTGATTTTTATGTGTAACTAGGGGACATTTTGCTGACGTCATCTTGACAAATTCTTGATAAAAATATTATCGTTGATATTCTTTGCTAGAAATGGATATGGCATCGATGTGATGTTACCCAGAGAAATCCATTCATGTAAAACAAATCAATGATAGTATTTAAGGAATATTTGAAATTGTTGAACAGGTTATATGATATAACCTGGTTTGGGTCAGTTTGCGCTTAATAAATCGCAAAGCGTAAACTGACCCAAACCAGGTTATGCAAGTATAACTTGTTCAACAATTTCAAATATTCCTTATAATTTAATTTTCAACAACAAAATTTAATGATTCCTCGATTTTAATTACGATTATTGCATGTGACTATTTGAATTTGTCGTTGGCGGATGAACACGTTGGTGACGTCACAATACCAACCCAGGTTGTCAAGTATAACCAAAATTTTCTCCAGGTGGATTAGCCAATCAGATTGAAATATTCAAATTAAATTAAATTATATAAGTATAGATAAAGTTTTTACTATTTGAATTACTGTATTTTATGCTCCATACTTCATATATAGCAGATCATGACAGTCACCTAGGGGCTCTCATGGTTGTGATCTTATGGTAGTTGGATTTACAATGCAATCACTGCCTATTATCACTAACGTTGCGAGTTCGAACCCCGTTTATGGCGAGGTGTAATCGATTCAACATGTGATAAAGTTTGTCAATGACTTGCGACAGGTTGGTGGTTTTCTCCAGATACTCTGGTTTCCTCCAAGCTGATATAACTGAAATATTGTTGAAAGTGGCATTAAACACCATAAACCAAACCAAACCACAGAAGAATCATTTCAACTTCCCTATAGTTACATGTACACTAACTAGGTAGACCGAATAATCTGTCTCTTGTGTGTTTATATTTGTCATTATATATTTCCTTTTTATTATTTGGACATTTTTTTTATGGCAAAAAAAAAAAAAGAAGAAAAGATGTCCAAATAATAAAAAGGAAATATATAATGACAAATATAAACAAACAAGAGACAGATTATTCGGTCTAACTAACTAGGTTATATGATTGGATTATTTGGACGTACACTCTAGACAACATATTTTTTTACTCAAATCACCTGCCCACTGTACATGTGGACAAGAATGTTTTGTTACTCCTGAATCAACCATTTGATCTCTATTTATTTTAATTTGATGAAAGCTAGATATATTGCCATATATTATCAGAAAAGTCATTTCTCAGGCACAACATGTACTAAATTTGCAGTTATTTTAAAGTTCAAGAATCGAATCCAACAGAAATTAAATGTTATTTTGAATATGTAATATATATGTATCTTTTATGTGAATTTTTATATTTGTATCACAAAGTGAACTTCCACCATATTGAATTATTCTAATGTAGTACTAACTATTCTAGTAAAAATCTTTGAAAAACCAATACCCTGTCTGTTAGAGACGTAACAACTCCCAAGATCCAAAGAACTTTTTTGGCTATTCTGTTTAGGCCCTTGGGTTGTCTTGCTCCCAAAGACTTTTATTATAATATTGACTCTGGGTGCACCTGATTGAGGCTATTCCAGAAATGTGTTGTTGCACACTAGGTTAGATATCTACATTTTATTGTACATATACAGGCACATTTTAAAACAATTGTGACATCGACTTACAGATGCAAAACATATTTTCATTCTTAAGTATTGAAAAATTACGGAACAATATGTTACACAATTAAATCAATTATAATGATTTAATGAATCATCATGTTAATATTTGTTTTATTTTTATATTTTATTTATGGAATGAAATTGAAAATAATTTTTAAATATACAAATGTAACCACAATCTGAACCTTGTCTTAAGAATATCATTAGATCAGTCTTTGTCGATCTAAATGGCAAAGTAAAAAGAACCAAAAAAATCCTTGCTTATGAGCTAGATCTATGGTCTAAATTCTATTAAGTATAAAATTACACAAGTAACAACAGTTATTGTGTGAAAAATCGAGGACATCTTACATGTAATTGTTTATTCATACAACTAACTATGTATTGACAAATGAAAAACGAAACGCACAAAATTATGTTTTACGTTTTATATTATACATTTTTAGGAAATGTTAAAATTCGTCAAATCCAATAAAAATCAGGAGTTGACTGAACACATGAGGTATTGTTACAATTTTTGTAGGTTTTTGATAATTTTTTAATTTTTTTCGCTTTTAACCAAAATTTTAACTGTATATATTCAGCTTTTATAATTTTCCTGATTTTAACATCCTATTTTATGTCCTTGTACATTGATTTATTTCTTCTTAATTCATCAAACTTTTTGGTTTTAAAAGTTGTTGGAATTAGTTTTCTTTGGGCTGGTTTAACATTATAGATACAAAGGTGATGACCATTTAGTGGTGTTTTTCTACCCCCATATTATTAAATTTTGTTTTGCCTAAGGCTTTTCGACAAAAGATAAGACGTGGGTGCTACTTTTACGGCAGCGATGACAACGATGACGTCAAGAATAATATATATTATAATTAGGTACTAATTACATCATCATGTATATGTTTGATGGTAAGTTATTTTTATATACCATATCTACATCTTTCATCAATATTTGTCATGTAACTTCTGTCAATTTTTCATGCTCCACTGACTTTCTAAATATATGAACTAACTGTTTTTTGTTTAAGAGTAATTATGTTTCTAAACTGTTATTTGTTCTTGCTATACAATTACATGTACTGATTCTTAATGATACATGTGTCTATGACTTGGATGATATTACCTGTGCTTAAATGTTAAGTTGGTATATAAGGTCAGTTGCTAAAAATCTACTGTAATTTTCATACATGTACATGTAGGTCCACCATATGTTGTGGTTATATACACAGCCAGTATCTATGTCAGCATCATAGTCTGTGCTGAGACATGTGAAACATTTCTTGTATCCATGGCATAATATGTTAAAGTTATTAGTGTACATGTATCAAACTACAATGAATATATGTACCGTCGTGGTCATGATCATATGGTAGTTGGATTTACAACTACCTATGCCATCAGTGCCTATCGCCACTAACATTGTGAGTTTGAACCTCGTTCATAGTGAGGTGTACTTGATACAACATTTTGTGATAAAGTTTGTCAGTGACTTGCGACAGTTCGTTGGTTCTCTCCTGGTACTCTATGCAGAGACTTATTTTCCACAATATGTTATAGTATATATATCAAACTACAACGAATATACATGTACAAGTTACTGTTGATTGATTCATCATTTGGTAGTGGTGACATGGTGGCAAGTGAGTGAGGTATTTTATGCCAAATTAACAACTTTTCAGCTATTATGATGGCAATGTCATGATGGTAACTTGTTGAGGTAGTGGTGACATGGTGATAGCTTTATTGACAAGGTAGTGGTGACAGAATGCTAATTTCAGTGATTAGATAGTGGTAACTTTATTGACAAGGTAGTGGTGACAGAATGCTAATTTCAGTGATTAGATAGTGGTAACTTTATTGACAAGGTAGTGGTGACAGAATGCTAATCTCAGTGATTAGATAGTGGTAACTTTATTGACAAGGTAGTGGTGACAGAATGCTAATCTCAGTGATTAGATAGTGGTAACTTTATTGACAAGGTAGTGGTGACAGAATGCTAATTTCAGTGATTAGATAGTGGTAACTTTATTGACAAGGTAGTGGTGACAGAATGCTAATCTCAGTGATTAGATAGTGGTAACCTTATTGACAAGGTAGTGGTGACAGAATGCTAATTTCAGTGATTAGATAGTGGTAACTTTATTGACAAGGTAGTGGTGACAGAATGCTAATCTCAGTGATTAGATAGTGGTAACTTTATTGACAAGGTAGTGGTGACAGAATGCTAATTTCAGTGATTAGATAGTGGTAACTTTATTGACAAGGTAGTGGTGACAGAATGCTAATTTCAGTGATTAGATAGTGGTAACTTTATTGACAAGGTAGTGGTGACAGAATGCTAATTTCAGTGATTAGATAGTGGTAACTTTATTGACAAGGTAGTGGTGACAGAATGCTAATCTCAGTGATAAGATAGTGATAGCTTTATTGACAAGGTAGTGGTGACAGAATGCTAATTTCAGTGATTAGATAGTGGTAACTTTATTGACAAGGTAGTGGTGACAGAATGCTAATTTCAGTGATTAGATAGTGGTAACTTTATTGACAAGGTAGTGGTGACAGAATGCTAATTTCAGTGATTAGATAGTGGTAACTTTATTGACAAGGTAGTGGTGACAGAATGCTAATTTCAGTGATTAGATAGTGGTAACTTTATTGACAAGGTAGTGGTGACAGAATGCTAATCTCAGTGATTAGATAGTGGTAACTTTATTGACAAGGTAGTGGTGACAGAATGCTAATTTCAGTGATTAGATAGTGGTAACTTTATTGACAAGGTAGTGGTGACAGAATGCTAATTTCAGTGATTAGATAGTGGTAACTTTATTGACAAGGTAGTGGTGACAGAATGCTAATTTCAGTGATTAGATAGTGATAGCTTTATTGACAAGGTAGTGGTGACAGAATGCTAATCTCAGTGATTAGATAGTGGTAACTTTATTGACAAGGTAGTGGTGACAGAATGCTAATCTCAGTGATTAGATAGTGGTGACATAGTGGTAACTTTATAAACAAAGTAGTGGTGACATGATGATAATCTCAGTGATAAGATAGTGGTGACATAGTGGTAACTTCATTGCATTTGTTTAGGTAATGGTGACAGAATGCTAATTTCAATGATTAGGTAGTGGTGACTTGGTGATAATTTCAGTGATTACTTTGGTAATGATAACATGATCTTAATATCAACAATTGCTATGGTGGGTAGTGGTGTCATGATGGTAATGAGATAATATTTTTACATTTAAGCATATGGTTCATCTAAGTGTAAACAACCTTTTTTAGCTCACCTGACCCGAAGGGTCATGTGAGCTATTGCCATCACTTTGCGTCCATCTTCGTCGTACGTTGTAAGCTTTTTCAAAAATCTTCTCCTCTGAAAGTACTAGACCAATGGAAACCAAACTTGGTCTGAATCATCACTAGGGTGTCTAGTTTCAAAATTGTGTCCGGTGATGCCGTGCACCAACCAACATGGCCACTTACTAAAAATAGAACATATGGTAAAATTGCAGGTTTTGGGTAATAACTCAAAAACCGTTAATAATATCAAAAATCTGTGATGGGGTAAAAATGATCAGCACAGCAAGATCTACCTACCCTGCAATTTTGAAGTAAATCTGATTACCCATCTTGGAGTTATTGCCCTTTTTTCATCAAATTTGTAAAATTTTAATACTTTTCGCCTTATATTTCAAAAACTATAAGAGATGAAGGTTAAGTTTAAATTGCAAAAAATTGCAGCGTGTCAAGATCTACCTACCCTGCAATTTTGAAGTAAATCCCATTACCCATTTTGGAGTTATTGCCCTTTTTTCATCAAAATGTTCTAAATTTTAATACTTTCATCTTATATCTCAAAAACTATTAGAGATAGAGGGAAAGTTTAAACTGCAAAAATGTTAAGCATGTCAAGATCTACAAAAAAAAATTCACAGTTGAAAATGTGCTACAACTGTGTGAAGAGTTATTCCTCTTGAAATGCATTTTTTTGTTGACTCACTGCTTTTGGTTACTCAAATAATCAAAGGGAAGCAACTCTATTACAAAATGTGAAGTAGCAAAAGCTAAATTTTGAGAATCATTGACATATGTTTTTTTACAGCAATTTTGATAAATTACATTAAAGGGGGAATCCCTACCCAAATTTTTTTGTAGAATTTTTTTTACCGAAGTTAAGTTTTATTGACTGATGTTGTTATTATACCCAGATGAGCTATACAGGCTCCTGGGAGCCTCTAGTTCTGTTTAACATACCAAACCAGGCCTCGACATTAACGTTTGTCCGATTGTCCGGTACCAGTGAAAACTGACGTCGGACAAGTAGATCTTGTATTACGGTTGTCCGACGGGACAAGTGAAAAAATCAGAGATTCCCAAACGTGCCGGTACAACGGACAAATCTATTTCCACTGGTATAAAATACTGGATTTGTTGTATAAAAGAGCCCTGTTTGATCACCAATTTGTCCATAATTCATTTTGATTAAAAATAAAGTGAAACGCCAGATCAAAACTCTTTTATTGTATCATTTATCGTCCCTCCATGCTTTGATGAAGTTCAAGGACTTTGATCAATTTAAAGTCGCAATCTCAGAAATGCTTTAATGAACGGAAATATCAATATTTGAAATATAAGAACAAAAATCACGCCGGAACGAACACGTAAAAATTATCGGATATCAATTTTGCGCCAAATTTAAACTTGTCTTTTGTGCAAAATACGATAGAAGACTTGATTTAGGCTTTTGGGAAATTTTGAAACCTTTGAAATGGACAAATATTACAAGCTTTTTCCTGATCTGGTTGAAAAGATCCACTAAAATTTTTATTTCTCTGTGAATTTAAATAAAATTCTTTGCTTTATTTATATCACAGGCACTTGTTTTACCAGAAACAAAGATTTATATAACACAAATATGAGTTATTACAATTTGTGTGGTATTGGATCACAACACAGTAATATTTCAAAAGGAAAAAGGGGGGGGGGGTATGCAAGACTCCAATCAAGGTAGACAGAAAAAAGAATGTGACATTGAATATATGTCTTTAAGGTAGTTATGAATAAAAAAAACCCAGAATAAATCAGTTCAGGCAGCTTTAACTATTTACTCAATTTGGGAACGGTAACGTCAGAGGGTCGCAAATGTTCAATGTTTCGATTAATCACAATTGACTTCTCCCAGAAGTCTCCCCACTTCTCTCTGTTGTCTCCCACTCTCCCTGTGAGCTCTCTGAAAGAGAAGTCACTTCTCCCTCTAATTTGAAAGTAGTGGGAGTCCTGGATAATTATTCTCTAGTTTTTAGTTCTTTGGTCCAGGTGAACTATTGCCATCACTTGGCGTCCGTCGTCTGTCATCTGTTGTCTATCGTCTGTAAACTTTTCACATTTCAAGCTTCTTCTCCGAAACCACTGGGCCGATTGGAACCAAACGTAGCAGGAATGTTCCTTGGATGGTCCTCTACAAAGTTACTGTTTTTCGTTCCAGTCGGATATTCAATATGGCTGCCAAGACCAATAATATGCTCTGATTGGCTGAAATTTCAAAGATCTTCTTCTCTGAAACTAATGAACTGACTGAACCTAAACTGTACATGAATGATCATTGGAATGTCCTTTACCAAGTTACTGTTTTTTATGCCGATCGGAAATCCAAGATGGCCGCCATCGCAGGACATAGATTAACATTGGACCCTATGGGAAAATGTTCAAATGCCTTCTTCTGAGAAACTACAAATATGATTAAAGCCAAACTGTACATGAATGTTCATTGGATGGTCCTCTACAATCTTAAGGTTTTTTGTTCCGATATGAAATTCAAAATGGCGGCTATGGCAGGACTTAGTTTAACATTGGACCCTATGGGAAAAATGTTTCAAAATGCTTCTTCTCTGAAACCACTTGGACAGTTGAAACCAAACTGCCCAGGAATGATCATTGGAAGGTCCTCTACAAAGTTTCTGTTTTTTATGCCGATCGGAAATCCAAGATGGCTGCCACCGCAGGACATAGATTAACATTGGACCCTATGGGAAAATATTCAAATGCCTTCTTCTGAGAAACTACAAATATGATTAAAGCCAAACTGTACATGAATGTTCATTGGATGGTCCTCTACAATCTTAAGGTTTTTTGTTCCGATATGAAATTCAAAATGGCGGCTACGGCAGGACTTAGTTTAACATTGGACCCTATGGGAAAAATGTTTCAAAATGCTTCTTCTCTGAAACCACTTGGACAGTTGAAACCAAACTGCCCAGGAATGATCATTGGAAGGTCCTCTACAAAATTTATGTTTTTTATGGCGATCGGAAATCCAAGATGGCTGCCACCGCAGGACATAGATTAACATTGGACCCTATGGGAAAATATTCAAATGCCTTCTTCTCAGAAACTACAAATATGATTAAAGCCAAACTGTACATGAATGTTCATTGGATGGTCCTCTACAATCTTAAGGTTTTTTGTTCCGATATGAAATTCAAAATGGCGGCTACGGCAGGACTTAATTTAACATTGGACCCTATGGAAAAAATGTTTCAAAATGCTTTTTCTCTGAAACCACTTGGACAGTTGAAACCAAACTGCCCAGGAATGATCATTGGAAGGTCCTCTACAAAGTTTCTGTTTTTTATGCCGATCGGAAATCCAAGATGGCCGCCACCGCAGGACATAGATTAACATTGGACCCTATGGGAAAATATTCAAATGCCTTCTTCTCAGAAACTACAAATATGATTAAAGCCAAACTGTACATGAATGTTCATTAGATGGCCCTCTACAATCTTAAGGTTTTTTGTTCCGATATGAAATTTAAAATGGCGGCTACGGCAGGACTTAGTTTAACATTGGACCCTATGGGAAAAATGTTTCAAAATGCTTCTTCTCTGAAACCACTTGGACAGTTGAAACCAAACTGCCCAGGAATGATCATTGGAAGGTCCTCTACAAAGTTTCTGTTTTTTATGCCGATCGGAAATCCAAGATGGCCGCCACCGCAGGACATAGATTAACATTGGACCCTATGGGAAAATATTCAAATGCCTTCTTCTCAGAAACTACAAATATGATTAAAGCCAAACTGTACATGAATGTTCATTGGATAGTCCTCTACAATCTTAAGGTTTTTTGTTCCGATATGAAATTCAAAATGGCGGCTACGGCAGGACTTAGTTTAACATTGGACCCTATGGGAAAAATGTTTCAAAATGCTTTTTCTCTGAAACCACTTGGACAGTTGAAACCAAACTGCCCAGGAATGATCATTGGAAGGTCCTCTACAAAATTTATGTTTTTTATGGCGATCGGAAATCCAAGATGGCCGCCACCGCAGGACATAGATTAACATTGGACCCTATGGGAAAATATTCAAATGCCTTCTTCTCAGAAACTACAAATATGATTAAAGCAAAACTGTACATGAATGTTCATTAGATGGTCCTCTACAAACTTTAGGTTTTTTGTTCCGGTATGAAATTCAAAATGGCGGCTACGGCAGGACTTAGTTTAACATTGGACCCTATGGGGAAAATGTTTCAAAATGCTTCTTCTCTGAAACCACTTGGACAGTTGAAACTAAACTGCCCAGGAATGATCATTGGAAGGTCCTCTACAAAATTTATGTTTTTTATGCCGATCGGAAATCCAAGATGGCCGCCACCGCAGGACATAGATTAACATTGGACCCTATGGGAAAATGTTCAAATGCCTTCTTCTCAGAAACTGCAAATATGATTAAAGCCAAACTGTACATGAATGTTCATTGGATGGTCCTCTACAAATTTACGTTTTTTGTTCCGATATGAAATTCAAAATGGCGGCTACGGCAGGACTTAGTTTAACATTGGACCCTATGGGAAAAATGTTTCAAAACGCTTCTTCTCTGAAACCACTTGGACAATTGAAACCAAACTGCCCAGGAATGATCATTGGAAGGTCCTCTACAAAGTTTCTGTTTTTTTATGCCGATCGAAAATTCAAGATGGCCACCACCGCAGGACATAGATTAACATTGGACCCTATGGGAAAATGTTCAAATGCCTTTTCTCAGAAACTACAAATATGATTAAAGCAAAACTGTACATGAATGTTCATTGAATGGTCCTCTACAAACTTTACGTTTTTTTGTTCTGATATGAAATTCAAAATGGTGGCTACGGCAGGACTTAGTTTAACATTGGACCCTATGGGGAAAATGTTTCAAAACGCTTCTTCTCTGAAACCACTTGGATAATTGAAACCAAACTGCCCAGGAATGATCATTGGAAGGTCCTCTACAAATTTTTTGTTTTTTATGCAGATCGGAAATCCAAGATGGCCGCCACCGCAGGACATAGATTAACATTGGACCCTATGGGAAAATGTTCAAATGCCTTCTTCTGAGAAACTACAAATATGATTAAAGCCAAACTGTACATGAATGTTCATTGGATGGTCCTCTACAATCTTAAGGTTTTTTGTTCCGATATGAAATTCAAAATGGCGGCTACGGCAGGACTTAGTTTAACATTGGACCCTATGGGAGAAATGTTTCAAAATGCTTCTTCTCTGAAACCACTTGGACAGTTGAAACCAAACTGCCCAGGAATGATCATTGGAAGGTCCTCTACAAAGTTTCTGTTTTTTATGCCGATCGGAAATCCAAGATGGCTGCCACCGCAGGACATAAATTAACATTGGACCCTATGGGAAAATATTCAAATGCCTTCTTCTCAGAAACTACAAATATGATTGAAGCCAAACTGTACATGAATGTTCATTAGATAGTCCTCTACAAACTTTAGGTTTTTTGTTCCGGTATGAAATTCAAAATGGCGGCTACGGCAGGACTTAGTTTAACATTGGACCCTATGGGAAAAATGTTTCAAAATGCTTTTTCTCTGAAACCACTTGGACAGTTGAAACCAAACTGCCCAGGAATGATCATTGGAAGGTCCTCTACAAATTTTTTGTTTTTTATGCCGATCGGAAATCCAAGATGGCCGCCACCGCAGGACATAGATTAACATTGGACCCTATGGGAAAATATTCAAATGCCTTCTTCTCAGAAACTACAAATATGATTAAAGCCAAACTGTACATGAATGTTCATTGGATGGTCCTCTACAATCTTAAGGTTTTTTG
The DNA here is from genome assembly GCA_963680875.1 of Bathymodiolus brooksi. Lineage (NCBI taxonomy): Eukaryota > Metazoa > Mollusca > Bivalvia > Mytilida > Modiolidae > Bathymodiolus > Bathymodiolus brooksi. The sequence goes on along the minus strand of OY804577.1, from coordinate 68,882,526 downwards.
TTCCGATATGAAATTCAAAATGGCGGCTACGGCAGGACTTAGTTTAACATTGGACCCTATGGGAAAAATGTTTCAAAATGCTTCTTCTCTGAAACCACTTGGACAGTTGAAACCAAACTGCCCAGGAATGATCATTGGAAGGTCCTCTACAAAGTTTCTGTTTTTTATGCCGATCGGAAATCCAAGATGGCCGCCACCGCAGGACATAGATTAACATTGGACCCTATGGGAAAATATTCAAATGCCTTCTTCTCAGAAACTACAAATATGATTAAAGCCAAACTGTACATGAATGTTCATTGGATAGTCCTCTACAATCTTAAGGTTTTTTGTTCCGATATGAAATTCAAAATGGCGGCTACGGCAGGACTTAGTTTAACATTGGACCCTATGGGAAAAATGTTTCAAAATGCTTCTTCTCTGAAACCACTTGGACAGTTGAAACCAAACTGCCCAGGAATGATCATTGGAAGGTCCTCTACAAAATTTATGTTTTTTATGGCGATCGGAAATCCAAGATGGCCGCCACCGCAGGACATAGATTAACATTGGACCCTATGGGAAAATATTCAAATGCCTTCTTCTCAGAAACTACAAATATGATTAAAGCCAAACTGTACATGAATGTTCATTAGATGGTCCTCTACAAACTTTAGGTTTTTTGTTCCGGTATGAAATTCAAAATGGCGGCTACGGCAGGACTTAGTTTAACATTGGACCCTATGGGGAAAATGTTTCAAAATGCTTCTTCTCTGAAACCACTTGGACAGTTGAAACTAAACTGCCCAGGAATGATCATTGGAAGGTCCTCTACAAAATTTATGTTTTTTATGCCGATCGGAAATCCAAGATGGCCGCCACCGCAGGACATAGATTAACATTGGACCCTATGGGAAAATGTTCAAATGCCTTCTTCTCAGAAACTGCAAATATGATTAAAGCCAAACTGTACATGAATGTTCATTGGATGGTCCTCTACAAATTTACGTTTTTTGTTCCGATATGAAATTCAAAATGGCGGCTACGGCAGGACTTAGTTTAACATTGGACCCTATGGGAAAAATGTTTCAAAACGCTTCTTCTCTGAAACCACTTGGACAATTGAAACCAAACTGCCCAGGAATGATCATTGGAAGGTCCTCTACAAAGTTTCTGTTTTTTTATGCCGATCGAAAATTCAAGATGGCCACCACCGCAGGACATAGATTAACATTGGACCCTATGGGAAAATGTTCAAATGCCTTCTTCTCAGAAACTACAAATATGATTAAAGCAAAACTGTACATGAATGTTCATTGAATGGTCCTCTACAAACTTTACGTTTTTTTGTTCTGATATGAAATTCAAAATGGTGGCTACGGCAGGACTTAGTTTAACATTGGACCCTATGGGGAAAATGTTTCAAAACGCTTCTTCTCTGAAACCACTTGGATAATTGAAACCAAACTGCCCAGGAATGATCATTGGAAGGTCCTCTACAAGGTGTGTATTTTTTATGCCGATCGGAAATCCAAGATGACCACCACCGCAATACATAGATTAACATTGGACCCTATGGGAAAATGTTCAAATGCCTTCTACTCAGAAACTACAAATATGATTAAAGCCAAACTGTACATGAATGTTCATTGGATGGTCCTCTACAAACTTTACGTTTTTTTGTTCTGATATGAAATTCAAAATGGCGGCTACGGCAGGACTTAGTTTAACATTGGACCCTATGGGAAAAATGTTTCAAAACGCTTCTTCTCTGAAACCACTTGGACAGTTGAAACCAAACTGCCCAGGAATGATCATTGGAAGGTCCTCTACAAAGTTTCTGTTTTTTATGCCGATCGGAAATCCAAGATGGCTGCCACCACAGGTCATAGTATTAACACAGGACCATATGGGGAAAATACAGAAATATATTCTTCTCTGAAGCTATTGCACTGATTGAACCTAAACTGTGCATCAATCATTGGAAGGTCCTTTACAAACTTTGTGTTTTTTATGTTGATCGTAATTCCAAGATGACTACCACTGCAGGACATTGTTTTTACATAGGACCAATTGGTTTTTTTTATAACCAGGTGAACGATACTGGCTCTTGAGAGCCTCTGGTTGTAATTTTTATTAATTTTTTCGGACAACTAAAAGATTGAGTCAGACAAGTACTTTTTTTAGTTAGTTGTCCGAAGGGACAAGTTGAAAAATATGTTAAATGTAGAGGCCTGCAAACTTGATCTATATATCTCTTTCCTTACATACTTAATAATTGCTAGGAATCAGTGGCATTAAGTTTTACTGATATCTGCATGTGCATCATACGTCTGTGCACTCTGCATTTGGTTTCTGCCAGTAACTTAAGTTCCCATGAGTAAATCATTTGAAATTTATAGAAAAGGTCAGAGACCATAAAAGACAGGCCAAGTTCAATTCAAGGACTTTACCACTTTTCTGTCTGGAGTTATGCCCCTTGATTTACTTAAAATTCTAATTTCTTAGGTTTCCCTTTAACAAATTATTTGATATTTATAAGCAAGTTCAGGGCAGGTCTATTTTTATCAGGGTACTATGGTTTCCTCCATCGAAAAAATAATGACTACCAAGATTTAACTATAAAATATTATTGGATACGGCATTAAACACCTAAGACTCTAATTTTCTCAGACACCCTATCAAGGTTATTATTATTGCCAAGCTAATCCTTTGGACCCCCTTTTAATAACATTCCTAGAACATTAATGTTGTTGACCATACATGAGAGTATTTAGATTTATTTAAGTGGTCAAACTTGACTTATACAGTGATAACAACTTATCAACAAATAGATTATAGTATGGTTTTGTTGACATTTGTAGATAACGATTATTTTTGTTGTTATTTATATAACTGATTTTATTCAGAAATTAACTTTTAATCCATATAGATGTAGACGGATAAGTCAATTAAAGGATTAGCATTTCCATATTTTATAAACAAATCAATTTATACAGTCAAGATTTTAAATTATGACACATTACAGATATATGTAATTTCAAAATACAACAGATTACCTTAATATCATATCTGATTAAAGTAAATTTACTTAACAATGTTAAGAAAAAGTCAAAATTTGTAATTTTTTGTCCTTTTGGGATAGTCCCAAGTTCCAACCGTTGCATTCTTTTTTTTTCATGAATATGGCAAGTCCCAGTGATGAGTCAAGGACTCGCCTAGACAAATTGCAAGTATCTCTGTTACGCTATTTTGATACTTTGATATCTATGCAATTCTGTGTTACAGTTATTTTGATCAGGATAACTCTTATCATGCCACAAGTTGAGTTGATTGTTTCAGAAATTTGTGACATTCATCATTTGTTTTACTTTTTTCCCAATCAAAGAGAAATAACTCTATCATTTTAATCCTTGATTTATTTTAAACATGAGTGATGTTTGTAGATGTTTTGATTTGGAATTTAAATTTTATGTCATTTTTGATAAATCGGCCATTAAACCATTAAGTTTAAGTTTAAATGATCTGAATTTTTAGAATTTGATACTGAGTGTCCTATTTAAAAAAAATCTAATTTATATGGGGAAATTTTAATTCTTTTGAAAACGAATTGTAAATAAGTATTGAGATATTTATAACTCCTGTGGAGTTTTTTGATGGCATGATGAACAAAAGGTCAGTATTGATCATTTTCTTAGAGTCTTTTTATTTGTTTCATGTTATAAAGATAGTGGATATAAAAAAAAAATCAAAATGTTTATGTTTATTAGTGTAAAACTTCAGAATAACATGACCTTGAATCGATTATTCCTTTAATAATTGATTTGTCTAATGTTTTCATTTGAATATAAATTTCAGTATTATTTTTTTACTAAGCAATTTTGAACATTTGAAGTTGACATTGTCTAGTCTATGTCAGTAATTAAATATTGCTCAGTATATAAATTATACTTCTCTCAGGGATCCTTTGCTCATATTTCTCACTAGTTTTTTTTCACCATTTTCTTCTGTGTTTCTTGATCAAATCTTCTATCAAAGGGTCTGGCTGTCAGAGTGGTTAAGTCATTGACTACTTGCCACAATCCTGACACCACAGACATGGGTTCAATACTTACTTTGATTATACCCCCTGCAACGAAGTTGTAGGGGGGTATACTGGTTTCACCATGTCCGTCCGTCTGTCCGTCCGTCTGTAGACAAATCCTATGTCGTACGATAACTTGAGTTGTGTTTCTTAGAATCTTTTGAAATTTTATCAGCTGTTTACTGGTGAAGAGAGGAGGATCCCTTTCTTTTTTGACGATTTTCACTTTTGCCGTTCCAGAGTTATTGGACTTGATATGACGGAAAATAGAATTTTTACCCTATGTCGTATGATTACTTGAATAGTGTTTCTCAGAATGTTTTGAAATTTTATCAGCAGCTTACAGGTGAAGAGAGGAGGATCCCTTTCATTTTTGACGATTTTCACTTTTGCCATTCCAGAGTTATTGGACTTGATGTGACGGAAAATAGGATTTTTATGCTATGTCGTATGATAACTTGAGTAGTGTTTCTCAGAATGTTTTGAAATTTTATCAGCAGCTTACCGGTGAAGAGAGGAGGGTCCCTTTCATTTTTGGTCGGAACAATCAGTAATGTTTTGGTTATGGAAATAGGTTTTACAGATGTGGGGAGCGGGGGGTATATCTTAGTGAGCTGTGCTCACAGTAATACTAGTTTTGATCAGGTTTCATGACACCTACCCAAAGCCGGAGTTTCAACGGTCAGCTTGTCATATCTGTCTGGTAATCTTTGTTTGTTTTTTTTGTTTTAACGCCACTTTCAACAATATTTCAGTTATATCGTGGCGGTCAGTTTTATTGATAGAGGAAACCGGAGAAAACCACTGACCTGTCACAGACAAACTTGATGATATAATGTTGTACACCTCGCCCTGATCTAGATTCGAACTCACAACATCAGTGGTGTTAGGCACTGATGTAATCATAGTAGAGCAGATAATGACAATAAACACCAGTCACACAACCAGACTTTTTTTTATTTTATTTCGAATGATAAGTATAAACAAATGGCTTATTTTTTTTGTCATTGTCAGCAATATATCTTCTCATTTTATTTGTTTTTATACCTTTTAATTATTGGTAGACATTACTAGATTGTTTTGGACACATTTTGTTTTGTGTTCTATATAAACTATTGGCTATCCTTCTAATACTAAGGCAGCAACCATTTGATTTTCTAGGGGAGGGGATTGAAGGAAGGAATTTTGGGGAAAAGAATGGCGGGCTCAGACATGGGCTAAATAAAATGTTTCAAGCGATTACTCTGACAAAACACAACCAAGGACCTGTAATAAGCAAACAAAAATTAGTCTAGAATTAAAATTCAATCTAAGACTCCATAACAAAGAAATATAAAGTCAATTGGTCGCACCCTATAATATCTATTGAAACTCTGAAAAACATTTGCTGAGGGTAAATATTAAATAAGTACAAGTCAACCTAATGATACAGGATGTCAATTTTTCTATTTATTGGTTAACTTGTTAGTTTTACTAGATACAATAAAAGTGAAAGTGTTTTTCAATTATTTTTATGCTTACTCTTTCATGTACTGTTTTTGTAAGATATTAACATTTAATATTTTCTCATTTCTTCTTAAAACCCCTATTTATTTTCTTATTAACTTTTTCATTATAACCTTGTTTAATTTCAATTTGGACAAGAATTTGACAAATCCTGTTTACTTTGTCACTGACTTATCCTAAGTTTATTTTGACTGGATCAGGGTGTTGTACATACATTTGACTTTATTACGACCAGATCTCATTGTTGTGTATCAGAATTATCAATGAAATTTTTGTAGATAATGAACTTTTAACAGTGGTTCATATTTTTTGGTTTTTTATTTGTTTGCTCTTAGACATAGGGAAAAAAAGTCATATTTATTTACAAAATGTATCAATTAATTTCTAATTTTATTGTGGAATAATTAAGTGAAATTTGGGCTTGTCTGTAAATATTTAGTCGAGGTGAGAGAGGCATGTACCAACCTATTGGTAACTTATATGTATAAGTGGTTTTGATCATGGATCTTTAAAAGATGTCAAGCTGGTATTCGGTTGACTGATCCTTTGAATCAATGGATTGAAGTTACTTGATACCTACCCGATTAAAGAACAGATAAAAAGACCTGATTTTATTGTATTCTATTGATTAGGGATGTATTTAAGCATTCAGGATGGTGCAAATGGGACCTAGAAAACTTCCGTAAGTTCACAATTAGGTCTAATTATTAGTTAATTTTAGTATTGAGATAATTGTTTGTTTCAATAAATGGTCATTTCTTGTAAAAATATTTCAGAAATATACATTGTTAATGAATATATTTCTTTACAAAATGTAATATTATGTCAACAGTTGTAATAAAAACAACAATTACATTGAATAAGGCTTTAACCGGTTTGAATAGTCAAATCTATTTTACACCTACTGTATCTAGAACTTCTTTTAATAAGAAAAAAAATTCTTTAAAAAAATTATACTTAGAATACACAATTTAGAAATTTTATAAACACAATACAAAAATATAATGCAAAATATGATTATAAGATATTTCATTTTACTTATTCTTCTTTGCATAACATATTAATTCTTGAGTTTAATATTAAATATTCCAGTCAGAACAAAGATGTCATCAGTGTTGTAATAAAAGATCAATCTTGTCTGATTACACTGTTCATTAAACACACACCTTTGAAGTTTTATACAATTACCGGTAGGTGATCTGTTAAATTGTTTTTATTGTAATCTAGGTTTATTAATGAGTTATTCCATAGAATTATTAATTATTGCTGATTGATATATATAATTTTATAGATTTTCTTGAGGCCTCAAGTTTTCTTAGAACATTGGGAATTTGTATGGCCTGTACCGGTATTTGCTACAATATGGGTTAGGGTTATTGTGTTTAACGCCACTGTCAACAATATTTCAGTTATATCGTGGCAGTTAGTTTTATTGGTGGAGGAAACCGGAGTACCCGGAGAAAAACACAGACCTGTCGCAAGTCACTGACAAACTTTATCACATAATGTTGTATCGAGTACACCTCGCCTGAGCTGGATTCGAAATCACATCATTAGTGGTGATAGGCACTGATTGCAAAGGTAGTTATAAATCCAGCTACAATATGTGTTGTCACCCAGACTCTGTACCAAGAAATATACAAGCAATTGATTTTAATAAAAAAATAAAATCTTAGATATCTAGCTTAGTGCATACAACATGTTTCTGGAATAACCTTTGTCCCCAGTAGTGCTAATACTGAAAAATTGGAAAATGGTAAAATATTTAAAACAACAAAAGTTGAAATGACTGAGAACACCATCCAAATTAGGCAAATAATGATACTTAAAAATAGAACAATAACTCCTCTTTTTTCATCAGTAGTGCTAATGCTTAAAAAATGGAAAACGGTAAAATATTTAAAACAACAAAATGTGAAACGACAGAAAACCGCCCAAATTATGCAAATAATGATGCTTAAAAATAGAACAAGTTTTTGGTTTTATATAATATGGTATCTTTAATGAGTTGTTACATATTAAATGTGTATATACATGTAACATTGTTTAGCTACATTTAACATTTAACCTCTTGCTTTAAAGAGGGAGAGGCGTTAAGGTGCAAAATTGGCCCCACATTTTATCAAAAAATAATGCTTGACATAGAATAGAAACAATTTACTAATTTAATTGTTATATTTACAAATTTTTAAAAAATTTATCTTTCCGTGAGATTGGGTACGCTATGAGGTCATAATGACATCAAGTTTAGATGGATAATGCTAAAAATGGACTATAAACGACATATTCAATGTACATTTTAGCTATTTTATATACCTCCACAGTCTTCCACCAACACCAAATTGAGCAGTTGTTTTGAGTATAGAGGGTTAATGATTGTATCAAAACATTTTGTTGGTGGAGGATTGTGGAGGTTGTTAAATATTAATTTATTTATAACTTTGGCCAGATCCTTAAAATCAACATTTTCACTCTTCTGATTGTATATATGATACCATTATGTATATATACACAATCTCTGTACATTTTATGATTCATTTCAAGTAATGAAATTCATCAGTAAATAACTTGTTTCTGTAAATAATTGTATTTATTTTAAATACAGTTTGTATACATTGAAACCAGGAGAAAAACTCAGTGCATGCAGTCCGGCGTCAACGCGATAAAAAGAACTGGGGACTATAAGTTTCATATATGGCCCCATATTTAATGAATCATTATCTTAGAAAATACTTGATTAAAATTTGATGTGTTTTATTTTATAGACGACATCATACTTTTGATGTTAAAACTTGTTTCTAACAAAATCGATACGTATTTGACGTCATTGTGACGTCATGAGCGTTATTTGTTTTCTGTATTTCGTGGAATTTTGCCAGCGATATTTCGACGGTTTTCGAAGAAATTAAGCATCTCCGTAGTCGTGCACCAGACAATATTTTACCAGATTATTAAAATAAATAAAACACAACTGCTGTTAAAGTATTTTTTAGGTGCACGAGGTGTTAAATTTCTTGAAAAACCACGGGGAAAATGTTCAAATATTACAAGCGCTTAGATGACATTTTGATGTTTGAGAAGCAATATTTGCTGTAAAAAAACGATGGTATGTCGGCACGTAACAGTTATATAACATAAAGATAAAATAAACACCACTTCATCCAAAATAGTTTTTTTTCATAAGCCCCCAATTATTGATTATATATTTTCTTCCGGGATACTGCAATAGTTATTACTACCGGGATACTGAGGTAGATTTAATGGTCTATCGATGTTACTTCTAAAATGAAGTAAAATAGTTTGATCCAAAAGGAGTAGATATGTTTTGGGCACAATCCAACATATCCTTAAGAAGAGTTTGAAGATACCACAGGGGCAATCAGAATCCGTATATTCGTTCTGTCATGTGCATAAGTTATTGTTTGCATGATTAACAGACAATATTCATCATATTGTTTTCTAGCTTCTGAACTGTCGATCGAGAAAAAAATAAAATATTCTAGACAGGCAGCATATAGCCAGTCAATGAGGTTTGCAATTAATATTTCGCATGCACAATAGCGACCCACCACCACAAGGTGTGGAAAATAGAAATATTCTTCTGTGGTTTAAATGCGTATTAACTGCATTACATGTAAACTGTATTATTCTGTTTGATAAAGTCCTTTAACTAGAACAGAAAATAATTTACCCTTGAGTGAAATTGTGTTATAATAAAATATCGTGAACGTGATGTAAAAGTATGAAAGCATTTCAAGGTATATTTTAAATGAGGTTGAAACATGTCGCCATTTGATATCAATTTGGTTGTATTTCATTTTGACGATTTTAATTACGGAAGACGATCACAACCATATTTTTTTTAACAATTGCAACTCAGCTGGGTTTTTTTCATAACATAATAAAATGAAAAAATATATATCACACTGTCGGAACAGTTCCAACATTCAATAGAAAAATCGTAGAAATAATATCATTTAGTGTCCGTCGTCTGTTATCCATAACTTTTCATATTAATATTTAATCTTTTTCTTAGAAACTGCAAAACCAAATGCTTTATTTTACGTTATCAAGGACTATCAAGTTCTCTCAACCCGCACTTTTTTTTTTTTTTTTTTATAGATTTATGATGGTTGTCCGTAAAAATGTACTGGAATATATCATAACATTGGTTGTCGTTAAGAATAAAGTACGGTTAAAAAAGTGTTTAAAAAAATTTCAAATATGACAAAGTTCTATTCCTCAAATAAATCTATCTATTACTTCTTTAAGGTTAATACCAAAATTTCGACCAGTTTTCGACAATCAATGTTAATAAGTTTCTGAATTGATATGATCTCAATATGTACATTATCAATGTCATATCAGACGATGAAACCAAAATTGGTCTGTATGAGATATATTTTTTAAATGATTAAAGCTTTGTTAAGGTGACGAAAAAATGAATTACGAAAAAATACAATTTGAACGTGAAATAATAGATGTGGTACGTAGTTCTTAAATTTAAAGATGACATTTTTAGATCAGATTTCTTGAGATCATTCATGCAATTTCAGCATCATAATATAACCTCTGACAAATGAAGCGATCAAAATAATGAGAGATTTTATCACATGAAACAAACCGTCGAAAACAGGAGACCGTCGAAAATGGGTGACGTTGCGACATTACTATTCGTTCACTTTAATTTCATAATACAGTTTCAGAACATGTTTTTATTCCTGAAATCAATCCACATTGCATATTAAGTCAAATTTATGCTTTGTTTATTGAGTTTTATTATGCTTTGTTTTTCTTTTTCTTTTTGTTTTTTAAAGATATGCATTATAATACAATGATACGTACATTCTGTATTCTGAAAAAAATGAAGTTCAGTGCTTTTCATTACCTGACTTTGTCGGTCCGCTGTGAGGAATTGGATGCACATATTAACTAACTGTATTTATTTATGAAAAGCACATATTGTGAATACATTTTGGAGAAAATTTTATCGACATCTGAGGTGGGGCCGATTTTGGCCCTTATAGCTCCCAGTCCTTTGTTTGTTCTAATATAAAAATATTTTTATTATCAAGGATAACTTAGATTGCCTCCATTTAAATTAAAGCTTCCATTAGTTGATATTTCAAGTTAATGTACAATGTATATCCATTGAAAACATGTTAGGGCCCTGGTGGCTCAATGAGTTAGGTAGTTGGATTACCTAACAACTCGTACAAGCCTATCACCAATACGGTGTGGGTTCGCGCCCGGCTTTGTAAATTACCATACAAAAAATGGTGAACTCGACTCGCAGCCGCAAGTGATAAAGTTTACTAGTTGCTTACCCATGGTCGGTGGTTCTCTCCAGGTACTCAGGCTTCTTCCACCACTAAAACTGGTCACCATGATATAGCTGAAATATTGCTGAAAGTGGCGTTAAACACCAAAAATCAATTAAATCAATCAATCAATCAAAACATGTTCATGGCAGTCGTGCTCGTGATCATATGGTAGTGGATTTAAAACTACCTATTCAATGAGTACCTATCACATCTAACGTTGCGAGTTCCAATCCGCTCAGGAAAGGTGTTCTTGATACAACATTATGTGATAAAGTTTGTCAGTGATTTGCAGCAGGTCAGTGGTTTTCTCCTGTTTCTTCCACCAATAAAACTGACCGCCAAGATACAACTCAAATATTGTTGAAAGTGGCATTAAGCACCATAACCCTAACCATCTTGGAATGCTAAAGAACCACCCACACATTATATTAAATATATGAAAGAAGAAAATCTATCTAGGTTGTTGCCATTTCCTTATGCTTGCATTGCTTTAATTTAATAAGTAAATGTGAAGATTTTGCAGAAGGTTCTTTTTCCATCCAGAACTCCAGTTGGTTGTTGATTCAGGCTCAGGTGAACCTCTTATTTAGTGATACAATATTTAATTTTGGCATTAATACTATAAGCTCATCTTACTACCCAAATTTAAACTAATACACTGCTAATTGTCTATAAGAACATTCCAAACTTTTTTGTAAATTTCAATGTGAACAATTTATATTGTATAATAAATGTTCTTGATGTATTCAATTCATTTTCTCCTGATTTAAAGTCTTTATATATAAAGCTAATGTGGCTATCAAATAATATAAATATTCATTGATGACCAGTTTAATATAAATACAGCCTTATAATGGCTAATATTTCTAGACTCCTATAATAGGAGAACTAATCCAAGGTGAATTGAAGGTAATGGATTTTCTACAAAGGACGACACATTATATTTCTTAATATTGGTAGTTATAGTCGTAAACAGATTTTTATTTTGCCGATGTAATATGGTATGAGTGTGTCATCGTTGTTGTTAGCATTGTCATCTTTTTTATTGACCATCTGTAGACACAATGGGGCTTTTTTCCCCTATACCGCCATAATATAGCTGAAATATTGTTGAAAGTGGCTTTAAATACCATAATCCCTAACCGCCCTTTCCCCTATAACCAGCAACATGGGTAAATGATATAAAAATGATTGCTTCCCTTGATATTAAAAATGAACACTGGCAGTATGTACATGTATTGTCAATGTACAGATCCCCGAAAGATTATTGATAAAATAACACAATATACATTTTTCTGGTCTTTTATTAATTTTTATAGGAATACAAAAAAAAATTTGTGATTGTATTTATGGCATGATGGTTTATCATTATCATTGGTTTCATCACTTGTATGTAGACAAAATGGTTTCTGTGCAATAATTGTTTTTATTGACTGATCCTTCTGAATATTTTGCACAATGATCCTTGGCATGTGATAAAGGTTGGAAATGATTTCTGAGATTGTAGCCCAACCTGTTTCCAAAACAAGAATCCCAAAGGATCCCTTTTATTTACTGTATGTGGAACATTTTATTTTTCATCCGCATATGATGAGTTTGTTGTCTGTCATCAGGCTTCTGTCTGTAAACTTTAATACTGTTGACATCTCCTCTAAGACCACAGGATCAGTTTTAACTAAACTTGGTCAAGATAGCCCTCTTTAAAGATTATGTTACTTGCATTTATTGTGTGGAAATAGTATTTCAAAGAGAGAAAAAAACAATACTACAAACCAGCCATTAAATTGTGAATGTAGAATTATAGTCTTATAGTTTAAAGACAAAATTGCCAGTATATGCCTTTGATATTGTAGATGAACCAGATAATATATTGAATTTGTCTTGAAATCGTGGACTGAATTCTTTCTGTTCTGACATGTTATAAGCATCCATATCAGATTGACAGGCCACTTCATTATTGATTAATTTCTAATGACTTTTATACACCTGAAGGGTCATGACCTGAATATTGGAGGAAAATTAATATGATTGGTAATGACTGTTAGCCTGATCATTTAGAATACAAAGAAAATTGATTTCTTTACATGAAACATGAGATCTAAGGACATTGAAACATTAGAAAGCAATTTTTGGGCAAAGGCAAACGTTTGATTGTTTTGCATGCAGGTAGGGAAGTGAGGGTTTGATTGACAGCTGTGATTTAGTGTTTCTGGCCAAATCAAAGGATGGCGACTATCACCAGGAGATGGATGAATAGTTTTGTCTTTCTTGAGTGCTCTGAAAAATCCTAGCATGGTTGTGTTAGATAATGCAAGTTATCACAATGTTAAAACAGAAGATAAGTGTGTCCAAATTTTAGTCAGAAAAAAGCTGTTCTCCAAAACTATCTTACACAACACAACATTCCCTTTTCTGCTACTGATACCAAAAAAGTATTATATGAAAAAATAAAACAAAGAAAGACCCCAGTAGTTTATAAAACAGATGAAATTGCTAATTTACACGGACATGAAGTAATAAGAACCCCCGTTCGACACTGTGAACTTAACCCGATAGAATTGATATGGGCGCAAGTCAAAGGTTTCGTGACTAAAAACAATACCACCTTCCGATTAAAAGATGTTAAAGAACTCACGTATGCTGCTTTCGAAAAAATTACAAAAGATGTGTGGACAAAAGCAGAAGAACATGTGGTCAAAATTGAAAAAGAATACTGCAAAGAAAACTGTATAGATAAGTGTCATAGAACCTATTATCATTGATTTTTGTGATGATGACTCGGATGACGACACAGGTTATCATATTAAGTATAATAGACAGAGAAAAAAATGTAAAAATCGAATAAATGTCACTTTTAAGTCAATGCCGAAAATATTTGGAACATGTGTCTGCCAATTCATTAAAGTTTAAGAACATTTGTAACTGTTGAAACTATCTGGGGTCAGATGAATTTATTAACTTATATATTGATTATAACACATAAATAATACACGAAACAACTTGATGCAAAACAAAAAAAGATAAACAGGGACAGTTTATAATCCAACCGAAAACCAAACACAAAACGGGCCTTATATTCATGAAAAGTCAAAACAAACAAAGACAAAGATCGAAACTTCGGATTCCTGTTTTGGATAAATACTTCGAAGTGGAATAGGTTAAATATATATTTCCAAACTTTTAGCTCACGTTTGAGTTGAAAGATATAACTTGGTTTAGTAGAATAGTTACGAGAAACAATTGCATGTATTAATGATTCATCAATAATTATTGCAGGTTTTAGGTATTTTTTACCAATGTTAAGTTACAAGTTTGGTAAAAAAAATAGCTCACAAAATGACAGTGCTCAATGTCATGTTCTACCTCCCCCCCCACCAAAAAAAAAATCAACCCTCCAATTGGTCTCTGAGGTTCTATAATATAAAAATGTACTTATTTTACGAGCATTCTTTTTAATTAGGAAGTTGCACAATCTCAAAATTCATTTTTCGTTCCGTTTTCTTACATGTATATAAATTCAAAATGTCATACAGAATCGAACAAAATGACAATGATATATTCTTCATATTATATATGAAGACTTCATTTTTGTTCACTATTAGTATTAAAGACAGATCAGAAGTGCTATATATTTAGTGAAAAAAGAAAAATAACGAAAAATGTCCCAGTCCAAGTAATTTTTACAGGTAAAAATCAATGAACTCAATAGTGCTGTACGAGATGGTGATAGGCTCTATGGAGAACAATGGAATCTTTCGGGTGACCGTCGAGGGTCTATTGTCCTCAGGGATTAAAACCCACGGCCGCAGGCTGTTCTCTTTTATAGACTTATTCCCTCCGTATTTCATCAAACTTTGTCTAAATATACACCCAAAAATTCCTTTAAAATGCGATTTTTCTATATGAGCAGGGCCAAATCCGTTCACTTTCTGGTCTGCAAACTTCCAAATTAAATTAGCACCCTTGATTCTCTACACAACTCTCGTTTACACTTCTACTTTAAAATCTACAGTTTAAAAGATATTTCAAATTTTCGTTATTCTAATCAAAAAATTATTACTAGCAAATTCACAGGTCAAGGGGAAAAAAATGATTGCAAATGAGTAATTGAAAATAGGCAAAAACACCCCATAAGTGCATCTATGTAAAGAAATAAAAAAAAAAAAAAAACTTATCTCTTGCATGCTAGTGAATTTTAATGGAGAAGCACACCTCCCTTTTTGAAAACTAATATGCTTTAGATGTAACAACCATTTTTTTTGTAAGTTTCTTCAACAAAAGAAAGATGTTTTTACCAATTTGCTCATTTATCTCTTAGCTTCAGGCCTCTAGATCTTGCTTTAGGAGATAGTGAGTGAGTGATTGTTATTTAATGCCAGCTCAGCAATTTTTAGCCGAGTTGCAACGAAGTTGCAGTCGGCTTATGATTTGGCAAAAGGCGGGCAGGTTGGCGGTATGTTAACCTATCTTCGTTAACGCGATAGCACTCTTAGTTTTTGGCCGATCAACATAATTTTTGGTAGGAAGCATTATTACACTATTATTTAGAGCGAGTTCGAAATTCAGATTAATCTATTGTTTTTTTCTTGTAAAATCATGGTTTTATATAGAAAAAGTACATATTTTGAGAATTACACATTTCTCTGAAATTACAAAAGATAGAAACTTAATATTTGGTATGGGTGGAGATGCCAATGTGAAGTTGTGCATTCAACATTTTTTATCACTGGGGCTCAGCCCCACCCCGCTGGGGAATCTGTATAAAAAAAATGTGACTGAGATCCTCACCCTAAACCATATATATTTATGATCAGGGTGACTAGGCAAATTAAATACATTGTAGCTCAGGCCCTGGGGTCATACCCCACCCACCCCCTACCTGAAGTGAACTTTTTAACGGTTGAGATCCCCACCCCTAAACCATATATATTTATGATCAGGGTGACTAGGCAAATTAAATGCCTTATAGCTCAGGCCCTGGATGTCATACCCCACCCCCTACCTGAAATGAACTTTTTAATGGTTGAGATCCCCACCCCTATGCCATATATATTTATGATCAGGGTGACTAGGCAAATTAAATACCTTATAACTCAGGCCCCGGGAGGGTCATACTCCACCCCCTACCTGAAGTGAACTTTTTAATGGTTGAGATCCCCACCCCTAAACCATATATATTTATGATCAGGGTGAATAGACAAATTAAATGCCCCAAGAGTTGAAACCCGGGGTCATCCCCATCCCCTACCGGAAGTTTTTTTGAGAATTACACATATCTCTGAAACCATTTTGTCAATTTTAACCAAACTCTGCCCAAATGTTCCTTGGGTGATCCTCTTCCAAAGTTATGTTCGGTATGTCTGGGGTCCCAAGAGGGGGCCTAAAATGATTAATTATTTTAATATTTAAAAATCTTCTTCTTGTGAACCAGCAATGCCAGAAGATTGATACTTAGCACATAACATTGATAAATCTTGAAAACAGGAATCCAGTTTGACCAAATGATTTTGACTTGCAACTCGGATGTTGCATCTATGATGCTTTCCCGATTTTTCAGCTATATCATGGCGAGAACAAGTTAATTTTCAATGAAATGATGATGTGCTTTAGGACATTAGGACATGATTACAATACAATATTATAAGCTCCAATAAAAACTGAATAGCAAGAGCAATTTTGAATTATTTTTTTTGGGGGGGGGGGGGGAATTGGGAATGGAATTAACATTTCATTTCCAGAATGATTCCTCATATAAATAAGCCCCCTCAGGTTTTCAATGCTTCCATGATTCTCTAATTGTCAATTACATTAGTTAGTGGTGAATTATTGTGTGAGCTGACAACCAGACACCATCTTTTATACATTTGGGAAAATTGGTTTCCATGGTGAAATGACTTGCAGAAATTGCAAAAATTAGCTGGAATTGTGCATGTTTATATAATTGTTTGATTGTAATAACAGACTAGTTGTGCCAAAGATAGACCATCCCACCACCTTTATAATGAGATATATTCTGGCTATCATGTGAGGAAACGTATTGTATCAATCAACTAGGTGTAAATATCTTATATTGTTATTTATCATCTGCACCCACTATGTATTAGCAGTTGTTGAATTTTCAAGCTATTTTTGAAATTGATTAGGTTAAAATTTGCAAAGAATGTTGATATCACTTTCCACTTCATTTCATATACCTTGCCAAACATTGTGTCTGTTAAAAAGGGGGAGTAATAGAATGTGATTTAAAGAATTTGTCTGTTTAATTTCGTCAAGTTTTATTTTACATAGCTGTGTGAAGTATAGATAAGTGACATATAAAATTTGTACCCAATCTTTATATTATTTTCCCCATGGGTCAGTTATTTTTCATTAATTTCGTATAAAGTTTTAACTATTATTCTGAATTCTCAATTCTCATTAATGAAAGCTCTTTTAAAATCATTTTGAATTACTAAATCTTGAATTACTGCTTCTGAAAACAGTTAATTTCCTTGAAATGAAGTACTCTTAATCTAATTAAGAAATTGAAAGTGATACATGTACATGTACATTTGTATAGGGATTTTAATCAGCCAATGGGTCCACCATTTTATTAGAAAACTAACAGGAATCTTTAATTAGACAAGTATCGATAGAGCGTTTTACATCTTAATATACATGCATTAGTTGTTGGCAAATTTATTAATGCATTTGAAGTAAGCTTATCAGACACTGATACATCTTCATAACAAACCACCTGTTTGACTGAGGGGGAGCTGGGAAAGTACACAGACCATCAACTGTATACCAAGGCACAGTAAATCATTTGATAAGTGGAATCTGACATTGGAACTTGACCAACTTGTAATTTGATTTTGGAGGTTATTATAAAGGACTTTTGTAACATTATAACAAAAATATCAATAATAAGATTTTTTTTGGTGTAATGTGAAGAAATCATGGAGAAGAACAAGTAATTCATTACATCACTAATTTTAATCGTGCAGAATAAGTTTTTATCAAAATTCTGACAGAAAACTGTTTGATATAGAGATAGTAAAAAAAAAACTACAAAGAAAATGTCGCAGGCGTCTTCATATGTTTTCAAGCATGTGCGTTGATGAATTTTTCACATGTTGGAATTTACTATTATTGTGCAAACTTAGAAAATCACACAAATAGAATGGTCATAATTCATATACACGTCTTGTAAAGAAGAATGTTGTTTACAGTAGACAGTAATGGTACATGTGTATATTAGACAGAATCTTGATATAAACGGCAGTAATCAGGACCATTGTACATGAGAAACAGATGGCATTTTAATATCGGGAAAGAAAGTGATGCTGTGATAAAGTTATATTACTTATGTATGATGATCAGGTTCTTCTGTATGATTTGTATTTATCATATCATAGTTAAAATGAATTACGTAATCTTGAATTCTTAACTTAAAAGCATTATCTTGTAGTATATTTTGGAAGATATTCTTGAATGGATAGGATCATGGGTGCCATGCAATTATTACCGCCATTAAAATTAAGTGCTTTGTGTTGTAAATACATGTAGACGGTACTATATTTTGTGTTGATAATTGAATTTCATAATAAAAAGAAGAAGAGTAAATGGTTTCTATGGATATATTCTGTTGGTGGAGTTTTACACATATGTCCAGCACATGTTTATGTGTGCCCTTTATACTACAGTGTCAAAATTCTACCTGAACAAGGCAAAATTTACTGGTACATGTAGTAAATTGGTGGATATTTTCTGTTGGTCGAGTTTTGATGCAAGACACATATGAACAGTCTCTTGTACGAAAGTTTCAAAATTCTTCTTGAAAAAGGGAACCGCTACATATAGTAAATTGGTGGATATTTTCTGTCGGTCGAGTTTTGATGCAGAGACACATGTTGAACTGTCTCTTGTACAAGAGTTTCAAAATTCTTCTTTAACAAAGGGAATCTTTAGTAAAAAGCTATATTATTCATTGCAATTAAGCTTCTGTTTAATTCTATCCAAAGTTAAGCCTACATACAAAACAATTTCTTGAAATGGAAACAGAGTAATCTTTGTCTGATGTTTCTATAAGAGGAGATCAAGAAACAAAAATAAGCTGTTTATACATCTATTTACATGGACTGTGATTCAGAATTCTGTGTCCATGTCCACAAGTTAATGAGTATATCCTGGAAAATTATTAGATCAATAAGGGAGTTTTTATGTGTAATTAGCATAATTCCTACAAAGCCAGCTACTGAGACATGTCTTCTTCTTTTGATTAGATCTACAAAACAATAGTAAGTGTCTTTGAAGGATCTTTTAAGGAACAATAAGAATACTGACATATTTCTGATAATATTGACTGTCATTAATGTAAAGAGATAGTGGAAATAGTTGGTGTGCATTTACTCTTTCATTGAATGCTGTTTGTATCAAGGGAATTATACAGTAACATATAGCATATTTTTTTATTAGGATAGCAGAACATAGTGATATTAATGTGCAATTTTACTAACCAGATGTGTCTAATTATTTTCAAAATGGAAGAAAAATTGCTGGTAAACTGATATATTTTGATTTCAGTTGCAAATTAATTTGTATCTGTGATTTAGACAGTTTAAAGAGAGAAAAAAACTGACATCTTCGTTAATATTTATATAATTTTGTTGTGTTTATTAAGAAATAGGCAATAAGTTTTGTTTTTATTTAACATTGTTCAGGATTAGAATAACAAAAGTTACAAATATGTCGTGGTTATCATCATTCTCACCGTTGGATGTTAGAAAAAGACCTCCGACACCAGAATTCCCTGTTTCACCGTCTGATTTCGATGAACAAGAAATTGAGGCTAAAAAGAACACAATGACTATTCCAAGGTCTCCATCTAAAAATCATAGTCGAGGATTTTTTCGTGGTAGGTCTGCTACCCCCGATCGTGGCAGAGCTCCAAGCCCAGTTACCATACCAACTGTTCCGAACCAGAATTCACAGAACATGCAGACAATTCCACCATCCCCAAGGACAGTTCGGATGGTTAAAGTTTTGCCAGATAGTCCCAGAGTTTCCAGAAATCCTGGTAGACCACCAACACCAGATGACTCGGTTGTACAGGACCTGTCGTGGTTACAACACTTTGTTGTTTGGAATGAAAGGCAAGATATTTGAAATGCATGGTGATGTAAGGCATGGTGTTGTGGCCATTTTCTTTTGCTATACTACATTTGTGTTTCAAAATGTGTGAGAATTGGATTTCCTAACCTGATTTATTCCATTTGTTGGATTTTTTTGTCATTTTAGATCCCCTTATTAAGACTACATGTATATATTTGTGACATCAAAAGAAATAGAATTTTGCAAAAAAAATGACTCAAATAATTTGATTAATGTAAGGCAAAACTAGATTTTGAAAAAAACCGTGGTATTATTTCATTGATGCTATATTGCTAATGTAAAACCAATTTTATTCTGTTTTAATTCGCCCATTCATCTTTGTGCCATAAGAATATTATAAAATTAAATTAAGAATTTTGTTTTGTTTTTGAGGTCAAGTTCTTCTTATGGGAGAATGCAATGCAATATTTCTTTATAATGAGAAAACAATGAAATAATATTATAAAAGTTTGTAACAAAACATTGAACTATTTTGGCAATCAAGATACTCTTTCTATTTAAGACCAGAATAATTGTATGCTTATTAGAGGAATTTGCTGTTAAGTTGAAAGTCATCATGTGTAAATTTTCAAACAACTTCATCTCTTGATAAATCTGCTGCTATGTATATATCTATCAGAATTAAAATAGATAAAATCCTTTATCACAGATGAATCTTTTTGTATAAAAATATCTTTTTATCTTTGTAAATAAAAAAAAATGGCATAAATTTTACAGAAGTTATTATTTACAGCAGTTAAATTGTTTACAATATTTTTGTAAATTCGGTGCATAAAACTGCATGAAGATGGGCATTAATTTGTAAAAGAATAAAACCTTGCTGTGCAACATGATATCGATGCATTGGGTGTTTTCAAAATTTTATTTTCATTATGTATACTTGTGACTCAAAATTTTATTACTCACCCTATATAGTACCAATCACTCCTATCTGTTTTCATCTTAATGGGTAGATGTGTAGCATGTACAATGGGTGTGATTATACAAGAGACTACTTACTACCTATATATAGCTACCCTTCAATGGGATCAAACCAGCAATGTTGTTTTAAAGTTATTGCAAGAGTTTCGGGTGTTTAGTACCACTTTCAATAATATTTCATGGGGTCAGTTTTATTAGTTGAGGAAACATCAGTACCCAGATATAAGGGAAGCCACAGACATTATTGACTTATTATGCAACTTTAATATTTGTTTTGAGTAAGACAAAGCATAAGGTTTTTTAGTGTTTTGCCCGAAAGTGGTTGAAGGCAAAACATAGATCTTTTCCAGCGGCTGTGACGTCGTTAACTATGTCAAGATTTTGTGATTAAGTCAGATTCTCCATTATCATAACCATACAACATAGGCTCACTATGCTTCGTCAACACATTGACCATGATGTGTACATGTCGGCCAGGCACGTGTCACCTGACAATGGCCTCATTTTCATGGTCTACTTTGTTAAATTTATATCATGTTCATGATTAGATCAGTTTCTCTACAGTTTCTTTAACCATACAAATTAGGCTCATTATATTTGATCGCTCCACTGTTTGATAACAGAGTGTACATGTCACCTTACCTTGTTCTCAGTTTCAAGGTCTACTACTTTGTAAAATTGATTTCAAGTTTTTATGATTAGGTCAGTTTCTGTATTCATTCAACATTGGTTCACCATATTTGGTCCACACATTGATAATGAAGGGTGCATGTCAGCCAGACACATGTCACCCGACCTTGATCTCATTTTCACGGTCTACTGACTTTGCTATATTTATATTAACTTGTTGTTTGATAAGGTCAGTTTCTTAATTACCATACATAGATCTGCCTACACTTG
Organism: Bathymodiolus brooksi; assembly: GCA_963680875.1. Taxonomy (NCBI): domain Eukaryota; kingdom Metazoa; phylum Mollusca; class Bivalvia; order Mytilida; family Modiolidae; genus Bathymodiolus; species Bathymodiolus brooksi. The sequence continues at coordinate 68,860,659 of OY804577.1, read as the reverse complement.
TTGAAATTGGTTTTAGATTATTCTGTCATGAACATGGAAGTTATTTCATATTTGATTGTAGAAATATATTACAAACAAGTAGCCCTCTTCAATAGCAAACTGGAACATTTCTTGTTATTAATGTATAGACTCGCTGCTTGTGGTAAATTTCAGGCTTTCATTTAGGTCTTTACATATGTATTCTAATGTCTGCATTTGAATTGTTAATGAAGATGCTTTTGAAATACTCAATATAGAGGATAAATTGGCTGTGGAACCAAAAAACATCATAAGGACAACAAGACCTGTTGTCCTTATGATGTTTTTTTGATAGGTGCAGACCATCAAAGAAACATCATAAGGACCATAAGAGCTATGGTTCCACAGCAAGGGATAAAATCTTGAAGTGTTTTACCTATATTATGTCTCTCTCTCTGATTCTCTGTTTTTAATGAATACCATCGAACCATATGCCAATGACTTTACCATGAAATATGCATGTACGGTATTTGAATTCAAATCCCAGAAAAATTAAGCTAAACGTTATTACGAACAGACTAAATTTTTACTACAATCTTTCAAAGGAAACAACTTGTATGAGTTTAAGAAAATAATGTTCAACTGTAATTATTATGTATTTGTACCGTGTAGATGTCCCAGGGAGAGAACAGGTGTGAAATGTAGTTATGAGATATATATACATTTACTGCCTATATTAATGTGTACATTGGTATGAAAGTCCTATGTAAAACTACCTTAAGCAATTTCAGTCACCTTGGACTTTACAATTAACACAAACTTTGTAATCATTTATACAGTATACGTAGTCCCTCTCTTATAAGGCCGCCCCTTCTATAATGAAAGTGTCTTTATAAGAGTGCTGGCCTCTATTGGGGAGGTGGGGGCAGTTACTGTATACAGGGGCAGATCCAGGATTTCAAGATAGGGGGGGGTGCACTTAAAAAAATTGCGCCGAGTGGATGGAGGCTCAAACAAATTTGGGGTATTTCGTGTGAAAAATCATATTTTTACACCAAAAAATCATATTTATTCCAATTTTAGGGGGGGGGGGGGGGGGGGGGCATGCACCGGGTGCACCCTCCACCCTGGATCCGCCCCTGGTATAGTAGTATTTTTTCTATCTCAGTGCCTGAAATCTGTCCTGATAGAATATTTAATGGTTGGCATTTGGTGAGAGAGGCCTTATAAATAAGAGAGAGACCACTAACATGTTTAGGATAAGAAAAAAATGATGTCATTTATGGGTTATGTCCCTTTGATATTGTGAAATGTGTTCTTTCAGAATACTAATAGAATATATTAAGATACTTTTATTTGCTCTTTTCCCCTGTTTAAAATTTGTTTTGCTTGAAATTATCAGTAAAATCGTGTATTTGATGATTCTGGTACACATACATGTACTCACTGCTGTTTCCTTTACACATTACTAATCAATTTACATGTTTATACAAGAAAACATCTAAACCAGAGAGATTATCATTGTTGTTATAATATACCAGTTTTAGATTATTTACCCATTGAAAATCTTGAATGAAAATTGAATCGACCTCTTCTGTAGGATATACAGTCAAACCTGTCCATGTGGTTACCTCTATTAAGCAGTCATCTGTATTAAAAGGACACCTTTTTCTTGTCCTGTCATAGAAAATTTCATATGAATTAAACCTCTTTTAAGAGGTCAACTGTCTTATAAGGCCACTTTTCGTTGTCCCAAAGATGACCTCCTAATACAGGTTTGACTGTATATATATTGAAAACATCAATCAAAATTGTTTCATAAAATCGGATAAATTGTTTTTTTCTAACTTGCACAAAAAACAATTTATTTAAAAAAAAAACCAATTTGACGTAAAGATTAAGATCTTTAATTGAATTGTTGTGATGTGATTTCCATGTTCTTTAATTAGCTCCAGGGTTCAATAAGGTCAAGAAAAAAAAATTGCATGTATGATAAAAAATAAATATCTGTATTAATTGACATTTAAACTGATCTGACTGTTACAAGAACCAATTAATCATGTAACAAAAAAATGTTATGTCCTAACAATAGAGAGGTCTTAATAGGGATAAATTATCACTAAATAGGCTTATATCAGGATAAGCTACTTTTAACGTAAGGAGATTTCAATCGTGATTGGGAAAACATCGTAAAATTATTGTTGATGTTTTGGTGACCTGATTTTGGGAATTTTTATGAAGGACCATGCTGGAAATAAATTGCAGGTAAATCCTTTGATGTCCTCCAGGTAGATATGTCATGTTCATCATTTCCAGGTTAATTAGAAATAGTTATTTGCGGTCAGTTTTATGTCAAACACCAGTAATGAGTGTTTTGTGGACATATTGTTTCTTATATCTATTCAGCTAAGTTGTGATTTTGGTGCTTTTTAATTGTTTTTTTTTGCACTCAATATTGCTTGTACTTTTTTTCTGTTTGACACCGAAAAGCTTTTTTTTACCGTGTATGCAAACATGTTTTTGTTGATGTAGTGTTATATGAGGAATAATTTGTTTGTGTAACTCGTAAATTCGATGGACTGTTTCACAAGGAAAATATACTATAATTTGGAAAAAGTCAATATATTATTAGACTTATCTGTACACTGAAAGCTAAGTAGTTATAGATAAAGTGAGAATTTCAGGACAATATTACTCAACAAAAAAAAAGAGATATTGGCTATCCAAAAATACATACAAATAATTCATTATTACGACCAGATCGCCATCGAAAGAATTAGAATCAATGAAGTCAGATATGTCATATGTTCTGACACCAAGTTCTGTTGATTCTTCGGCCTTCGCTGGGGCTGACTATGTGGATGATGAAGTTTTTGAAGAACACTTGATCGTGCGGAAAGAGTAAGAGAAAATACTTATCTGTTGTTTATGAAATTGTTTCTGTTTGATGGTTTTACGAGTGATTGATTGTTTGGCTGGTATTATGGCTTGTTAATTGTATTGGTAGCAAATATAGAATAGGAATAGAAGTTATTTTTATAATCTGTAAATTAGATGGTATTTTCGTTGAAGTAGCAGTATAGCTATTTGCCATAGTAATGTAGTGAAGGATTTATATTCTATTTGCATGGTTGTGAAGGATAATTATAGAGAATATTTCTGCAGGATAAAAATATATATATATTTACTCTGCAGTATATATGTTTAAGTTTTTAAGTCGTAGAGGATCCTTTTCCAAAAAACGGTCTGTATATTATGTTTTATTGTGTTTTATTATGTAATTGTTATGAATGTAATTATGTTCTAAGTGATACAAGTTGTATTAATTAATTAATCAGTCAACTAATTAATTACTTCATGTTATCTTGTATAATTAATTATATGCAGAGCCTTCTGGCATGAAATATATTTAATTCAGCACAATAACAAGTGTAAGGAACATTTTATATACAAAATTTGTTTAAAATTGCTTGGGTATTCCCTGTGGCAGAATTTAACAGTGTTTAACATTCATCATACAATGTTTTAGATGCTGCTATTTACCATTTCTGAGTTTGTTAACAATTAAAAAAGCATCCTGGCATGAGATTTCTGACCTTTGTTTATGTATGGCATCTTTCTAACAGAAGTGATTGATTTTTGTGAAGTCAGAAACTTGTTTTGAATGATATATAAACTATAGGAAACCAATATGTTTTTGTACAAAGTGTTTCTCTCTGAAATAAACGTTTCATCAAAGATTATATTATGTAGATAAACTGTAAGAAAAATCTAACATCTGCTGAAATTTCTGATTTCTATATTTGATTAGATATTTTCATCTGCTTTTTTATCAGAGATTTGTAACTTGCAAGGTACAGAAAGGAAAATTGAACAGTGTAAAGGGTTAAAAAACACAGTTTGATTTATAACCTTCTATGAAAAGGCATTGACATTGTACCACTGATTCTCTTTTCATCACGGTTTGTCAGTGACTTGCGACAGGTCAGTGGTTTTCTCCGGGTACTCTGGTTTCCTCCACCAATAAAACTGACTGCCACAATAAAACTAAAATATTGTTGAAAGTGGCATTAAACACCATAAAACCAACCAACCAACCAATCTTTCCATCACATACAATTACGTATTTAGCAGTTGTTTATAACCATATGTATGTACAGTAAAACCTACTTTAGTGACCACTTCTATTGAGAACAATAACTTGTATTATATTAACCTGTATTTAGGACCACCTGTCTTATGCGACCCTGTTTCAATGTTCCCTTGGAAGGTCTTACAAGATAGATTTGACTTTATTATTGTACATCACTTTATGTTGTACCTATAGAATTTATATAGCAAAAAGAGACAACTATTTTGATTTGGGATTTCTGTTAGAAATGAAAAGAAAGCAACGATGAAAAAGTAAACAAATCCTAACATAGACTCAAAATCCATGTATAAAGGTTTTAATGTTGTGCTCATTGTGTACATTGTACATCTTGTGTGGTATATAAAGTATACAATACACCACAATGTACTATCAGCATGGGTAAATTCAAACTAAATTTATTGTCCTGCATCAAGCAAGACCTCTTGTGCACTTTTCAGGATAATCTGATTTTCAAACTACATGTATTAATATCATAAACTTTTAGATAAAGAAATTGTTTTGTGTATTTTCAGGGAACAGCCCATCTTTACCACAAAAGCCCATGTGTTCCAAATTGACCCAGAGACCAAAAAGAACTGGATCCCTGCCAGTAAGAATGCAGTTAGTGTGTCCTATTACTATGATTCCACAAGAAACACCTACAGAATCATCAGTGTCGATGGATCCAAGGTATTATACTTCTTCTGGCTTGGATTTCCTAAAGGAAACTAGTCAAAATTGGGACTTAGTTGTAATTTTTAACCCATATTTTACATTTAACCGGTTTCTTCCGCAAAAAACGAAAAACGTGGACTCAGTCTAAATTTTAAAAAAAGATAGACCGGGTCTGTTTTATTTCAATTTCCTATATTATACATATTCATATTAAATATCAGATAAAAAAATGTTCTACATATTGAGTGTAAAATATGGCACTTATATACATGTACATGTAAGTTTAAGCTACTCAGCTCTAATGCTGTAGTGATTTTGTTTTTTTGGGGTCTTGGAAACTAAACCCTGTATTTTGACTTAAGCTACAGAACTGGTTCCCCTCTAACAAGTCCTGTAGTTATATTGTTTATAAGTTCTACATGTACAACAATATTGTCAATGACATCTGTGTTTACTTACTTGTATGTTTTTGTACATGTTAGTTTGGCATAAAGTGGAGATAAGCTCATTATTTCAAATGTATTCAACATTCACATCAACTGAGATTCCAAGTTTGTTAAAAAAAAATAAAAAATTTTGAATTGACTTTGTATTTCAATGGTTAAAATAAATCTTTTAAGTGGTTAAACATGTTTGTTATATACATAGAGAATAATTAAAGTTTTATTTTGCAATGAATTATATAATATAAAACCTAAAAATAATCCTGTAATTTGTTTTACGTAGGAATATATAAGTAAAATTTAATGTAAATATGATTGAATTCATAAGGATGTATGTACGATATACAACATCAATGTTTTTGAACTAAGTAAATAGGTTCACTTGCATTTGATTTTATTTGTTAGCTTCAATTTCCACTTCTAATATGACGTCCTTCAAACGCTTTGAGTCCAAACCCGTGGTAAAAATAATATATACCTACACCCATTGTAATTTATGACGTCATCGACAATTTATAACGATATTTTACCAATTTTTACATATTAGAATTGAAATAATTCATGGAAGCCATATGTATATATTGTTTTTACCACGGGTAGGCCTTTATGTCAGCTTTTCACCCCTCGCTGACGCTCGGGGTAAAACTTTGTGACATAAAGGCCTACCCGTGGTAAAAACAATATATACATATGGCTTCCATGAATTATTTCTTAATTTAATATGGTCTAATTGTATATAGTATTGTAATTTTTTCCCCATCTGTGAAACAACCAACTGTTTTGAAATTTCTAAATTTCATTCTTGGTAGCGGGATGTTGTGTACGGTATCTATTTTTGGTATTTTTACTAATGGCTAGAGGTTCACAGACGGATATCTTGCAATCCGAAATCTGGAGTTAGCCTGTTTCCTGCTTGCCATTTATACTCTCTCTTGTAAAAAGTCTGCAAAGGTAGCAGACGCACATTTTGTTCAAAGAAAGGAAATATAACAAATTTACTGTTTTTATTTGTATCTTTCCAATGTAAAGTTCCCCAAAGATACGAAAATATAATTAACTATAGAAATTACCTTTAGACTTAGATGGTGTTTTTTATGCTTTGATTTTTTTAGAGGGGGATGCTTTAGGATAAAATAGCATTACCATTGGTTGTGCCGTGAAATGAAACACACAGTTATTAAACCACAAGCTATTATATTATATGAGGCAATTACATTACCAATCCCCAATATGTTTTGTTAATTAAATGGAAAATAAAAATTGTATGCTTTGGAAATAGCAAATACAATCGGTAGAAGCCAAATGTAAAGTTTTCTGTCTGCTGTTAGTTATGATTTATATTCAGTATAAAAACTTTTGTCATACAAATTTATTCCCAAAGTGAAATGAATGATTGCTTCAATTACAGCTGAATATACTTGATGATTAACAACAAAATGTTTGTAGAAAAATTTCCACATCAAAATAACACCAGTAGGAATCACAACCTTAAAATGTATCATTGTTTAAGAATGTGTGTAGTTCTATTTACTGGAAACATTCTCTCATTATCACAATATATACAAAACACAAAAACAAGTATTTTGTTTATGTTTCGTTCATTTAACCACCTGGTCTGTCCATCCACGGTCATCCTTAACTTTCTTCCAATTTTACACTAGTTGACTGATATATGAGGCCCTAGTTTCTTACAAAATTGCAAACATTTTACATTTTCCGTTATAATTGGGTACTAGTGTAGGAAATCCTGACTTTAAATAAAAAAGACCACCCTCCTTTGTAGAAAGCCCTTTACAAAGATGTTATAACACTTCAATATCTATATTACATCAACATCTTTTAAGATAACACATATTTTGAAGATCTCATTTTTTCTGTCTAGAATAGATAGTATGCATTGTTCAATTACAGCAAAAGCTGTCTAAGCCGAAGCCTGGTTAGTTTTAGGTTTATGGTATTTTACGCCACTTTCAGCAATATTTCAGTTATATCATGGCTGTCAGTTTTATTGGTGGAGGAAACCAGAGTACCCGGAGAAAACCACACACCGCGGGGTTCGAACTCACAACTTTAGTTTAATAAAACGGAACCCCATATAAACCAAGCTTTAAATAAAGTCCAAATGTAGGAAATCTTTGTTAATATAACCTGTATAAACTGAACACCTGTCTATTGCAAACAAAAAATCTGGTTCAAAGGAGGTTCGGTATAGACAGGTTTCACTGTACATATATAGAACAATTTTAACCTACTGAAGGAGCTGAAGACATCAGATAAATACTCTAATCAAGAACACAGCCACTATGTAGCCTCTTTATCTTAATATTTCTGTCCTGTTTAATTAAGTATTACAATACAAACCACTGTAACCGTTTTGTTTGGTATACCTATCTGATAGGTATATAGATATATGATTGCTTCAGTAAATTAAAACTGTTATCTTGGTTTGTCATCAAGGTAATGTATAATTGTGATAGAAATATCAAAGTAGTTTTTACTAGAGACTGTAGGCTATAATAATATCAAAGTGTCTGCTGGAATTATCCTTCTTCATAAAAATAGAATGTATTTATACCTCTGGTAGAGTTTCTATGAATCATTATGTAACAAGTATTTTTATCATAGATGAGAGACGAATCCATTGTTGATAACATTTATTTGACCTCATACATGTACTGTTATTAAGGTAACCCCTTCTGCAAGGAAAAAGTGGCTTTAAAGAAAGAGGTGTAGCCTCTTTTAAGAAGGACAATTTAGTACATGTAGTATTTTACCATCTTAGTGGAAGAGGTGTAGCCTCTCTTGAAGAGGACAATTTAGTACTATTTTGCTGTCTTATTTAGAGCATTTCAAATCTGGCCTGATAAGATGGATGGCCTTTGATGGGAGGGGCCTTACAAGAGGGGGGAAACTGTTGTATGGACTGGAATATGCTACCTTTGTAGCTTTTAGGCTGTTAGATGTAATCAGTGGCCATGATATCAATTTATCACTGTTAATGTTCAATATATATTTAGACATAAATGATTTGGTTGTAAGAAAAGATGGAAGAAAATCCATCAGGTTAAAATCAAATTTTAGAAACAGTGTTTTATTGCTGTTCTTCATCTTAAAATCACTGTGTAGTGGTCAATAATAAGGATAACTCATTCTTCGAGGTGAATGTGAAATTTTAATATAAATTTAAGGAAATAGGTTTCCACATGCCCAACCATCTTAATAGCTGTTTTCTTATGATTGTTTGCCTTATGGTTCAATGTGGACAGGTAAAGTTCCAAAATTTTTAGCAAAAAAACTTTTTTTTTTTTTTTTTTTTATTGAATTTCAAGAATTACCAGTGTGTATATTGCAGATTACATCTTATCTATCTTATATTATGTAGATCAGTATAGAATGTATAGCTTTGAATATTACAACTTACTATAATTTTAATAAATTTAATACTTGACAGGCTATCATCAACAGCACAATCACACCAGGCATGGCTTTTACAAAGACATCACAGAAATTTGGACAGTGGTCAGATCCTAGGGCTAATACCGTCTATGGACTGGGCTTTACATCTGAAGCAGATTTGGCCAAGGTAAAATCATGGTTGGAAATATGAAATATTGTATTGTATCTTTTATGAAAATATGTTACCATTAATTGCCATGCGAACACAAACATTTTGTAATGGTTTTCATGCAATAACTTTTATTCAAATAGACAGATCCTTCTGAATTTTTAACACAATGATCCTTCAATGATGTGAGGGATTGTAGTGTAATCCGTTTCCAAATAAGAGGTCCCTAGGTGCCAAAAAAGGTGACATCTGTTTTTTTATGCGAATATATTTCTGTTTTATGACCTTATTAACTTGTTAATCACAGAAGATATTATTAATATAGATAAATATATAAAAAAAATCCATTTTGCACTCAGTGGAAACAAGAATCTGTGAAACTTATTGCTTTCATTGATGTAATGGATACATTATCTTTTTTTGACGCGGTTTGTTAATTTTATTGGAACACCAAAATTAATGTACTTGAATAATGGGGAAAGAGAAAAAGGCATATTTTGCTATGAGATAATTAACAGTAACATGTTTCCAATTATATCGTGTTTCACGAAAATAATTTTATTTTATATTACTTTTTGTACCAAAGTCACAGGGATACACAATAAGACAATTTTCATCTTGTTTAAAATACTTGTAATGTAGAGGATGGTTTTTATAGCATATTGGTGTGGTATTATTACTGTTTTACGAGCAGACGTGTTATTTCCTGTCAAACTTAAGATTGTTTAGATGCAGTTTATTTTTAGAAATTAATTTGTAACAAATTTGATGACTTCAATTTCTGATTTCTGTTATCATTTTGATTCATTTCTAAAGAGTTTCTATATTTAGACCTGAAGAAGAAATAAAGAAATAATTACGTGTTTTTTTTCACAATTACCACTCAGTACTTCACAAAAGTAGAAGAAAATATACAGGATTTGTTGGTCATAAATTCAACAATTGACATCAGATGAGGCTCAGACAAAAAACAATTCTATTGCATAAATAAAACCCTCTTTTCTTGATTGCTAGATCTCTCAACGTCCATAAAAAACAGAGATCCCTTTCATGGTATAATAAAACAGAGTTTAACACAAAAATATAGGCCTCTTATACGGTGAAATCTGTCTAAACTGAACCCTGAAAAACAAGAATCCTGTATAAAGCAAATCTGCCTAAACTGAACCCTGAATAATCCAGAATCCTGTATAAAACAAACCTGTCTAAACTGAACCCTGAATAAACCAGAATCCTGTATAAAACAAACCTGTCTAAACTGAACCCTGAATAAACCAGAATCCTGTATAAAGTGAACTTTAAATAAAGTTCTAATGTAGGAAATGTTTAACCTGTATCAACAGAACACCTATCTATTCTGAGCATAAAAGTTGGTTACAAGGAGGTTCGGTTCAGACAGATTTCACTGTGTATGTGAGTTTGGGTTCAGACAGATTTCACTGTGTATGTGAGTTTGGGTTCAGACAGATTTCACTGTGTATGTGAGTTTGGCAATAGGGTCATTGGTAAGTATGTAACTTTTGTTGACGTCTGTCCATCCTGGTTTTGATAGGTACATAGATGAGACTATTAACCTTATAATGATATACTGTATATATAAATGCTTCATTTATCTTCACAAAATTTGACCTGAACTTCACACCAGTAAATGTCTTATTAACATTTTAAGAACACTAAAAATATGTTTTATTTTTGGAGAATGGTTCAATGGTTGTGAGAAACAGTCAAGAAAGCAAGTGACATTACAAATTTATGCTGATACATTTTAAAGTATAACTAGTTAGGATTTATTATATGTCATTATGTTATTAGTATTCTGTTTTATCCCAGACAGTAGACATGTTGTGATATATGTAGAACACTTGTCCATTTTTTCATATGTCCATTTTTTTCCTGTTTACTTGAGATCCATTAATAATCTGAATTAATAATTTTTTTACATGGTATGTCCTCTAAAGTGTTGTTAACTTTTTCATTTTTTAATCTTCTCCTGTAAAACTGCTCAACAAAATTATACCAAAACATTGCAGGGACTGTCCTTGGGAATAGGAGATTCAGGTTTTTACAAATGAAGTTGATCCTCCATAAGGAGGTGGTATTGGGGTCTAAAAGGGGGAAATTTCAGTAAATCATTATAAAAAAAAACTTCTTAAGAACCAGCAATAGAAATAATAGAATATGTGCTGTGCAACATCATTGGGATATGTAAAAAACAGGGGGTCCAAAGTTTGACATAGACTAAAATGGGGGGAAATTTAGAAAATTAAAGATTTTTCTTCAAGAACCAGTAATCAAAATGCAAGTATAAATGGAATGAATCATCATTCTAATACACAGATTCAAGCTTGCACAAAAGAAGACCCTATGGTCTATGGGGTCCAAGTCATGGGGGTTCAAAATGTTACGTAGATAAAAATCATTTGTCCAATCACTTTGACATAGTGAGGTTTAATTGTACTCTTTTATTACATAATTATACAGCTACTTATTAAGAACATACAAAATGCATTTGGCTATGCTTATTATAATATTTATGATGAAAGAGTTTTATTATGGTATGTTTAGTCCAACCCTATGGTACCACAGGTTCTATGATATCCTGTATTCATGTGCTATTTCAACCAATTTTCGTTGCCAGTTTTTAAATTTTACTACCACAGTACCATCGAACCCTGATATAATTCATGTCTTATTAATTGATATTCAATTTTTTTTATGATTTATCTGGTAAATAAAAGTAATGTTGCAAATTGTATTTATTTTCAGTTCATAGAAAAATTCAAAGAAATAAAAGATTTAACAAGACAACAGGTAGCTCAGCAGCAGACGTCACAAGCGCAGCAACAGCATAGTCCTCAAATTAACGGAAATGTTGTTGATGAGAATCATTCTGCTAACCAGACCCCACCTCCTCCTTCCCCGGGTGCACGTCAAGTCCTGCATCATCGCAGCTCTAGCCTATCTGCTGTTCAGGTTTGTTTGGTGCATGCCATATCTATGCATTTTTTTGGTCTTGAGATGTTTCTTATCCAATCAACAAAGTTTTATTTTATTATTCTAAGGCATTTAATTATCTATACAGACTACAAATTCTCACTCGTGCAATATTTTTGCATCCAGATCAGGATGAGGAGTACTCAACTTGTGTCTGAAGGGAACAACATGATCAGGTAATGCACAACATTCTGTGAGGATCTTCAGATTTTTACTGATAGTCTGGGTTTTTTCTCGTCTACTTACGGACACCATGGTTTTCTTCAAGTTCTCGTTGACATTATGGTTTTTTCAAGCACTTGCAGACATTTGTTTCCTACAATGTTTCCAACATTACTATTTTCTTCGAATGCTTGGACTGTCTTGTTTTCTTCAAGTAGTAAACTTTATGACACTGTATTCCTGGACACCATGGTATACTTTTGGGTATATAGTGACACTTGATGGTTTCCTTCAGGCACTTTATGACAGTGATTTCCTTTGATGGTTTCCTTCAGGCACTTTATGACAGTGATTTCCTTTGATGGTTTCCTTCAGGCACTTTATGACAGTGATTTCCTTTGATGGTTTCCTTCAGGCACTTTATGACAGTGATTTCCTTTAGGTACTGAATAACAGTGAGGTTTTGTTCAGGTATTGACTGACAGTCTGTGGCTTTTCTGCAGGTACTGACAAACACCGATTTCCTTGAAATACTGACTAACACTTTGTAATTTCTTCAGATTCTGACTGACACACTGTGGTTTTCTGCAGGTACTGACTGACAGTCTGTAGTTTTCTGCAGGTACTGACCTAACTGATTTTCTTAAAGTACTGGCTAAACACTTTATATCTTTCTTCAGGATCCGACTGACACTCTTCAGCTCTCTTCTGGGAAACAATATGGTTTTATCTGGAAACTCCTACTTTTTTTAATTAAGAAAACCGGGTTGTCACAATATAGATGAAACATTTGTTGAAAGTGGAATATATCAAGCATTAAGTGTACCAGTATATACAAATTATCAGTAGTTATTTCAGAGTTATTTCCCTTTGTATGAGTAATTTAATAACATCATAACTAAAACATTAGATAATGAACATCTCAAAGTTCAAATTTTATCTTTATACCAGTTGAGTTTTACTTTTTATTTTCTGTTTATCATGATATGTTTATTTCTGCAATGTGATAAGAGATTTACACAGCTGTCAATTTCAATTATAATTGCATGAATAATTCTTTTTCAATTTGATATTTGTATAAATCATTTTACAACCATTTTTTACTCACATGACCCATATAAGATCATGTGAGTCCAAGACTAAAATTGTGTATGTTTCTTAATGCAATGTACATAGAATGAGTACGATATGCATTTGTTGATTTTATAGTATAAATGTACCTTAACATAATATAATATAATTTTTAATTTTCTCATATCAAACATTGTGTTGTCAATTATATATAAACAGCTATTGATTTCTTGGATTAAAGATATTTTTGAGATTCAAACATCATTGACTTTTTTTCCCCTTATTATGAAAGGAAATAATTAAACAGTACTTCAGTACTTTGATTTAAAAGTTCAATCAGTAAGAGGCTCAAACCCATTATATCATTCATGCTCATCATTATCACATGTTCACTGCTGCAGTTAAATATTTCAAGATGAACTATCTGATTGTGTTACCAAATAACACACGTAAAAATGTGTTACCTAAAAATCTAGGTATTATATTATTTATTACAAGAAGTTGAATCAAAGTAAATTTTTGTAGAGTGATAAACCTGAAGAAGCTGTGGAAACATCGTCTGAGAAATCATCAGTAGATGAAAAAGTATTTCAAATTATATATTTTTATATATAAATTCCTACTGAATGTTAAAGCTTCAAAAAGCTGTGGTGATTCTTTTACTCTCAGTTATGATTGTGATGCATGTTCTTCAAACAGTCTCAATCTCAACTAAAAAAAATGCAACTAAACAAATTTCATGATAAAGTTGTTTTTTTGGCTACACGTCAATTGTTTTATTATATATAGCACTTATTTTTTCTACTTTTGATTATTTAAGAAATTACAATACTTCTAATTTAAGAAATTATTCTTCTCCTCTTTTCTTCCAAATTAAATAGGTTACACTCATATCTAGAAGAGAGTAAAAGTATATTAGCTCAAGGGTTATGGTTATTTAAAATAAAACATTCAGCACAATATACAATATACCATATTTTTTGGACTGTTGTTAGAGACTTTTTTTTTCACTTTATACATTATTTTGCCTATCACCACTAACGTTGTGAGTTTGAAGCCCGCTCAAGCAAGGTGTACCCGATACAACATTATGTGATAAAGTTTGTCAGTGACTTGCGACAGGTCTGTGGTTTTCTCCGAGTATTCTGGTTTCCTCCACTAATAAAACTGACAGCAACGATATAACTGAAATATTGTTGAAAGTGGCATTAAACACCATAATCCTCCTCCTCCCCCTTCTCCAATATAAGTCTGTGAAGTTTATGTCAATTAGACCAGTAGTCCACATAGGCTAATAGTCTACAAAGACTTATAGCCCATATAGACCTCCAGTCCAGAAAATATGGTATTAATGATAGATAATTTTTATAAAGCACGAATGGAATTAGGTATATGTATCTTTTAAATAATTTGAAATAGTGCATGAATTTAAAGGGACAACAATGAACCAATACAACATATAATTTTATTATACCTTTATAGCACTTTAATACATACTAGTAATTATTATTTCTTTTAAGATAAAGCAATAACACATTGGTCAATTTCAATAATTTGATTCACTATTTATTATAAATATTCACTGTAAATTTTGGAGAAACGTCACCGTAGAAATATATCATAGGACATACCATACAAACCTAGCAGCACTTCTTCGTAGACAAAGGGAGGACCACTGGATAAGAGAACTAGGGACGGCAACAAACATAATTTCCTCAAACAATGAATTAAAGATGCCATTTGTCTTGTCTTGTCTAAAATGCATTAAGACAACTACTATATATAGTATTATAGGAGATCAGCAGATCATGTTAAAAACCCAAATTGTGATGTCCTCAAATTTCTCTATGCATTTTTGCTCACAAAACCTTACACATCATGCATATTGTTGGAAAGTTAAGCTATTGGTGTTTTATTGAGTGGACATATGTAGCATATTTAATTTTAAGAAGATAACTTTTGTGTCATAAATTAACCCTGCATGCATTAGCAGATACCCGGTAGGACTTTTGTGGTAAGCTTAAGATATACTAAAAACATAAATACTTACATTTTTAACCATCTGACAATGCTTAAAGTAAACTGAGCTAAACATTTATCAGTTTAATAATTACAAGTATTTTCCTGAAAATGTGTGCTGTGAAGAATACTGTGTTTTAATAGTTTGATGTGTTATAGATTGGTAAAATTTGTCAGAGAGAAAGCTTATCTCTTCACTATTAGAGTTAATGACCAGATTTAAGGAATACCAAGAAAAGAAAACAAAACTGAAATAATTTACAGAAAGACCTGTCTAATGCAAACATAATGGACTATCTTTAGCTCTCATGTCCAAAAGCACAGTGTTAGCACCAAAAAATACGGAAAACAACTGATTTGCGACTTTATCACTCAATGTTGTATTGCAAGCCAATTTATTTTGAATAGAGAGTTGTTCCAATTAGACGTGAATTTTCAACAACAAAATTCAAAATGTAGTTCTAAATTAGATTTTTGATTTAGACAAGTGTTTGAATGTTACCATATGAAAAATTATTTCTGGAAATGCATTTTCCAGTCTGGTATTTTTCATTTCGTTTGTTAATAATTGTTTGAAACCCACCTGATGTTTATGAATAAGAAGGGCTTGCTCTACTTAATTAATAATTTGTCACTTTCCAACTGGATACCGAACAAAATACAAATTTAGTAATGTATTAATCTGTATTCTACAGAACACATGGTGTAATCACTCTTATCGTAAAAAATCTGTTGAGGTCAGTTTGAAACTTTGAATTTATTTTCAGAGTTGAGACTTACAACATGAATTATGAATGGTTAATTTACTTTTGTGTCTAATTTCAGGGATCACAAGATGGTTCCACTGTAAACCTTAAAGAAAGAAGGAATTCATTTAATACACCAGGTTCTAATGCTGGGAATAGTCCTGAAAGTCAGATGAAGTATGAAAATGATAGGCTTAAGCTTGCCTTGGCCCAAAGGTTTGTACCTAGTGATAGGCTTAAACTTGCCTTGGCCCAAAGGTTTGTACCTAATGATAGGCTTAAGCTTGTCTTGGCCCAAAGGTTTGTACCTAATGATAGGCTTAAGCTTGCCTTGACCCAAAGGTTTGTACCTAATGATAGGCTTAAGCTTGCCTTGACCCAAAGGTTTGTACCTAATGATAGGCTTAAGCTTGTCTTGGCCCGAAGGTTTGTACCTAATGATAGGCTTAAGCTTGTCTTGGCCCAAAGGTTTGTACCTAATGATAGGCTTAAGCTTGTCTTGGCCCAAAGGTTTGTACCTAATGATAGGCTTAAGCTTGTCTTGGCCCAAAGGTTTGTATCTAATGATAGGCTTAAGCTTGTCTTGACCCAAAGGTTTGTGCCTAATGATAAGCTAAAGCTTGCCATGGCCAAAAGGCTTGTACCTAATGATAGGCTAAAACGTCCCTTGTCCTCATAGTTTGTACCTTATGATAAACTAAAGCTTAATGATTAGGTTAAAACTTGCCTTGGTCAAAAGTTTATAGGAAAACTCACATCTAAGTTTTATAATGTGAAATACATGTGGATTTGTTGGTGTTGTGCAATCGATTCTTTGGGAGACATTGTTTTTGGCCCTTTTCATATTATTATTAGTAGTATTCTTTCTTTCTTTCTCCGATACATAGAGGTGTCCTGTCCTCAGCCTTTCTCATAACAATAAGTTAGATGTACTGGAGGTTCTTAAGTGTGTTTGGCCTGCATGTCCTACAATATTTTGTTTGGCTACTAACCTAAAGGAATATTTTTCATGGTTCTAACAGGGGTGGAGTCTGCAATAGAATCGTGTACATTTGGGAGATTTTTGTACCACTTCACTGTGACACTTGCCTATCTTTCATATTTATTTTCTGACAGTTATGTTTTTCTGAATAACAGGCTATGGTTTGAATTCAGGAATTATCCAGTTATTTGTTTGATAAGATTTATTCACTTCACTTTTTTTTGTCTAATAAATCAATTTGTAATAAAGTGTTTGAATCTTTAATAACACTCTGTTGTCTTTATAGCTCAGCAAATGCTAAGAAATGGGAGGTAGAATTACAAACTTTGAAAAACAATAACGCTCGACTGACGGCAGCACTGCAAGAAAGTACAGCGAATGTTGAAGAATGGAAGAAACAGCTGGCAGCTTATAAAGATGAAAGTGCCAGGATGAAGAAAAAGGTAAAGATTATACAGGACAAAAATTACAGTAATCAGTACAAGATACATCTAATATGATTGTTAAGTGAAAAGATAAAAAGTTATTAAAATAAATTCTTATTCTTTTCATTTAAAAAGCATATTGTACATTTTCAATATGTATAAAACATTTGCCACTTTTCCATGGTATTGTAGAAGTAAATTCGTATAGCTTTCAATTGCATCGGTGGTGCTCGCCTTGAGTGCGGTAGATTGTGGGTTCAAGCCCTGATTGGGTAAAACCAAAGACTATAAAATTGGTATTTGTTGCTTCTCAGCTAAGCACACAGCATTAAGAAGAAAGAGCACAGGAATCAGGATAATGTGTCCCAAGTGGGGTGACATGTCTATCCGCAGACTGTTGTTTCAGTGAGCTAGCACTAAAAAAAACCAAACGAAGCGTATGGGTTTAGTAAAAAGCGAACCTGATCATCATCTCATTGAAAATTAACTTGGTCTCGCCATGATGTAGCTGAAAAATTGCTGACGTGGCGTTAAACAACAATCACTCACTCACTCAAGTGTGAAGTTGACGAGGAGTACACACAATAATTTTATGTGATAAATATTGTCAGATACCTGCGGCAGTCAATAGTTTATCTTAGTACTCCGGTTTCCTCCACCAATAAAACTGAATACCACAATATAGCTGAAATATTGTTGATAGCGGTGTTAAGCACTCATAATCCATAATAAAAGTATGAAATTTACCGTAGTTTAACACTCATCAAACAGAAGTGTCATGTAGTTCATTTTTTATGTATTTAGATACAAATTACAATATAGAAACAATATAATGTTCTTTATTTCTCAACAAAAAAAACAACCTCAAGTTCGTACCAGTTTGAAAAAAATAAAATCTTGATTCTTTATTATCAATTTTGTTTGTATTAAGTTGTGTTAGATGTTTGGTTTCTTAGTCAATGTTTAAACTTTGTTAATCATCTATGGACAAATTTTACAGGTTTTAGAAATGGAAAAACAGCAGAATAATTCAGAACAAATAGGAGCATTACAGACTGAACTACAACAACTGACAGAGAGATTAGAAAAAGTCCAGTTAGAAAGTCAAGATAAAACAGATGTAAGTAAACCAGACTTGTCCTGTCATTTGTACAAGTGTAACTTTTGTATTACTTGGTGTCCCTCATACGTTGTTATTAACTTTTTAGTTCACCTTACCCAAAGGGTCATGTGATGTATTGTCATCGTTTTTGGCTCACCTTGCCACTTGGCGTCCGTCGTCTGTCGTTTGTTAACTTTTCACATTTTAATCATCTCTAAAGATTGCACATTTTGTCCCGATCCATTAACAAACATGGCCACCACAGGCAATTCTTGTTTCTGATTGGCCGATTTTTAAAAATCTTCTCCTTCGAAACTGCTTGGCCAAATGAACCGAAACTTGGTAGGAATCATCTATGGAATGTCCTCTATGAAGATTGCTCATTTCGTCCCGATCCGTTAACAAACATGGCTACCATCGAAACTTGATAGGAATCATCTATGGAATGTCCACTATGAAGGTTGCTCATTTCGTCCCGATCGGTTAGCAAACATGGCTACCACCGAAACTTGGTAGGAAGCATCTATGGAATGTCATCTATGAAGAATGCTCATTTCGTCCCGATCGGTTAGCAAACATGGCCACCACATGCAATTCTTGTTTCTGATTGGTCGATTTCTTAAAAAATCTTCTCCTTTGAAACTGCTTAGCCATATGAACCGAAACTTGGTAGGAAGCATCTACATGTATGGAAGGTTCTGTATTAAGTTTCCTCAAAGCAGAATGAAAGGTGAGCGATACAGGCTCAGCACACTGAGCCTCTAGTTTGCATCCTCCAACATCAATAAGCTTTTCTATATCTATGGATATAAATAATTTATTGTTTGTCTGTTTTTGATGAGTTTTTTTAAATGAATTCCTAAAGAAATCCTTTTCAGAAAAATGCATAGCGTTATTATGTAACTCGTACAGTTTTTAACATGCATATAAGAAAGGAATTTCAAAATTTGTACTTTTTTATTTTTCATCCAATTTTTATGTGTTTTTAGCTCACCTGACCCAAAGGGTCATGTGAGCTATTGCCATCACTTGGCGTCCGTCGTCGTCGTCCGTCGTACGTCGTAAACTTTTTCAAAAATCTTCTCCTCTGAAAGTACTAGACCAATGGAAACCAAACTTGGTCTGAATCATTACTAGGGTGTCTAGTTTCAAAATTGTGTCCGGTGATGCCGTGCACCAACCAACATGGCCGCTGTTACTAAAAATAGAACATATGGTAAAATTGCAGGTTTTTGGTAATAACTCAAAAACCGTTAATAATATCAAAAATCTGACATGGGATAAAAATGATCAGCACATCAAGATCTACCTACCCTGCAATTTTGAAGTAAATCTGATTACCCATCTTGGAGTTATTGCCCTTTTTTCATCAAATTTGTAAAATTTTAATACTTTTCGTCTTATATTTCAAAAACTATAAGAGATAAAGGTTAACTTTAAATTGCAAAAATGTGCGGCATATCAAGATCTACCTACCCTGCAATTTTGAAGTTAAACTACTGAGCCAATCTCAACCAAACTTTGCTGAAATGATCCTTGGGTGGTCCCCTTCCAAAATTGTGTCCGGCATTTCAGACCTCCGACCAAGATGGACACTACAGCCGAACTTAATTTAACATAGGACCCTACGGGAAATTCCCATAAAAATCGTCTTGTCTGAAACCATTTGCTCAATAAGACATTGTTATTATTAATTTAAACTAATGTTTACCTCTCTGTATTATTTGTCTTTAACCAACAATGTGTACCTTTTCCTTTTTTAGCTCACCTGGCCATAGGCCATGTGAGCTTTTGTCATGGCTAAGCATCTGTCGTCCATCCGTTAGCTTTTCACATTTAAATCTTTTTCTCTGAAACCATTGAACAGAATTGAACCAAACTTGCCAGAAATGTTCACTGGATGGTCCACTACCAGATTTGTGTTTTGGTGCTGATTTGAAATCCAACATGGCTGCCAGGGTCCATAATGTGTTCTCATTGGCTGAAATTTAAAAAATCTTCTTGTGAGAAACCACCAAGCCAATTGAATTGTGACTTTGCAGGAATGATCATTGGGTGGTCCTGTACTAAACTTGTGAATCGTTTGCCGATCGGAATTTCAAGATAGCCGCCATGACTCGACTTAGTTTTAACATAGGACCCTATGAACTTTGAACTTTTACCGATTTTGACCGATTATGCAAATTAGAAAAAAGGGTCATGTGATGTATTGTCATCGTTTTTGGCTCACCTTGCCACTTGGCGTCCGTCGTCTGTCGTTTGTTAACTTTTCACATTTTAATCATCTCTAAAGATTGCACATTTTGTCCCGATCCATTAACAAACATGGCCACCACAGGCAATTCTTGTTTCTGATTGGCCGATTTTTAAAAATCTTCTCCTTCGAAACTGCTTGGCCAAATGAACCGAAACTTGGTAGGAATCATCTATGGAATGTCCTCTATGAAGATTGCTCATTTCGTCCCGATCCGTTAACAAACATGGCTACCATCGAAACTTGATAGGAATCATCTATGGAATGTCCACTATGAAGGTTGCTCATTTCGTCCCGATCGGTTAGCAAACATGGCTACCACCGAAACTTGGTAGGAAGCATCTATGGAATGTCATCTATGAAGAATGCTCATTTCGTCCCGATCGGTTAGCAAACATGGCCACCACATGCAATTCTTGTTTCTGATTGGTCGATTTCTTAAAAAATCTTCTCCTTTGAAACTGCTTAGCCATATGAACCGAAACTTGGTAGGAAGCATCTACATGTATGGAAGGTTCTGTATTAAGTTTCCTCAAAGCAGAATGAAAGGTGAGCGATACAGGCTCAGCACACTGAGCCTCTAGTTTGCATCCTCCAACATCAATAAGCTTTTCTATATCTATGGATATAAATAATTTATTGTTTGTCTGTTTTTGATGAGTTTTTTTAAATGAATTCCTAAAGAAATCCTTTTCAGAAAAATGCATAGCGTTATTATGTAACTCGTACAGTTTTTAACATGCATATAAGAAAGGAATTTCAAAATTTGTACTTTTTTATTTTTCATCCAATTTTTATGTGTTTTTAGCTCACCTGACCCAAAGGGTCATGTGAGCTATTGCCATCACTTGGCGTCCGTCGTCGTCGTCCGTCGTACGTCGTAAACTTTTTCAAAAATCTTCTCCTCTGAAAGTACTAGACCAATGGAAACCAAACTTGGTCTGAATCATTACTAGGGTGTCTAGTTTCAAAATTGTGTCCGGTGATGCCGTGCACCAACCAACATGGCCGCTGTTACTAAAAATAGAACATATGGTAAAATTGCAGGTTTTTGGTAATAACTCAAAAACCGTTAATAATATCAAAAATCTGACATGGGATAAAAATGATCAGCACATCAAGATCTACCTACCCTGCAATTTTGAAGTAAATCTGATTACCCATCTTGGAGTTATTGCCCTTTTTTCATCAAATTTGTAAAATTTTAATACTTTTCGTCTTATATTTCAAAAACTATAAGAGATAAAGGTTAACTTTAAATTGCAAAAATGTGCGGCATATCAAGATCTACCTACCCTGCAATTTTGAAGTTAAACTACTGAGCCAATCTCAACCAAACTTTGCTGAAATGATCCTTGGGTGGTCCCCTTCCAAAATTGTGTCCGGCATTTCAGACCTCCGACCAAGATGGACACTACAGCCGAACTTAATTTAACATAGGACCCTACGGGAAATTCCCATAAAAATCGTCTTGTCTGAAACCATTTGCTCAATAAGACATTGTTATTATTAATTTAAACTAATGTTTACCTCTCTGTATTATTTGTCTTTAACCAACAATGTGTACCTTTTCCTTTTTTAGCTCACCTGGCCATAGGCCATGTGAGCTTTTGTCATGGCTAAGCATCTGTCGTCCATCCGTTAGCTTTTCACATTTAAATCTTTTTCTCTGAAACCATTGAACAGAATTGAACCAAACTTGCCAGAAATGTTCACTGGATGGTCCACTACCAGATTTGTGTTTTGGTGCTGATTTGAAATCCAACATGGCTGCCAGGGTCCATAATGTGTTCTCATTGGCTGAAATTTAAAAAATCTTCTTGTGAGAAACCACCAAGCCAATTGAATTGTGACTTTGCAGGAATGATCATTGGGTGGTCCTGTACTAAACTTGTGAATCGTTTGCCGATCGGAATTTCAAGATAGCCGCCATGACTCGACTTAGTTTTAACATAGGACCCTATGAACTTTGAACTTTTACCGATTTTGACCGATTATGCAAATTAGAAAAAAGGGTCATGTGATGTATTGTCATCGTTTTTGGCTCACCTTGCCACTTGGCGTCCGTCGTCTGTCGTTTGTTAACTTTTCACATTTTAATCATCTCTAAAGATTGCACATTTTGTCCCGATCCATTAACAAACATGGCCACCACAGGCAATTCTTGTTTCTGATTGGCCGATTTTTAAAAATCTTCTCCTTCGAAACTGCTTGGCCAAATGAACCGAAACTTGGTAGGAATCATCTATGGAATGTCCTCTATGAAGATTGCTCATTTCGTCCCGATCCGTTAACAAACATGGCTACCATCGAAACTTGATAGGAATCATCTATGGAATGTCCACTATGAAGGTTGCTCATTTCGTCCCGATCGGTTAGCAAACATGGCTACCACCGAAACTTGGTAGGAAGCATCTATGGAATGTCATCTATGAAGAATGCTCATTTCGTCCCGATCGGTTAGCAAACATGGCCACCACATGCAATTCTTGTTTCTGATTGGTCGATTTCTTAAAAAATCTTCTCCTTTGAAACTGCTTAGCCATATGAACCGAAACTTGGTAGGAAGCATCTACATGTATGGAAGGTTCTGTATTAAGTTTCCTCAAAGCAGAATGAAAGGTGAGCGATACAGGCTCAGCACACTGAGCCTCTAGTTTGCATCCTCCAACATCAATAAGCTTTTCTATATCTATGGATATAAATAATTTATTGTTTGTCTGTTTTTGATGAGTTTTTTTAAATGAATTCCTAAAGAAATCCTTTTCAGAAAAATGCATAGCGTTATTATGTAACTCGTACAGTTTTTAACATGCATATAAGAAAGGAATTTCAAAATTTGTACTTTTTTATTTTTCATCCAATTTTTATGTGTTTTTAGCTCACCTGACCCAAAGGGTCATGTGAGCTATTGCCATCACTTGGCGTCCGTCGTCGTCGTCCGTCGTACGTCGTAAACTTTTTCAAAAATCTTCTCCTCTGAAAGTACTAGACCAATGGAAACCAAACTTGGTCTGAATCATTACTAGGGTGTCTAGTTTCAAAATTGTGTCCGGTGATGCCGTGCACCAACCAACATGGCCGCTGTTACTAAAAATAGAACATATGGTAAAATTGCAGGTTTTTGGTAATAACTCAAAAACCGTTAATAATATCAAAAATCTGACATGGGATAAAAATGATCAGCACATCAAGATCTACCTACCCTGCAATTTTGAAGTAAATCTGATTACCCATCTTGGAGTTATTGCCCTTTTTTCATCAAATTTGTAAAATTTTAATACTTTTCGTCTTATATTTCAAAAACTATAAGAGATAAAGGTTAACTTTAAATTGCAAAAATGTGCGGCATATCAAGATCTACCTACCCTGCAATTTTGAAGTTAAACTACTGAGCCAATCTCAACCAAACTTTGCTGAAATGATCCTTGGGTGGTCCCCTTCCAAAATTGTGTCCGGCATTTCAGACCTCCGACCAAGATGGACACTACAGCCGAACTTAATTTAACATAGGACCCTACGGGAAATTCCCATAAAAATCGTCTTGTCTGAAACCATTTGCTCAATAAGACATTGTTATTATTAATTTAAACTAATGTTTACCTCTCTGTATTATTTGTCTTTAACCAACAATGTGTACCTTTTCCTTTTTTAGCTCACCTGGCCATAGGCCATGTGAGCTTTTGTCATGGCTAAGCATCTGTCGTCCATCCGTTAGCTTTTCACATTTAAATCTTTTTCTCTGAAACCATTGAACAGAATTGAACCAAACTTGCCAGAAATGTTCACTGGATGGTCCACTACCAGATTTGTGTTTTGGTGCTGATTTGAAATCCAACATGGCTGCCAGGGTCCATAATGTGTTCTCATTGGCTGAAATTTAAAAAATCTTCTTGTGAGAAACCACCAAGCCAATTGAATTGTGACTTTGCAGGAATGATCATTGGGTGGTCCTGTACTAAACTTGTGAATCGTTTGCCGATCGGAATTTCAAGATAGCCGCCATGACTCGACTTAGTTTTAACATAGGACCCTATGAACTTTGAACTTTTACCGATTTTGACCGATTATGCAAATTAGAAAAAAGGGGGGATGAAATTAAAAAAAAATCTTCTCCTCTGAAACTACTGAGCCAATCTCAACCAAACTTTGCTGAAATGATCCTTAGGTGGTCCCCTTTAAAAATTGTGTCCGTCAGTGCCGCCCTGTACCCAAGATGGCTGCCATTACTAAAATTAGAAATTTCTTCAAATGGCCAAAACTGCTCTATTTTAAGCCAGAAAGTGCCAAAATTTGAACTGTATAAGCATAATGATGAGCTTTTTAACATATATTACGGGATTTTTTATGAACATTGAACTTTTACCGATTTTGACCGATTATGCAAATTAGAAAAAAGGGGGGATGAAATTTAAAAAAAATCTTCTCCTCTGAAACTACTGAGCCAATCTCAACCAAACTTTGCTGAAATGATCCTTAGGTGGTCCCCTTTAAAAATTGTGTCCGTCAGTGCCGCCCTGTACCCAAGATGGCTGCCATTACTAAAATTAGAAATTTCTTCAAATGGCCAAAACTGCTCTATTTTAAGCCAGAAAGTGCCCAAATTTGAACTGTATAAGCATAATGATGAGCTTTTTAACATATATTACGGGATTTTTTATGAACATTGAACTTTTACCGATTTTGACCGATTATGCAAATTAGAAAAAAGGGGGGATGAAATTAAAAAAAAATCTTCTCCTCTGAAACTACTGAGCCAATCTCAACCAAACTTTGCTGAAATGATCCTTAGGTGGTCCCCTTTAAAAATTGTATCCGTCAGCGCCGTCCTGTATCCAAGATGGCCGCCATTACTAAAAATAGAAATTTCTTCAAATGGCCAAAACTGCTCTATTTTAAGCCAGAAAGTGCCCAAATTTGAACTGTATAAGCATAATGATGAGCTTTTTAACATATATTACGGGATTTTTTATGAACTTTGAACTTCTACCAATTTTGACTGATTATGCAAATTAGAAAAAAGGGGGGATGAAATTAAAAAAAAATCTTCTCCTCTGAAACTACTGAGCCAATCTCAACCAAACTTTGCTGAAATGATCCTTAGGTGGTCCCCTTTCAAAATTGTGTCCGTCAGCGCCGTCCTGTATTCAAGATGGCCGCCATTACTAAAAATAGAAATTTCTTCAAATGGCCAAAACTGCTCTATTTTAAGCCAGAAAGTGCCCAAATTTGAACTGTATAAGCATAATGATGAGCTTTTTAACATATATTACGGGATTTTTTATGAACATTGAACTTTTACCGATTTTGACCGATTATGCAAATTAGAAAAAAGGGGGGATGAAATTAAAAAAAATCTTCTCCTCTGAAACTACTGAGCCAATCTCAACCAAACTTTGCTGAAATGATCCTTAGGTGGTCTCCTTTAAAAATTGTATCCGTCAGCGCCGTCCTGTATCCAAGATGGCCGCCATTACTAAAAATAGAAATTTCTTCAAATGGCCAAAACTGCTCTATTTTAAGCCAGAAAGTGCCCAAATTTGAACTGTATAAGCATAATGATGAGCTTTTTAACATATATTACGGGATTTTTTATGAACTTTGAACTTCTACCGATTTTGGATTTTGGAGTTATCTCCCTTTTTTATATTGGAGTTATCTCCCTTTTTTATATTGGAGTTATCTCCCTTTATTATTTTGCACGATTGCATTGCAATCTATTAAATTGGAGTTATCTCCCTTTTTTTATATTGGAGTTACCTCCCTTTTTTTTACATTGGAGTTATCTCCCTTTTTTATATTGGAGTTATCTCCCTTTTTTATATTGGATTTACCTCCCTTTTTATATTGGAGTTATCTGCCTTTTTTTTATATTGGAGTTGCCTCCCTTTTTTATATTGGAGTTATCTCCCTTTTTTAATATTGGAGTTATCTCCCTTTTTTATATTGGAGTTACCTCCCTTTTTTACATTGGAGTTATCTCCCTTTTTTATATTGGAGTTATCTCCCTTTTTTATATTGGAGTTATCTTCCTTTTTTATATTGGAGTTATCTCCCTTTTTATATTGGAGTTATCTCCCTTTTTTATATTGGAGTTATCTCCCTTTTTATATTGGAGTTATCTCCCTTTTTTATATTGGAGTTATCTCCCTTTTTATATTGGAGTTATCTCCCTTTTTTATATTGGAGTTACCTCCCTTTTTTATTTTGCATTTACAATATCAACATATTTTATTAACGAGGGTATTTAGAAGAAATTTCAAGAAATGAACGATATCGGGTACATGTACAAACAATGGCTAAAAAATATATTTAAGCACAAACAGAGGGCGCATTACATTTGTAATATTTACAATACTGGTATTTCCAGTATTGTGAATATTATAATACTGGTAATACCAGTATTGTAAATATTACAATACTGGTAATACTAAAATCGCGGCCGGCTGCTTCATATTATCCGTTTCATTTTGCTCTCGTTTATATGGTTGAAAAGTTATAAGAAAATACAGTTATTATTGTCAAAAACGGTAGTAAATGGTGTGCTCATTGAGACATTCATTAAAAACTGCATTCAATTTTGACAATTAATGAACCCTGTATAATATAACACTCGTATCGGCCCATACCACTCTTATGTGCGGTCGTATAAAAAGTCAACAAAGTAATCAGATTATTTTGAACTTTCCAGCAAAGGTAGATTTTGGCATGCATGATTATATTTGTTCAATGAATGGAAGACAGACGGACTAATTAACCAAGGACGTCGATTGGTAAAAAACAGCTCAAATGTCATGTGACCTTAAAACCATGTATTTGGCCATTTGCAGAATTTAAATTAACGGCAATCTTGGTACTTTGTTAGTTTATTACCACTGGGTCAAAGCCACTGTCTGGTGGACTCTTAGTCAACAGTCCCCGAGGGTATTCACCACCCCAGTATCCAAGTACTTCGGCACGAAAAACAGATATTATTTTGAAAATTGACAATATCTAAAATTTTCGAAATTTATAAAACTAAGGAGTATCTCCTTCGTGCAAAGCTCTGTCTTTAGCTGGTTTTGGCGTTACTGTTTAGGCCCTTCAGGTTATTTGTTCTCAATCAGACATTGTTCTTTCAGTTTTTGATCTTCCAAATCTTTTTACTTTATCTGCACTGATGAGACATAAATTGTTGAAATGACCATTTGCAGAATTTAAATTAACTGCAATCTCAGTCCTTTGTTAGTTTGCTTACCTTTGAATATAGTAGTAATCCACTTTGTTTTCTTTTTCTCCAGTCTTTATTTTGTTTAGAATATTGTAGTATTTAT
Organism: Bathymodiolus brooksi; assembly: GCA_963680875.1. NCBI lineage: Eukaryota > Metazoa > Mollusca > Bivalvia > Mytilida > Modiolidae > Bathymodiolus > Bathymodiolus brooksi. Next base: position 68,832,818 of record OY804577.1, on the reverse strand, counting down.
CTCTTTTCCATATAGTTGATTTTGGATTAGACTCCAAAGTCTCACAAAGCTTATTAGTAAATGTTTGCTCATTGGAGAGCACACTGCATTCTTCTGCCATGACAATTTTTACAGAATGATCAAATTAATTCAGTTTTGAGTGAAGACAAACTCACCCTAAGATAATGTTGACAACAATTTTAACCTGTTCAATTAGTTATACATAAATAAAGCCTAGGGGTATTTTCTTATATGTAAAAACATGATTAAGAATGAGCAAAGCGAGTACTTAATCATGAAGGAGGGGATTATCATTTTCTTACAATCTTTCTTATAAACATTCAATATGACATTATGTATTGGACAAAACTGTGAATTTCTTTTATTTAAAGTATTAGTATTAACATTCAGGCAATTTATTGAAAATAGCTAAAAAAATTCAGGCATTCTATAGAATGACTAGATATTTTTAGGCATTCAATAGAATTCCTATTGATGTTAGGCATTCTATAGATTGCCTAAAATTACAGTCATTCTACAGAATGCCTGATTCTTTAAATCGCCTGTAACATATACAATGTATTATTACCTCCACTATAGGAGATGTTACTTGTCGCAAGTCGTAAGTCGTAACTGAGTTTAGGACTAGTTTAGTGAAACGCACGTATACGTGCACATAAGGAAATCTTAAGAGTGATTTTAGACTTACGATTTACGATCACTTTAGTGAAAAGGTCGCCTGGCCTTTAGGCCATGTGAGCTATTGTCATCACTTTTTGTCCGTCGTCCGTCCGTCAACATTTCACATTTTAATCTTCTCCTCAGAAACCACTGGGCCAATTGCAACCAAACTTTGGTGGAATGGTCCTTGGATGGCCCCCTTCCAAAATTGTGTCCGACTTCCAACCAAGATGGCCACCAAGCTAAAAATAGAAAAAAAGGGGGATGAAATAAATTGTTTATTGCTGCTTTAGTATAAGTCAAAATGAGCTCAAATTTAACTGCAGCTACATGGCAAGGAGTAGTTTAACATTTAATCCAGGTTTTTCTGTGAAATTTTTCTTTCAGCCGATTTATACTGATTATGCAAATTAGCCATATTTTGATAAAAGATCACATTTAAATCTTCCCCTCTGAAACAGCTGAACCAAATTAAACCAAACCTGGCAGGGATGTTCCCTGGGTGGGTCCCTTTCAAAATTGTGTCCGACAGCCCCGCCCTCCATTCAAGATGGCTGCTGTTACTAAAAATAGAAATTTCTTCAATTGTTCATTGCTGCTTTAGTATAAGTCAAAATGAGCTCAAATTTTAACTGCATCTACATGGCAAGGAGTAGTTTAACATATGCTCGGAATTTTTCTGTGAAATTTTTCTTTCAGTCGATTTATACCGATTATGCAAATTAGGCATATTTTGATAAAAGATCACATTTAAATCTTTTTCTCTGAAACCGCTGAACCAAATTAAACCAAACCTGGCAGGGATGGTCCCTGGGTGGGTCCCTTTCAATATTGTGTCCGACAGCCCCGCCCTCCATAGAAATTTCTTCAATTGTCCATTGCTGCTTTACTATAAGTCAAAATGAGCTCAAATTTTAACTGCAGGTACATGGCAAGGAGTAGTTTAACATATATTCCGTTTTTAGCTCACCTGGCCTTTAGGCCATGTGAGCTATTATCATCACTTTTCGTCTGTCCGTCAACATTTCACATTTTAATCTTCTTCTCAGAAACCACTGGGCCAATTGCAACCAAACTTTGGTGGAGTGGTCTTTGGGTGGCCCCCCTTAAAAATTGTGTCCGGTGATCCCAACTTCCAACCAAGATAGCCGCCAAGCTAAAAATAGAAAAAAGGGGGATGATATTTAAAAAAAATCTTCTGCTCTGAAACTACTGAGCCAATCTCAACCAAACTTTGCTGAAATGATCCTTGGGTGGTCCCCTTCTAAAATTGTGTCCGGCATTTCAGACCTCCGACCAAGATGGACACTACAGCCGAACTTAATTTAACATAGGACCCTACGGGAAATTCCCATAAAAATCGTCTTGTCTGAAACCATTTGCTCAATAAGACATTGTTATTATTAATTTAAACTAATGTTTACCTCTCTGTATTATTTGTCTTTAACCAACAATGTGTACCTTTTCCTTTTTTAGCTCACCTGGCCATAGGCCATGTGAGCTTTGCCATGGCTAAGCGTCTGTCGTCCATCCGTTAGCTTTTCACATTTAAATCTTTTTCTCTGAAACCATTGAACAGAATTGAACCAAACTTGCCAGAAATGTTCACTGGATGGTCCACTACCAGATTTGTGTTTTGGTGCTGATTTGAAATCCAACATGGCTGCCAGGGTCCATAATGTGTTCTCATTGGCTGAAATTTAAAAAATCTTCTTGTGAGAAACCACCAAGCCAATTGAATTGTGACTTTGCAGGAATGATCATTGGGTGGTCCTGTACTAAACTTGTGAATCGTTTGCCGATCGGAATTTCAAGATAGCCGCCATGACTCGACTTAGTTTTAACATAGGACCCTATGGCCGTATGGAAAAAAAACATTTTTTTTTTTCCCTCTGAAACCAGTTAGCCAATTTAAAGCAAACATGGCATGGATGGTCCTTAGTTGGTCAACTGCCAAAATTGTGTTCAATGACCCCGATCTCGGTCCAAAATGGCCGCCGTCAGCAGACATAGTTTTAACATAGGACCCTATGGGAAAATTGTTTAAAAGTCTTCTCCTCTGAACTAGTCTGCCAATTTAAAGCAAACATGGCATTGATGGTCCTTGGGTAGTATACTTTCAAAATTGTGTCCGGTGGCCACGACCTCCATCCAAGATTGCTGCCATGAGCAGACATAGTTTTAACATGGAACCCTATGGGATTTGAATAGTAAAATTTAGATGTATTCGGCTTGCAGACATTCTTAAGAGGGCTTATTTATGTCAGGTGAGCGATACAGGCTCACCTGAGCCTCTAGTTTTATTTTAGCTCACCTGGCCAAAGGCCATGTGAGCTTTTGCCATCACTTGTCGTCCGTCGCCATCCGTCGTAAACTTTAATCTTCTCCTCAGAAACCACTGGGCCAATTGCAACCAAACTTTGGTGGAATGGTATTTGTATGGTCCTCTTCCAAAATTGTATCCGTTGATCCCGACTTCCAACCAAGATGGCCGCCAAGCTAAAAATAGAAAAAAGGGGGGATGAAATTTTGATTGTCCATTGCTGCTATAGTATAAGTCAAAATGAGCTCAAATTTTAATTGCAGCTACATGGCAAGGAGTATAGTTTAGCATATATTCTGGGTTTTTCTGTGAAATATTTCTTTCAGCCGATATATACCGATTATGCAAATTAGGCATATTTTGATAAAAGATCACATTTAAATCTTCTCCTCTGAAACCGCTGAACCAAATTAAACCAAACCTGGCAGGGATGGTCCCTGGGTGGGTCCCTTTCAAAATTGTGTCCGACAGCCCTGCCCTCCATTCAAGATGGCTGCTGTTACTAAAAATAGAAATTTCTTCAATTGTCCATTGCTGCTTTAGTATAAGTCAAAATGAGCTCAAATTTTAACTGCAGCTACATGGCAAGGAGTAGTTTAACATATATTCTGGGTTTTTCTGTGAAATTTTTCTTTCAGCCGATTTATACCGATTATGCAAATTAGGCATATTTTGATAAAAGATCACATTTAAATCTTTTCCTCTGAAACCGCTGAACCAAATTAAACCAAACCTGGCAGGGTAGTCCTTGGGTAGTTCCATTTCAAAATTGTGTCCGACAGCTCCACCCTCCATTCAAGATGGCTGCTGTTACTAAAAATAGAAATTTCTTCAATTGTCCATTGCTGCTTTATTATAAATCAAAATGAGCTCAAATTTTAACTGCAGCTACATGACAATGAGTAGATTAACATATATTCTGGGTTTTTCTGTGAATTTTTTCTTACAACCGATTTATACTGATTATACAAATTAGACATATTTTGATAAAAGATCACATTTAAATCTTCTCCTCTGAAACCGCTGAACCAAATTAAAGCAAATTTGGCTGGGATGGTCCTTGGGTGGTCCCCTTTCAATACTGTGTCTGACAGCCCCACCCTCCATTCAAAATGGCTGCTGATACTAAAAATAGAAATTTCTTTAGTTGTCAATTTCCACTTTATTACAAATCAAAATGAACTCAAATTTTAGCTGCAGCTATATGGCAATGAGTAGTTTAACATATATTCTGGGTTTTTCTGTGAGATTTTTTCAGCCAGTTTATTCCATTTAGGAATATTATGAGATAAAAATCACATCAAATTCTTTTGCTCAGAAATTTGAGTTGAAATGATCTTTGGGTGGCTCACTTTCAAAATTATGTGTAACACCCCCATTTTCTATCAACTTTAGATGTCAAATTGAAAACCAGGTGAGCGATTACAGGCTCCTGGGAGCCTCTAGTTTGTTAGAAAAATAATAGGTGAATACATTTTGTCTTGTCTTTTTCAGGAAATAAATCAGCTTACTCATAAGATAGAAGATTTAAGTGCCAAAGAATTTAAAAATAATAATATGCAATCCAGATTACAGGTATGTGATAAATAATATATGGAAATTTTCAGTAAATAATAGGAATGTGTAGTTAGTGTGGCAGGCATGAATCCAAGATTGAAATATGTTTTACATCATTTTTTTTCAGATTCTTTTATTTGTACATATAACCTGATTGTTTAATCGACATAATCTGTTCACGCCACGATATAGCTGAAATACTGCTAAAGTTGGCATTAAACACCAATATTTAAGATTTTCTGGAAATCGTGCCAGAACTCTAGATCTAATATGATGTTGAGTCTTTTAGATAAGATCATTATATTGATTTTCTGTCACTTCAGTGAAACTAAATCTTAGTTAACAAGACTTAACTGATATTGCCATATTAGTACAATAACCCTTTTATGATATGTAGTACCAAATAGTTCACATATTGTATTCAGCCAGTATGTATTGTATTCTGTTGAATGACTGGTATTTGATGGTAACAGTTTTATCACATTTCAAACCTGTGAATTTAAGGTTTTAAAACATAATTAATTTATATATGGCAAGAAATATGTATTTTGGCATGATAATTTTGCAAATGATTGAACAAGCTGATATAGACATAAGAAATTGTAATAAGACCGTTGTTATCATAGCCGTAAATGGAAGGACAGACAATACAATGGCCAAAAAGACAAACAATATTCGATAAAACACCACACAGAAAATTAATGATTGAGCATTTAGAAACCACTAAAAATCAGGTGTGATCTCATGTGCTATGGAAGGGTAAGTATTTCCTGTTTGCTCCACTAGTGGCACTCGTGTTACTCATATTAAAAATTCAGTGACAAGGAACAAGGTAAGAAGGGGAGTGATTGTTGTTTAACGCCATTTGATTTACGAGCCAACCAATCTTTGCTCTTACTCCTTAATGCTGCATACTTAGCAGAGAAGCAACAAATACCAATTTTATAGTCTTTGGTTTGACTTGACTGGTTTTCGAAACCACGATCTAGAGCACTCGAAGCGAGCACAAAGAAGAATAAATACAATAAGAATCATACATCAAACATGTAGTCCTTTGTACACACAAATAATATTAAAAATTATTATATTTTCAGAATTTAGAAGAAGAGAATAAATCATTGACTTTAAAACTACAAGATTTACAAAGACAATTACATGAATGTAAGCTCAATCGTGATAAAGACTCGTCAGAAGTACTTAGTCTTCAGGACCAATTAGGCAATAAAGTAACGGAACTTTACGAACTCCACGAACAAATAATATCCGTTATACGAAAAGAATCAAACAGCTGATAATATCATTTAATCAATATTTGAAATATCGGCAATGAACATCCTCAGCAAGGACCATACATGTATGTTCAGATGACGGCAGCAGACGCTTGTTTCTATGGAAACCAGAACAAAATGGATTCTGATTGATATTGTGATAAATGTGATATATGTATTTTTAAGTATAATCTTATATAATCACTCAAAAAGGACATGTATATTGTAAAGATCTATGTATTTTAATAATGATATTAATGATATTCAAGGAAAAGGTGAACAATTCTATTTTATTGTTTTTTATTAGTCCTAATTAATTTAATATTATGCAATTTTTGTAATAGATTTTCAAGTGGGTTATTAACATGCACTAGTCATAAACTACTAAAAATTTTGTAATGATTTTCTATGAATACAATAAATTACAACTAAGAGGAACTCTAGAATTTAGTTGAACCTTCTGAGGATGGTTGTGATTTTTCACACGGTATTGCAATATTGTTGTACTGGGAGTTTTTGTTTCTAATTTGACATGTAACAGATTTATTGTTTTTTCTTGGCCAGTATGAGAGATTGTTGTTAGAATGCTATTTGTCCTTCTCTGATTACTGTAATTTTATCTTAGATTTTTGAGAAGGGAAGAAGAAATAATGAAGTAAATGAGAAATTAACTAATATGTATTTTAAAAATATTTAATTAATTACTTACGATATGCATTACAACATTTACATCAATTCCTTCTTTCTAAATTAATCACATGAATTCGAAAATAAGTTATTACAACTTTATTAATTTGTTTCCCTACAACGTAGGCTCATGTGATCTAACAAAAGACTTGTATAGAAGTTAAGACTATTTTACATTTTCTATAGATCTGTTTTAACATTAGCTATGGTATTTAATTGACTACATTTTTTCCTATGATTTTTAATGTTGTGGTTTTTACATTATTTAAATAAGCTGTTTGATATAAAGATCTGAAAGCATATTTCTGAACAAATTTAAAGTTTTCATGGTTGTGAGAATAAGTACAGTAATAAGTCTACATATTGTATGCAATTTTACCATTGTATTAAAATGTTGCCATGCAATATTTCACCATGGTATGAAAGTGATACCATGCTACGTATATTTCACCATGGTATGAAAGTGATACCATGCTATGTATATTTCACCATGATATGAAAGTGATACTATGCTACGTATATTTCACCATGGTATGAAAGTGATACCATGCTATGTATATTTCACCATGGTATGAAAGTGATACCATGCTACATATATTTCACCATGGTATGAAAGTGATACTATGCTACGTATATTTCACCATGGTATGAAAGTGATACCATGCTATGTATATTTCACCATGGTATGAAAGTGATACCATGCTACATATGTTTCACCATGGTATGAAAGTGATACTATGCTACATATATTTCACTGTCGTATGGAAATATTACAATGCAATATCTCACCATGGTACATGTATATTATTTACACAGATCATTATGTGTATATACTTTATGATTATTCTAATACTGCCCTTTTAAATAGTGATGTCTACCCACAAAAAACATGTTTCTTTGTAATATGTAATTATGCAGTAAAATGTTGTGAAAACAGGATTGTATTGTATTTGAAAGTTAAGCTGCATCCGTACATTGGTATTAAGGGTCAAAATAATCTTATGTTATACTATATAGAGCAATTCCTGTCTCAAAAATACACTTCCTACCTGTAAAAATTTGGTGGCATTATTGTATATCTACTAATTTAAATAGATTGTTTAAGAAGAATAAATATTCATATTACGTATTTAAGAATTATAACTATCCTTATTATACCCCCGCTCCCCGGAGGGGGAGGGGGGTATACTGTTTTACTTCTGTCCGTCCAAGATATTTGGTCACAAGCTTCATATAGGTATGCCATATTGTGGGTAGTGTTTTTGGACCCGTCAGATTCCTACTTCCTGTTTGCCGACTTAGTTGATTTTTATACACATTGAACATATATGCACATTTTTCGTCACATTTTTCTCAGCAATATTGATGGCAGAAATCTGATATTTGGTCACAAGCTTCAGATAGGTACCCCATATCGTTTTTGGACCCATCAGATTCCTACTTCCTGTTTGCCGAAGAGCAGGGGTATCATAAGTGAGCATTAGCTCACAGTTCATCTTGTTTATATTTAACATGCCCAGATATAGCTGAAATAATATTTAAGTTGGTGTTAAACACCAATCAATCAAACATTTATATTTACAACGTCTTACTGTGGCAATAATCTCAGTGTTAATCTGATAGCATTCTCTGTCATGGTTGTGATCGTATGGTAGTTGGATTTACAACTATCTGTGTCATCAGTGCTTATCACCACTAATTTTGTGAGTTCGAACCCTGTTCATGGCGAGGTGTACTCGATATAACTGAAATATTGTTGAAAGTGGCATTAAACACCATAAACCAATCATCTCCATTTTAAGATCAAATTCTCAGCTATGGCAGCAGCTGTATACATGTATGTTTTATTAAACATTGATTGACAAGCTGTTTTAGTTTTTGTATCTCTGATAATTGATGCAATGCATTTTTGAACCTACCATCAAGAAGTTATAATTGTTACTGGATATTTTCTGTGGTTGGTACATGTAAATATTCCATAGAAACATTCAATAAGTGATTTAGCAAAACATTGTGCAAAAATTAGTTAAATAGAATATAACCAGAAAGTCATTAGTTTACGTGATATAAGATAACATGCAAGTCATTCTTTTATTAACATTGAAATTAAATTTTCTTTGTGACATTTTTTACTTCACTTTTTTTTTCTTCAAATTCAAGGACAATTTCTTTCTGAATTTGAATAAATAGCAGCTGCCATTTTAAATTGTTAAATGTTTAAATAATTAGTGGGTTTAAATGATTTTTATGATGTTTTAAAACTTGAAATGTATCAATTTTTTAATATAGATGGTCAACTTTGAAATCTCATAATAAAGTGAGATCTTGTCCCATTTTTCGAAACATCATGATCTTGTCCAAATTTTTCAAGACATCACATGCTATCGTCAAAAACAAATAATTTATAGAGCAATAGGTGATGATTTTGTTAGGTTTTAAATCCACACTCACATATTTCATGATATATTTGGTCTCCACATTGTTTTTTTGTTGTTGTCTTCATTACTTTAAAAAAAAGTATTTATTTATATACATGTACATTATATTTTGTTATTTTTTGGTTTTTCGTCACATAATATTTATGTTTTACATATCCCGTAGTTTACTTATATTAGACTAAAAGTATTCAATCATTATTTTTTTTCTTTATTTTAATGTTCATGATTAAAAATCGTTCAAAGCATTAAATGTTATGCATATCATATTTACTTACTATTAAATGCATAAAATTTAGATTGATTGATTTTGTTGTGTCACAATTTAAGAAAAGTTTGCAGATACCAAAGGGGTAATCAGAATCTCTATATCGAAGAACAGACAACACAATGGCCAAAAGGACAAACAACGATCTACAAAACATACACATAAAACTAAAGTTTGAGTAACACGAACCCCACTAAAAACCGGGTGTGAAGCCAGGTGCTCCGGAAGGGTAAGTAGTTCCTGCTCCACTAGTGGCACCTGTCGTGTTAATCTAGTTACAAACTTGGTGATAAGTCATGAATGAGGTTATTAATTGATATTTAGTACTTGGACATTGTATAAAAAATCATTTCCACCAATCTATAGTTAAACCTTCTTTATTTACCACCTCTATTAAGCAACAGTTTGTGTTATGTGACCTCAATTTTCATTTCCCTTCAGTGTATTTCATAGTAATTAAACTTGTATTGGTGACAACCTGTCTTATGTGATCCTATTTCAATGTTCCCTTGGAATATCATATAAGACAGGTTTGACTAGATTTACAGGGGAAAACTATAAATATACAAACCAAATAATGCTGTATAGAATCTATTGTTGTTCTTTATCTTAATCACTGCAAGATTTTGATAAAAGAAACCAGAGACTACTGAACCATGTGATCAGTTACCAGTCTGTCGCTAGTTTCAAAATGATATAATGGCTTCCAAATGAGAAAATTTAACATAGTGTGGAAGGGTATTATGTCAACAACATACATTTCCCTCTTCTTGTTTTTCGGTCAGGTAAACAGTCAGACAAACTTTTACACTGTCAAACACAAGATTGGAGTATTTTACAAGGACTGCAATGACAAGGAGATAATCTGATGGAAATCTAGATCCTGGTTTAGGACAGGCACAACATATGATGTAGTTGAACAGGCTTAATGAGATCTCTACAAACAATAAAAAAGCTTAGACAGATTTGGTTTCTTCTCAAAAGTCCTTGTCTGCATTATATAATACCTGTTTAAAGGAGGTAATAGTGTACATTAAGGGTAAAGGAGTAGGTATGATAAGGGCAGAAATTGGCCTAAAAAATAGACAAATTATAAATGAAACTTATAGCTTTCGTTGTTTCTTGATTTTATAAGACCTTTACCCCAACTACTATTTTGGTAACAATTTTCCATATTTGCACGTGCGATGACGTCACACTAGTCAATGAAAAGTCTATCGTTTCGTGAAAATATATGAAATCTAACAAGAAATGTGTATTTAATGTCAATTTTCAGTATAACCACAAGCAGGTACCAACGGCATATTTCAGTATGATGTTCAATATACATAAACACATATCTCATTTAATTTTTGTGTTGGTACCCGAGTGTGGAGAGTATGAAATCTGCAATCAAAAAATAATTTTAAAGTCGATTTCTCGTCAGTGGCCATTTTTTATTGACCGTTTTCATCCGTAATAGACAGAAATAGAAATCGACCTTTTAATCTCATCCAAAATAAAGTTGGTTATCGTAGTTGTTTTGCTACGGAAGTAAAACTTGAACAATTTTTATGAAACAGTTTTGACGTTAAATAAAATGTCCGGGTAGCAAGAATTATCGAAGACAGAATAAAATGACGTTTTTTCCTGAATTATACATCGTAGCTCTCAAAAAGTGAATGGTTTACGTTCTTTATATATTTAATCTTTACATATATCAGAATTTTTTAGAAAACTGAAAATAATGATTTTGGCATTTCATATTACTTTAACAAATATATTTTATTTAGGTCTTTCGCAAAGTGAATTGCCGATGAATAATTGTATTAACGTAAATTTGATTTATATATATAGCTTAATATTAACGTTGCGGTGGCATAACAATATATTTGTTAATTCATAATTCATCTAATACAGTACATATAACGATATAACATACATGTTTTAACATAGTACACGGATGTCAGACTTGATTTACATATTCGGTGTTTTGATTATAATGGTCCTTTTGTTATCCTTACTAAGAATGTCATTGATATAGTCTATCGTTTATGAGTCAGTGCTAAATTTGTAGTATTACTGGGAATTTTAGTGGTATGATTTTACTTTAATGGGCCATGACCAATAATACAGTATTACCAAGCATTCTATTTATATAATCTATCACGTTTTACTTTTCTCAACAACAAAAGTTTGAAGATACAGTAAATATAAATTACCGTCTTCCAATCAAAGTATACTACCGTATTTGTACTCTTAGACATATCAGAATCGAAATAAATGATGGAAGCCAGAATGTGTTTTTTGAGTTTTAAATAACATGGACTGGCGGATAAAATACTATTCTCTGATGTTCTCGTGGCAAGTAGAATTTTGATTGGCTAAAAAGGTACTTTTAAAACTTCAGGGAAGCCGTGCGCTGACAGAAAATCAATAATCGCTCTCACCTATGTGCTGTCCATTTACATTGTGCAACAGCAGACGACACACATTTCACAAGATGACAGAAAATCAATAATCGCTCTCTGTGACTTTGTCCAAAGATACAGGTATTTATGTTTTTCCTATAATAAGGACATACTTATTAATGTTGGAGAGTATGAAATCTGCAATTAAAAAATAATTTTGAGGTCGATTTCTCGTTAACAGCCATATTTTAGTGATGAATGGATATTGAATTTCGGGAAATTAAATAGGTAAGTTTAATCTAGCCGGATTATTGCAAGTAAACAATGAACTTGATAATTTTCGTTCTCAAAAGGCACACTTTTTTTTATGTTGCCAGATGATTCTTTTGCTTAACTCTAACTTCGATTGTTTATCAATAAGTATAAGCTAGAATTTATATATTTTTACAGGAATCGCCAGTGAAACTTAAAACGACCTTGGTACTATGTTTGTGATTAAAGACAATTAATTGCAATGTAAGCATTCTAACGTTAGAAAAATATATATCGATTCAATCATCAGTATCTTGTATTCTTCTTTCTCTATTTCTTCTCACAGTGAACTCCTTTTCTCGTTGTTCAAAACGAAGGTAAAAACAAAATTACCGAATAGTACAGTGGGTCAGTCGAAAAGGCATCTTCCATAAATCAGGGTTAGGTTTATGGCGTATAACGCCACTTTAACACTATTTCAGTTAAATCGAGGCGGTCAGTTTTATTGGTGGAGGAAACCAGAGTACCCGGAAAAACCAACTGACCTGCCACAATTCACAGAATTTTTGTTATCCTATAATGTTGTAAGCGGAGTGTGGGGATGTTGTGGTGTTTAATTAATTCTGAGTCTGAGCTTTACTTTGAAAAATGTATTTGGCTAGGCTTAGGCTTATGGTGTTTTAAGGACACTTTAAGCAATATTTCAAGTATACTAAATGAATCCTGATTTTGTACAAGTATTTTAAATGAAATGGTCGGTTGAATCAGCTTATACATAACGCATATAATAGTATTATAAACACTGGAAGGAAACATTAAGGTATTACAGTTTTGCACAGGACATTATATGAAGGTGTCATTACTTTTCCAAAAACATCATGTTTATTTTTTTTACTTTTACGGAACCGCATGAGAGGCATTTTCATATTGTCTTGGTCCAATAGCATGCTTCTCAAAACATGGTGTACTTTTATCTTTTTTTTTGTGATTTCACTTTCTCATTTACAGGGGAAAAGATTCACACTATTTATATCCTTGCGTTTTCTGCACAAAGAGGACAAAACCAAAAGAACGGAGAAAGTTAGATGGAGACAATAACAAACATATTCGTAAATACTTATTTAAAAACTTCATGATAAAGGTAAAAGAGGGAGATGTTATTTGCGGTGCATGTAGACTAAGGCATTATAAATGTAGAACATGTTCCGATAGGCAAGCCACCTGTGAGCATTACGTCGTTTCCGACGATAAAGATTACCAACCCCCTACTAAAAAAGCAAAAGAGCCAATGAAGTCGCCAAAGCAGATTCCTCTACCTTTGTCTTCAGTCAAGGGTTCAAATAGTCACTCACAGTGTTGTATATGTAAACGTAGAGGGTACAAGTTTATTGTCGTTCCATCAATAGTAATATACAATACTTTAATTGAGAATAACATTGTAATTTCTCCTGGAGCACGATGTTGTCCTGGGCATATATATGACGATAATTTCAATGAAGAAGCTGTCAACAACATAACAGATTTAAATACTGAAACTTTATTTAATAAAACAGAAATCTACAATTTAATTCAAAATATAAGAGATATTGCCAACAAGAACAAAAAAGAACGTGTCAATTTTGATGTGGAAAGCCTATGAGTCACGTTAGTCCATTAATGATATAATATAGTAGAGTCACGTTAGTCCATTAATGATATATGGTAGAGTCACGTTAGTCCATTAATGAGTCACGTTAAGCCATTAATGATATATGGTAGAGTCACGTTAGTCCATTAATGAGTCACGTTAAGTCATTAATGATATATAGTAGAGTCACGTTAGACCATTAATGATATATAGTAGAGTCACGTTAGCCGTCCATTAATGATATATGGTAGAGTCACATTAGTCCATTAATGAGTCACGTTAGTCCATTAATGATATATGGTAGAGTCACATTAGTCCATTAATGAGTCACGTTAGTCCATTAATGATATATGGTAGAGTCACATTAGTCCATTAATGATATATGGTAGAGTCACGTTAGTCCATTAATGAGTCACGTTAAGCCATTAATGATATATAGTAGAGTCACATTAGTCCATTAATGATATATGGTAGAGTCACGTTAGTCCATTAATGATATATAGTAGTCACGTCAGTCCATTAATGATATATGGTAGAGTCATGCAGTGATGGATTAGGTTTTCATGATTTATTTGATTATTATTGTGTCTTTGCTTTTTAATGTTTGTATTTAAAATAAAATTAACTATGTACATGTATCATGATATTTTGTTTATAAATAAACATATTGTTTGGCGATCTATATATGTGCCCTATATATTCCACCTCCGGAACTCAGAAAATATACAGGGGAGAGGGGTTTATGGTCATGGTGTTCAAAGCCACTTTTAACCATGTTTCAGTTTTATAGTGTTTACAGCCACTTTTAAAAATATTTCAGTTTTATTGGTGGAGGAAACCGGAGTTTCGGAGAAAACTACTGACATATCGCAAGTCCGTGCAAACGTTGTATTGAGAACACCTTTCTTGAGCGGGATTTCAACTCACAACTGTAATGGGGATAGGCACTGATTGCATAGTTAGTTGCAAATCCAACTACCATTCGATCACGACGGCTCCGAAACTATGTAATACAGTTTCAATAAAACAAAAGTATACAATATACATGCAAAGAAATTGGAAAATAAAAGCTTAATTTTTGACTACCTTCTACTGATTTTGTCCCCCTGTTCAAATGTTTTGCTATTTCTAGCTCATAATGCATATATGTTTTTAACTGAATTTTATTGTACAAAAAAGAAACACAGCTTCTCATCATGATGAATGTACAACCACCAGGACCGAAGATTTTACATCTAAAGGTCTACTAGTATGTTAATTTGTCATTTTTCCTCTCTTCTGTTTGATGTATAAGTGCTAACTCGTTCGGACGAACGTATGTACGCGACGTACGTCCGTCAGGACGATATTTCAGTGCCATAACGTTTAAAGCCTCAACCAATTGATTTGATATATGGATATGTTGTTTCTAGCAACCTTTGACAGATCAACTCGATTTTGGTTTTTTTTCAGTTAGAGGGGTATGGCATCCGTGTCCACATTTTAAATTTTTTTAAATTCAACATGGATCATGTTCTTACCTGCCGCTGCAGCTCAGATTTACCATTTTACGCAGTTGACTTGGTTCCTTTTGAGATTATATTTACTGAAAATTATTTCATCTCATGATTTAAACATTTAAAAGATCAACATTCGGTTATAAAAAGATTTAAAAAAAAGCAATTTACAGAGCTCGGAATTGACGAGTTTCTGTGGTTGCTATGGATAATATTTGGTTACTAGGGACATTGTAAAGTTTAAGGAATACTTATAATATATACTGGTTAGTAAATGATAAGATTTTTCTGCTAAAATGTCGTTGTAGAAAATTTCATCTTGATTGAATAAAAGGTCCATGAGATCTACAGCAAAATAATATGCACAGTGAACCTGTTGCTAAGGACGAGGCATAACTATGAATAAAAATATCAAAATGTACTTTTGAAATATGAAATCTGAAATGACATTTGTAGAGTGTATAACTTGACAAAAACTATGTAGTAGCCATGTTGGAAAGTGTATGGGGTCCAAGTTTCATTTCATTTCATCAAGGAGTTCTTGAGAAGAAGATTGTCAAAGATATCCAATTTTCAACTAGTAGGAAGCCTTGTTGACCATCTTGAATGAAAAGCAAGGTTATCGGACACGATTTTGGAAGAGGACCATCCAAGGAGTATCACAACAGACGACAGACCAAGGAATGGCAAAAGTTTACCTGAGCCTTTGGCTCTGGTAAAGGCTCTGGTGAGCTAAACATAATATGTATAGAGATGCACAAACAGAGTTGCTATTCTTGTCCTATAGGCCAACTGTCATGTTTGGAAAGGAAATTGCCAAGCAAAACATGACCTGTATATTATCCATTTAAAGCTAGTTTTCAAATTGATGCAATAACCAGGACTTGAGATAACACACAGACAATTAAAACATCATGTTACACACAATTAAGGAGCATAACTCTGGAATGATATCAGTCAGAGACTTCAAATTCAATGATGGTTTTAATAATTAATTGTTATATCAGATAGGGACATAGCAGTTTAATTTTAATTTCAGTCAAATCAATGGTTGATAGGCTTTTTATTTGCTTATGCTTGACACATTATACTGACTCTCGGAAACAAGTTTTTCAAATTATTTCTTTAATTTGAATGCTTATCAAAGAAGCAGAAACGACTAATTTTTCATGTTTTGTTTACCTGAGCAGGGATCAAACCCACAATTTTCTAAACAGTCAAAACGATCATGCTAACCATTGCACTACTTAAGTTGGTCTTACAATATTAAAAAAACATAAATATTAAGTTTTATTTTGTCCCAACAAATATTCATATTTATATCACAAAATCTGATACAATGTACATATAAATATATATATCTAGAAATGATAACAAAATAAATTAATTAAAACAAGGAGGAATAATCTGATTAAGTCCCACTTCAAACATTACATTTGAACAACAATTTACAATATATCAATAAACTATTTATTCTGAATTAGAATAACATTCATTTATATTATCAAATTATGCTTTGTTACTCTTCTTAGTCTCAACTAAGTACCGATCTACATGTATTAATTATATATATAATATAGTAGGTATCAAGTGGGTGGATTTGAATTTACTTGCATTGACATTTTAAAAAAATACTAAGGTGCTCTCATTCTTATGGGTGAAAAGTTGTCACTTAAATGTCTAGTATCAATAGACCTGTTCTAAAAATAAGTTTATATGTGAGCACTGAACTCTTTCTTAAAACATTTATAATGTCAGTAATCTATAAATAAGTTTATATGTGAGTACTGAACTCTTTCTTAAAACATTTATAATGTCTGTAATCTATAAATAAGTTTATATGTGAGTACTGAACTCTTTCTTAAAACATTTATAATGTCAGTAATCTATAAATATAACTGTGGGGAAAGAAACAAATTTAGAACATTTTTCAAGTAAATTAATAACTTCCATATTTTTCTATTTTAATTATAAATTAATACATTAATCGATAAACAACATAAGTGATCTTTTAAATAGAGAATATACGTACATACATTGTTCGCAAATATAAAATTTATTTGTAGAAACTGGAGGAAAAGCAAGCATCTGGCGAGCTTTTCTTTCCTGTTTTCAGGTGCCTACAAATAAATTGTATATTTCCAGACAATGTACATATGTTCTGTTTATACTGCAACGTCATGCATGCAAAAAATATTAAATTTACACACAAAAAGGCAAAACATTGGGCATTTTGGTTGAATTTCTTTTAGTGTGTTTAAAAGATGATTCACATTCATTCTTTGCTCTAGATGAGATGCAGGTTACCAGGGGACAATAAATGCCTGGTAGATGTGTAAAACTAAGGTTTATGCGCACACTTTTATATAGTCAGTAATTGCACTGATTGCAGTATAAACCAGTTTATTTGAATCCTATAAATCATTTTTATCTTGATCCTTCAAATCAAGTTTATTTAAATCCCTCAAATTGGTTTAATTTGAATCGTTGGAACAGGTTTATTTGGATCCTCCTTTAAACCAGTTAGATATATCTGACATACTGCTCATACTACCAACTTTACTGAATAGTGAGCTAGTCATGTCATTCTGAGATGAAGACTGTGGTAACACAGCTGCTGCAGTCTCTGTCAAACTTCTTCTACTGTCTGTAGGCTGGAATCAAATATATAGGCTTTATGTAAATCATTGTGCTTGATATTGTATTGTTTTCCATTTGATTATGGTTATGCAGATACAGATATATAAATACAACACTGTGAGAAGACACAAATGGATAACTAAAGCTAAATCTGTATTAACAAACATCTCTGTTGACTGAACTGATAACTCTTCTGGAGCAACTGAATTCACCCTGGACCAAATATCATACAAAAATGGTTTATGGTGCTTAACCCCACTTTGAACAATATTTCAGTTCTATTGAGGCGGTCAGTTTTATTGGTGGAGGAAACCGAAATACCCAGGGGGAAAATCACAGACTTGCCGTAAGTCACTGACAAACTTTATCACATAATGTTGTATCGCCTGAGAGGGATTCGAACTCAACGTTAATGGTGATAGGTACTGATAAAACTCCTACTCTTATTTCTATAGGTCATTATGGACATACCTTCTGTAATGGTTGTTTTAGCACTGGTTGTGGTAATGATGACCTTGCAGGCTGTGTACTGAGTGGAAGCAGTGTAAACCGGTTCTGACAGGTCGAGAGTGGTAACACATTGTGTTGCTCCTGTTGACCCGAGGAAGATGTTCTACCACCTCCATATAAACTTAATCTGTCAATGTTGGTCACTAGTCCATATAAAACCTAATAATAGAATCAATACAAGTGTACATTTATATTTATTTAGTTTTTAGGCTTAAGTGAATTTGAATTGTTGTTGTGTGATTGTATATTTATAAAATCTCATTAAAATGTGATGATTAAATTAGTAATAAATAATTATAGATGAGTGTTTTTATTTGGTCAGAAGAAAAAAACTTCTGGTATACTGTATTATATTCATTTATTAATAAAACAAACCTGGTAAGAATATACATTGTAGGCTATACACTTATGCACCTATGTCTGGGCACTGGTGACGGTTACCAGGGCTCAACCCCCAGAGCTGTCCAGTATATCTCCAGATTACAGATAGGAGATGCCCTTTTGATGAGAAGTTGTCAGACAATATTATAAAAAACATGACAGTGAAACATCAAAGACAATAGAATAACTGTATCTATACCATTGGAAATCTTACACCTCTGTCACCCCAGATATGGTTGGTTGGTTGGTTTAGGGTGTTTAATGCCACTTTCAACAATATTTCAGTTATATCGTGGCGGTCAGTTTTATTGGTGGAGGAAACCAGAGTACCAGGAGAAAACCACCGACCTGTCGCAAGTCACTGACAAACTTTATCACATAACATTGCATTGAGTACACCTCGCCATAAACGGGGTTCAACCTCACAACGTTAGTGGTGATAAGCACTGATTACACAGGTAGTTGTAAATCTAACTACCATACGATCACAACGGCCCCTGATATGCAATACATAATCCATTATAATACTTACAGAAGACCTCTGTGCTTGTTTCATCAAGTGTGACTGAATGTAAGGTGAAAACACATCTAAATCAAATGGATCAATCTTTTCTTCTAGACCCTCAATAATCTGCTGCATTCTTTGCTGATAAATTTTGTTTTCCTTTAAAAAAAAAATTGTTACTTAAAAATAAGGAATTTTCACCGACCCAGTCTGTATATCTTCTATCAACAATAATGTGTTCACCTCAATTCGTAAGTTTAAGGTTTGACAGAGGAGTGGTTTGTATTATTGAGGTTTGGTTGATGAAATATTAGTAAAAAGGGGAAATAACTCCAACCATAATGGTTCAAATAAATTGCCATGATGAAAAGAGAATTAAAATGAAGGAGAAGATGCATATACAAATTTTTTGATGGAATATTGTAAGTGAAATAGGGCAACATTTCTTTAAAAAAATAGTGCAGACACTGGCGTAACAATATGCAATTCTCCATATGGTAATAAGCAAGCATGCAAATTTAAAAAGAAATTAAATGTAGGAGGAGTTACATATGGAAAGATGTACTGATGGACAGGAGGAAAAGGAGGGAGACATAAATATAACTAAATATGTGATGAGAAGCTCAGTATAATACAGGAAATGACAACAACAACGAAAAAAACATGTGTGAAGAGAAAATTAGTTTTCTTTTAAAATTGCAAGTAAGTGAAACCTGTCTAAACCAGCCCTCCCTTGGATCAACTTTTGTGCTTGGAATAAACAGGTGCTTGGTTTATATAGATTAAATTGACAAAGATTCCTACATCAGAACATTATTTAAAGTTTGGTTTATACAGAATTCAAGTTTATTCAGGGTTTGGTTTAGACAGGTTTCACTGGTACAGTAATATTTGTTCCACATTCTATATACAGTAATTCAACACATTTTAAAACCCAAAGACACAAACTAACTGGTCCCATTATCTACATCCGTATCTACCTATATAGAAATATCTGCTGTCATTAAAAATATTAACACAGTGATAAAGGGACATTACTCACCTTTGAATCTTCTTTACGTGGAAATATCTGTAGTACAAATCTACAGTCAAACAATAACTGTAGTGCTCTTTGTTGTGGTAAAGGAGCATGACCTTTAACCTTAGGATGTTTACTATTGTGTAATATCTGTAAATAGCTCTCTTTCATGTCATCTGATACCTTATTTACTAGTTTCTGTAGTACAGATCTAAAAGATAAAAATAACATGTATTAGATATGTCTTCTATATACAAAAATGTATGTCACAGTGATCCAATTCCAGGCATAACAATCCTTAAAAAACAATATGAGACAGGCAACCTGTTTGAAGGACGAAATCCTAAAATTTCAATAATACGATGATCCGTACAAGTTATGATCTTTTATTTTGAATGAATTTTGTAGCCAATTTGTTATGGCTGTTCCGTTCATTTTACCTACGCTGCTCTTCCATCGAGAGTTTCGTAGAAAGAGATTTTTTTATTAAAATTTTATTTCAAGTTTATTTCGATTTTGCATAGTGTAAATAATTAAAGAATTGGGAATTTTTCATTGAAATATATTTCTTTTGCGTTTCTAAATATCAATTGATCTATTTTTTTAAACAGATATTTGGCTATCAATATAGAAAGGAGGAAAAATCGGACAGCCTACCGTTAAAAGGACTTCGTCCTTTATAATTTAGATCTGTCATAGTGATTGCTAAAGATTACAGTCCTTAGAAAGTAATTTATCCTCTTGTCCTTGATTAGCCATAGTTACATGTAGCTTAATTTTTTAGCATATCTCAATGAAACAATAGGACACAGGTAGACCAGTCTTGGTGGAAATGCTGCAAATACCAGTTTCATAGTACTGGGTGGGGAACGTCCCTACAATCTTACGCACTTGAGTTAATTATGCTAACATTACTCCACTGATGTGGTATTTAAACAGTAGGATTTCATGGTGTATATATACAAACCTGGAAATAGCATGTCCACCAACTCTATTGATCTCTTGACAAAGGTTAAACACCAAACCCTGGACATACCATGATGGCTTAAAAAATCAAAAAAATCAACAAGTTAAATATCAATAGTCTTTTTAATGTTAATTAAAGAAATCTAAACAGATTTTCCACATAATAAGTTTCACAGCTATGGGGAAGTAGCAATTGTAATGTGATATATCTATCATATTTAAAAAAAAACAAAACAAAAAACTCCCAAAAAACTAACATATGTATATAGTGTACTTTTTGTGTTTTCAATGTCATATATTGTGGTGTTTTTTGTGTTTCCAATGTCATATATTGTGGTGTTTTTTTGTGTTTTCAATGTCATATATTGTGGTGTTTTTTGTGTTTTCAATGTCATATATTGTGGTGTTTTTTGTGTTTTCAATGTCATATATTGTGGTGTTTTTTGTGTTCAATTGTTTAAGGTGAAACATGGTTCGTTTAGTTGATATTGTTGGAATTGTTGATCATCACTGTTTAAACTTTCTTTTCATAATCAGAGAACAAAAAAAGCTATTAAAAACAATGATAGATGAGTAACATTTCCAACAGACATAATTCTAGAATAGTAAAAGGCATTGTGGTCAATATAAAAGTTGACCTGTAATTTATTATAATTTAACATGAGAGTATGTTTATTATATTTATCAAACAAAACTCAAGATAACATCTGAAAGTGATATATTTGGGAATATATTTCACTAAATTCGACATCTACATTTTCATTTTTAGAAGAATGATAACAGGCATCATGGTCAAAATCAAAGATAACCAGTATTCTGTTATAATAATTAACAATACTCAAAAAGAAAGATACATATCAAACATAATACAAGAGATGATTCAGAAACAAAACAATTTGATATTTCAAATATTTTCAAAGTGCATGGCATTATCGTCAAAATTGAACTTTTGACCTCTATTTTGTTCTACATGTAGTACGTAATCATATTATATAAGAAAGATGTAATACAAACGTAGGTCAAGATATTACCGGAAACTCTTAAAAATAAATTAAATGTTCAGATTTGTAATGTTGCTGCTAAATTTGAATACAGTTTACCCTCCTTATAAGAACATATTATTACCTGCATAGGGACTTGTATTTTAGACTTTATCTTCTTTCCATCTTCTGTCTCCTCTTGTATGTCAACTTCATCCCACCTCTGTAAACATTTAAATCAAAATCATTTTTTTTTATATTTAAAATCATGAGAACGAACTACAATTAACATATTATAAATATGAAGTTATTGTATCATAATGTTGTGGTAGATAACATTTTTTCATAAAATTTTGTAATCAAAAGCTTTATCACACAAAATTTAAAATTTTGTGTGATTTTGCCATTAAATGATGAACATGGTAGCTATGTTTGTTATGTTCAATATGTTGGCTATACCTGAGAGAAATATCCAGAGCACTATCCATTGATCATTCATGCTAATATCAAGTTCTACTGGCCAGGTGATTACTAAAAACAAAAGACAGTAAGTGATGGCAAAAGGTCACATGAACTGTTCTTAGATAAAAAAATGTCCCATGGCATTTAAATACTAGCCGAAAACTAATATATAATTTTACTGTCAGATAGTACATCACACAGTTACAGCTGTGATCTAAATGTAAATGTACATTTTATACTATCCAATAACTGCAACAAGAAAAACAGCTCATAGATGGGGTTTTTCTAAATTTCTTGAGCACTATCCATTGATCATTCATGCAAATATCAAGTTCTACTGGCCAGGTGATCACTAAGATCAAAAGGAGAGTAAGTGATGGCAAAAGGTCACATGACTGCTGCTCCATCCATTTGTTCTCTGTTCTTAAATAAAAAAAAATCCCACAGACATTTAAATACTAGCCAAAAACTAGTACATCATTTTTCTGTCAGATTGAACATCACACAGTTACAGCTGTGGTATCAATTTAAATGTACATTTTATACTATCCAATAACTGCATCAAGAAAAACAACTCATAGATGGGGTTTTTTCTTCTAAATTGTCGCAATCATTGCTTTGAAATAGAACTGACTTCAGGATATTTGTTAAACAATTAATTTTCTTATTCAGGAGAAAGGATACAAAGTAGCACTTTTATATATGTTAAGAATGAGTGAGTGATTGAGTGATTGTTGTTTAATCATTCATTCATTTTTCAGCTATATCATGGCGAGTGTTAAGAATGAGGCTGATGAAGAGATACAGTAAGTAAGGAAGACACAAACCCATTTCTCTGCGTAATAAAAACAATGACTTACAGTACATGTGGCAACAGAGTCACTACTTTGATCTGATACAAGTCCTGATCTGAAATCTTTAAGTACAACTTCTGATAAATGGTTAACCCAGATCCTGTAAATATACATTTTTAAACATTATTAATTAAAATTTAATCAGAATTTTAATTCTGAACTAAATCATCGTTATTCAAAGATTATAATTGGTATACTTTTATACCTGAATATTATTAGAATATAATATAAAGGTTTAAAACTGGTCTCAAAATAAAGCAAGAAATGGTATGCATCAGGTCAAAGGCTTGATGAGTGGTAAAGGTCATTGGTTGCTGACATGGGTTTAATTACAGTAATATATTCAGATCGGATCAAAGAGAGGCTAAGTGGTTGACCAATAGCATAATACCCACCTCTAGTGTTATGGTTTTTAGACACCTGCCTACCAAATGCCCATGATTTCATAGGTCAGTACATTATAACTATCTGGGTCTTCCTCTCCCACTAAGTCTGGTTATGGTATTTAATGCCACTTTCAACAATATTTCAGTTATATCGTGGTGGTCAGTTTTATTGGTAAAGGAAACCAGAGTATCCAGAGAAAACCCCCCGACCTGTTGCAAGTCACCACTATGTCTGGTAGTCATGATAAGCTGAAAAAGTGCTGAATGTAACGATAAACACCAACCCATCAGATCTAATGTGAACCTGTAAATTCTAACCTGAAAGCCTCTGACTGACAATTGCTCATTAAATCTTTAATCTTTATCCAAATCTGATCCTCTGTAGCCTTTGTTCCTTTTGATCCAGGTTTCTTTATTATCCTAAAATAGAAATTAAGACAGCATATGTTTCATAGCAAATACAACAATTTTTGCACCCACATAAAAAAAGCTGCTATATATATATATATATAGTATCTGACATCCTCTTTTAAATCAAAATCGACAATATTTGTCATACTTAAATTTGCACTCTGATACAATCATACTAAACAAGACTCACATCTTTGGGAAAAATGAAAGACATTATCAGGAAACAATACAATCATACTAAACAAGACTCACATCTTTGGGAAAAATGAAAGACATTATCAGGAAACAATTTATTTTATTTCTAGTCTTTTTTTTTTATCACATTTTAAAATGAATAGCTGTATAATAATAAACAGAAAAATTAACAAACTTCAATTGGATCTATAATTTGTTTCCTGTAACAATCTGATTTGTAAAAAATGAAGCATAAATCATCATATAAATGACATGTGGACGATGAGGGAAAAAGACCAATAAGTATATAACGGCTCTGCTACACAAACAACACAATAAATGTCAAACAAAAATGAAAATGTCAACAGGATTTTAAACTTTAATTCAAAGACTGCTAATTTAAACTGATAGCTATGACCCAAGTCAATTCTACAATGATGGTACCAGGACAAATAACAGTATATTACTTAAAAGTCACTCTAACACAGAAAGAAGCCAGTGATTGTATGAAAATTGGATTCACACATTTCTTTTTCAATCGGTGTGTATTTGACACCATTAACAACTGTAATTTTGATTCCGACTCATGTCAAAATTAAACTCAATAAAACTTTATGTGAACAAAATGTTGTTTACTTACAGAAGGGCAGTGGTTTTGTCTTAGTTCTCTTTGGTATAGGACACAATTCTCTGATAATGGTGCAAAATAATATTTTATTTTATCTGACAGGTCATTTTTACATGGGACACAATTATGCAGAGAAGTTGCCAAGTGAAATAGAGATGAGTTACTTACCTTGACTGGTCACTTTGACCCAATACACAATTCTGTAGTGATGGTGCTAAGTCACAGAGAGCCATACACAAACGTCCTACCAATAACACTCTGTAATAATCAAAATCAATAATCAATTCTATTTATTCTGTAAATTGCGTTATGTTTGGGTGGGCGAGTGGTTAAGGTCTCCTGTAAATCTTATCCCTGGGTGGGCGAGTGGTTAAGGTCTCTTGTAAATCTTACCCCTGGGTGGGCGAGTGGCTAAGGTCTCCTGTAAATCTTACCCTGGGTGGGCGAGTGGATAAGGTCTCCTGTAAATCTTACCCCTGAGTGGGCGAGTGGTTAAGGTCTCTTGTAAATCTTACCCTTGGGTGGGCGAGTGGTTAAGGTCTCCTGTAAATCTTACTCCTGGGTGGGCAAGTGGTTAAGGTCTCCTGTAAATCTTACCCCTGGGTGGGTGAGTGGCTAAGGTCTCCTGTAAATCTTACCCCTGGGTGGGTGAGTGGTTAAGGTCTCCTGTAAATCTTACCCCTGGGAGGGTGATTGGCTAAGGTCTCCTGTAAATCTTGATATGTTTATACAGTATGCAGAAAATATATATCATTTGACAATAATATTGCCTATCACTATAGGGGGCATGGGTGGGCAAGTGGTTAAGGTCGTTAGACTTTTGATCACAAGCCTAACACCACTGAGGTGGGTTCTCGTCCTGATGCCCACATCAAATGTTAAATAAGCTTCACAGCCATAAATAAGTCTGGTAATCATGATATAGCTTTAAAATGGCTGAAAGTAACAATAGACACCAAGTACCCAAACTCTTGTCATTTTGAAAGTTTACCTTAGGAAAAGGTTTCCTGGATAAATAAGTCTCTGTTTCTCACCTTTTACTAATAAATAATTTTGTGCACACAAAAACAGGGAAATCATAGACTAATTCACTTTTGGAGTGCTCCGAACAATGGAGGAACTATCAGAAATAAATATGTTGTATTCAAATAACTTTCTCTTCGAATCTATTTGTTTACATTTAATTTTTCACAAATCAATTTTTGAAACTTTGATTACTGCACTGTTAACATATACAAATGTATATCTAAACTTATCAGCTAAATTTGAAAAACGTGGGCTCTTTTATAATCTCTCTCTACCTATCTTGTATAAGGGAGATAATTTACAAATGTTTTCAATTGAAATTTTTTGTACTGTGTAAAATTTGATATTTCTTCATTATTACTGTGTCTTAATACATATAATGTATATAATTGTTCTGACCTATTTTTGGTAATTCTGTTAGTGAAGATATCAGGGATCTCCTGCAATGATTTCTCCCACAGCTGCAGCTGATCATTTAAATAGTCTATTAATCTGTGGAAAAAAAATGAAAACATAAATACAAAGACAATAACTATTTTTATGATCGATTCAACATCATATGTCATTGTCTTTTTTATGTTCAATGATTTTACCAATTTTACCCCTCCATATTTTTGTGCCTGTCCGTCAGGATCTGGATTTCCAATATCATATGTCATGGTCTTTTTTTTTGTGTTTAGTGAGTTCAGTTAAGATGAGAGGTACTTGTTCGTTTTGTTGATATTGCATAGATGCCAACCCCTTTTTGGTGCAATCAGTAAGAAAAATTTGAGATGTCAGTAATTTGTGATTTTTTTCAGTAATCATAACTTTTCATAAAATTTTACCATAATCGTACTACATTGTGGCGCCGACAATCATCCCGACCACCGTGCTGAATGGAAAAGTCTTGTTTGCAATATTTGCCATAGGCCATAATGTTCCCATGTCGATTTCATAAGGCAAGGGAACTCAATACAATATTCGTTGTCCCAGTTTCCTTTTCTTTGCTGCAGAAGCTTCACTTGTTCCCTCAGACATCGTGAAATTGAAATTGCTGTGTTCATTAACTACTCAGGATCGAACAAGAAATGGATAGATCGTTTTCTACTATAGATAGTCCCGAGAAACCCAAAAGTATTTAATAATCGGAATCCCTCGAGCACTTATCTTTACGCGATTTTAACAGACAATGAAGCGTCTAAATGATCACAATGATATTTAAATGGGGAACGGTTCCGGGCCGGCAATAATCGGAAATCCGTAACAAGTGGACTGTTGACCGGAACACCGTAATTTTGGCCCGAAATTCGTAAAAATTACGGAAAAATCGTAATGGTTGGCATCTATGATATTGGTGGAATTGTTGACCATCACTGTTTAAACTGTCTTTTCATAAAAGGTAGATTGCAAATAATCTTCTACTTTGTGACGAAAATAAAATACTTCTCCACGCATTTTTTGATGCATCCACATTTTGTGCTCTGTAGTCGGAGTCCTTTAAATGACTTATGGACTACAATTAAATATTTTTCATACACATATTAAATATGTTTATTTTGCTATTAAAACACTTTTCATTCACTATAAGTTCAGATAACAAATAAATACTGACATGTCCATTAACACGAGTACAATTTCTTTTTTGACAAAGTCAATGTTAAGAAGCATAATCAATCATGCTTATTTCCTGAAATCAGTAAAATCTGTTAAAACAGCCATTGGTATGTAGTCTTACTTTTTAACACAGTCATGACAAGAGGCTTTGATATGTAGGAATATATTATCTGTATCAGAATATCTGTCAAAAGCTCTAGTCTCATTCTTCTCTTCTGTGCTAGTCTGGGTGTAAGTTTTCGCATCATTCAGCATACCCTTTAATTTCTCATCAAAATTTTTGCATAAACTATTAAAAAAAAAAAAGTTATTAAAACTATGAAAATATTAATTTCAGATATGTTTAGGTGTGTTTACATCTATACACCTTGTCAAACATGTTTGACGGGTCCATCAAATATTGGCAGGGCTTAGACTGTCAAATTTGTATTTATAAACAGGTGCACAGGTAACATTTAAAGTGAATTTGAAGGAAAAAATATGTATGACAGGGTAAACACAACTTAAAGTGAACAGAAATCTTACTGTGTATCTTACAAATAAGATAATACGTCTACAGTATTTCTCCTCTTATAAAGCCACTGCCATCAAACACCACCTCTCTTACAAGGCCAAATTTCAGATGCACTGAAATAGTAAAATACTACTAAATTTTACCCTTCAACAAAGACCACCTCTCTTATAAGGTCAGATTTAGATAGTAAAATACTACTAAATTTGACCCCTCAATAAAGGCATATCCCTCTTATAAGGTCAGATTTAGATAGTAAAATACTACTAAATTTGACCCCTCAATAAAGGCATATCCCTCTTATAAGGTCAGAATTAGATAGTAAAATACTACTAAATCTGACCCCTCAAGAAAGGCATACCCCTCTTATAAGGTCAGAATTAGATAGTATAAATACTACTAAATCTGACCCCTCAAGAAAGGCATATCCCTCTTATAAGGTCAGATTTAGATAGTAAAATACTACTAAATCTGACCCCTCAAGAAAGGCATACCCCTCTTATAAGGTCAGAATTAGATAGTATTAAAGTTTGTTTTTGCCTGCAAAAACGTATGTCTCCCCCCATCCCACAAACTGTAGTCATAGGTAAAAAATCTATTTGGGTAACAAATAAAATTAAGCTTCAATGAATAACAAAAAAAACCTGTTTTTAATCCATGAAACACAAAAAAATTTGATCAAAAGTGCTAAAGCAAGGGTTACAGGTACTATTCCATATTGTCATGGCAAAGTTCCCCATTCCAGAAAATTGTTCAGCCTATGTTCCAATGATTTTAAAGGAGTTTTGTTCTTCTAAAATCAATGGATTGGTGATGAAAACTTTTTCAGGGAAATAGTGACATTAGACATTATGATAGACTCTTGTACATATATATATATACAAGTTTCAGTAAGGGATATTACACTAGAGTGTTTGCAAATAACTCCCACAAAATTTAGGAGATCAACATTTCCTGGTAATATGCACAACTACATATGGTGTGCTTACTACCTACCAAGTTTCATGAAATTCTGTTCAGTAGTTTCAGAGGAGTTGCGCTGACAAGCTGCTTCAGTAGTAAATTTCGGGAAATTTCTAAGTTCAAAGGGGCATAACTCCCACATAATTCAGGAGATCAAAATTTCCTGGTAATATGCACAACTACATATGGTGTCCTTACTACCTACCAAGTTTCATGAAATTCTGTTTAGTAGTTTCAGAGGAGTTGCACTGACAAGCTGCTTCAGAAGTGTATTTGGGAAATTATTTTAGTTCAAAGGGTCATAACTCCCACAAAATTTAGGGGATCAAAATTTCCTGGTAATATGCACAACTACATATGGTGTCCTTACTACATACCAAGTTTCATGAAATTCTGTTCTGTAGTTTCAGAGGAGTTGCGCTGACAAGCTGCTTCAGTAGTAAATTTCGGGAAATTTCTAAGTTCAAAGGGGCATAACTCCCACAAAATTCAGGAGATCAAAATTTCCTGGTAATATGCACAACTACATATGGTGTCCTTACTACCTACCAAGTTTCATGAAATTCTGTTTAGTAGTTTCAGAGGAGTTGTGCTGACAAGCTGCTTCAGAAGTATATTTGGAGAAATTTTTAAGTTCAAAGGGGCATAACTCCCACAAAATTTAGGGGATCAAAATTACCTGGTAATATGCACAACTACATATGGTGTCCTTACTACCTACCAAGTTTAATGAAATTCTGTTCAGTAGTTTCAGAGGAGTTGCGCTGACAAACTGTGTGACGGACAGATGGACAGACGGACAGGACAAAACAATATGTCTCCCCACCAAAGTGAGGTGAGACATAAAAATACTACTAAATTTTACCCCTCAAGAAAGGCATACCCCTTTTATAAGGTCAGATTTAGATAGTAAAATACTACTATATTTTCCCCCTCAAGAGAAACCACCCCTCTTATAAGGCCCCTTTTTCATTGCAGAAGTGTTGGCCTTATTAGAGGAGGACTACCTAGATCAAACAGGAGGTGTTGGCCTTATTAGAGGTGGACTACCTAGATCAAACAGGAGGTGTTGAAGACATATCTTGAACATTAACTTAATCCAAAAAAATTGCTTAATATACCGGATTCAGGTGAAATGTATTGTCTGACACCTTAAGTGACAAAGTTAACTTATTGCATTTTATAAAGAAAAGAAAAAATTGATGATAGGTTAAGATATATGATGAAACAGAACTCTTTAGGCCTTTAGCTTTTTAAACTGACCTCTGGATGACAGGAGTAAAAGCTTTAGCCTTCATTATAAGACCTCCTGGGTTTTCTGAAGTAATTCTTGATGTAGAAGATATCCAGGCCATGTTAGGAGCTATATCTCCCGATGTTTCACTCCACACATACCATGACAAGTCAGTGTCTACTGTTACAATACTAAAATTAAATAAACAAGAATATATCTTTCAAATTAAGCCGTAAAACTTTTTTGATATTTGGGTCAAGAAATTATTTCTCTGAGTAATGATTGTGTATTCTATATATCACTTAATGATTAATTAAATTTTCTTGTATAGTATTGCAGATTGGATTTACCTAGATATAGTTTTTTATTACTTTAAAATTTAAACAAGAAAACAGTTTAAAAGCTTTCTTTACCTGCTAAATCAACTGGTAGAAAACATTAACCATTAAAACATCATTGCTTCTTTATTGGATAATAAATGTTATCTAGTTTGAATACTTTATTTTCTATGTGTGGGTGTTCTTGTAGTCATAGCTTTGTTATTTTGTATTATTTTACAGTTGTTGGTATTGATGTTGCTTTTTTGTATCCAAATCATCTCCTAACTTCAATATCACTTTAGACTTGGGTAACTATTCGGCGTTTTTCTTACCATATATATAATTTCAAATACATTTTTTTAACAAATCAATATTGTTTCCCATACCTATCCCCAGTACTAGCCATCTCCATGACTGCCTTTGACACCTGTCTTTTTGTTAGTTCTGTTGAAGTTTCAAGTTGATATTTAATTAAAGCCTGAAATATATTAAAATTAGATGTAAATTTTCTTGGGATGTTTTTTTTAAATGTAAGGTTTATGATTTATGGTGTTTAACACCACTTTCAACAATATTACAGTTATATCGTGGCAGTCAGTTTTATTGGTGGAGGAAACTGGAGTACCCGGAGAAAACCACCGACCTGTTGCAAGTCACTAACAAACTTTATCACATAATGTTGTATCGAGTACACCTCGCCATGAACAAGAACTCACAACTTTAGTGGTGATAGGCACTGATTGCATAGGTAGTTGTTAATCCAACTACCATACGATCATGACCACAACGGCCCCCTTTTTTAAATGTATTTCGTTTAATATGTTAAGTGATATGTTGTTGTGAAGCTCAATGTTGAATTATGTGTTCACAAATCACAGACTTGTCAATTCAATGGACTCAAATTGATCACCAAAATCCAAGAAAGTCACAGCAGCTGTGTTTGAATTATATGAGAACAATTTTCGGGTGTTGGTTAATACCGTATAACTGGTAATTTCTGTGGTGTGAAATTTCTGCAGTTTTGGACTAAAAAGAAGACATTTAACTTTTGCAGATTTTTTTTTCTGCAGATTGTAAATCTCGGTGCAGAAAAAAAAATGGTTTGTATTACAGGAAGCAACAACTGAAGCGATGAAGGACAGTTTCATAATGTTACGATAAACAAACCATTTTTCCACTGTTTGCACGATCTATTTTGTTGACAGGAAATACGAAGTCAAAAGCTGGATCGATATCGGTATAATGTTTGACAGTTCGGATATATATTTTTAAAGTCGAATTTTCATATATTCATTTCTTATAGCATAATGTAGACATAAAAACTCAGGTTAACCGGAATTCTACTACCAGTACATTTCTAGTTTTGGGGTTTTTAGATGAATCCCAAGATCACGCAGTTTGATAAAATTATTCAATCGCAGCTACTATAACAATTAAAAAAACGACTAATGTTAAATTATGTAACAACAATTTTAAATATTGCTTTAATAACCTTTATTATGACTGTAAACATTTCTTTCAATTATTATCGGTGTCAGCTTGGTATAATAATATTATTTCTAGATCTAGATTAATTGTAATAAACGGTTAACAATAATCATGCCACAGCTAAATAACCTGTAATTGTTGTGTAAACAGGTATATAGTACTAGTTTTTTCTTTATCTAGATATAGTAATTAGGCCTAATTAGATATTTGACACTTTCTGATGAATAGGAGTTAGAGTTTGAAGGTAATTTGTACTGATTTATTATTACAGGACATTAAACATTTATTTTACATAATATTTTGCGATTTTAATTTCTGCGGTCAGGAGTTGACCGCAGAATACCGCAGAAATTACCGGTTATACGGTATATGAAAAGCCTGACTGTGAACCATAGTAGGTGTGATTGGGGAGGTTGCAATGATCGTCGTCTGCTGTTAAAAATATATATGATACAATATCTTTTTTAATCTCCATCATATGAGATGTCTTATTACTTGTCGTACGTTGTAACTCTTATGATTAGGATTAGAAATCGTAAGAGTAATCTTAGATCTACTATTTACAATCAGTTTTAGTGAAAAAGTCGCCTGTTCCTTTATTTTAATTTGTATCTAAGTGTAAAATTGGATAGTTAGTTTAGCTTAAATATATCTACTGTATTTGACATAAACAAGACAAATCGATCAGGAATAAGTTATACAATTTAGGCTGCCATCTCCATTATTTACATGATATACATAGATTGACATATACTGATATAAACTACATTTAGCATTATAACAATTGGTGGCAGAGATAAAACAGACATGTAAGCTTAAGCAAAATAAGTATAATTTGAGTACATTTTTTCATGCCAGGAAGTATGAGAGGGGATATGAAGGTAAGATAAGGTAAGTGGGATAGTCTCTCATGTTAATTTACATCTATATCCTTTCTTACTAAATGTATTATACATTAGTAATAATAGTACTAAAACTAACCTTAACTCTATCAACAAACAGAGTTCTAAGTATGCCATCCCATATAGACAACTGCTTATTCATAATTCTGCTACATACTGTATCCCAACCAACCATACTTTCATCCTATTAATATTTTTAAAGTGTGAATGGGTGGTTGTTGCTTTATTATAGTAAGTGAACAATATTTTTTATAGTCCGTTTGGCCAGCCTAAAACAGGACTAAAAAATTAATTAAAAATCAACAGTTCAACTTATTGATTTTTTTCTTCACACATTTACTTGTATATCATCTACCTACTGGGACAAATAATTTCAGAATTTTGACACTATTTTCCAAAAAGTTGCCCATTAGGTCTCTATGTTAAATATTTGTACCAAATGTGGATATGTGCAGAGGGAGTTAGTATGCTTGTTGTAACCAACTTCCAGTGTAAACTATAACAACAACACCTGTGGTTTTATTTATATTTCACTGTCATGTGATTACCTTATTTGAATATGTTGCCAGAACCCAAGCATGCATGAGATGTTCATTTCACTTTCAAGTGACAATAGGTTATTCTATAAACAAACCCAAAGATTTTCACCCAAGGTCTAACTTTTTACATTTTATTGGAAATTATTTTAGAAATTTAAAAGTAAAAAGTATAAATGCAAGCCTTTGAATTTTAAATCTTTTTCTTTAAATTCTAAATAAAATCACTTTTGTTTTGGTGTTTTCTAAAGCCCAGTATGTGAACTCGAAGAACATGGTTATAAAGTAAGCCTATGTGTATTGACAAGATATACCATGTAAATAGCCCATGCTTTGCATGCTTTGTGTATACTTTTAGAAAATGAAAACAAGTTTTATGTATGTTATTTAAGCATAATAAAAAAAACCAAGTAATTAATATATATTTTTTTTAAATATAATAGAAAAAATATAAAAAAAAAGGTAGAAAAAAACAACATTTTTTTTGTCTTTTCATAAATTAATATTTACAAATTAAAAATTGTCTGCCCTTATTTAGAACTCTACCAATACTTATATAGAAAGGATAGTCATGCCTCTCAAAACTTCAGATGAAAAACAGGATTTAATACTAAAAGTGTTTGATTATTTTGAAGCCGAATCAAAATTGTCACTTGGTGAAAATGAAATGAACATCTCATGCATGCTTGGGTTCTGGTGACATATTCAAATTAGGTAATCACATGACAGTGAAATGTAAATAAAATCACATGTGTTGTTGTTATAGTTTACACTGGAAGTTGGTTACAACAAGCATACTAACTCCCTCTGCACATATCCACATTTGGTACAAATATTTAACATAGAGACCTAATGGGCAACTTTTTGGAAAATAGTGTCAAAATTCTGAAATTATTTGTCCCAGTAGGTAGATGATATACAAGTAAATGTGTGAAGAAAAAAAATCAATAAGTTGAACTGTTTATTTTTAATTAACTTTTTAGTCCTGTTTTAGGCTGGTCAAACTGACTATAGTCATTATTCAAGAAAATCTAATGCTTAAACACATATTTGAAGAGTGCATGATTTACTAACAATATGAAACTAGAGGCTCCCAGGAGCCTGTATAGCTCACCTGGGTATAATAATAACATCAGTCAATAAAACTTGATAACTTCGGTAAAAAAAATTAACAATTGTAGCCTTCGTCATTTTTATAAATTTGATGAAAAAAGGGCAAGAACTCCAAGATGGGTAATCGGATTTACTTCAAAATTGCAGGTAAATAAAAATTGATCGAAGGGTCGAACCGCCAGACACATTTTTGGAAGAGAACCATTCAATGACTATTTCATCAAAATTTTGTTCTTATTGAGCAAATGGTTTCAGACAAAAAGATTTTTATGGGAATTTCCCATAGGGTCCTATGTTAAATTAAGTTCGGCTGTGGCGGCCATCTTGGTCGGTGTTCTGAAATGCTGGACACAATTTTGGAAGAGGACCACCCAAGAATCATTTCAGCAAAGTTTGGTTGAGATTGGCTCTGTAGTTTCAGAGAAGAAGATTTTTTTAATTTCATCCCCCCTTTTTTCTAATTTGCATAATCGGTCAAACTCGGTAAAAGTTCAAAGTTCATAAAAAATCCCGTAATATATGTTAAAAAGCTCATCATTATGCTTATACAGTTCAAATTTGGGCACTTTCTGGCTTAAAATAGAGCAGTTTTGGCCATTTGAAGAAATTTCTATTTTTAGTAATGGTGGCCATCTTGGATACAGGACGGCGCTGACGGACACAATTTTGAAAGGGGACCACCTAAGGATCATTTCAGCAAAGTTTGGTTGAGATTGACTCAGTAGTTTCAGAGGAGAAGATTTTTTTTTAATTCCATCCCCCCTTTTTCTAATTTGCATAATCGGTCAAAATCAGTAAAAGTTCAAAGTTCATAAAAAATCCGTAATATATGTTAAAAAGATCATCATTATGCTTATACAGTTCAAATTTGAGCACTTTCTGGTTTAAAATAGAGCAGTTTTGGCCATTTGAAGAAATTTCTATTTTTAATAATGGTGGCCATCTTGGATATAGGACGGCGCTGACGGACACAATTTTAAAAGGGGACCACCTAAGGATCATCTCAGCAAAGTTTGGTTGAAATTGGCTCAGTAGTTTCAGAGGAGAAGATTTTTTTTTAATTTCATCCCCCCTTTTTTTAAATTTCATAATCGGTCAAAATCGGTAAAAGTTCAAAGTTCATAAAAAATCCGTAATATATGTTAAAAAGCTCATCATTATGCTTATACAGTTCAAATTTGGGCACTTTCTGGCTTAAAATAGAACAGTTTTGGCCATTTGAAGAAATTTCTATTTTTAGTAATGGTGGCCATCTTGGATACAGGACGGCGCTGACGGACACAATTTTGAAAGGGGACCACCTAAGGATCATCTCAGCAAAGTTTGGTTGAGATTGGCTCAGTAGTTTCAGAGGAGAAGATTTTTTTTTTAATTTCATCCCCCCTTTTTTTAAATTTCATAATCGGTCAAAATCGGTAAAAGTTCAAAGTTCATAAAAAAATCCCGTAATATATGTTAAAAAGTTCATCATTATGCTTATACAGTTCAAATTTGGGCACTTTCTGGCTTAAAATAGAGCAGTTTTGACCATTTGAAGAAATTTCTATTTTTAGTAATGGCGGCCATCTTGGATACAGGACGGGGCTAATGGACACAATTTTGAAAGGGGACCACCTAAGGATCATTTCAGCAAAGTTTGGTTGAGATTGGTTCAGTAGTTTCAGAGGAGAAGATTTTTTTTTAATTTCATCCCCCCTTTTTTCTAATTTGCATAATCGGTCAAAATGGGTAATGGGATTTACTTCAAAATTGCAGGGTAGGTAGATCTTGATATGCTGCACATTTTTGCAATAAACTTAACATCTATCTCTAAATAGTTTTTGAAATATAAGACGAAAAGTATTAAAAGGAAAAAAAAAAATTGATGAAAAAGGGGCAATAACTCCAAGATGGGTAATCAAATTTACTTCAAAATTGCAGGGTAGGTAGATCTTGACATGCTGAGCATGTTTGCAGTTTCAACTTACCATCTGTCTGTTATAGTTTTTGAAATAAAGGACGAAAAGTATTAAAATTTTGAAAATTTGATGAAAAAAGGGAAATAACTCCAAAATGAGTAATGGGATTTACTTCAAAATTGCAGGGTAGGTAGATCTTATTAAGCCGCACATTTTTGCAATTTAAAGTTAACCTTTATCTCTTATAGTTTTTGAAATATAAGACGAAAAGCATTAAAATTTTACAAATTTGATGAAAAAAGGGCAATAACTCCAAGATGGGTAATCAGATTTACTTCAAAATTGCAGGGTAGGTAGATCTTGATGTGCTGATCATTTTTACCCCATGTCAGATTTTTGATATTACTAACGGTTTTTGAGATATTACCAAAAACCTGCAATTTTACCATATGTTCTATTTTTAGTAACAGCGGCCATGTTGGTTGGTGCACGGCATCACCGGACACAATTTTGAAACTAGATACCCTAGTAATGATTCAGACCAAGTTTGGTTTCCATTGGTCTAGTACTTTCAGAGGAGAAGATTTTTGAAAAAGTTTACGACGTACGACGGACGACGGACGACGGACGACGGACGACGGACGACGACGACGGACGCCAAGTGATGAGAATAGCTCACATGACCCTTTGGGTCAGGTGAGCTAAAAAAAATGAGGTTTTTTTCTGCAGTGATAAAAGCTGTTTAAAATTTCCAGATGTAAAAACAGCTATTTACTCAAAATCATGTGGTAAGTATTAATGAAAGAATATCATTGGCTACTAATTTTATCTATTGAATAACATATTTTAATAAATGGTATAAACCTGTGATAAAAGCTCCCACACTGCATCTCTGATGTCTGCCAGACGTTTTACTGTGTTGATAAAATTCAGAAGTTTAGCTATACCACTGGTAACATCAGACACACATCTACAACAGACAACATTGGTATAACATGATAATACACTACATAATACGGTAAAAAGAAAAGTAGCATGTTTGTTTTTATTAACTTTTCTGCAGTGATAAAAATATGAAATCATACAGAGTTCTCAAAATGAAAATTTGAATTTACTGGTCCTAATCAAATACTTGAATTTATTTTTATATAGTTCCGAACAAAGTTTTACTGTTCTTGGGCAGGAGGACCGGTGTTCATCGTGAGGATTGTACATGTAAACTTACGTATTAATCCACTGTTGACAGTTGTCTTGTAAGTGTTGTTCTGACACTGGATTAGCATGAGATCTCAGACTTGGACAAAATTCTGTAATATGTTAAAAATATATATTTTATTTTATAAATAGATAAACATGGGAGACAATTTCAATAACCACCACACCTGTGGCATAAAATGTTCATTTCTTTATAATATGTATTTATCCTAAATTTACAGACATCTTAACCTATGAACACAATACAATGAAAGCTGTCTAAATCCTACCTTCTTGTGACCAGTTATTGTGTTTGGAATAGACAGGTGTTTAGATTATACAGGTTAAACTAACAAAACTTTCCCTACATTGGGACTTTATCTACAGTTAAGTTTACACATGATTCAGGTTTATTAAGGGTTCAACTTAGACAAGTTTCAATGTAATTAGTTCTTTATGAAAAGAAAGTTTTAACAGTGACGGTCAACAATTCCATCTGATCATCTCTCACCTTAGTTAAGTTTTGTTAACAATGTATCATGAAAATTAAATCTTCTTGTTTGGGATAGAGACTGTATGTCCCACTGACAGGATTTGTTTTTATTGTCGCCAATATCTGTATGTTGATGCAACAAAGTGTGAGCTTCATTCATGTTTATATACATCAGGCTTGAGTTTGGGTTTTGGTGTTCAACATCACTTTCAACAATATTTCAATGATATCGTGGCAGTCAGTTTTATTAGTGGAGTAAACCGGAGTACCTGGAGAAAACCACCGACCATCCGCAAGTCACTGACTTGTGCAGACCTGTCTTAAACATCATGGACTTCTGACCACAACCCTAACAACACTGACATAAATTCAACCCACAATAACCAACAAAGTATTAATATTTCATGCCCCTACCCATTTGCTTTATTCACCAAGTATACAAATAACAGTCTCCTGGTTCCTGATTCATGTAGTGTGAATGGTAAGAAACGGCAACAGTATAGTGTAGACGTAATAGACGACACCATAGAAACTAATAGAAATGATGCTTCCTTCAGACATTTTTAGTAAAAATTTACAGTTTTTGAATTTGTAGGATAAACATAATATATGTATATCTTCTGTAAAAATACAATTTATTTATACTCGCTACGAAACAGGACAGAAAGGCTTGCCAAAGAATCACTTTTTCTCTGTTTCTAAAGCTTGTAAAATTGTAAAAATTAATTATATATTTTCCAATATACATAAACTGTATATATATTTTGCATAATAATTTATTGTAGCTTAAAGGCATACAGGCTGTCAGAATTGAATTTTTTGTTTATATTAAAAGTTGCCAATATTTGATGTTTTATACTAATTGCAGTTGAAATTTTTCATAATATCATATGTAAATAGCCTAGAACGAAGGAAATTTGATTTTCTTCCATCCAGGAAAGAATTCAATGTTGACCCGCTCAATATTCATACGACCTGACAGTGAACTCATTTGGGAAAGCATTTGTGCATGTGCGAAATTGTTTGTTGATGAAGAAAATGTCGGATGCGCAAAAATCGAATCGTGGAAGAACAAAAACATTGATGGATTCTACACGAAAATGACACAAATAGGAGGATTCAGCAAGCTTTGTGTAAAAATTAAAAAAAGATGTTATACCTACCTACTCCATTTTTCAACTTGTAAGCATAATTTAGTATCTTTTTTCGGCCGAATCGTATTTTGACAGTAGAATTGCATCATAATTTTCTATATTTTTATTTTCAGGAGAAAACACTAGGTGATATCTCTTTTAAATTAGAGACTAAAATAATAAACTTCAGGTGTGTTTTTTTCTAAAAAAAATATAATCAAACCAACTCAAGTGTTGTCAATAATATGCAATACAATTTGTTTACAATTTTCCCTTTATTGGGCCCCTTTCCACAGTTTGGGTTTGTTTTTATTGATTTCATCACGTATTTCCGATTTTAAGTGTCATCCTTACAAAATACCATTATATAATATTAACTGATTACCCCGTGATCCAATTTCATAGATATATTTCTTAAATTATATTAATTCTAATGAAACAAGATATGATTATAATCTAACGATTATGAAGTCTCCCAAACTGGCCACAGACAACCGGTTTAAAAAATAGATTAAAAGCTACCTTTGAAATCGAACAATGTTGAATTTTTGCGGTATTGTGGCAGCCATTTTGAAAATGGCGACCGGTAGAAAATTTTCAATGTCGGGATTCAATTCAGGACGTTGAAATCGAACAATGCTGAATTTGTGTGGTATTGTGGTGGCCATTTTGAAAACGGCAACTGGTAGAAATTTTTCGATGTCAGGAATCATTTCGGGACATCATAATCTACCCACATATGAAATGTCGTTAATATCGGACAATGCTGAATTTGTGCGGTATTGTGGTGGCCATTTTGAAAATGGCGACTGGTAGAAATTTTTCGATATCAGGAATCATTTCGGGACATCATAATCTACCCACATATGAAATGTCATTGAAATCGGACAATGTTGAATTTGTGCAGTATTGTGGTGGCCATTTTGAAAATGGCGACCGGTAGAAATTTTTCAATGTTGGCAATCAATTCGGGATATCATTATCTACCCACATATCAAATTTTGATGATATCGGACAATGTTGAATATTTGTGTATTGTGGTGGCCATTTTGAAAATGGCAACCGGTAGAAATTTTTCAATGTCGGGACATCATTATCTACCCACATATCAAATTTTGATGATATCGGGCAATGTTGAATTTTTACCGCCCATTTTTTATACCGTGTTTTGGCAGCCATTTTGAAAATGGCAGACATCTTGAAAATTTTGAAAACGCAGAATTGCTCCTCTAATGGTGACCTATCACTATGTCAGATTTTATGTCTCTATATCATTATTCATTTAGAAGTTATCAACATTAATGTACGAAATTTCAACTTTCCCATAGGATTCTATAGTAACCCCCACCCCCCTTTGAACCCCTCAAAATATGACTTTGACCCCCTTTACCACAAAGCTGAAAACTTTAGGACCAACTAGAAACATATATCTATAACTCCACAAAGTTTCATGAAATTCTGTTCAGTAGTTCCTGAGATCTGCCGTGGACAAGTTCATGGTCCGCGGAAAGAAAGGAGAAAGAGAAAGAGAAAGAGAAGAATAATAATAATAATAATAATAATAATAAGAAACGGAGCAAAAACAATAAGTCTCCCAAACTTTGTTTGGGAGACTTAATAATTAATTACATGCAACATGCTTCCTCGGTTATTGATAGCAGTTATCACTCGCTGTTCGGCAAACTTCGGAACTGCAGCCGATTTATAATTAGGTCGTGTTAATGACGATTCCACCAACAGCATTCAAAGTCTTTTCACTAATTACGACATTATAACTGATTTTTTAAAACTGGCTTTTTGTTCAGAACATTTTATTAGTATAAAACATCGAATATTGGCAACTTTTAATATAAACAAAAAATTCAATTCTGACAGCCTGTATGCCTTTAAAAATGATCAATCAAAACAGTAGAATTACCTGTTACAGACTTGGGAAGACATTTTGATGATATAGAAGTATGTAGATCTAGAAGTCCAGTTTCTGAAAGATAATTTTAAAACAAATATCTTTATGGGAAAAATAATTAAAATAAGTTCTTTAAATTCACATCAAATAATTCCAACTCTCTAAAATTGCATTAAAATCACATATCACTGCTTTTACAGCAGACTTCTGAGCAGGAATATGTGATATTAATTTAATTTTTCATCTTGAAGATGGGCATCAGAAACGTTGGAATAATTGATTGGAACACAGCTATATATTTGGATCACGAATGTAAGCCAGATTTTGATTGGACATGTATTCCAGGATGTTAGCTTACATTCATAACAACATCCAGGGTATAGGGTAGTTTGCCCATAAGTCTGACACCTTCTTTCATTACAAGACAGTCAGAGTCACAGACTTTCTGATAAATATGATAGACCTTTCGGACATCCTTTACTGATACTTAAGATAGCAAGAAAATCACTCAAATTTTTTTGAGTATTCATTTAACCCTTTTAAACAATTTTCTGAATTTCGGTCCTAAAACAGACACTTTTGCCATTTAACACTGACATATTAAAATACAAGACAATAAAAAAAATCTAGCATATCATTATATGCATTAAATTGGCACATATTTCCAATCGAACATTAAACTTTAATTTAAACCTATTTTATATTTGTTTTGTACAGCATTGTATCCATGAGTATAAATAAAAGACACCAATACCGGTCGATTCGTCCCTATGACAGACATGATGTCTGAGTCAAGGTCCACTTTTTTGCTCCAAATTTCACTCCCTTTTCAGGAGCACAATTAATCGTGCAGACATTTACTGATAGCAGATTTTTAGATTTAGCGACGTCTGTCATATTTTATCTTTTGGATGCAAAATAATTAAACATCTCGAAATAACCAGAACTGGACAGCAAAGATGTCAGACTTCAGGGACATGTTCGATTTAGAGGCGAACTACCCTATAGTACATACAGTAGTGTAGCTAGAGTGGCCGGGGCAACATGTTTATGGGGACAGCACTTTTGTGTCTGCTGTACTATAGGCTGTACTGAAATAAAAGTGGTTTTAACATCAGGACACTACTCACAGTTGAAGGACCTTTTCCATTTCTAGAAACTTAAGCTATGGCATGTGTATTCAAGTGATTGTTTTATTAGTCGAACAATAAACATTATCCATCTTTTTCATGGTGAAAATGCTGCTTCTATAGATTAAAATTTATTTTGAAACAGTTTCATGATGGATCATAAATAAAATTTGAAGAAAAAAAATCAGAAATACTTCTGGTTCTGGTAACTAGCAAGTACAAATATATAATGTAATGCAGACAGAATGATTACTGCGGCCTCTAGGGATCATAGATATTTGGAATATAACGACTGGATTTTTTGGGTTAGGAAACCAGTATTTAATTGAAAGAGTACATCATTAATTTCTACAAGATTTTGCTCTTTCTACTTAATATTCTATGCTTAGTAGAGAAACAGAAAAAAACAATTTTAGTCTTCAATTCTGTAAATGTTCCGAGATTTGATCCCTGGTCAATGGATCAAATTTTGGAAATTTCTGCACTCCAGGCTAGGCCACGGAGACAGTTCAGATTAGTAGTGTGGGGTATAAATATTTTCAATACCTACCGTTTTGTTTTTTTGTCGTAACTTCTGTTAGTATACTGAGGAGTAGATTGCTGGGAACTGAAAAAATACAAATATATACTTTTATAATATTTACTCTAAATCTTCACAATATGTTG
Source organism: Bathymodiolus brooksi (assembly GCA_963680875.1). NCBI lineage: Eukaryota > Metazoa > Mollusca > Bivalvia > Mytilida > Modiolidae > Bathymodiolus > Bathymodiolus brooksi. Next base: position 68,789,831 of record OY804577.1, on the reverse strand, counting down.
GCTTTTGAATAAGATCTTTCAGAATTACAAAAAAGCTTTCCTTAACTTTTAAGTTTTTGGATTTATTTTCTTCATGATCACCCTACACGTACATCATGTTAATGGACTTGAAATGGACTTCTCAGGTTTTGCCTTCAATGTGATATTGCTATGAGGAATCCATTCTCGAAAAACAAATCAACAATAGTATATACATATTATAATCCAGAACAAATGTCATAGAGATGAGTCAAAATCTCAATATTCTCCAAATGAAGAGTGGAGTACATTAATAAAATTAAATTTTTTCATGATACAATTATTTTCTTGCAGAAATTTTAACATTACATTGGATTTTATTTTGTCATAGGACAAAGATGTCTCCACATTCAGCTGAAGTAAGTAGGAGCATAACTCTGGGGAACTACAAAAGGAATATTTACCAAATTCAAACTTAGCCAAACTATTATGGTCCCCTGACATGGTGTATATTTCAAATGATTTGCTTATGGGGAACTTAAGCTATAGAAAAGAACATGAATTTAAGTTTCATATATTGTTCTTCACTTACTTTCATCAGTATTAGCTTGTCCTATATAGAAGACACTGTGGATTTGATGTACAGTTTTAATGATGAGTTGTACAACTGTACATATCTGATCTTTTATACTGGCTGTTTGTTGACTGGAGTGGAACAACTGTTGTACTGCTGTCTGTTACAAAAATTACAAACAATGACCAGTCTAACGATTGGATATATATATAGATAAAAACAAGAATTTTGAGCAAAACTTTATTTTGATTATCCTAACGATTGGTAACATATTTTGATCAAATCTAGGGTTTTGGACAAACTCCATTTTGGAACTAGTATGGCTCAACTTTAAATTTACTGAACAGAATGGCACTTTATGTAGATTCTCCCTGCTATATATTTCTAAAGAATTCTTTTTTCCCATCTTTTGGAAACAGTTTATGTATGAAACATCCTTTTGTAAGCATTCACAAATATGTTAACCTTAGTTGTTAATGATCTAACAAGAAATGTAAAAAAGCAATAAAAGCACTGTTCCTTTACTTTAATTTGTGTCTAAGTGTAATGTAGGATAGTCTCTCATGTTGACTTACATTCATGTCTTTTCTTATTAATGACTATGAAATAATCAATTTTCGTGAATTCCATTGGTTCAATTTTATAATGGAAAATATCAGTAAAATATAACACAAAACTAACTGTCAATAAGCATCTCATTATCTGTCAATCTAAATAACAATTAGACCGATGAGAATCAAAATAAACTACAAAGTAAACAAAATGGAGGCTGTACATACTGTTCTGGCGAGTAAAAACTCATTGAAGACTTGTCTAGGTGTACTATCTTCTAGTAGGACTATAGCACACAGACATTCAGCAATACACTGTAATCAGAAACACAATCAGTTCTATGTAGTAGTGTACTTAGGATAAAATGAAAAAATTTAATAGAAACAGAAAATATATATAATTAACATAACAAGATTTAATATTCGAATGTAAAATATGATTGCTGTATGTGTATTGATTTATATTGAAACAAACTGAATTTTTACTTGTGATGTTGTATTCAGGAATATTATTGTTAATTGGTTCGACTTATAATGTTGCTTTTATTGATTTTTTATCTATGCTGAAATATAAATATATTATGTTGTAACCGATTGGTTGCGGAATTATGAACAGATTCCAATAATTATTGTAATTTATAAACTATGTTGTATTTTTTTATGTTTTCAAAACTTTGACATGTTCCCCATGAAGTGTCAATGTACGACTCAACCTGTTTACATCGTTATTTTTGCATGGCAACATGACTTACTTATATGTTCAATTCTCTAAACGTTGTAGAATCCGAGAATCAGTAATTTCAACCATAATAATTGGCTTAAATACGACATTTTTGGCATTTGTCACTACATAACCACACATGTTTCTTCGTAGTGTGCCATCTTTCGATAAAACGAAGTAATGCGCAACAACCGATTTCATTGGTCGATACTTTTAGAACTTTTACAGTAATGTTATTTTTCGTATTCAAAGTATGAGTAAATTTTGTCTTTAATTATAATGCAATAAATTTGTGTTAAAATCTAATTTTAACATTCATTATTAGGAAATTTGTAAAGTAAATCGCTGATTTTTGGTGATTGGTCAATTGTCATTTTTTTTCCTGCGTGCTGTTCGGTCGCACAGAAATTGCCCCAAAATCGCACGGTCGCGTGAAACGTCAGTATAAAAGCGGCGACGCTCGAAATGACGTCAGAGTTCTGCTAATTTTTTAGACATACAGTCGTTTGGACTCTGTTATAAAATTTCTTTGGCATTAAGGACGAATTTGTAAAAGTAAAATTTAAGAAAGGTAAATAATTTTAGAGCTTAAAAACTATATTTCTTTGGGGTTTTTTTTCTTGTCAAAATTTAAGAAAGGTAAATAATTTTAGAGCTTAAAAACTATATTTCTTTGGGGTTTTTTTTCTTGTTAAAATTTAAGAAAGGTAAATAATTTTAGAGCTTAAAAACTATATTTCTTTGGGGTTTTTTTTCTTGTTAAAATTTAAGAAAGGTAAATAATTTTAGAGCTTAAAAACTATATTTCTTTGGGGTTTTTTTTCTTGTTAAAATTTAAGAAAGGTAAATAATTTTAGAGCTTAAAAACTATATTTCTTTGGGGTTTTTTTCTTGTTAAAATTTAAGAAAGGTAAATAATTTTAGAGTTTAAAAACTATATTTCTTTGGGGGTTTTTTTTGTTAATAATGTTTGAGTTTAAAATAGTTAAATTTTATTACTGTGCACATATTTCTAAATAAATTTAGAAATCCAGCTACAGTCAACATAAGTAATATTTATGATTCTTCTACACCAATATTCTTAAAAGGTTGATAAATGGGTATAGTTCTATAAAAGAACTTTATGTTTTAAATAGTTTTTTTCCAGTTAACAGAAGATAATTTAATCTAACATACCAGATTAATTTTTGAAGTCTTAGGTCCACATTGTTAGCATATGTTGTTAATACAGGACTTAACCAAATATATTAGTCTGTCTCAACATAATCATTTTCAACATCAGACCCATATTATTGGCTTAGGTTGTCAATACAGGATCTAGCTAAATTTTTATTCAACTAATCAAATAATACATGTTTAGAAACATCATTGTTCACATGTATAGCATAGGTAGCTATACAGAACATTGCTAAATTGTTATTCAACTAATTAAATAATATATGTTTAGAAACCTCATTGTTCACCTGTGTAGCATAGGTAGCTATACAGAACATTGTTAAATTGTTATTCAACTACTTGTAATCAAATAATACATGTTTAGAAACATCATTGTTCACATGTATAGCATAAGTAGCTATACCGAACACTGCTAAATTGTTATTCAACTAATTAAATAATACATGTTTAGAAACATCATTGTTCACATGTATAGCATAAGTAGCTATACCGAACACTGCTAAATTGTTATTCAACTAATTAAATCATATATGTTTAGAAACATCATTGTTCACATGTATAGCATAAGTAGCTATACAGAACACTGCTAAATTGTTATCCAGCATTGTTAATCATCTAAGGTAGATAGTATCTCAGATTTTAATTGGGAACTATCATCATTTCATTTCAAATTACCTGGAACTACCATATTCCAATTCTGATGTAAATATGTTCATTTAATGCATCAATTATTCTTTTAATATCACTTCAAGTTATTGATCTCAGTAGGAATGTTTGGATAAATTAAGTGGATAGTTTGTCAATTATTAAAGTAAACTGTCCAATAGCCATATTTGTGGACACTGACAGTTGAATTTGTTTTATAAACCAATCTTATTTTTGGAAGTTAGGAAATTTTGATTATAAGTATCCAGTAATAATTCTAGTTGATATTCAATATTGTTGACACTAGATAGTTGTATTGTCTCAACTGCAGTGTGTAATTTGACAGTTTGTAAATGAAATATAATTATTTATGCAGATAATAAATCATTAACCTTTCTGAATCATTTATTTGTGTGAGTTATCTCCCATAGACTGCAAAGGAACTTTAGTGACCCTGGGTTAGACAGGTACTCGGGAGTACGGCAAAAGAGAAGTTTGAAGATATCAAAGGGGTCAACCGCTAATTTTTCCACCCCTAGCGCGCTACAATATTGTAATAGACTATGAGTGTTCCACAGTAGTTCAGTTATATCATGGCAGTCTGATTTATTAGTGGGGGAAGAGACTGAATGTGTTGTAAGTAACTGACAAACTTTACTACATAAAACTCAGTCATTGAAATGAAAATGAAAATTTATTGGTCTGAATCAAATTCTTGAATTTATTTTCATATAGTTCCGAATAAAAACTATAACAATTACTGGTCCGAACAAAGTTTTATTTGTCTTGGACCGGAGGACCGGTGTTCATCGTGACGACTGTAAACTTGCATTGAGCACACATCCCCATGGGCAGGAATCAACTTCAAAACTTTATCAAGATAAACAAACTTAAAATTTTTATGCATGACTGGTATTAAGTAACGCTAAGGGCAAAATTTTACAACAAAGTATCATTGAATTAGAAAAGTATAGATTATAAGGAAGTACATGTACTTACTATGTCAGTGGTCAACGTTTCCTTTAACATCCCTCTGCAGCCCTAAAAAATAAATATAACAAGATCAATCTATGAAGTAAGTATGTTATTTTTAAAATTTTAAGGGATACAAGTATCTTTGTTCATATTGAATGACAACAATTTTCCTATTTCTGCAATTCACATATTTATTTCTATTTTTTATATTTTAAATATTAATGTTTGCAGAAAATAGTTCACTTACAATGTACTTGCTACATTTTTTTCTATTCTAGTTTGTTAGATTTTACCAATGGACTGGTCAAAGCAAAAACTATAAAATTGGCTATTGTTTTTTCTAATCTAACCACACATTAATCTGTAAAATTGATTGACTCATGAGTCAGGGTAATGTGTCCAATTGGAGTGACATGTATACCAAAAGACTGTTGTTACAATGAGCTTGCACTAGAAAAAAAATGAGTCTAGTACAAAAATTACATAATCGTCATCTCATTAAAAAATAACTTTTTTTTCTAGATGACATAGCTAAAAATAATGCTCATGTGACTTTAAACAACAATCTTTAAAATTGTTTACAAGTTTTCACTTTTAACATAGCTATAGGGGCAGTCGTGGTTGTGATCACATAGTAGTTGGATTTATAACTACCTATGCAATCAGTGCCTATTACCACTTACGTTGTGAGTTTGAATCTCTTTCAGGCGAGGTGTACTTGATACAACATTATGTGATAAAGTTTGTCAATGACATGCGGCATGTCAGTGGTTTTCTCCGGGTACTCCGGTTTCCTCCAAAAATAAAACTGACCACCACGATATAACTAAAATATTGTTGAAAGTGGTATTAAATACCCTAACCCTAACCATTAATCACTGACTCTTAAAAAGTATACAATATTTCACTTTGACCGTAGTTATAAAGCATAACCTAGCAAAAGACAAAATGGATAAAGGCTGTTAACTGTCAGTTTATTACTTACAGATAAAATAGTAGATCTAAAATGACTTATAGCAGCCCACTGTCTGGTTAATACAGGGAACCAGCTAAGTAAGTCTGTAGAATGCTGCGATTCTAACTGTAGACTGGTATGGATGTGTCGAGACAACAGGTAATGTCTAGTAGCTGTTAAGTAGTCCTTCTCGTCCAGAGAACTCCAGATCTGTTTAAAGATAATAAATGTGAAACACAAAGTCTTAGCTATACTTGAAAGATATTTAGCATTAGATTCTACAATATATGTGACAGTTGGTTTTCTATCAATTTCTTCTTAAAGAAGTCATCAAAGCAGATATTATGTAGACATTAAATCAAATGACTTTAAATACTTATCAAAAAGACTGTCCCTATTCCAATCTTTATACCTGCCAAAACTCCTGTTACTACCTGTAACCTTCTTTTTTCTCACCCTTAACCATGCCATTTTACTTTGATATCTGGCAGGATCACTTGTGCTATAAACAACATCAACTTCTACCCATAATCATTGTTTATTAGAATCTGTACATGCCATCTGAAATACTCAGAATTTTTTCCCAAATTTGTTCTGGGTTTAAAAAATATGAAAAGTTTTAAAATGCAGACTTGAATAAAAAGTTTTTTTCAGAATCTTCCCAATTCTTACTGTTCTAACATCATAGGAAACATACAGTACAATCAGAGACATACCATGATAAATCACTGTGATAGATGTATCACTCATCTTGGTGATAGGATATATCTTTTCTTCTATTAAATATATCTTAAAAATTTCTTTTACATTTACAGTATTACTTACTATCACCCAAAAGGCATATCAAAATAAGTAAATAAATGAAACAGACCAAAAGATATATCAGTATCTCTAAGAAGAGTGATATGTCTATCACAGTGATTTATCATGCTATGTCTCTGACTGTACTGTTATTTTTGCAGCTAAAATCAAATTATCAATTCAGCTTCACAGAATGTGTACCAAATGATGCATACAATTATATCATATTCATCATGGATATGATGGTAAAATTATCAATCTAAACTTTAAAATTAAATATCTCGATAAACTTCATAGAGAAAATAATCTGTTGCATTCATTAATGTTTTCTGTGGATGGCAGAATTGTCGACCATTACTGTTTAAAATTTCTTTTCATACTCTTTCAAGCTATAGAATTAAAGCTATATTCATGTTTTCAGATGAGTTGAGCTATACATGTTTGCTGAAGATGGTGGAATTATCTGCCATCACTGTTAACCAAACTTGAATCTGTTGATACAGGGTAAAAACACAAACCTTCTCTGGCATATCCAGCAATAATTTAATCTGTGATGCAACTCCATAGAACTTTACTTCTTTTTTCTTTCTACAATAAAATCAAAACAACAATTCAATACTTAGATCTACAATTTGTTTTACTTATTCGTACTTGTGGATAGGTTGTGACTTTATCTGATAGGATGAGCATTGAAATATAATATTCTTTGGCTCTAAACTTCTCACATTTGTGGTTTGTATAGTATTGTAATATTGCCAAAGATTGGGTTATGACCTTTGGTATGAGATTCAGTAACTCTGACCTTTAAACTTTGGTGTTTGTGCAGTATTGTAACATTTCCTAAGACACAGTTATGACCTTTGGTATGAGAATCAGTTACTCTGAACATTCAATCTTTGTTGTATGTGTTGCATTATAATACTACCAAAGATTGCATTATGACCTTGGTGTAAGATATGTAGCCCTGTCCTTTAAACCTTTGCTGTTTCTGTAGTATTGTAATATTCCCTAAGATAGGATCATGATATTTGGTATGAGATTCAGTTACTCTGACCTTCTGACCTTTGTTGTTTATTCAGTATTGAAATACATGTATTGCCTAAGACACAGTTATGACCTTTGATGCAAGATCCAGTAACTAACTTTTTTAACCTTTAAAGTTGATATTTTTTGTGGCATTGTGATCCTTTAACACATCTGTTTTCGAAAGTCAGTTTTTGAATTGATAAAATATGATGACCTTTGACACCATGACATTGTGACCTTCTATATCATGACCCCATTATAACATGAACTACTAACCTTTGCATCTGGTCATGTTATGACCTTGCATGATATGATGACCTCTTTACAACATGACATACCAACCTTTGTAGCTGGTCAGGTTGTGACCTTGTATGATATGATGACCTCTTTACAACATGACATATTAACCTTTGTAGCTGGTCAGGTCGTGACCTTGTATGATATGATAACCTCTTTACAACATGACATACCAATCTTTGTATCTGTTAAGGTTATGACCTTGTATGATATGATGACCTCTTTACCACATGACATATTAACCTTTGTAGCTGGTCAGGTTGTGACCTTGTATGATATGATGACCTCTTTACAACATGGCATACCAACCTTTGTAGCTGGTCAGGTTGTGACCTTGTATGATATGATAACCCCTTTACAACATGACATATTAACCTTTGTAGCTGGTCAGGTTGTGACCTTGTATAATATGATGACCCCTTTACAACATGACATACCAACCTTTGTATCTGGTAAGGTTGTGACCTTGTATGATATGATGACCTCTTTACAACATGAAATACCAACCTTTGTAGCTGGTCAGGTTGTGACCTTGTATGATATGATGACTCCTTTACAACATGACATACAAACCTTTGTAGCTGGTCAGGTTGTGACCTTGTATGATATGATGACCTCTTTACATGATTTACTAACCTTTGTAGCTAGTCAGGTTGTGACCTTGTATGATATGATGACCTCTTTACATGATTTACTAACCTTTGTAGCTGGTCAGGTTGTGACCTTGTATGATATGATGTCCCTTTTATCATGTGATGTTCTTTCAACTGCTTACACATTTCTTCCATTTTTGCTATTGAGCTCATTACCTAAAATTCAGTGGTAAAGCAAATTATTTGCAAAATGTACCATTTTCAGGCATCAAAAGAGGTATTCTGTCAAGATATGATTAAAATTTCACTGATTATCTTGCATAAAACATGAGAATCCACTATTACTTTTCATAGACAACTGTTATCATAAGATTTTTGTAATTTTAAATTAACTTTCTACATGTTCTAAATTCAACCATAAATACTCAATGGAGCTTGTAGACGTGAACCTGGATAACATATGTTTACAAATGAAAGTGGTGTGTATGTTCAATAAAAGTTTTCACATGTTGTACAAACTTACAGGGACTGCCTATACATCATTCATGCATAGTTTTAGGGAAAAAAATGGATGACAATTAGAAACTAAAATGCCCCAAGGGTGACGATATTCAGGGGAAAAGATAAACAGTCGCCCAGTCACCAATGCGACCATAATTTCCATTGGGCAACCTATTTTATGCGTAGCAATCTGGCGACCTACAAAATTTATTTGGCACCAGTGATTTTCCTACTGCGTTTTGTGAAAAAAGCTCTTTTTGGTGATAAAATTATTCGTAAAAATCGTTAATGAAAGCTTTTTCAAATGAAATTAAAAGTCGAACATTTTATAGTATATGACCTGGTTATTGTTTGTTTTGATTATGCAAACAAAATACTACACACAAGATACCGGGAACCAGTGCAGTATATTGGGTCGCTTGATTTGTTGTACCGGACTGCGATAAAACTTCAGAAAAACGAAAGTGGAAAGTGTAGTATTTGGAATAAATTTTATATTAAAATAAATTTAATATAAAAATAGTAAATATGTCCTGTGATTTACGTTGCTTGATATTTTGTTAATTCATTGGGAATTAAAAACGGAAAACAGTTGGTGAAGCGAAATACGCGAATTATTGCCAATTGAGTTTTAAAGTTAAAAATAAAAATGTCACGATGTTGCATAATTCTAAATAATATGCACAAAAAAATTACCAGTAATGATTGAAGCAAGTACATGTAACTTGAATCCTTTGGATTAAAAAAAAGTTTTTACTGCCCGAGAGCAATGAGGTTGATGACGTTATCAAAACTAGTGAAACTGTTTGTGCTTCAAGCGAGTCCGACCCACTACCGGTCACTGACACTAGTAGTAGTACTGATACACCATGTCCCCCAGAAGTTGAACGCCTTGTTACCACTGTCAGTTTCATTTCAGAAACAACATATTCAAATTCTTTATTACCTAACACAGCTTCAAATGACATCCAACAACATGTAAATAGTGCAATTAGTGGCAGGGCCATATTAACAGCATTATAGGCCCAGGCAAAGCAGTGCACTGGGGCTGCTCATAACTACACAACCACTCACAGGAATAACAAGGTAAATGGTAGATAAAACTAAAACATATATTCATTGTATTGGTACTTCCAACAAAATCAGTGTTTAAACATTAAAAAACATATTGTACACAACAAACATAGATTAGCATGCCCCCCCCCCCCCCCCCCCCCCCCCGCGGACAACTGCCCCGTGTGCCCATGCGTTAAGGTGGCCCTGATTAGTGGTGATGTTGATAATGATTCGCAATCTAACTGTCACTCTGATTCGGACAGTTGTGCTCCAGAGGTCATGGTGTCAGATGCCAGGGTGTTCAGTTCAAATCAGAATGAACAAAAATAGCCATGGCTATATAACAGTGTGGTACACCCAGGGTATTTATTCTTAGTAATAGCAAAATTCCTTACTAATGGAATTTTTAATCTTGTACTGCATTCTATTATTCACACAATCACCATTCTATCAAACAGTTTAATAATTTATTCTAAAAATATAGTTGGGCATCTAACTTTTATCGTGGGCTCCTAACCCTCTTTATATCAGTAGCCCAGCTGGCCCCTAGCAAAAAAATGAAAAGCATATTCCCTGACATTGGATGTCAATTTAGAACAAATTGTCTTTTGTATTTTTCAGCTGTTAAAAAAAGTTATTCCCTGTGACAGCCATATTGTATCAGTATGAAATGAACAATATTTCTTCAGAATAGTATTCAGGAAAGGTCAAATTTTTTTCATATTTCAAATACTGTTATCCCCTAGTAGAAAATCACATTGGAAAGCAACAATGAATATATTTTCAGTATAATCTACAGATACTTTCTGTAAAGTTACAGTTCAAATCGCCTAATGGATGTTATAAGAAAGATATTTTTATTTATATTTAAGCCTATTAAAAACTATCATTCCCAATCTGGACACATAGTTTGGATGTTTGTTTAGGGGGTGTATGAAGAATTCTATTATGAGGTTTATTCAAAGAGCTTACCTGCAAAAAAAAAATTTCAAATAGACCAGCAGATTCTGAGGGGAAGATTGAAATATATTAAGTGTATGATGAACAACAGAAGGATGCCAGACATGCGAGCCAGGAAAAAAAATCAAGTTGGTTTTATCTGTGTGACATCACTCCAATAAAACTTACATTTTGAGCACTATTCTTCATATCTGTTATTGTGTCAGCTGCTTCTATCAAATCTCTGTATCTTTCACTATAAGAAAATTCTGACAACTATCACAACATTTTAAGACAATACATTTTCTTATATAGTTTTTCTTGCACATGATAATGCATTTGTTAAATTATTTAATGGCAGATCACTATATAGCTGAAATACTGCTAAAGTTGACGTTAAACACCAATCAATCAATTAATAAATCAAATGGCAGATTTTATTTTTAAAAACAAAGTTCAATATTACACTCAGATAATAAAAGATATGTGAAATTGGGACAGCAATTCTTAATGTTCTTTGCATAAGTCCATCCTCAAAGATCACAACAAACTGCAATATATGTCAACGTACAAATACAGTGTTCTACAATCTAATAAAATATTATCACCATATGATATATGTCAAAGGGTTTTAAAGATGGTACAAACGATTTTAATAATAAGACTGACATTTTCATGGTGTTGCAATGATGGCCCACAATTATTAAATATATCCTACAGAGATCAACAGTAGACTTACCCAACCATGGTCCTTAAATCCTCTTTTTTCCTCTCAATGTCCGTTCTACAAAATAAATACATATATTGTATACTGGTATATACATTTTGTATTTTTTACTCCTGATTGATGAGTACAGTTTTTTTCATTATAAGATATAGTAGCGAATTATATTTAATTTACTATAAAATTCATGATGAGGTCCATATTTGACCTCCTTTCCAATGAAAAATATGCTTTACCAAAACTGGTGTGTCTCTAACTTTTATAGAAAGAGGAGATATCTCTTCATTCAAAATTATCATTTTATGTTATCAGTCAACTTTGTTCAAGAAAGTGTTTCTTTATTTCTTCTTGTGGTATGGAAGCATTTTAATTTCTATTACAACAGATTACCACATTTTGTTTTAGAATGCAGATGTTTCCATAGATATTCTATTTCTTTTAAACCATTGTATAATATAGTTTCATAAAGTGTATGAACTCAATTCCTGAGAATGCTTGACACTTTTCTCTTTTATTCACATAAAAACTTATGAGTTTATGAATATTTAATTCATAGATGTCCAGGTGATTACTAAGAAATCAATGACATACTTTTTTGGACTGATCACACAATGAAATCTACAAAAGTCAACAGTCCAAACATAATAAACGTTTAACTGCATTTACAATACCAAAACAATAAGGAAGCTGTGGCTTCTGAGCTTCTGCCAAATAAATACATTGTACTATCATTTCCAATGATTCATTGGACAGTTGACTATCACAATTTCTTATTTTCACTGAAAAATTATCAGGTTTTGTAAACAAATTGTTTTCCCCAGAAAAATAATGTTTAACAAACACAGTAAGAAAAATAGGCTGTAAATTGTATTCAGCATTGTTACCGTGTTTTCTTCTCTATTGCTCGTATCTCCTCTATAGTAAATTTCTCAAATAATATATTTGTATCCATCTCCTCGATAGGAACACCTGAAAAAAAGAATAGAAAAAAATCTAAATCTAAACAATAGATTGTTAGACGACATGTTCATGATGCCTATTACTAACACATTCTAAAGGTTTTTTGTTGTTTATAGAGAGAAGTGACTTCTTCTAAACAGATTTTCTGACTGCCATTGTAGTCGTTTCAAAGCTATTTTAACTATTTAAAGGGAAACACCATTCTAGTTGTTATTCTTGTATGAAAGGCATCAAAAGTATCTGAACATTTTGCATCCAAGATGTTGTCCTTTTTAGAACTATTCGATGCTTGCATCGCTAATTGGATGTGTATTAAGGTGCCCAAAGGATAAATTATGTGACAAATCATTGCAAAATGGATTATTTAAAGATCCATACAAGCGATAAGGTGGTAAATTGAAGAGAAATAAAAATACAGTCTTCACACTTAACTTTTTGGGATACAGGCCCAGGCCCTTCAGTAATTTTACAGGCCCACCAAAAAATATGTAGGCCCACCTATTGAAAGGGATATTAGTTTAGAAGACAAATAACTGCTAATCCAGTGGACAAAAAAGACAAGAAAATGTATTAAGTTTATTCAATATTGATTTATATATTTGTTTGTCAATGTTGATTATTTTCTTGTAAAAGATATTTATAAGCATGTCATTAATGTATCCTCTGTAAATTCATTTTCACTTTCAGTGTCTCAATCACAATCATCATCATCATCATGTTTAACAGGTACAGAACATTTGTTGACGGTACTGGTCAAGGGCCAATTATCACAATTGTTTACTTGTTTGTGTCGGATTTTTCTATATTGTTCAGTACATCGTTTTAAATGCCCAGTTATATTAAAATATTACCCTTGGACTATTCTTCGATGGAAATGATTACAATTTTTCAGCACACACACATAACACAGACCCTATGTAAAGTTGTTGATTTTAGCTCTGAATCAGAAGGGAATAGTTCCAATTATCGCCATCTTATTAGTTATGGAAAACGATGTCTAAATCTTTATTGAAATTAAAGAAAAAGGTCTTAAAACAAAAATTTATGATGTCATCATTGCACGTGATGTATAATTTGGTGATAATTCTTAATATGTACCATCCCCCTACCCTTTTGAAATATTACTATGCTTTGAATTAATACCACACAAATTGTAATAAGTCTTATTTGTGTAGTCTTCAGCAGAAGAAAGATTTCTCTGCCAATTTGCTCAACAGGTCCAACTACATATACAATGTAGCTAGGGGATGTAAATAAAGCACAAACGTATATTGACACTGACAGTCAAAAACTGAAGCAAGTAAAGGCTGTAATTATTATTTGTCAGACCTCAAATCAGATTGCAACAAAGGAATAAAACTACTGTAGTTGAGAGTAGTAGTTCAAAGTCTATTTTTTAATTGCAGAGGTATAAAACGTTCACACCTGTCTGCATGTAAACAATTCTATAAATAGATCGCAATGTTAATGAGCATACCAATTGGACTTGGATGCCGATCAATAAAAATCTGAAGTGTCCCGATGCATTTCAACAAATTTTGAATGACCAACCTTAGCATATATGAATATATTAAATATGAGAACTAAGATTTTATGTCACAGAAATGAGAAAAAATAAATCAAAATTTCGCTTGGTTAAAAGTGGCTTCGATCAACATTTCTCATAGCACAGTGCTGATTGCATCCCCTTTCTCGTGGTGCCATTTCTATTTGCTATTGAATGAATTTAAAGTATCTTTAAACCGAAATGGATTACTTCTCAAGAAAGTCACTTTCAAAATACTTAATGGATACTCTTCAAAATTACAAGGCGACATGAACTTCAATTTTGACCAAGGAGAAAGCGAAGTCAACCTTCACAAGGCGATTTCTTCGCCCCCTAACATGAGCCCTGCTTCTCTTCCCTTTTTTTCTAAAACCCAAAGGATGGTAACAATATTAACCAATCAAATTGCACAAAACAGACACATCTAAATCTATTTCGAACATCGGAAAATCTTAAAAGGACTTGTTTACCAACCTATTTTTGCATTGACTCAACAGCAACTGAAAACGGAGGACAATAAACTAAATATTTATGCATGATATATTATAATGTAATCAATTTTTGAAACTATTTTTTTCACAGGCCCGCCTGTCTGGTTTTTTGAACTACTCATTTTATGTTCCTCGGGAATCGGACTACTGGCTAATTTTTCAGACTGAAAATAGAAGAGTTGAAGCGAGGAAGGGCTAGTAATGCCCTCTTCCCTTGTGATTTTTATGTGGATAATACATTGACAGTACAAGAACAATTCAGTGGAGCATTTTTTATTTAGTGGCCGTGACGGCGTGAACAAGTCCATGTACTGTGTTAAGACCAACTTCACAAGTCAGCAAGTGTCTGTGGATTATACAGGCACTTGTTTCTATCGATGGGGGGGGGGGGGGGGGGGCTTCCTCCCTCTTACTAATAAGAGGGAGGAAGGGCCCCCCATTGATAGAAACAAGTGCTTGTGGTGGATTACTACCAGTCCCTGTGAGATGGGCAATCCAAAAAGAGAAGTGACAGTGTCTGTGTGAAAATGAGGAACTATATTTCTACTGGTTGATGACTGTTCGATTTAAATAATCAATATTAATTACTTTTAGGATCCATTTTTGACATTTGAAGCTGATGTTGGCAATTCAGGGGAGGTAACCCAAAAAACTAATTCCTGGATCAACTCGGATAATTATCCGGAAACATATCAGAAGTATAAACCAAGGGTTTTAATAAATGTGTGACAAAATATGTAATAAAAATCATACGTAAACTTCTAATTCCTTAAAAAATGTAAATGTAGGGTACGAAGTGAAGGTACCCTACACTCACATCCATCTGAGAAAGCAAATATACTAAACAAACAGTTTCAGTCTGCTTTTACATCTGAAGCAAACACTAACATTCCAGATAAAGGTCCTAGTACTCATCCCACAATGGAACCCATAAAAATCTCTAGGGATGGTGTTTATAAACTCATCAAAAACATAAACCCTAGTAAAGCTACTGGTCCTGACACCATCGCAGGCAGAGTACTGAAAGAAAATATTGATATATGTACAAACATCCTCACATTATTATTCACCAAATCATTGGAAACAGGCAAAGTACCATCTGACTGGAACCACGCAAATGTCATGCCTGTTCTCAAAAAAGGAGATAAACACAACCCAGGTAACTACAGACCTATATCCATAACATGCATAGCTTGCAAATTACTCGAACAAATTTTTGCCAGCAACATGATGCAACATCTAGAAACCAACAACATACTTTATGAATTACAGCATGGATTTAGGGCAAAACGATCATGTGAGTCACAAATAATTTCTTTAATACATGATTTATCACAAAACAATGACAAAAATATACAAACAGATTTGATAATAATGGACTTCGCAAAAGCTTTCGACAAGGTACCACACAAAAGACTGCTGTACAAAATGAAATACTTTGGCATATCAGAACAAATCATAAACTGGGTTAAATCTTTTCTCTCAAACAGAACTCAAACAGTACTTTTAGAAAATATGACATCATCAAAAATACCAGTCACATCCGGTGTCCCACAGGGTACAGTTCTTGGTCTAATACTTTTTCTAATCTACATTAACGACCTCCCTGAATACATCAAACATAGCCGTATCAGACTTTTTGCAGATGACAGTATGATCTATCGACAAATCAAATCACAAAGCGATTGCCTCAAGCTCCAAGAAGATCTCGAAGCTGCCATAAAATGGGAACAAGACTGGCTCATGTCATTTCACCCAGACAAGTGTAACATCATGAATAGAAATCCAATCCACTTTTACTATAACATGCATGGCCATATATTAGAATCTGTTCAACACGCAAAATATCTAGGTGTCACAATCTCAACAGACCTAAAATGGAACACCCACATCCAACAAACTGCCGCCAAAGCAAACAAATCATTATGTTTTATCAGAAGAAATCTAAAAGTACAATCACAAACAATAAAAGAACGAGCATATCAAACCCTAATAAGACCCAAATTAGAATACTGCTGCACTGTTTGGGATCCTCACACAAACGAAAACATCAACTCGCTAGAAAAGGTACAGCGACGGGCAGCCAGGTATACATGCAACAGACATCATAACACCAGCAGTGTGTCAGAGATGTTAAACACCATGAATTGGCAAACTCTACAAGAACGCCGACTAAGAACTAGGCTCATAATGTTTCACAAAGTAATAAATGAAAATATCGCTATCCCTACACAAAATATATTACTTCAGAGCCAGTCTACGACAAGATCTTCCCGAAAAGACTCCTACAGACAAATCCAATGCAATAAAGAAAGTTATAAATTTTCTTTCTTTTGTCAAACCATTAAAGACTGGAACAAATTATCCCCTGACATAACCAAAAACACCACTACAGAATCATTCAAGGGTGCACTCACTCACAATGTGCTCCTTGATACTTATCCACACAGAATAAAATAAACAGAAATCATGTTTTTATCTTAATAAATGAAAAATAAAAAATAAAAAAATTGTAAAAATCCTAAATTAAAAGAAAAATTGTAAAAACTGATAATATAAAACTAAAAAATAATAATAACAATTATATCAAATAAATTATCTATGTTCTGAAAATTTTTATAAATTTGAAAACATTTTACCAGGCATGCGCCGGAAAGTAAACATCAGTACGTTGATGGTTTTCCGTAACCAAAGAAGAAGAAGAAGAAATAAATTAATAGTTAATTTTACATAGAGTTCGTCTCAATTTTATTTCATTTTCACAACATTTCAGACTGTTTGTGCTTGTGCTGGCCTGTATGGTGCAATGAAGAAAAAATACTGGACTTTTTAGGATATTTTCAACGACAATTCATTTTTCTCATACGTCAAATTTCACAGTTTGCACGCGAAAAATTATAAAGGGGGAAATTATCTATGCATATCATACAAATCTTAACTTTTACAGTAGATATTTTTACCACGAATTCTTCCTAAGCGATTTATTGTTGCAAATTTTCATTATAAGTTGAAATAGGGAGTAAAAGCAATTATTTGAATTATATACCGTATTTTGAGCTTGCTAATGAGCGTGGGAGTAAATCAATTGCCACTTTAGTCATGGCTTAGTTGGACAGCCATGGCAAGGCAGACTCAATATGGAATTGAACAAGCTTCAGACTAATAATTGATCAAACAGTAAGGCATAAAACACACAGGCACTTGTTTCATTCAAAAAATATATGCCCCCTCCTTTTCCTTAATTCAAGGTAAACATCTACCCTTTTCCCCTTCCCCACTTCGCCTCAATATTTTTCTTTTATTTGTGATACTTTCGCTGACCCAATTATATCGTTGCACTCCCGAGATATTTCTCTTTTCGACTGCCACATTTAAATATATCTACCGGGCCCTCCTAAGACGAATTGGACAAGAATAGTCAGCCAACGTGGCTTAGTGAAAATTTAATTCATTGAAACGGATACAGCCACTTCCGGTCCGGTTTAAATTGATTTAGAACATAAAAAAAGGTGCTATAAAAATAAAATGTCAGTAATTTGGAGTTGAACATATTTTTATAATCTGCATTGGAACAATTATCTGTATTTTAATGACTTACTTTACATTTGAGAGGAGATGAGCATGTGGCATTGTTAAACATGGCCGGTCTAGAGAATTCCGAATGCATATGAAAAATCCAGCGCAAACCGGAAGTGGCTGTATCCGTTTCAATGATATAAATTTTCATAAGCCACGTTCGCTGACTATTCTTGTCCAATTCGTCTGAGGGGGGCCCGGTAGGTATATTTAAATGTGGCAGTCGAAAAGAGAAATATCTCGGGAGTGTAACGATATAATTGGGTCAGCGAAAGGATCACAAATAAAAGAAAAATATTGAGGCGAAGTGGGGAAGAGGAGGGGCATAAATTTTTTGAATGAAACAAGTGCCTGTGATAAAACATCTGATATTTTGTAAAATATAGATTAAAAACTTACACGTCTAGCAAAAACATAAGACTTCTATATATGTTTTCGATATTTCCGCTATTACAATACATTGACGTTTCTGTTATTCGTGGCGTCGGTGTATATAGGAGACAATTCTTCAATAAACTACATCTTTACTGTATGTGAGACAATAACTTCAATATATATATTTGGCACTGATATCATTTAACCAAGTCAGGGGCGGATCCAGAGACTCTGTTGACGGGGGGGGGGGGGGGGGCTCAGTTATGGAGCAATATTTTCAATAATTGATGGAACCAACTGTAGTCCCAACGCGGTTCTGGCGTGTAGGTCGGTAAACCTTGTTTTCATTTCATTTAGCGTACAGTAGAGAAAAGGTACAGTTATTGACTTCCTAAAGTAGTCTTCCGGACTCTCTGCTTCAACATTATCTCTCAATATTTGTCTCCCGCATATTCTAGGTTTTTTAACCTCTATGTCTAGCGGTTCACATATTTTAGCACTCCTCTCAAAACACTGGTGGTTGAATTGTTCAACATTTGGTCTGCAGTCTAGTGCGGAGCTCTGAATTAAATTTACGCTTTTTAAGGCTCTGCCTATGTCAAGTGATCTCTCTTGTAGTGATCTTGTAGAGGACCTTTGTTAGTTGGAATGACTTGTGTCCGATCCAAATGTTATATAGTTAACAATTTAATCTAAATCTAGTGATCTGCTGAGCCCTTTCTTAAAAGCTAGGCACCTTTGAACAATAACAATGGTTAGGGACCGATCATTTAACTTGCAGGGGGGAGGGGGGGGGTTATGGTTTATTTGTTTCGTTCAGAATTATTTTTTTTTTGGACAACGCGAGAGTTAAAATATATTTTTTTTCTCCGGAATTCAACATTAGGTTATATGACAAAAACTCTGAATCAGATTTTTTTTTTCCTCCACCAAAATCAGAATATATTTTTCAGCAACATTGGGAATCAGAATATTTTTTTTAGAAAAAAACCATATCCCCCCCCGGAAGAAAAATGGTCCGTCCCTTTCGACAAAATCAAAGCTGCAAATGGAATTCAACAAAGAAGTTACATCAGCTTTTTCTGGTCTGGTGTATGTGTGTTTGGCAGTTTTGTAAAGTGCTCAAGGGTTTGAGCAATAGCAGGGAATAAATCTAATTTAAGTCTATTTTATTTCTAATTAATTTTAATGATTTTATATGCATTTATTTTTTCATTTAGAGTTAAAATATGTTGTATTCATATATTTTCAAAACGGAAACTCGTGTATTTTTTTTTTTTGTAATACAGCAACATTTGCATTTAATTTTTTTGTAAAAATAAATGATATTTAAAAAAGAATTTCCTTGAAAGAGCCTCAATTTACAGGTGTTGGTGGTTATACCTATATATGAAATTGTGACACTAGACATGTTTATATAACGGTTTAGACAATACCTGATTAATTGGTATTTTGACAATTTAATACATTCATAAAAACTTCAAATAAACTTGAAAATTTGATTTAGCATAATTACTTATAATTACCCCTTTGAAGATTAATTCAATACAAAGAAATTAATTTGTATTTTGGTTAACTTTCATCACACAGATCGAAACCATTCGATTAAAAGCCATATCGTGACGTTAACTAACCTTGAAAAGCGTATGTTAATATATGTGCTTGACTTATTCGACGGGGGAGCTGAAGCCCCCAAAAGAAAAGTTAATTCTGTTTCCAAATCTTATTCTTACCCTATTCCAAGCATTGACGATTTCTGAAATTATAAAATGAACTGTGAATCGTAAAAAATCTTAAATTAAAGAAAGCTGAACGGACACTTATGATTTGGCTCCACCTGTCGCCATGTTTAACACTTAGCTTGTGCTCCGACATAAATGGAATGTATTTACATTTTGTATATACATGTATACTCCAAACACTATAGTGAGTGTACTAGTGTTCAACTCTTCTAGTTTTATTTGAAAATATCAATATTCGTATTAATCGTATAAGCATAATTGTCGTGTAAAACCAGACTTATACAGAATGATAAAACCAATGAACAGACATAGTATCTGAATTATTAATTATTAAATGTGTTTGTTACATGTGGAAAATATTAATTAAATATTTATCAACTATCTATACAGATTAGGTTTCTCATACGCATGAGAAACGAGCTCACGATCGGTTATTGGTTTTTTTATGGGTCTTTTAATATACAGGTTCTCCGGCACAAGTAATAACTGTAAAACAAACATGGACTCACATTCTTTCTACATTCTGGACGATGGTGTCCATGGAATGCCATGTTATTGAAAAGGGGGTATCTGCAACTGGAAAGAGACACCCGATGTTATTAGTTAAGGGATTATATCTAGATCCTAGTCGTTCGATACTCTTTTTTATAGATTTGTTTGCATTTTCTAGATCCATCCTGGTATAGAGTCACATTGGAGGAACGACCAAATATATGGTGAATAAAAAGTTAATGATAATATAAATTTTTAATCGTAATGTAAGGTTTCCTATGGTAGCCATATTCGACCGTTTCGGGTTTTCTCGTTTGCGCCTTTTCGCCTCTTAATTTTTACAAATCGAATATGATTGATTGATTGATTGATTAGTGTTTAACGCCAACATTAGCAATATTTCAGCTATATCGTGGCGTCAAATCGAATACACGAAAGCGAAAACACGGAAACTCGAAATTAAATTATTTCGCGTTTTCTTCTTCGCATTTTCGCGCTTTTGCATTGTAAAGGTTAAAGGGATTCAATTCAATTCAAAGTTTTATTTAAAGTCGATATAAATCATACATATAACCGCATAGCCTGTAATGTTTTGTGAAAAACTTCCGTACGTGACGGAATTGAATTCTTTCAAACTCGTATATTCCAACAACAAACAAATTAAGCTATTCTTCTTCCTGGTATTCACGGCCAAAGTAGTAAAATACATCGATATATTTATTACCATTTAACAGTTTAAAGATGAACCGCTAATCAGTCATAACATATAAATTTACACCGGACATTAAAGTTAGGACTTTTAGATTTTTTAGATTTTTTTCAATTAAGACCTGTAATTGTTAAATTACTTAATGTGTATCGAAGCGTTTATGTGTATTGGTTAAACTTTCTCAGGTAAAAGTTTAATTAAATGTATTGATTTTAAGATAATACATTATGTATAAAGGGTATCAAGTCTAACCACTATACATATGTTTAGCAAAGTAGTTAGTTCTATGTTGTTGTTCCGTTTGAGCTGTCTACCAATCTAAACTATCAGGTGTTTTCAAAATTATATTGTGAAAACAGTTTTAAAAAACTGGTGTTGGTTGTATTTAAACTGATACAAGGATATATAAAGTGATCGGAAACAAAACATACATGTTTAACATATATCAATAGATACAGTTAATTAAGATGCCTAATCTGCGGGAGTCGAAATTGTACGAAACATTTACAACCACTAAGAATTTGGACCACATACTAACGGAATGTTATAAACACATCAACAGTGGGAAAGATGTTAACATTCAGGACAGTGATACTGGAGAGACGTATCTCCATTGCTTGTGTGATCGGATTGAACGTTTTATGGATCCTAATGGAGTTTCTATTATTTATATCATGGCTTGTAAAGGATTAGATTTAGACATACAAGATAATACAGGGGAAACGTTCCTACACAAGATTGTAAGAATACCGGGAGCATATAGGGGTCTTGTAGCAGCAATCAGGTAATTGTCTTGCACATGATAACATTTCTATTGCCCTGAACACTATTTACAAAAATATATACTATATCGAATGGTAATAGATTAAGAAATTTTCAATTGAAGCTTTTACATAATATTTTCTCTAGTTATAAAGTCCTACATAAAATTGGAGTAAAAGACATAGTTAAATAAATGAATTTTAGAGTCACATGTCATTTTATACGTGTTTTGATTGGTTTAAAAAGTTGATGTTATCATTTTCATATGTACTGAATCTGAAAATAGACGTCGTTCTCAAGGTGTCGCGTGCCATTGTCATCAGACGATTTTCTTTAAATGAGGCACCTTTGGAGTTATTTAAATTTATTTCCGATTATTTGCCTTATTTTGAAAAAATAAATATATTTTTCAATATCATAACAAAAAAAGTTTGAATTAATTTATAAGGATTGATCGAAATTATTTGTTTGGTTCATTAAGGAATATTGAAATTGTTGAACAGGTTATACGATATAACCTGGTTTGGGTCAGTTTACACTTAATACACCGCGAAGTGGTTTATAAAAAGAGTAAGCTGATCCAAACCAGGTTATGCAAGTATAACCTGTTCAACAATTTCAAATATTCCTTATAATTTAATTTTTACAACAAGATTTAATGATTCCTCGATTTTAATTACGATTATTTCATGTGACTATTTGAATTTGTCGTTGGCGGATGAACACGTTGATGACGTCACAATACCAACCCAGGTTATCGAGTATAACCAAAATTTTCTCCAGGCGGATTAGCCAATCAGATTGAAGAATTCAAATCAAATTAAATTATTTCGAAATAACCTCAATCAGGTTGTGCACACCCTTGCGTAATACACGGTGTGTACAACCTGATTGAGGTTATTTCTTCATGAACCGAACAAAAATTGCGATCAATCCTTAATTGTGATTTCTGTCTTGATTGAAACTGATTCTATTATTCATTACATATGGAAATGTCCATTATCAAAACTACTTTGGAAATCTTATAATAACTGGTTATTAAATTCGTTTCACCTTGACCCCAATAAATCTAAACGTGCAAAATGTGTTGTTAGGAATGTTCAATAAGGAAGTTAATAAAATTAATAAAATAAATTCTTCGATCCAATTTCTTTTTCTTTTTGTCAGAAATTGTATACATTTACGTTGTTGTAAGTGATGTGGACATTGACCATCCCTGTAGGTTTTTAAACAACATTAATATACAGGGAAAAGGTAAACAAACAAAACACACTTTTAAAAAAAAGGGGGGGGGGGGGGTGAATGAGTGTGATATTAAAGGGAAATACAATATCATATTATATGTAGTTTTTAATATTGTGTACATCATTGTCTTTGTCTTTGTTTTTGTACATGTGTTTTATTTTGTAAAGTGGGTATTATATACATGTATTTGAAAATTATAAAAATACACACAAAAAAACATTCAACAAGATCCCAGGGCCTTATATATTGCCTTTGCAAGAACATAGAGGCTCAAATGACAGAGAACGGTAGGATGGGGTCATTGAAAATAGGCCATACAGTGAACCCTTTTCCACCAGCAACGAAGTCTAGGTAGCCTCTGTTATCGTCTTCAGTGTTCACAGATAACCACAAAGTGTTTTAAAATTTAACCTCTACATCTCAGATTTTTATTAAAATTGATGCACTGGGTTTACACTAGATAACAGAAATATCTCAGTATAATAAGAATAAGAATTGTATTGTCCAATAGAGGGCCCACAAGGGGCAAAGTTATTACAGTGATTCATAAACAATAACGTTAAAAAATTAAAAAATAAAATATAAATATTATACGCTACAATGAACAAAACTGCCCATAAAATATACTAAATACTTATACTAATAATAATTATAATAATAATTAAGTGCCGTCGACTATGACATTGTTGGCCACATCAGACATCAATGGTTAATTTACATGTAGTGTAGTGGTCGAGTCCTCCCCGTGTCCTATGCACATGGACCAAGTACTGTACGGTAGTTGTACAAATATATATGTGAATTGAATCACTACTTGCTGGCTAACGAAATAACAGAAATATACACATAAAATATCATCCATGCTAACTATGGACCAGGTAAGCACACCTTGAACTATACATCTATAACACTAAACACTAGCAAAGATATGATCGAAACTTACAGAAAACGAACAAAATATTGGAGAAAAGAAGGTCAACAGTCCAGAGAGGGCACATTAGGAAGAAGAGGTGAAAATCTTAATTTTGTGGTGTTTAAGTGCACAAGCGAGAAGAGTGCAGTCTGAATTGAGAATTCATATATTTTTTCATGGTTCCGGTTGACTCTAGCCCAAGGGCGGAGCGGTAGAGCTATTAAGCCATGTACCAGCAAACGATTCGAGGATCCAACTGCCAAACTGGTAGGCTATGAATAGATTTTGGCAAGTACAATAAGCCATACAGCTTGAGCTGGGTATTCAGACCTGCAAGTTCCCAAGAAAATTTTGAAATTGGACCAATTACAGGGACATTTTGAGGCCATATGAAATGGATATTAGAACATATTCTAAGGTCAATACTAAGTACTTCAACCCACTGGCGTATGATTCTATCACTAAACTAGACTTATTTTAATAAACAACACTTAAAAAACAAACTACACCGATTTTGTTGAAAAATTCACTCAATAAAAAAAACTTGTTTTATGGGCTCCTCCAGGATTAAGGGGCGATGAACCTTAAGCTTCATTAGTTTCATAGTAGATTCGCCACTATATAGGGGTTTTGTAGCAACAATCAGGTTATTGTCCTGAACATGGTAATATTTATAAGCAAGATTGTAAGGATACAGGGAGCTTAAGTGGGTCTTGTAGCAACAATCAGGTTATTGTCCTGAACATGGTAATATTTATAAGTAGGATTGTAAGGATACAGGGAGCTTACGTGGGTCTTGTAGCAACAATCAGGTTATTTTCCTGAACATGGTAATATTTATAAGTAAGATTGTAAGGATACAGGGAGCTTACGTGGGTCTTGTAGCAACAATCAGGTTATTGTCCTGAACATGGTAATATTTATAAGTAAGATTGTAAGGATACAGGGAGCTTACGTGGGTCTTGTAGCAACAATCAGGTTATTGTCCTGAACATGGTAATATTTATAAGTAAGATTGTAAGGATACAGGGAGCTTAAGTGGGTCTTGTAGCAACAATCAGGTTATTGTCCTGAACATGGTAATATTTATAAGTAAGATTGTAAGGATACAGGGGGCTTAAGTGGGTCTTGTAGCAACAATCAGGTTATTGTCCTGAACATGGTAATATTTATAAGTAAGATTGTAAGGATACAAGGAGCTTACGTGGGTCTTGTAGCAACAATCAGGTTATTGTCCTGAACATGGTAATATTTATAAGTAAGATTGTAAGGATACAGGGAGCTTACGTGGGTCTTGTAGCAACAATCAGGTTATTGTCCTGAACATGGTAATATTTATAAGTAAGATTGTAAGGATACAGGGAGCTTACGTGGGTCTTGTAGCAACAATCAGGTTATTGTCCTGAACATGGTAATATTTATAAGTAAGATTGTAAGGATACAGGGAGCTTAAGTGGATCTTGTAGCAACAATCAGGTTATTGTCCTGAACATGGTAATATTTATAGGTAAGATTGTAAGGATACAGGGAGCTTAAGTGGGTCTTGTAGCAACAATCAGGTTATTGTCCTGAACATGGTAATATTTATAAGTAAGATTGTAATGATACAGGGAGCTTAAGTGGGTCTTGTAGCAACAATCAGGTTATTGTCCTGAACATGGTAATATTTATAAGCAAGATTGTAATGATACAGGGAGCTTAAGTGGGTCTTGTAGCAACAATCAGGTTATTGTCCTGAACATGGTAATATTTATAAGCAAGATTGTAAGGATACAGGGAGCTTAAGTGGGTCTTGTAGCAACAATCAGGTTATTGTCCTGAACATGGTAATATTTATAAGCAAGATTGTAAGGATACAGGGAGCTTAAGTGGGTCTTGTAGCAACAATCAGGTTATTGTCCTGAACATGGTAATATTTATAAGCAAGATTGTAATGATACAGGGAGCTTAAGTGGGTCTTGTAGCAACAATCAAGTTATTGTCCTGAACATGGTAATATTTATAAGTAAAATTGTAAAGATACAAGGAGCTTAAGTGGGTCTTGTAGCAACAATCAAGTTATTGTCCTGAACATGGTAATATTTATAAGTAAAATTGTAAGGATACAAGGAGCTTAAGTGGGTCTTGTAGCAACAATCAAGTTATTGTCCTGAACATGGTAATATTTATAAGTAAAATTGTAAGGATACAAGGAGCTTAAGTGGGTCTTGTAGCAACAATCAAGTTATTGTCCTGAACATGGTAATATTTATAAGTAAGATTGTAATGATACAGGGAGCTTAAGTGGGTCTTGTAGCAACAATCAGGTTATTGTCCTGAACATGGTAATATTTATAAGCAAGATTGTAAGGATACAGGGAGCTTAAGTGGGTCTTGTAGCAACAATCAGGTTATTGTCCTGAACATGGTAATATTTATAAGTAAAATTGTAAGGATACAAGGAGCTTAAGTGGGTCTTGTAGCAACAATCAAGTTATTGTCCTGAACATGGTAATATTTATAAGTAAAATTGTAAGGATACAAGGAGCTTAAGTGGGTCTTGTAGCAACACTCAAGTTATTGTCCTGAACATGGTAATATTTATAAGTAAGATTGTAATGATACAGGGAGCTTAAGTGGGTCTTGTAGCAACAATCAGGTTATTGTCCTGAACATGGTAATATTTATAAGCAAGATTGTAAGGATACAGGGAGCTTAAGTGGGTCTTGTAGCAACAATCAGGTTATTGTCCTGAACATGGTAATATTTATAAGCAAGATTGTAAGGATACAAGGAGCTTAAGTGGGTCTTGTAGCAACAATCAGGTTATTGTCCTGAACATGGTAATATTTATAAGCAAGATTGTAAGGATACAGGGAGCTTACGTGGGTCTTGTAGCAACAATCAGGTTATTGTCCTGAACATGGTAATATTTATAAGCAAGATTGTAATGATACAGGGAGCTTACGTGGGTCTTGTAGCAACAATCAGGTTATTGTCCTGAACATGGTAATATTTATAAGCAAGATTGTAATGATACAGGGAGCTTAAGTGGGTCTTGTAGCAACAATCAGGTTATTGTCCTGAACATGGTAATATTTATAAGCAAGATTGTAAGGATACAGGGAGCTTACGTGGGTCTTGTAGCAACAATCAAGTTATTGTCCTGAACATGGTAATATTTATAAGTAAGATTGTAATGATACAGGGAGCTTAAGTGGGTCTTGTAGCAACAATCAGGTTATTGTCCTGAACATGGTAATATTTATAAGCAAGATTGTAAGGATACAGGGAGCTTAAGTGGGCTTGTAGCAACAATCAGGTAATTGTCCTGAACATGGTAATATTTATAAGCAAGATTGTAAGGATACAGGGAGCTTAAGTGGGTCTTGTAGCAACAATCAGGTTATTGTCCTGAACATGGTAATATTTATAAGTAAGATTGTAAGGATACAAGGAGCTTAAGTGGGTCTTGTAGCAACAATCAGGTTATTGTCCTGAACATGGTAATATTTATAAGCAAGATTGTAAGGATACAGGGAGCTTACGTGGTTCGTGTAGCAACAATCAGGTTATTGTCCTGAACATGGTAATATTTATAAGCAAGATTGTAAGGATACAGGGAGCTTACGTGGGTCTTGTAGCAACAATCAGGTTATTGTCCTGAACATGGTAATATTTATAAGCAAGATTGTAATGATACAGGGAGCTTAAGTGGGTCTTGTAGCAACAATCAGGTTATTGTCCTGAACATGGTAATATTTATAAGCAAGATTGTAAGGATACAGGGAGCTTACGTGGGTCTTGTAGCAACAATCAGGTTATTGTCTTGTACATTTCTATGCAAGATGTTAAGGGTACAGAGAGCTTATAGGGGTCTCGTAGATTCCATCATTTACATATTGTGCTCGTGGGAGCAATTTTTGCACAATGCACACGTATATGGGATTTATATTTGTTTTGCAGACACTATCGTGTAATTATTGTATATGTGAATGTTTCTACACAAGATTGACACAACACAATTAACTTATATGGGTCTTACATAAGATTGACACAACACAATTAACTTATATGGGTCTTACACAAGATTGACACAACACAATTAACTTATATGGGTCTTACACAAGATTGACACAACACAATTAACTTATATGGGTCTTACACAAGATTGACACAACACAATTGACTTATATGGGTCTTACACAAGATTGACACAACACAATTAACTTATATGGGTCTTACACAAGATTGACACAACACAATTAACTTATATGGGTCTTACACAAGATTGACACAACACAATTAACTTATATGGGTCTTACACAAGATTGACACAACACAATTAACTTATATGGGTCTTACACAAGATTGACACAACACAATTGACTTATATGGGTCTTACACAAGATTGACACAACACAATTAACTTATATGGGTCTTACACAAGATTGACACAACACAATTAACTTATATGGGTCTTACACAAGATTGACACAACACAATTAACTTATATGGGTCTTACACAAGATTGACACAACACAATTAACTTATATGGGTCTTACACAAGATTGACACAACACAATTAATTTATATGGGTCTTACACAAGATTGACACAACACAATTAACTTATATGGGTGTTACACAAGATTGACACAACACAATTAACTTATATGGGTCTTACACAAGATTGACACAACACAATTAACTTATATGGGTCTTACACAAGATTGACACAACACAATTAACTTATATGGGTCTTACACAAGATTGACACAACACAATTATCTTATATGGGTCTTACACAAGATTGACACAACACAATTATCTTATATGGGTCTTATAAGCTGTAACAGTAATCGGATAAATGTCTTGCAAATGGTACCATTTCTATACATGGTGTTCTTCGTAATATATGGTGCTTATAGGAATCGGGTGGAAACCTATCACGTGGCAACGTTTCTACACAAGAATGTCAGAACACTATATGAGATTATACTCGTGTACGTTGTAGCTTTAATGAAAACGTTTCCATGCAAAATTGTCAGAATTCATGTCGGTTACAGGGGTCTTGCAGCAAATGTAATGTAAATATTTTACACATGATAAACGTTTTGACACAATATTGTCTGCACATCAGAATGCTATGGTTTTATAGCAGAAAAGTACGTACATGATTTGATTAGAACAAGCGCTTAATCAAAACATTGGTCACAGGTTATATCAAGTAATTATCATACACTAGAAAATGGTTCACAAAACATCGACTATATACCAGGGACTTATGGAGCGTTTTCAATTGTTTGTTTCTTTATTTGAAAAAAATAGTTTGTTAAAAGAGCGGCAATATACAGTTATTGTAGCAACAGCCAATCACATCCATGAACAATTTATAAACAAGACCTGTCCATGGCCTGACCATTGGGTGTTTAATTTAATTAATAAATTCTAATTGGAAAGTTGCCTAGGGCAAAATATTTCCTCCCAAGTTTGCTTGTACAGATAGGGAGCCAAAACCCAATTTTTTCTTGCAAACAGTGTTGTTTTCAGTTATTATGAAAAGGTACATGAACTCCATTTAAAAAAATGACTACCTAGGAAGGTCCATATCATCATTAAGAACGTGTAAGAATTCAATTTATTAGATTGTTTATACAATGGATATGTCAAATTAAAATATTACTGTGACCAGTCGTGTATATAGCTATACAATGGTTAAGCAAACTTTTGTAATTTAATTCCTTTTGATCTGGCTTAATAAGGGTTCGGCGTTAATAGCACGTGCCAAGTGGTTATAAAATGGTTAATTGCACCCTGACTGTCTGAATCAATATTTAAAACATAACCTTAGACTCACGTTTATAATACTATACAATTGATTTGATAAGAGTCCCAATCCAATATTTAATTGCATTGTAAAAATTTCTGGCGATACATTAATTACGAGGAGCGGGAGAAATGAGAGGAGGGGTGACAGAAAGGAGAACAGGGCGATGAAAAGGGAAAGGAGAAGATGTTGAGAGAAAGGAGAAGACGGAAGGGAAAACGGAGTTGATGGACAGAAGAAATGACGCTTCATTTTGGAAATATGTTATTAAGAACAAAAGTTTCAAACAGCCAAAGTTATTATATATCCGTTTATTTTGTTTAGATGCATAACCAGGTTGCATAGAATAAATTATTTTTTTTGAAAGGGTGGCTACCTTTGGCTTCTTCTGATCTCCGATAAAATCATGTCTTAGAGAGGACTACCCATATTCATTTCCTAGATGAATTAAAACTGACCACCACAAATTAAACTGATACGACCATGTTATTTATTGATATATCTGAGGGAATACCATGGGAACACTTTGTGGAACAGGAGTTGTTTACCCGCCCGAGGCACCTGAATTCATCCCGGTTTTCAGTGGAGTCTGCGTTGCTCAAATCTTTAGTTTGCTATGTAGTGTTTTGTAGATTATTGTTTGTCCTTTTGTTCTTTTTCTTTCGGCCATTGTATTGTATGTCCTTTTGTTCTTTTTCTTTCGGCCATTGTATTGTATGTCATTTTGTTCTTTTTCTGTCGGCCATTGTATTTGTTCTTTTTCTTTCGGCCATTGTATTGTTTGTCCTTTTGTTCTTTTTCTTTCGGCCATTGTATTGTACGTCCTTTTGTTCTTTTTCTTTCGGCCATTGTATTGTATGTCCTTCTTTGCTTTAGAGCTTCTCATTATCCCTTTGGTATCTTGAAACTTGTTTTTGTACAAACGTTGTTTCCAAACTTTATCTTAACGGATAAACACCAATAATTGTTGTTCTCCCAATATTCCAATACAATCACATCCAATTACGGTTCACAACGAGGCCGGTGAAATAAGTGAAAAGTTATAAAAATAAAGAATTAGTTTGAATTTTATTCTGAATTAATCCGATTCAAAGACACAATACATGTATTATGCCTTTATCTGTTTATAGATGTGGTGCAGACATGATGGTCCATGACAACTGTGGTAAAACAGCAGAGGATATCATACTCACAGAGAAGCCAGACGGATGGCAGGAAATGTTACACTGGTGGAATAAATTCAAACCAGGTAAATACCCTTTATACTTCTACCTTTAAATCGATGTACATTTGTGTGCACTCCGGTTTCCTCCACCAATAAAGATGACCACCACGATATAACTGAGATATTGCTTAAAGTGGTGTTAAGCACCATAATCCTAACCCTAAAATTTGTGTGCCGTTTTACCACAAGCCAGGACCTGGATTTCCAACGTCTTGCTTTTGTTTGATGAGTGAATATGAGAGGCGATTATTTGTTTTGTTGGTATTAGTGGAATTGTTCACCATCACTGCTTAAACTTTTTTTTTCCATAACAAATATATATTACAATATTTTACTACGGTAACTTGTACATTACAAGAAAACTTCTTAGACGAAAAGAAACCATCGTGAATGTAATCGTTACATCTACCTATATACAGTCAGTGACTATCAGCAATTAGATTGTGAGTGAGATTCAGGTCAGGTGCGAGTCAGGTTTTACTAGTTCTAATAATAAAACCCTAAATGCTCGCTTACTCGCAAGGGTTATAACGGGATGCCATTACACGTAATGGAGCAGCCGCCGAGATTTTTTGCGCTCGCTTACAGAGCTTCTGACGCCTGCATTTATCAATAATAAGACATAACCTTTCCTTTTGTCCATTATTATAACAAGTTTTTATCACCTACCAGTATTTTAGAATGTAATTCCCACAAAATAAAATCTTCTCTTTGAAAATTTTGAATTTCGTCATTTCCGGCCTCACTATTTGGATGTCGATACCATATTTGGCGATTTAGGCGTGAATGTTTACCAATCGTAACTACTCGGCCATTCTCGCTACCCTGCAAATAACAGGGTAGCGAGAATGGCCGAGTAGTTACGATTGGAATGTTTACATCAGGTTGTAATAAGAAATACCATATTTAGAAAAGCTCCGCCTTCCGTAGTTTCCGGTTATGGAAAACGATCGATAAATTTGAACAAGGTTGTTGCTAACTTTGAAAAGCATATATTTCTCAGCCAAACCGATTTAACAAGGACTGGGATCATCAGTAATTGTTATAATGAAATGTTTGAAGCGTAAATAGTGAGTTTTTATGTTTCAACTGCAACTTTTTTTTTGCTCCATTGTGACGAATGGGACCGCGTTGTAGCTCTGCCGAGGCACAAGTTTGTCACAGGAGCTACATTATTGCAGCTAGGTTTTACCCATTGCAAAATCTAGAAAGAATTAAAATATCAAACTGCTTTTGTTTTTGTATTTTGGGGATGGTACGCACTGAGAAAATCAACAAGAACATCTATACCCCCGGTTTTTAGTGGGGTTCATGTTACTCGATCTTTAGTTTTATATGTATGTTTTGTAGATCGTTGTTTGTCCTTTTGTACTTTTTCTTTTGGCCATTGTGTTGTCTGTTCTTTTTCGATATACGGATTCCGATTACCCCTTTGGTATCTTCAAACTCTTTTTCCAAATTATTCTTTTATTTAATAATTATAAAGGATTATACAGAGCAACATTGGAAGACAATCCAGACAGACATTTAGTTGAGAAATTTTTGAAGTATTGGTGCAGAGTAAATATGGTAAAACAAGGCAAAAACTACAGTGTGAAAACTGCACTGAGACAACAAGCTAAACACATTGATCTGGTTTATCTTCTGGAGAAACATGAAAATTCAATTGAATTTGCGTTAGCTACACTCTCTGGAAAGGTTCAGATATTGAAGAGTTGGAAGAAACGAGTAGGTATGTCTATTAGTTATACATTTACATATTAAATTGTAGATACCTTGTATATGATTTATTGCACACGACACGTTTCTGGAATTACATTCATCGTGTACGCTCAAGGTCAAAAGATTGGATAGCCAAACACTTTAAAAGTCTTTGGAAACAGGTAAATCAAATATGGCGTAAACAGAGATAGCCAAAAATTGAATATGGTTAACTAAACCCGAGGGAGATATACCTCAGTTTTGATCAATTACAGTATCTAAAACAGAAATACAACATGTATATATCTAATAAACCATGTCAGAACCAAGGCACTGAATGCTGGGCGGATGATACACTCGATGACATATAGTCCACCAGCAGCGGTATCGATCCACTGATAGTAATAAAACGCATTGTGTATGTGTTGAATTAATCATTGTAAAATACAATAAGTAAAACCAAGTGGTATATCTTTTAAGGAATATATGGGCAGTATATGGATAGATGATAAAAAAAAGTAGTTCACTGTATATATGCATGAGTAATAAAACAAATAGACGGGAATGATGAAAAAAAAATATTAAATGTTTTGTTTTTTTACTATTGCGTGGTATCTGTATATATGTGATAATACATATTGTACAATAATGGCAGGAAATGCTGAAAGTATTTACGAGCATGTTGCAGTGTAGTCCGAGATTCCTCTGTCGTCCGACGGCTTTTTTTCCGACTTGCTGGAGCCCACGTCACGGCTCCAGCAAGTCGAAAAAAAAAGCCGTCGGACGGCAAAGAAATATCGGACTAGTTGCAGTGATGACAATAAGATTGCATAACTAATCTACACATTTAAGTACATATTGTAATTGCATATTCCGATCTGATTAACAAACCGTTGATATTCTATTTTTCTCTCTTTACATCCATAATAGAAGAATGTCCCAACGCCATGAAAACTGTAGATACAAACAGGTGTGATTATAGCTATCAAAGTAAACTGAGTTCAGAAGAGGTTCCACTCCCACTGCTTGCTGCTGTGTGGGAAATGAACATATTAGATATGTCAGAATTAGTGATGGAATATGGTGCAGACTCAGCTTTATTATATTCACATAGTCCAGCAACCGAACCAGTCAAACCACTGTTCTTTCAGGTACAATAACATAACCAAAACTATGGAACGCATGTCTGTAAGAAAGAATGCGTCTTTGTTGTATATGGTTAAGCAATACGTGTTATTTTTAAACCATTTCCAACAATGATGCATTCTACAATGTCAAATCTATATGATCTTTTTTTACACTGATCTAGTAAATTTATTGATTTAAGCATATCTCATAGACCACATGTTAAAGGATGTTCGAATTTGATGTGGATGTTGATTTGTAATGTGCACAAAACCCAAAACTTAGCAAAGAACCATTCAGTTCTCATTCACAGACAGTTAATATTGTTCAGGGATTATTTACGAGCATTTTCATCATACAGACCTGCAAAGAACAGTGGGATGTCCGCTGAACATTCCTGAAAGCTTTTATATATTTATTTTGCAATTCTAGTAAATTTGAAAATATTATTATCCATGACAGATACACTATGTTGAATTATAAGAACATATATTCTACACAGAACTAGATATTCCTGCCAAGTTTGTTTTCATTTTGTTTTTCGCAGTGGTTTTAGAAAAGATTAGTATACTAGCTAGTACATGTACAACCAAGTTTAATACGAGCTTACGACACATGATGTCCCCCTACAGTGGGTTTCATTGGCTGTACAAGATAAATCACTCACAAGACTGAAGATACCAAATAGGGTTACCAGAGGCCGTAAATCGAAGAGGGACAGACAATACAATGACCGAAAGAATAAAGGAAACCGATAAACAAAGCACTAAACAGACATCTAAAGATGTACCAACACGATCTCCACAAAAACAGGGAAAAACTCGTCATGTGAATTAAATATCAGTTCTGAATAATCCTTATTTTGATAAAAATGGTTAAAATAGCTTTCTTGTCTACCCCCATCTTTTTACTGTTTATACGAATGTAATTGATGTTATTTTTTAGTTTGCATTTCAAAGCCGCGTGTTACCATACAGTGGCATTTTAAATTTTTTTAAAGACAGCACCTGTGTCATTAGTGCCGAAACACTTATAAATACAAAGTGTATATAAACTTTGATCAGATATATAACAATAAAAAAATACTTAATGCATAACATATTGAATGTTTAGCTAGACGATTTAAAGGAAAGTCTTTTCTAATATGTTTTATACGTCTATCATATGCAATCTACCTTTTATAAAACCTCTTATCAGAAAAGATAGACACATGTCAAACACCTTGAGTGTACATATATATGTTAGATATGACTTTATTAATAGTAGTTATTAATATCACTTTGTCAATATTTATTGTTCCATTTTAGTGATCAGAGAATGTATGTTGACAAATGTTTTGTTTTACGTCTTTTATTGTTGAAGGTGGCGTTAAACACCATAAACCAACCACTGTTTTGAAAAAAAGCAAAAAAAAAAAAAAGAAAACACTTGGAAATTTTGATTGTTGACATTGTTTAATTTAAGAAAATAAACAATAATCTTCGTGTAACGTATCATGTTTCTTATCTGTCACATTCTCTACTTATTAAAAAGTGTACAAACGATTTTCATTATTAAATTGTTGACGTGTTACCTATTCCACTGCGTAAACACAATTGTGCTAAACAATACACAAATATAATACCTTACCTACTTCCTTCTGCCATAGCATTTGAACGCTATTTTGTCAGAACTGAAAAGATTTTTGTTGAACTTTCTAAATATTTATTATTGCTAGCATTTATAAACTTAACAAAGTGTACATTGTATTTCAATTATTAACCGTACGCGGTAATGATCTTTGTGTAAACAATATAAACAACAATGTTAGCGACAGTACATATGACATTATTAACAGTACAGACTGTTCTTGGGAAGGGACCTGTTCCTAATCCCCATATATGCATTAGTTACGTTGGGAATTCCAACATCCAACTTTTCCTCTTCTTACCTGAAACTGCGGTGGTGGGTTTGAGGGTTGGGGTCTTGGCTGGAAACATGTTCTTACTAGGCCCAAATTTGGTACCTACTTCGTCTACGGTGACTCACATCTTTTCTAGGCCTGTTAACATCACATGCTCTTCAATTTTAGTTTGTACCTTATCAATGAGGTTGAATTTACCAAGTTCTTGGTATCTTGTCCTTTCATGTGGTATTTGTTTACCAGGTACTTCTGTTCCACCTTCACAGTCATGGTCTTCCTTTCCATGGGCCTTCCCTGTACAATCTTATTCTACCTTCCATGATCAATATATGGATCCCCTTTCCTCTTACATACTTCAACTAGATGATTTTAGTAGTCAGGATATATTTGCAGTTTCAACTAATTCATCCACAGAGCGCAGAAATAATGGGTAGTTTTATAGTGATCTTGTCATAATTACGAAAAAAATCTATCTATGTCAGAAGAGTCAAGCTTAATTAATTTCAGACGGTGTTTTTGCTTTAGAAGCTGGTAATTAAGTCTCTCTTCCCCTGGACCCATTTCCTTGGCCACAGGGAGCAAAGAAGCTGTTTTTCTCTGTGAGGAATGAATGTGTTGAGACTTCTGTGGCTCTGTCGTCTTTTAGAATAGCTTCTGTATGCAAGGTTTATTATTCTTCCAATGTTAATCTCGTAGGGAATCGGAGGTGAATGATTCTTCTGTACCGATTAAAGACCAACTGAAGACCAGGCATTAATCTGCACTTCCAAACTAGACATATCCCATTTCCACATTCCAATTATATGGATTTCTTTTTTTTAAATATTTTCAAATTCTTGCTATATGTTTTGGATTGACAGTAGCTCCTCTCTCTGGTTTTACCATAGTTTCTTTAGACAGCTGTATCTCATTACATACCATGTCTGTACATGCTCATTCTTATTTGGGCGATTTTTTGCTAAGGAAATTCCCATCCAAACCTCTCACCTGTTATTAGGGAAATGGAATGAGACGTTATGTGTGTATTGGCTATGGATTGTGGTAATGAGGGAAATTCTCATAGTTTGCTTTTTTTCTTTAGAATTTATAGTAGTAAATATTTATTTAATAAGAATATAAAATTTCACTTGGAAAAGTTTATAATATTATCTGACTACATTTCAGTTAGTATGTGGAGAAAATAAACCGAACGATGACATAGTCTACCGTACTCTACACAAATCAGACCTATCTGCCAGAAATTATGATGGACAAACATTATTGTATGAAGCTATTACACACAAAGCTTCCCCCCAGCTCGTTCAATTTCTATTCAAACGTGGGATAAATATAGCTGCACGTGACAAATATGGACGTACTGCAAGAGACTTTGCTTCGCTCTCGAATAGACACAAATATGTGAAACTTATAGACCAATATGTGGCCGATTTAGTGAAGAACTGTGATATTCCAGGAATCGAATCACTCATCTTGCATGGCTATGACCATATAATGGATGTTACAGATGAAAAGGAAGAATTAGGAATGATGAATCTGGCAAAATTAACTGGATCTGAAATATTAGTACAAGTATTGGAAAAACGATGCAAATCCAAGGTGAGCCAGGTGTTGAATTTATTTGTTTGGTTTGCTACATGTTGGTGTCGCCTATGAATTTTAATTACCAAAGGATTAGACAAATGTGAGTTCAGTTCATTTTCCTATAATAAAAAAGCGTAGATATCTAATTTAGTGTGCACGGCGCGTTTTTGGAATAATAACCTTCATCGGGTACGCTCAAAGTCAAAAGATTGGAAAGCCAAATAGTTTAAAAGTTTTTTGGATCAAGAAAACAAAGGGTGTAAACAAATTGACTAAGTACTAAGTTACGGACAGCGGAAACAATGATTTGTCACTCTGATAGTTGCTATGTCTGCAAGACACTCGATATCCCCGCGAACAATTGAAGGAAATCCTGATAATATGCACACATCGGATACTTGCACCTTGAAAACTGTATGAGGAGTTAGGCGAACAAAGCACAGAAGCGTATATCACAGATTTCACAAAAAAATGGAATAAGCTGATGTTGAAGAAAATTTAAAACATCCTGATAATATGCACACTTTATGTACAAATATCCTGTAAATTAAAAGATTCTAATGTGAATATTATAAGAGGAGTTAGGTGTACAACAGAAGAACGGGCATGGATAAAACTGCATGCCCCAACTTTTAGTTGCGGTGCATAAAAATCTACAACCCTCACAGCTGCAAAACCCCAAAAGAAATGACAGGATGGGAACCTAGATCCTGGTTTGGGATATGCACAAAACTGTAGCGTGGTAGTAAATGGAATTATAAACTCTCTCAACTTGGTACCTGTAATTAAAATTTCAGTCGTCGTAGAAATATAAATAAATAAAAGAACGTTTCAATGTCCCATATGGTAACATAAAACTCTGATTAAATAAAAACATGTGCAACTCCCCCCCAAAAAAAAAAACCAACATACATAGAAATGATTACTTTCTAACCACTATGATATCAGGGTCTGTGAATACTGGTAGTTAACCAACTACTACTAGAAAGAACCTTCGATGCCCTTACTCTGTTGTAGACAATGTCAAGAATACCATTTTTGTTTTATTTCCTAGGAACATATAGATAAGATGTTGAAGTTAGCACATAAAGGTAGATTAGCAGAGCTTCGGCCATTGTTAGGAAGGAAGTATTTATTAGCAGTAGATATTTGTGGAAGAAATGTGTGTCATATAGCTGTAATAAACAAGAGAAGAGAATTCATCAAATGCTTCTGTGATCATTATGGAAAATTGCTCAACTTGAAAGACAATGTAAGTGAATGCACTTTGACCTTTAAAGAACATAATATACACAGTCGTACCATTTATAACAAATCATTTTCCAACAAATGAAAAAATTTCTGGGTATAGTCAAAATTAAAGCAATGAAAAAAATAGCCCAAAAAATGTAGTGAACATTTTTATCATAATCACGAAAATACAAAACAAAAAATATTTACGATTTTTTAATGAAATTGTGGGAATTTGTTGCATTTGACAAAATATCTCTCTATATTGTGATTTTAACAGAAATCTAAAAGTATCAATTACTTTATAACAAACAGACAGATACAATGTTGATCACTGGCATAAATGTTACACCTATTATCTAACTGTAGGTTTCCATATCTATTGCATTTATATAAAATATCAAAAATCAAAACATATAAACCAAACGCGGTGTATTTATGTTAATAACATATTCGGGTTAAAGTTATTGATATTCACTTGTAGCAATTTATCAGCTTTTACAGACTACCAGATGCAAAGGGGTGGAGGAAAACCTGGACAGTCATAACAAACTGAGTGTGAAATGCCAAAGCAAATATGGGTAGATGTCTGGGAACCTTGCAATGTGAGATAGTGAGATAGGAATTAGGGGTCCGTTGTTGAACTTGTGATTAAACTAATCATATGATTAGCCCTAATTACATTTTTAATTCCTAATCACATACTTAGCTAATGCAATGATTAAGTTCTGATGCTGAACTGTTTTTAATCAATGTATTAACTAATCATATTTAATCATTGCATTAACTAATTATGTGATTAGGAATAAACAATGTAATTAGGGCTAATACAGTGATTAGCTTAAAATCATAAGTTCGACAACGGACCCCTGTATAACACATCAAAGTAACCAACCAACAATTTTAAATAATACAAAAAAACAAAACAAAACAACCACACTGATATACCCTTACTTAAAATTTGGACAAAGCAAAT
This sequence comes from Bathymodiolus brooksi, assembly GCA_963680875.1. Classification (NCBI taxonomy): domain Eukaryota; kingdom Metazoa; phylum Mollusca; class Bivalvia; order Mytilida; family Modiolidae; genus Bathymodiolus; species Bathymodiolus brooksi. The sequence continues at coordinate 68,749,980 of OY804577.1, read as the reverse complement.
ATTAGTGTCCTGTTAAAATATGATCACCTTTCTGTTTACAGCTTGGAAGAACACCGTTTCATTATGCACAACTACTGTATGAAGGAGATGAATTGCTAGATTACATGTTAGAGAAAGGAGCAGACAAAACAATTAAAGATGTTGTAAGTTTACTTAAGGAACACATTTTGTTCTCATTGGAATTCCAATAAAATCTTGAAATGTTTTTTATAATTAATAGATTACATGTTACAGAAAGGAGACAAAATAATTAAAGATTTTTTAAGCTTACTTCCTAAGCCATGAAAGGAAAGCTTGTCTGTCGAAACATTCCAGACAAGGTTTTGGGAAAATGTTCTATTCATTATTGAACAATTTTCTGTAGGTTCTTTTATCAGAAAAACTGTGTTAAGTTCACACTGTGAAGTCACAATTGGTCATTGAGCATCCTTATTGTATTCCAAAACAAATCCAGTTATTGGATTGATGATGTACCATGGACAGGCAAGAGAATGTTAATAATTTAGTGTAAGCTTTATCCCATACACTACATGACATCTCGATGAAACTTTGTTGAATATTAACCATTTTATGGATGTTAAAGAGTTAAAAAAACAACAATGTTAATACAATATTTAAATTTGGCATAAGTGTATCCACGACACTTAAGATCTATTTTTCTTTTTACCATAATACATGTATATTGAATTGCTACCATTTCCAATATGATATTTTACTACATGTATCAAAGAGGAAAGTTTGATTCCCGGTCAGGTCAAACCAAACAATATAAAATTGGCATGTTCTGCTTCTCTGCTAAGCAGGCAGCATTTATAAGGAGCAAGGATTGCTCAGTTAGGATAATGTGTATGAGTATCAGCATGTCTACCTGTGGAATGCTGTTTCAATGAGCTAGGCAATATAAAAATCAAACATGGCATCATTTGGTCTAGTACAAAACAAACATCTTCATCATCTTGTCACAATGCAACTTGTTTTAGTTATGATATGACTGAAAAAATAGCTCAATTAGCATTAAACAACAGTCACTAACTCCAAAAGTAGATAAATAATTTGTGATTTTTCCTATGAAACAGTTTGGTCGAAGTCCGTTAGACTACAAGTGCAGTGAATGTGGACAGAAGACATTTTTCACACTACAGAAGGAAGTAAAGAATTACCACATGGATGTTTATGCTGCTCAAACAAATTTTAAAGACAGTCTTACCCAGGCAATCAAGGTGAGTAAAATTCATCAAAATCGTTCTGTTAATAATTTTGGAAGGTTTTAACTTGGATTTATAAATGAACTGTATGAAACAGTATAAGTAGATACCATCTTTTACAGCTCATAGGTGGATATTTTTTTTATTTATTTCAAAAAGATGCTCTCATCATTATAACATTTGTGAGTTTAATTCAATTGTGGTGGTATTCTTTGGGTACTCTTCAAAAACAATAAAACATATTCCACAATATCACTGAAATATTGTTGAAAGTCAGATTAAACACTGATAATCTTACAATATGTATCATCATTAGTGTACTCCAGACAATTAATTACACTTTTTCCACATTTGTTTTAGCAGTGACAGTACAAAAGTCTCTTCTTTATTGCTTATAGGAAGGAAAGCTAGATACAGTTACCAGTCTTATCACTGGAATGAAAAGCCAATCAAAAGATGTAGATTATTTAAACAGATACAACATTGTTTTATTTATATGTCTGGATTACAATCAAGAAGACATAGCACTGTATCTCATCAATCAAGGCATGGATGTCCACATCTTTAAACAGGTAAGGGTAGTAATGATAATAGTTGACCATTTGTTGTCATAAAAGGGTAACTGTTTTGGTGGTACTTGCATCAAGCTAAGGAGAAGCTTGAAAGTTTACAAAATGTCTGAAAACATAATGTACACATGTAGCTATGCACTTCATATTGTATTTGAGAATGTAATCCAGGCAATTGAGTCTATCACCCATTTTTAGGAAGATGAAATTTAATATTTCCTCCATTTTATATTTAAGAAAAAATCAGCTTCTATTATGAAGGGTGGCTCAATGAGTTAGGTCGTTGGATCTAACAACTCATACAAGCCAGCCTATCACCAATACGGCGTGGGTTCGTGCCCGGCTTTGTAAATTACAAAAAGGGTGCACTCGACTCGCAGCCGCAAGTGATAAAGTTTACCAGTTGCTTGCCCATGGTAGGTGGTTCTCTCCGCCTTCCTCCACCACTAAAACTGGTCACCATGATATAACTGAAATATTGTTGAAAGTGGCATTAAAATACCAAAAATCAAATCATCAACCATTATGAAGTTGATTAAAGTAGCTATTTACTATTCATGATTTATCAAGGCAGTATCACAGTAATTTTCATTTTAGGATTAATCAACACAGTATTGTAGCCATTTAAATTATTATGATTAATCAAGACAATATTACAACATTTCTTTTTTTTTGGATTATTTGCACAACTCTTCTTATTACTTCAAATATGTCTTTATCTTATAGTTGTATTTTTCAATAAAATTCGGTGAGTAAAGATTCTCGAATCTTAATCCTCTACCAAGTGGAATTATCCAAAACAAGAACCTAATAGTGGTTCATAAAATTGCAGAATTTGTATGCATACAAAGAAATATGTAGACTCTGAACATGGATACTTTTTATTTTCAGTATGATAAATGTGATTCTAATGATCCAATGTGTGCAATGTTAGAATGTGGTCACAGCCCAAAATCATTCCAGGAAATTGCAAAACAAATGGAATGTCAAAAGGTTTTAGACTATCTGGATAAAATAAATAAAGAAAAGGTTAGTTATTATTGAGTCAATATATTCCCAATTGGGGTATACAATTCTTGGTAAGATATTCTAAGCACATAAACATCATAAATTCACATAGCAATATCATTGAACAATATTTTAAATTACAATACATTACAACACAAATCTCACTATCTGTATCAGGTTTGGTGACATATTATTTAATAAATTTATCTTACATTAATTTCCCCAAAAAGGTAAGATTTTTTTTGGATTGGTTAGTGTTTAACATCAACTATATTGTGGCATTAAAAAGGGAAAAAAATATACAAAGGAACTACATTGTGATCTAGACAAAATTGACTGTTTTTGTTTACATTTATCGTTTGGTCACTGGTGGTAATGTTATATCCTCCAAATGTTCTCAGCATGGAATATATTTTTCTAAATTTAGATCCTGTGCTATTATTGAAATTTTCAACAACAGATTAAAACTATGTTACTTCATATGATTTGAACCTCTTTAAAGAGGTCGCCTGTCTTGTAAGGCAACTTTTTCTTTGTCCCAAAGGTTAACTCTCAATACAGGTTTGACTATATACAAGCCATCAAAATTCAGTATGGACAAAGATCTGAACCTGCGCAGACTAAACCCATTCAAAACAGACATAAACATTGTACGTCACAATTTTAAAAACCAATCACAACAAACTGACCTGCGCAAACACTTTCCAGGGGAAACCTACACAACGACGTCAAATACGATGAACCAATCGCTAAGGGAGAATAATACGTAATGCCCCAAACTGATGTTCATAATGAAGGGAATTCCCATTCAAAGTATAAATAAATGAAATCAAGTTTTACTATTTTTGCTTTTAATCAGGTACAGATTTCAACATACAAATTCAATCAATCAATGATAAATACTTACAAAGCGCGATAAGAAAATCAAAATGAATTATATCCAGTAATAAAGCTTCCTACGAAGTTAGAAACTATTCCTCAATTAGTTCACAATTGAAAGCGTCCTTCGCATATACGTGAATTCACGTGAACGCAAAATGCAAGAATGGTCCTTAATTAAATGTTTGTATTAAAAAGCGTCCTTCGCTTAATACAAATGAATTAGGTCTGAAACCAAAAAACTCATGAAAGCGTGCTTCGCTTGTTTAAGACAGTGAGACCCGTGGTTCGACACAACGAAAATTAGTTACATTTTTTTTACCCCGATACAGACCAGAACTGAATATTGTTTTCTGAAAGTGAAAACTGTATTAAAACAGGAGCGATTTCTAAACATTGTAAGGGCAAATCTGAAGGTTGCTATTGGACAAGCCTTACAAGAGATCACAATTCATGATTTGAAAGAATTCTGTGTTGCAACGGGATGCTTAAATGTGCAGTGAATATTATGTGTACGGACATCGGTCAGGAGACCTATTCGTATTAAAGGTGATGATTTATTTACTGTCCCTGCATGAAATTATGTTTTATTTTTATTTTTGTTCACAATTACATCTTGATATTAGATAAATCATTTAATATCGATCATTTTGTTTGTTTAATTTCGTACATGTTTCAATGTTTACTATTTCTTAGTCCATTCATTGAACTCGGGAGGTGTGCGTGTTAAACATGATTTGATTGGATGTTTGTACATGTTCAGTGTGACGTGGTCAATTGCTATCGCCCGATTGGTTTTTTCATCGTGACGTACGATGTTTGTTTGAAGTGGGAATTTCCAAGGTCATGTTTGCGCAGGTCGGTTTACTCGTCCATGCATTGTCCATACTGAATTTTGACGGCTTGTATGTTACTTTGGAAAAGAAGTATTTCATTGATGTCATAATGCACTGCTTACAATATATATATCCTCCCGAATTATTAACAAATAGCATGGTATTTAGATAATTGTTCTGTTATTTTGTGAACTTACATTTGTAGTTTATTTTTGTGAAAATCTATTATGCAATAAGTTCAGTAATGGTAAACAATTTGTTTATTTAGGAAAAGGAAAACAAAGAAATGGAGGCTCCAGGATGTATAACATTTACACAGTTTGGTTTGGTGTGACCACTTTTAAAGCCATTTACAACCTTTATATTGGTACATTTTTAGAGCAATTTGCATATGTTTTGCCTACTTTTCATAAAATATAATGAAGAATGTTTATATAAATGTACTTGTAAAGCACAAACTTTAAGATGAAGAACATCAATAAAAACTACTGATACTTTTTCTTTCTTGTTTACTTGCATCTAAATCCTTGTAATGATTGATCGTTGTTTAACGGCAAGTGAACAATTTGTTCAACTATATCATGACGAGAGTTAGATACATTTCAATGAGATGATAGTTAAATCTGTTTTGTACTTGACCAACACATTCGGTTAGATTTTTATGGTGCTAGCTCACTGTAACAACAGTCTGCGGATAGACATGACACTCCACTTTGACACATTTGGATTCCAAGCCAACCAGTTTTTGCTCTTACTCCTTAATGCAGCATGCTTAGCATAAAAGAAGCTAATACCAATTAAATAGTCTTTGAGTTGATCCAACTGGGGCCAGAACCTACGGTCTACCGGACTCGAGGTGATTGCGCTAACCATTACATCACCAATGCGTTTTTAAATCATTGTAAAATTTAATTCAATATCAGAATAAAATAATTGAAGTAGATGATATTTTATTTGTGTAACATCAGATAATGAAAAAATACAGAACAAATACACAATCTGAATCGGGTTTTATTGCTGTGTTTGTTAAAATTTAAATGATTGATTGATTTTTGGTCTTTTAACACCACTTTCAGCAATATTTGAGCTATATCATGGCGACCAGTTTTAGTGGTGGAAGAAGCCGGAGTACCCGGAGAGAACCACCGACCATAGGCAAGCAACCGACCAAAGCCGGGCGCGAACCCACGCCGTATTGGTGATAGGCTTGTATGAGTTGTTAGGTAATCCAACTACCTAACTCATTGAGCCACCCGGGCCCTTATCTTAAAATTGAAATACTAATGTCGAAATATAGCAGAGAAGAGACCGACAACAGCTGAGAAATCTATTTCATAACATTCACCACTTGTGTGAAAGTCAAACTCTGTCTCTCTTTCTCAACAATATTCTTGAAGTGACTTCAATTCCATTGTATCACAGAATGCTTTTTTCCTCCGATGGTAAAATATTTTCAAGATTTCTCAGTCTTTTTGTCTCTGTTTTTCTTTCTTTCCTTTATTTTTTCTTTAATCATTTTCTGCTTTTTCTGTTCTTCCTTTTCTGGATCCTAAAATGATACATTGAGTGAGAAATTATAACTTACATATACAGTTGACTCTTGTTATCTCGAATTTGATGGGACCATGGAAAAAATTTTAGTCAACCGTAGTTCGACTCAAAAAGAGCTATGAAAATACCAGAAGTGTAGTGTGTTTAACGACGAAAGGGAGACAACTCGAGCAAAATTTTGAAGAGCTAAAACCAGCATCGCATGTCTCGATTCTCAGAACGATTTAAAACTTATTCGATGTTTTTGTTGCTGTTTTTTTTCTGTTAAATTCTTTGAATCTTGTGGAATGACTGATAACTGCTAGATATCTTTTTTTTTTGTGTGTATGATTATGTTTATCTGTTGTGTTGCATTGATTCAATAAAGTGTAAAATAAAACTTTTCTCGACCGAAAATAATGCCAATTCTGAGAAATAGCGTGATTTCCCCTTTTATTACAACAGTTAATTAAGAGTAACATTTTTTTCAAATCTCTCAAAATTGAGAAATTATACATCTTTAATGAAAATTAATTTCCGACAAATAAATCAATAGATAAAACACTTCCGTTGTGTACTTTTCATAATCATTGATGTATGCCGACCCAAGCGCACCTATTATAAATCGATAATTTGTTGTTGTACACATTTAACCTGTGTCATAATAGATTATACCAAGCCAATTCAAATATTATCACTAATTAATTTGACAGATTGTTAAAATAAACATATGAAATAGCCTAAGGTAAAAATATCAAAGTCAATGAATGGATGTTTCACCTGTGATCCGATTTTAATCCCAAGGTAAAACACATGTTTTGACAGATAAATTTGACTTAAAGAATGTAAATAATATGGTTTTCTACATCTCGGGACCAAAACTTTTATTCGAGACAACCGAAATTTCGACTCATCCGAATCAACAGGAGTCATATTATATATATTTATACACAACGAAGTTCGGGACTTCGATAAAAATTTGACTCAACCGGAAATTCGAGACAACGAGAGTCAACTGTACTATAAGTGGAGTTTTGACATGTGCGTTTTACTGGTACAGTTCTTTGTTATTATATTTCATATAATGGCATTATTTATCTGTCGGTTCAGAATTCTGGGTAAAAAGTATATGATTAATAATCTGACCTACAATTTATTCCCAATTTTTATACCAGTGATTATTTTTTATTTTATTTTATAAGTCTGAAAATTTTATAATTTTTTTTATAAATTTCCACTTTTCACCTTGCTGCATAATATCCTAGTTAATAAGCTTTGACTTGTCATAAAATCTATCAAATTCCTCTCAATTGTATTGTTTCATAATTTATAATATATAAGCATGCTCGCCTTGAGCACGGTAGAACCCTAATCGAGTTACACCAAAAACTATACCAGAGGCTCTCAAGAGCCTGTATCGTTCACCTGGTTATAAAACCAGAGGCTCTCAAGAGCCTGTATCGTTCACCTGGTTATAAAAAAAACCAATTGGTCCTATGTAAAAACAATGTCCTGCAGTGGTAGTCATCTTGAAATTACGATCAACATAAAAAACACAAAGTTTGTAAAGGACCTTCCAATGATTGATGCACAGTTTAGGTTCAATCAGTGCAATAGCTTCAGAGAAGAATATATTTCTGTATTTTCCCCATATGGTCCTGTGTTAATACTATGACCTGTGGTGGCAGCCATCTTGGATTTCCGATCGGCATAACAAACAGAAACTTTGTAGAGGACCTTCCAATGATCATTCCTGGGCAGTTTGGTTTCAACTGTCCAAGTGGTTTCAGAGAAGAAGCGTTTTGAAACATTTTTCCCATAGGGTCCAATGTTAAACTAAGTCCTGCTGTAGCTGCCATTTTGAATTTCATATCAGAACAAAAAACGTAAAGTTTGTAGAGGACCATCCAATGAACATTCATGTACAGTTTGGCTTTAATCATATTTGTAGTTTCTGAGTAGAAGGCATTTGAACATTTTCCCATAGGGTCCAATGTTAATCTATGTCCTGCGGTGGTGGCCATCTTGGATTTCCGATCGGCATAAAAAACACACACCGTGTAGAGGAACTTCCAATGATCATTCCTGGGCAGTTTGGTTTCAATTATCCAAGTGGTTTCAGAGAAGAAGCGTTTTGAAACATTTTTCCCATAGGGTCCAATGTTAAACTAAGTCCTGCCGTAGCCGCCATTTTGAATTTCATATCGGAATAAAAAACGTAAAGCTTGTAGAGGACCATCCAATGAACATTCATGTACAGTTTGGCTTTAATCATATTTGTAGTTTCTGAGTAGAAGGCATTTGAACATTTTCCCATAGGGTCCAATGTTAATCTATGTTCTGCGGTGGTGGCCATCTTGGATTTCCGATCGGCATAAAAAACACACACCGTGTAGAGGACCGTCCAATGATCATTCCTGGGCAGTTTGGTTTCAATTATCCATGTGGTTTCAGAGAAGAAGCGTTTTGAAACATTTTTCCCATAGGGTCCAATGTTAAACTAAGTCCTGCCGTAGCCGCCATTTTTAATTTCATATCGAAATAAAAAAACCTAAAGTTTGTAGAGGACCATTCAATGAACATTCATGTACAGTTTGGCTTTAATCATATTTGTAGTTTCTGAGAAGAAGGCATTTGAACATTTTCCCATAGGATCCAATGTTGATCTATGTCCTGCGGTGGCGGCCATCTTGAATTTTCGATCGGCATAAAAAAACAGAAACTTTGTAGAGGACCTTCCAATGATCATTCCTGGGCAGTTTGGTTTCAATTGTCCAAGTGGTTTCAGAGAAGAAGCGTTTTGAAACATTTTTCCCATAGGGTCCAATGTTAAACTAAGTCCTGCCGTAGCCGCCATTTTCAATTTCATATCGGAACAAATAAACGTAAAGTTTGTAGAGGACCATCCAATGAACATTCATGTACATATTGGCTTTAATAATATTTGTAGTTTCTGAGAAGAAGGCATTTGAACATTTTCCCATAGGGTCCAATGTTAATCTATGTATTGCGGTGGCAGCCATCTTGGATTTCCAATCGGCATAAAAAACACAAAATTTGTAGAGGACCTTCCAATGATCATTCCTGGGCAGTTTGGTTTCAACTGTCCAAGTGGTTTCAGAGAAGAAGCATTTTGAAACATTTTTCCCATAGGGTCCAATGTTAAACTAAGTCCTGCCGTAGCCGCCATTTTGAATTTCATATCGAAATAAAAAAACCTAAAGTTTGTAGAGGACCATTCAATGAACATTCATGTACAGTTTGGCTTTAATCATATTTGTAGTTTCTGAGAAGAAGGCATTTGAACATTTTCCCATAGGATCCAATGTTGATCTATGTCCTGCGGTGGCGGCCATCTTGAATTTTCGATCGGCATAAAAAAACAGAAACTTTGTAGAGGACCTTCCAATGATCATTCCTGGGCAGTTTGGTTTCAATTGTCCAAGTGGTTTCAGAGAAGAAGCGTTTTGAAACATTTTTCCCATAGGGTCCAATGTTAAACTAAGTCCTGCCGTAGCCGCCATTTTCAATTTCATATCGGAACAAATAAACGTAAAGTTTGTAGAGGACCATCCAATGAACATTCATGTACATATTGGCTTTAATAATATTTGTAGTTTCTGAGAAGAAGGCATTTGAACATTTTCCCATAGGGTCCAATGTTAATCTATGTATTGCGGTGGCAGCCATCTTGGATTTCCAATCGGCATAAAAAACACAAAATTTGTAGAGGACCTTCCAATGATCATTCCTGGGCAGTTTGGTTTCAACTGTCCAAGTGGTTTCAGAGAAGAAGCATTTTGAAACATTTTTCCCATAGGGTCCAATGTTAAACTAAGTCCTGCCGTAGCCGCCATTTTGAATTTCATACCGGAACAACAAACCTAAAGTTTGTAGAGGACCATCTAATGAACATTCATGTACAGTTTGGCTTTAATCATATTTGTAGTTTCTGAGAAGAAGGCATTTGAATATTTTCCCATAGGGTCCAATGTTAATCAATGTCCTGCGGTGGCGGCCATCTTGGATTTTCGATCGGCATAAAAAACACACACCGTGTAGAGGAATTTCCAATGATCATTCCTGGGCAGTTTGGTTTCAACTGTCCAAGTGGTTTCAGAGAAGAAGCATTTTGAAACATTTTTCCCCATAGGGTCCAATGTTAAACTAAGTCCTGCCGTAGCCGCCATTTTGAATTTCATATCGGAACAAAAAACCTTAAGATTGTAGAGGACCATCCAATGAACATTCATGTACTGTTTGGCTTTAATCATATTTGTAGTTTCTGAGAAGAAGGCATTTGAACATTTTCCCATAGGGTCCAATGTTAATCTATATCCTGCGGTGGTGGCCATCTTGGATTTCCGATCGGCATAAAAAACATAAAATTTGTAGAGGACCTTCCAATGATCATTCCTGGGCAGTTTGGTTTCAACTGTCCAAGTGGTTTCAGAGAAGAAGCATTTTGAAACATTTTCCCCATAGGGTCCAATGTTAAACTAAGTCCTGCTGTAGCTGCCATTTTGAATTTCATATTAGAACAAAAAACGTATAGTTTGTAGAGGACCATCCAATGAACATTCATGTACAGTTTGGCTTTAATCATATTTGTAGTTTCTGAGTAGAAGGCATTTGAACATTTTCCCATAGGGTCCAATGTTAATCTATGTCCTGCGGTGGTGGCCATCTTGGATTTCCGATCGGCATAAAAAACATAAAATTTGTAGAGGACCTTCCAATGATCATTCCTGGCCAGTTTGGTTTCAACTGTCCAAGTGGTTTCAGAGAAGAAGCATTTTGAAACATTTTCCCCATAGGGTCCAATGTTAAACTAAGTCCTGCTGTAGCTGCCATTTTGAATTTCATATTAGAACAAAAAACGTATAGTTTGTAGAGGACCATCCAATGAACATTCATGTACAGTTTGGCTTTAATCATATTTGTAGTTTCTGAGTAGAAGGCATTTGAACATTTTCCCATAGGGTCCAATGTTAATCTATGTCCTGCGGTGGTGGCCATCTTGGATTTCCGATCGGCATAAAAAACACACACCGTGTAGAGGAACTTCCAATGATCATTCCTGGGCAGTTTGGTTTCAATTATCCAAGTGGTTTCAGAGAAGAAGCGTTTTGAAACATTTTTCCCATAGGGTCCAATGTTAAACTAAGTCCTGCCGTAGCCGCCATTTTGAATTTCATATCGGAATAAAAAACGTAAAGCTTGTAGAGGACCATCCAATGAACATTCATGTACAGTTTGGCTTTAATCATATTTGTAGTTTCTGAGTAGAAGGCATTTGAACATTTTCCCATAGGGTCCAATGTTAATCTATGTTCTGCGGTGGTGGCCATCTTGGATTTCCGATCGGCATAAAAAACACACACCGTGTAGAGGACCGTCCAATGATCATTCCTGGGCAGTTTGGTTTCAATTATCCATGTGGTTTCAGAGAAGAAGCGTTTTGAAACATTTTCCCCATAGGGTCCAATGTTAAACTAAGTCCTGCCGTAGCCGCCATTTTTAATTTCATATCGGAATAAAAAACCTAAAGTTTGTAGAGGACCATTCAATGAACATTCATGTACAGTTTTGCTTTAATCATATTTGTAGTTTCTGAGAAGAAGGCATTTGAACATTTTACCATAGGGTCCAATGTTGATCTATGTCCTGCGGTGGTGGCCATCTTGAATTTTCGATCGGCATAAAAAAACAGAAACTTTGTAGAGGACCTTCCAATGATCATTCCTGGGCAGTTTGGTTTCAATTGTCCAAGTGGTTTCAGAGAAGAAGCGTTTTGAAACATTTTTCCCATAGGGTCCAATGTTAAACTAAGTCCTGCCGTAGCCGCCATTTTCAATTTCATATCGGAACAAAAAACGTAAAGTTTGTAGAGGACCATCCAATGAACATTCATGTACATATTGGCTTTATAATATTTGTAGTTTCTGAGAAGAAGGCATTTGAACATTTTCCCATAGGGTCCAATGTTAATCTATGTATTGCGGTGGCAGCCATCTTGGATTTCCAATCGGCATAAAAAACACAAAATTTGTAGAGGACCTTCCAATGATCATTCCTGGGCAGTTTGGTTTCAACTGTCCTAGTGGTTTCAGAGAAGAAGCGTTTTGAAACATTTTCCCCATAGGGTCCAATGTTAAACTAGGTCCTGCCGTAGCCGCCATTTTGAATTTCATATCGGAACAAAAAATGTATAGTTTGTAGAGGACCATCCAATGAACATTCATGTACAGTTTGGCTTTAATCATATTTGTAGTTTCTGAGAAGAAGGCATTTGAACATTTTCCCATAGGGTCCAATGTTAATCTATGTCCTGCGGTGGCGGCCATCTTGGATTTCCGATCGGCATAAAAAACATAAATTTGTAGAGGACTTTCCAATGATCATTCCTGGGCAGTTTGGTTTCAACTGTCTAAGTGGTTTCAGAGAAGAAGCATTTTGAAACATTTTTCCCATAGGGTCCAATGTTAAACTAAGTCCTGCCGTAGCCGCCATTTTGAATTTCATACCGAAACAACAAACCTAAAGTTTGTAGAGGACCATCTAATGAACATTCATGTACAGTTTGGCTTTAATCATATTTGTAGTTTCTGAGAAGAAGGCATTTGAATATTTTCCCATAGGGTCCAATGTTAATCTATGTCCTGCGGTGGCGGCCATCTTGGATTTTCGATCGGCATAAAAAACACACACCGTGTAGAGGACCTTCCAATGATCATTCCTGGGCAGTTTGGTTTCAACTGTCCAAGTGGTTTCAGAGAAGAAGCATTTTGAAACATTTTTCCCATAGGGTCCAATGTTAAACTAAGTCCTGCCGTAGCCGCCATTTTGAATTTCATATCGGAACAAAAAACCTTAAGATTGTAGAGGACCATCCAATGAACATTCATGTACAGTTTGGCTTTAATCATATTTGTAGTTTCTGAGAAGAAGGCATTTGAATATTTTCCCATAGGGTCCAATGTTAATCTATGTCCTGCGGTGGCGGCCATCTTGGATTTCCGATCGGCATAAAAAACAGAAAATTTGTAGAGGACATTCCAATGATCATTCCTGGGCAGTTTGGTTTCAACTGTCCAAGTGGTTTCAGAGAAGAAGCATTTTGAAACATTTTTCCCATAGGGTCCAATGTTAAACTAAGTCCTGCCGTAGCCGCCATTTTGAATTTCATATCGGAACAAAAAACCTTAAGATTGTAGAGGACCATCCAATGAACATTCATGTACTGTTTGGCTTTAATCATATTTGTAGTTTCTGAGAAGAAGGCATTTGAACATTTTCCCATAGGGTCCAATGTTAATCTATGTCCTGCGGTGGTGGCTATCTTGGATTTCCAATCGGCATAAAAAACATAAAATTTGTAGAGGACCTTCCAATGATCATTCCTGGGCAGTTTGGTTTCAACTGTCCAAGTGGTTTCAGAGAAGAAGCATTTTGAAACATTTTTCCCATAGGGTCCAATGTTAAACTAAGTCCTGCCGTAGCCGCCATTTTCAATTTCATACTGGAACAAAAAACCTAAAGTTTGTAGAGGACCATCTAATGAACATTCATGTACAGTTTGGCTTTAATCATATTTGTAGTTTCTGAGAAGAAGGCATTTGAATATTTTCCCATAGGGTCCAATGTTAATCTATGTCCTGCGGTGGCGGTCATCTTGGATTTTCGATCAGCATAAAAAACACACACCGTGTAGAGGACCTTCCAATGATCATTCCTGGGCAGTTTGGTTTCAACTGTCCAAGTGGTTTCAGAGAAGAAGCATTTTGAAACATTTTTCCCATAGGGTCCAATGTTAAACTAAGTCCTGCCGTAGCCGCCATTTTGAATTTCATATCGGAACAAAAAACCTTAAGATTGTAGAGGACCATCCAATGAACATTCATGTACAGTTTGGCTTTAATCATATTTGTAGTTTCTGAGAAGGCATTTGAATATTTTCCCATAGGGTCCAATGTTAATCTATGTTCTGCAGTGGCGGCCATCTTGGATTTCCGATCGGCATAAAAAACAGAAACTTTGTAGAGGACCTTCCAATGATCATTCCTGGGCAGTTTGGTTTCAACTGTCCAAGTGGTTTCAGAGAAGAAGCATTTTGAAACATTTTTCCCATAGGGTCCAATGTTAAACTAAGTCCTGCCGTAGCCGCCATTTTGAATTTCATATCGGAACAAAAAACCTTAAGATTGTAGAGGACCATCCAATGAACATTCATGTAGAGTTTGGCTTTAATCATATTTGTAGTTTCTGAGAAGAAGGCATTTGAACATTTTCCCATAGGGTCCAATGTTAATCTATGTCCTGCGGTGGCAGCCATCTTGGATTTCTGATCGGCATAAAAAACAAACACCGTGTAGAGGACCTTCCAATGATCATTCCTGGGCAGTTTGGTTTCAACTGTCCAAGTGGTTTCAGAGAAGAAGCATTTTGAAACATTTTTCCCATAGGGTCCAATGTTAAACTAAGTCCTGCCGTAGCCGCCATTTTGAATTTCATATCGGAACAAAAAACCTTAAGATTGTAGAGGACCATCCAATGAACATTCATGTACAGTTTGGCTTTAATCATATTTGTAGTTTCTGAGAAGAAGGCATTTGAATATTTTCCCCATAGGGTCCAATGTTAATCTATGTCCTGCGGTGGCGGCCATCTTGGATTTTCGATCGGCATAAAAAACACACACCGTGTAGAGGACCTTCCAATGATCATTCCTGGGCAGTTTGGTTTCAACTGTCCAAGTGGTTTCAGAGAAGAAGCATTTTGAAACATTTTTCCCATAGGGTCCAATGTTAAACTAAGTCCTGCCGTAGCCGCCATTTTGAATTTCATATCGGAACAAAAAACCTTAAGATTGTAGAGGACCATCCAATGAACATTCATGTACAGTTTGACTTTAATCATATTTGTAGTTTCTGAGAAGAAGGCATTTGAACATTTTCCCATAGGGTCCAATGTTAATCTATGTCCTGCGATGGCGGCCATCTTGGATTTCCGATCGGCATAAAAAACAGTAACTTAGTAAAGGACATTCCAATGATCATTCCTGTACAGTTTGGGTTCAGTCAGTTCATTAGTTTCAGAGAAGAAGATCTTTGAAATTTCGGCCAATCAGAGCATATTATTGGCCTTGGCAGCCATATTGAATATCCGACTGGAACGAAAAACAGTAACTTTGTAGAGGACCATCCAAGGAACATTCCTGCTAAGTTTGGTTCCAATCGGCCCAGTGGTTTCGGAGAAGAAGCTTGAAATGTGAAAAGTTTACAGACGACAGACGACGGACGCCAAGTGATGGCAATAGTTCACCTGGACCTCTGGTCCAGGTGAACTAAAAAACCAATTGGTCCTATGTAAAAACTATGTCCTGCAGTGGTAGTCATCTTGGAATTACGATCAACATAAAAAACACAACGTTTGTAAAGGACCTTCCAATGACTGATGCACAGTTTAGGTTCAATCAGTGCAATAGCTTCAGAGAAGAATATATTTCTGTATTTTCCCCATATGGTCCTGTGTTAATACTATGACCTGTGGTGGCAGCCATCTTGGATTTCCGATCGGCATAAAAAACAGAGGACCTTCCAATGATCATTCCTGGGCAGTTTGGTTTCAACTGTCTAAGTGGTTTCAGAGAAGAAGCGTTTTGAAACATTTTTCCCATAGGGTCCAATGTTAAACTAAGTCCTGCCGTAGCCGCCATTTTGAATTTCATATCGGAACAAAAAACGTGAAGTTTGTAGAGGACCATCCAATGAACATTCATGTACAGTTTGGCTTTAATAATATTTGTAGTTTCTGAGAAGAAGGCATTTGAACATTTTCCCATAGGATCCAATGTTAATCTATGTATTGCGGTGGCGGCCATCTTGGATTTCCGATCGGCATAAAAAACAAAAATTTGTAGAGGACCTTCTAATGATCATTCCTGGGCGGTTTGGTTTCAACTGTCTAAGTGGTTTCAGAGAAGAAGCGTTTTGAAACATTTTTCCCATAGGGTCCAATGTTAAACTTAAGTCCTGCCGTAGCCGCCATTTTGAATTTCATATCAGAATAAAAAACATAAAGTTTGTAGAGGACCATCCAATGAACATTCATGTACAGTTTGGCTTTAATCATATTTGTAGTTTCTGAGAAGAAGGCATTTGAACATTTTCCCATAGGGTCCAATGTTAATCTATGACCTGTGGTGGCAGCCATCTTGGATTTCCGATCGGCATAAAAAACAGAGGACCTTCCAATGATCATTCCTGGGCAGTTTGGTTTCAATTGTCTAAGTGGTTTCAGAGAAGAAGCGTTTTGAAACATTTTTCCCATAGGGTCCAATGTTAAACTAAGTCCTGCCGTAGCCGCCATTTTGAATTTCATATCGGAACAAAAAACGTGAAGTTTGTAGAGGACCATCCAATGAACATTCATGTACAGTTTGGCTTTAATAATATTTGTAGTTTCTGAGAAGAAGGCATTTGAACATTTTCCCATAGGATCCAATGTTAATCTATGTATTGCGGTGGCGGCCATCTTGGATTTCCGATCGGCATAAAAAACAAAAATTTGTAGAGGACCTTCCAATGATCATTCCTGGGCGGTTTGGTTTCAACTGTCTAAGTGGTTTCAGAGAAGAAGCGTTTTGAAACATTTTTCCCATAGGGTCCAATGTTAAACTTAAGTCCTGCCGTAGCCGCCATTTTGAATTTCATATCAGAATAAAAAACATAAAGTTTGTAGAGGACCATCCAATGAACATTCATGTACAGTTTGGCTTTAATCATATTTGTAGTTTCTGAGAAGAAGGCATTTGAACATTTTCCCATAGGGTCCAATGTTAATCTATGACCTGTGGTGGCAGCCATCTTGGATTTCCGATCGGCATAAAAAACAGAGGACCTTCCAATGATCATTCCTGGGCAGTTTGGTTTCAACTGTCTAAGTGGTTTCAGAGAAGAAGCGTTTTGAAACATTTTTCCCATAGGGTCCAATGTTAAACTAAGTCCTGCCGTAGCCGCCATTTTGAATTTCATATCGGAACAATAAACGTGAAGTTTGTAGAGGACCATCCAATGAACATTCATGTACAGTTTGGCTTTAATAATATTTGTAGTTTCTGAGAAGAAGGCATTTGAACATTTTCCCATAGGATCCAATGTTAATCTATGTATTGCGGTGGCGGCCATCTTGGATTTCCGATCGGCATAAAAAACAAAAAATTTGTAGAGGACCTTCCAATGATCATTCCTGGGCAGTTTGGTTTCAACTGTCTAAGTGGTTTCAGAGAAGAAGCGTTTTGAAACATTTTTCCCATAGGGTCCAATGTTAAACTTAAGTCCTGCCGTAGCCGCCATTTTGAATTTCATATCAGAATAAAAAACATAAAGTTTGTAGAGGACCATCCAATGAACATTCATGTACAGTTTGGCTTTAATCATATTTGTAGTTTCTGAGAAGAAGGCATTTGAACATTTTCCCATAGGGTCCAATGTTAATCTATGACCTGTGGTGGCAGCCATCTTGGATTTCCGATCGGCATAAAAAACAGAGGACCTTCCAATGATCATTCCTGGGCAGTTTGGTTTCAACTGTCTAAGTGGTTTCAGAGAAGAAGCGTTTTGAAACATTTTTCCCATAGGGTCCAATGTTAAACTAAGTCCTGCCGTAGCCGCCATTTTGAATTTCATATCGGAACAAAAAACGTGAAGTTTGTAGAGGACCATCCAATGAACATTCATGTACAGTTTGGCTTTAATAATATTTGTAGTTTCTGAGAAGAAGGCATTTGAACATTTTCCCATAGGATCCAATGTTAATCTATGTATTGCGGTGGCGGCCATCTTGGATTTCCGATCGGCATAAAAAACAAAAATTTGTAGAGGACCTTCCAATGATCATTCCTGGGCAGTTTGGTTTCAACTGTCTAAGTGGTTTCAGAGAAGAAGCGTTTTGAAACATTTTTCCCATAGGGTCCAATGTTAAACTTAAGTCCTGCCGTAGCCGCCATTTTGAATTTCATATCAGAATAAAAAACATAAAGTTTGTAGAGGACCATCCAATGAACATTCATGTACAGTTTGGCTTTAATCATATTTGTAGTTTCTGAGAAGAAGGCATTTGAACATTTTCCCATAGGGTCCAATGTTAATCTATGTCCTGCGGTGGCGGCCATCTAGAATTTTCGATCGGCATAAAAAAACAGAAACTTTGTAGAGGACCTTCCAATGATCATTCCTGGGCAGTTTGGTTTCAATTGTCCAAGTGGTTTCAGAGAAGAAGCGTTTTGAAACATTTTTCCCATAGGGTCCAATGTTAAACAAAGTTCTGCCGTAGCCGCCATTTTGAATTTCATATCGGAACAAAAAACGTAAATTTGTAGAGGACCATCCAATGAACATTCATGTACAGTTTGGCTTTAATAATATTTGTAGTTTCTGAGAAGAAGGCATTTGAACATTTTCCCATAGGATCCAATGTTAATCTATGTATTGCGGTGGTGGCCATCTTGGATTTCCGATCGGCATAAAAAACATAAAATTTGTAGAGGACCTTCCAATGATCATTCCTGGGCAGTTTGGTTTCAATTGTCCAAGTGGTTTCAGAGAAGAAGCGTTTTGAAACATTTTCCCCATAGGGTCCAATGTTAAACTAAGTCCTGCCGTAGCCGCCATTTTGAATTTCATATCGGAACAAAAAACATAAAGTTTGTAGAGGACCATCCAATGAACATTCATGTACAGTTTAGCTTTAATCATATTTGTAGTTTCTGAGAAGAAGGCATTTGAACATTTTCCCATAGGGTCCAATGTTAATCTATGTCCTGCGGTGGTGGCCATCTTGGATTTCCGATCGGCATAAAAAACACACACCTTGTAGAGGACCTTCCAATGATCATTCCTGGGCAGTTTGGTTTCAATTGTCCAAGTGGTTTCAGAGAAGAAGCGTTTTGAAACATTTTTCCCATAGGGTCCAATGTTAAACTAAGTTCTGCCGTAGCCGCCATTTTGAATTTCATATCGGAACAAAAAACGTAAAGTTTGTAGAGGACCATCCAATGAACATTCATGTACAGTTTGGCTTTAATAATATTTGTAGTTTCTGAGAAGAAGGCATTTGAACATTTTCCCATAGGGTTCAATGTTAATCTATGTATTGCGGTAGCGGCCATCTTGGATTTCCGATCGGCATATAAAACAGAAATTCTGTAGAGGACCTTCCAATGATCATTCCTGAGCAGTTTGGTTTCAATTGTCCAAGTGGTTTCAGAGAAGAAGCATTTTGAAACATTTTTCCTATAGGGTCCAATGTTAAACTAAGTCCTGCCGTAGCCGCCATTTTGAATTTCATACCGGAACAAAAAACGTAAAGTTTGTAGAGGACCATCTAATGAACATTCATGTACAGTTTGGCTTTAATCATATTTGTAGTTTCTGAGAAGAAGGCATTTGAATATTTTCCCATAGGGTTCAATGTTAATCTATGTATTGCGGTGGCGGCCATCTTGGATTTCCGATTGGCATATAAAACAGAAACTTTGTAGAGGACCTTCCAATGATCATTCCTGGGCATTTGGTTTCAACTGTCCAAGTGGTTTCAGAGAAGAAGCATTTTGAAACATTTTTCCCATAGGATCCAATGTTAAACTAAGTCCTGCCGTAGCCGCCATTTTGAATTTCATATCGGAACAAAAAACCTTAAGATTGTAGAGGACCATCCAATGAACATTCATGTACAGTTTGGCTTTAATCATATTTGTAGTTTCTGAGAAGAAGGCATTTGAACATTTTCCCATAGGGTCCAATGTTAATCTATGTCCTGCGATGGTGGCCATCTTGGATTTCCGATCGGCATAAAAAACAGATACTTGGTAAAGGACATTCCAATGATCATTCAATTACAGTTTGGGTTCAGTCGGTTCATTAGTTTCAGAGAAGAAGATCTTTGAAATTTCAGCCAATCAGAGCATATTATTGGCCCTGGCAGCCATATTGAATATCTGACTGGAACGAAAAACAGTAACTTTGTAGAGGACCATCCAAGGAGCATTCCTGCTAAGTTTGGTTCCAATCGACCCAGTGGTTTCGGAGAAGAAGCTTGAAATGTGAAAAGTTTACAGACGACAGACGACGGACGCCAAGTGATGGCAATAGTTCACATGGACCTTTGGTCCAGGTGAACTAAAAATTGGTATGTGTTGCTTCCCCACTAAGTATGCAGCATTAAGAAGCAAGAACAAAGTCTGGTGGACTCAAAACAAAATAATGTGTTGGAGTGGAACAACATGTCCATCTGTGAACCACTGTTAGAGTGAGCTAGCACTATAAAAATCTATCCCAGCCTGTCGGTCTTGTACAAAACATATCATCATCACTGTATCATAACCATGATACAGCTGAAGAATTGCTTTCTTGGTATCAATTTTTGAAGATACCAAAGGGGTTATCAGAATCTGTAAATCGAAGGACAGGCAACTCAATGACCAACAGAAAAAGGACAAAAGGGCAAACAATGATCTACAAATATACACATAAAACTAAAGATCGAGTAACACGAACCCCACTAAAAACCGGGGGTGACCTCACATGCTCCGATAAGGTAAACACGTCTTGCTCCACTAGTGGCACCCGTCGTGTTAATCTAGTTTCAAACTCTGTGATAAGTCATGAATTAGGAAAGGACAGGGAAGTGTTGACAACACGTGGAACATATCTGTGGTCATTTGTGACTATTGGTAGGTTTCTATATGATACAAAGGAAGAATTCACTGTATTCATCAAAGTTACTAATGTTAGTGGGCCACCATGGCCGCAAACATATGGTAGTTAGATTTACATTTACCTATGCAAACAGAACGTGCATATCACCACTTAAGTTGCAAGTTTGAATCCCATAGATGGCTTGGTGTACTCGCTAAAACTTTATGTGATAAGTTTGTCAGTGAATTTCTCTGTACTCCTGTTTCTTCCACCAATAAAACTGACTGCCATGGTATAACTGAAATACTATTTACAATTGTGTTACCAGTAAACCCATATAGCTGATAGCACCACTGATTTAATGTAAAATTTAACAGCATAAATATATAATTATAGGGGGGTTATGGTGCTTAACACCACTTTCAACAATATTTCCATTATATATCATATATTTTTTAAATATAGTACATACCTTTCCTTCTATTATCATTCTTTTTCTCTTGTTAATTTCCTTCTGTTCTCCAAAGTCTCGTTCATCTAATCTCTGAAAAAAAGAAACAAATCAACTGTCTTAATAATAACAGGAAAATTAAACATTTGGTCATCAAAAGTTTGGTTCATCCAATCTCTGAAAAAATAAATCAACCATGTTGTTACAAATACATTGTAGCATTACAGAGCAACAGTCAATGTTTTCCATTGAGTTACCTTCAGGTAATAGTAATACACAAATCATTACGGACTGGAACTGTCTATCTTAAAGATAAGCAGTCACTTGTCTGATGTCATTTTTCCTTTTTCCTAACATTGACCATTCACAATACAAGTTTTTTTTAAATTTTGTTTTTTTAATACATACAGTTTATTGTACAAACTCCTGATTTATAATAACCTAAGTAGCCCAGGGTAGCTCACTTAGGGCCCCTGATCGCTTACAAACTCATTTGTACAGGGAAAAAAACAAATGAGCATATTATATTTAAAAAAAACCTCCCTTTATTTTTGCAACATACATACGTTTTGAAAAATTAACTATTTAACGATGTATAAATTATTTACATAAGATGACGTCCATACAATCACAAAAAAAAAAGACAAAAAACAAAGTAATATAAATGAAATAAATTTTCATAAAATTTTTCTATTAATGCCCTCTATCTATATGATTATATATTTTTTCCCCCAAATTTAAATGTCACTGAACAAATTAAACAAAATATTCCCCCTCTTATTTTGACCTACTTTTCATTGTAGTAACTATATATTAGTGTATGATTTATAGCCCACATGCGACTTGCGATTCATGTTGGTCAATCAATAATTATAAATCTGAACTTTAAAAGTGTGTATTTATTTTGGATTTACCCGTAAAAGAGATATAATAATAATATGAAGAAGATGCTGTAAATGTAAGTAAGTTTATACTTATTTTATCAATTCAACGACTTCATTCAGTTCATTGACAAATTTACGAGTCTCTATTGACTTACGAGGGATAGACTCGATTAACATTATAATTTCAAATTTCACCAATTGAAGTAAAGTTTTTGCTGATACTGGATAATATTACGCGACTTCCAAAATGAGAATTTAGAAACAACAAAAATTGACCCATTCGATTGTTTCTTAAACTTTATATAAGTGAAATAGATTATAACAACTGATTTTTTTAAAGAGTAAATCACAAATTTAATCAAATCATGGGATCTATAGGGTTAGGGTTATGGTATTTAACACCACTTTCAACAATATTTCAGTTATATCATGGCAGTCAGTTTTATTGGTGGAAGAAACCGGGCTACCAGGAGAAAACTAATGACATGTCGCAAGTCACTGACAAACTTTATCACATAATGTTGTATTGAGTACACCACACCATTGACAGGATTCGAAGTCACAACGTTAGTAGTGATAGTCATTGATTGCACAAGTAGTTGTAAATGCAACAATCATATGATCATGATCATGATCACGACCACGATGGCCCCTGGGATTTAAAAGAAATGAAACGTACAATATATTAAGTAAACCCTGCTCTACTTACAATTTCAGCCTCTCTCTTTGATGTAGCTACTTCTACTAATATCTTCATCACTTCTTTTTCATCTGTAGGCCATTCATCCATCTTTTTGTCTGAAATTTCAGAATTATATTTTGTTCTTTGAAATTGATATTGTATATACAATGTAATAATTACTGACCATTTCCTTGATCCAAATGTTGTATTTCAAATCTTAATTATTTTTTTCCGTCTAAATTTCACCTTGTATGTCTACCATTTTTGTATTCATAAGAACTCATATTGTACATATTTTTCATATGCTTATAAATATTTTAACTAGTACCTTGTTCACTGTAAAAAACAATTGACCCCAAAATTATGAATATCTTATTTAGTGTTTATCATAAAAAATGACAAACATTCATAACCTTTTGAGAATAATTAAAACAGTATTTGTAAGATTATTTCACCTGTAAATTATTTTCTTGTTGATAACGCAGCATCTGGGAAATAAAATTCTACATCAAATAACATCAAAATGACAAAGATGTGCACAGGTGTAGCGTTTATCTATAGATGTAAAGAGTACCACTCAACTGCAGGCTAGAAGCAGAGTATCACTCAACTGCAGGCTAGGAGCCATTTCACACTCATTTTAGGGTATGAGTTATGACATTACAATGCAGAACAGCAATAAAAAAAAGCTGTTCCACTGCTTTAATTTGTGTCTAAGTGTAAAAATTTGATAGTTTCTCATGTTTTTTTTTTACATCCATATCCTTTCTTACTAATATTATGTGCTATCTATATCCAGTCTCATTTGAACAGCATAAACAAGTAGTGATACAATTTATATGATAAACGAAACATACTATATAACTTTTATAATCACATATTCTTATCTAACATTTCCACATGAAAATACTAAATAAAAGAATGTTACTAGCTGTATTTACAGGTTTTATAAATGAACTATTCTTTGAATGTCACATTTTTTACTGTTCCTAGGGTGAGTGATTGTTGTTTAAGACCAAGTAAGCAATTCTTCAGCTATATCACAGCGAGAACAAGATATATATCCATGATGTCAGCTTTCTACTAGACCAACATTCTTATTTGTATTTACATAGTGCTAGATATGGTAAATATATATTGTTCTTACTCATTAATGCTCTGTCCTTAGTAGAGAAGCAGCAAAAACCAATTTCAGTCTTTGCTTGACTGGCATGGGGCTCAAACCCACGTCTTTGTTTGACTGGCATGGGGCTCAAACCCACGTCTTTGTTTGACTGGCATGGGGCTCAAACCCACGTCTTTGTTTGACTGGCATGGGGCTCAAACCCATGTCTTTGTTTGACTGGCATGGGCCTCAAACCCACGTCTTTGTTTGACTGGCATGGGGCTCAAACCCACGTCTTTGTTTGACTGGCATGGGCCTCAAACCCACGTCTTTGTTTGACTGGCATGGGGCTCAAACCCACGTCTTTGTTTGACTAACATGGGGCTCAAACCCACGTCTTTGTTTGACTGGCATGGGGCTCAAACCCACGTCTTTGTTTGACTGGCATGGGGCTCAAACCCACGTCTTTGTTTGACTGGCATGGGGCTCAAACCCACGTCTTTGTTTGACTGGCATGGGCCTCAAACCCACGTCTTTGTTTGACTGGCATGGGGCTCAAACCCACGTCTTTGTTTGACTGGCATGGGGCTCAAACCCACGTCTTTGTTTGACTGGCATGGGACTCAAACCCACGTCTTTGTTTGACTGGCATGGGGCTCAAACCCACGTCTTTGTTTGACTGGCATGGGGCTCAAACCCACGTCTTTGTTTGCCTGGCATGGGCCTCAAACCCACGTCTTTGTTTGACTGGCATGGGCCTCAAACCCACGTCTTTGTTTGACTGGCATGGGGCTCAAACCCACGTCTTTGTTTGACTGGCATGGGGCTCAAACCCACGTCTTTGTTTGACTGGCATGGGCCTCAAACCCACGTCTTTGTTTGACTGGCATGGGGCTCAAACCCACGTCTTTGTTTGACTGGCATGGGGCTCAAACCCACGTCTTTGTTTGACTGGCATGGGGCTCAAACCCACATCTTTGTTTGACTGGCATGGGGCTCAAACCCACGTCTTTGTTTGACTGGCATGGGGCTCAAACCCACGTCTTTGTTTGACTGGCATGGGGCTCAAACCCACATCTTTGTTTGACTGGCATGGGGCTCAAACCCACGTCTTTGTTTGACTGGCATGGGGCTCAAACCCACGTCTTTGTTTGACTGGCATGGGGCTCAAACCCACGTCTTTGTTTGACTAGCATGGGGCTCAAACCCACGTCTTTGTTTGACTGGCATGGGGCTCAAACCCACATCTTTGTTTGACTGGCATGGGGCTCAAACCCACGTCTTTGTTTGACTGGCATGAGGCTCAAACCCACATCTTTGTTTGACTGGCATGGGGCTCAAACCCACGTCTTTGTTTGACTGGCATGGGGCTCAAACCCACGTCTTTGTTTGACTGGCATGGGGCTCAAACCCACATCTTTGTTTGACTGGCATGGGGCTCAAACCCACATCTTTGTTTGACTGGCATGAGGCTCAAACCCACGTCTTTGTTTGACTGGCATGGGGCTCAAACCCACGTCTTTGTTTGACTGGCATGGGGCTCAAACCCACATCTTTGTTTGACTGGCATGGGGCTCAAACCCACATCTTTGTTTGACTGGCATGGGGCTCAAACCCACATCTTTGTTTGACTGGCATGGGGCTCAAACCCACATCTTTGTTTGACTGGCATGGGGCTCAAACCCACGTCTTTGTTTGACTGGGATGGGGCTCAAACCCACATCTTTGTTTGACTGGCATGGGGCTCAAACCCACGTCTTTGTTTGACTGGCATGGGGCTCAAACCCACGTCTTTGTTTGACTGGCATGGGGCTCAAACCCACGTCTTTGTTTGACTGGCATGGGCCTCAAACCCACGTCTTTGTTTGACTGGCATGGGGCTCAAACCCACATCTTTGTTTGACTGGCATGGGGCTCAAACCCACGTCTTTGTTTGACTGGCATGGGGCTCAAACCCACGTCTTTGTTTGACTGGCATGGGGCTCAAACCCACATCTTTGTTTGACTGGCATGGGGCTCAAACCCACGATCTACCACACGGAGAGCACACTGACCATAACACCACTGATGCAGTTGAAATATACTATGACATGATACCAGTATATAATACTGTAAGGTTTGATATTGTATGATAAAGAATTTATACACAGCAATAGTCAATAATTATACTAGTATTATACTCACTGACAAATGCTTCTATGGAATGGACCAAATTAATATCAAACTGTGTTACCAGAGTTACAGATTTACCAAGGCGACCTGAAAAAATCATGTGAATTTGGTGAGGAGTAGCAGACACTAAGTTCACTTCGTAGGAATTATCAACAAACATCAAATGACATCTA
Organism: Bathymodiolus brooksi; assembly: GCA_963680875.1. Taxonomy (NCBI): domain Eukaryota; kingdom Metazoa; phylum Mollusca; class Bivalvia; order Mytilida; family Modiolidae; genus Bathymodiolus; species Bathymodiolus brooksi. The sequence goes on along the minus strand of OY804577.1, from coordinate 68,723,787 downwards.
GTGTCAGGTAATGTCAAAGGTCACAGTACAAGTAACCAATCAGTGATAAGTCTACAAAATCTTTAGGAATTGAACAGTACAAAGGTTTATGAAAAGGTTAGAGAGTTAACGAAAGTGAATGAAAGGTTATTTGATACAGACTGTTTTTAGATGTTTAAATTGTGGATGAGATAAAACAGGGTCCTGGTGATGGATCCCAGGGCTCACTTCCCTCTCAATGGAGGGGGTGTAGGGATAATAATATTGATAGTCAGACCATGGGCAATAGTGGGTAACATGTATGGCGAGTGCTACACTCCTTGCACATTGAAAAATCTCTTTTGTAGATTTTGAAAAAGAGAGGGTGCATTGCAGTTGCTACAAAATGCTAAATTCATCATTCCTAGCCAACTCTCCAAAGTTTTCCAGTAGTAGTCAAAAGTCCTTGCCCTTGTTATCTGATCCCTCCCTTTATTTCTGTAAAGTTTTTGGATATTGTTAAGCTTGTTCTCATCCTGATTGTATATGAAGTACAGTAGAGTTCGTTTATAATGAAGTCCAGGGGACTCTCGATATTAGTTCGTTATAGGCATCGTTCGTTATAAGAGAAACAATGTAGAATTACCTCCCCTTTTGAAAAGCGTACAGTAGAACTTCGCTGGCTCGAACTCGAAGGGACTGTCAAAATCTGTTCTAGCTATTGGTAGTTTGAGCCACCGAGGTCGCGTAATTTTAGAGAGAAAAAAATCTGGTTCTGACCTGGGCGGTTTCATTACGCTATGATAACTGATGCACAGTAAAGTGGGCCTTTATTGTAAAAAAAAATTTAATCCTTTAGACAGTTCTCAAAGACTACGGCTTCTGAATCCCTCTTTGGTATCTTCAAATGTTCCTTAGAAACATTTTTTCAACTTTGTTCACAATCTATTAGGAAATATGAGGTCGGGTATTAACACTTGCATCGATATCGGTATAATGCTGATAATTCGAATATAAATTTTTAATGGCCAATTTTAAGATTGTAGCCATTTTCCTTTTTTTATTTGAATTTAAAGAATAATTGTTTCTTTTTGGTATTATATACACATAAAAACTCAGGTTAATCGAAATTTCAGAACGATTACATTTCTTTTGGTTTTGGTATTTAGATGAACCTTGAGACCACGCACTTTGTTGTTTAATTAAAGAGTCTATCATCAAAGAAAAAATAAACAATAGCGAATGAATTAATCTCACACATGACTTTGTTTTTAATTTCTTTAGCTTGTGCATCCATTCATTAAAATTTAGATTACGTTTTATTAATTTTTAATGCAATAAATTAGCGCGTGTGTTATTAATTGACAACTTGTTAATCACATCATTAATACCCATTTTATTGTTTGAATATTTTAAAGAAAAGTCTTGACTGACATCATTAACAACATCAAAGGTGGGATTATTGAATTTTCAATTATCAATAATGGAAATGTCAAGTGCACTTGACCATTCTAATATGTGATCGTCAGTGCGTAACGAAAGACAGGTAAACGATTTGTTTGTTCAGCAATTTTCTTTGTTATATCATGTCAATTTTGAGTAATAAAAACGTTGTTTGGGTTTAAAATTCCCTTCGTTATAAAAAATTTGTAATAGGCCTTCACAAATACATTGTTTAAATAGTGATGGGACTGGGGATTTATCTTTACTTCGCTATAAGCCTGATTTCGTTATAAGCCTGTTCGTTATAAACGAACTCTACTGTATTTGAAAACTGCAATCAATAAATCATGAGATAAAAAAAAGTAAAACAGATCAGCCACACACGTAACTTTTATTACAATTAAAGTAGCAAAACCGATCACTGTAATCAGTTCTCATTTATTTCATTATCAAATCAATCAAATTTTGAGACACAAAAGTTGTAATTTTGTTTACCGAAATTCATCATTAGTTTCTGAAATTGAGAGTTGCAACCAACGATAAGAAATCAACCCTGAAGTGGTTTGTCTCAAATTAACTAATTACTAGGAAAAAACATTAAAAAAATGTGTCTTTTTGGATACCTGCTCTGGCTGTACGCCCCACTCTGTGTACATAGTCTTTTGGTCTGTTTGGAACATTATGGTTAATAATCAGATCTACTGTAGGAATATCTAGTCCTCTGAAATATACCAAATAGTTGTTAAAACATCTTCATCATACTCACCTCGAGTGGGTCAAGCAAAAGTCAAATTTATATTTGCTGCTCTTGGCTAAGCATGCAGAATTTAAGAGCAAGTGCAAAGACTGGTTGTCTTAGTTACTACAATATATCCAAGTGGAGAGAAATGTCTACCTGTAGGATTTTGATTCAGTTAAGCTAGCATAATAAAATTCCAGCTCCACTTGTTGGTCCAGTACAAATCAAGCATTGTCATCGTGTCATCAAAAAGTAACTTGTTCTTCCCACAATATACAGTTGACTCTCGTTATCTCGAATTCGATGGGACCATGGAAAAAATTTGAGTCAACCGTAGTTCGACTCAAGAGGAGCTACGAAGATACCGGAAGTGTAGTTTGTTTAACGACGAAAGGGAGACAACTCGAGCGAAATTTTGAAGAGCTTAAACCAGCATCGCATGTCCCTATTCTCGGAACGATTTTAAACATATTCGATGTTTTTTTCTCTCTGTTAAATTCTTTGAATCTTGTGAAACGACTGATAACTTCTAGATATCTTTTTTTGTGTGAATGAATATGTTTATCTGTTTTGTTTATGTTTTTCACCTGTTGCATTGTCATTAAACTTCACCCATCATGGTGTATTTTTCCTTGTGCAATACTGTTTATTTACAATAAATTGTGTGTTTTTATTATTCAATAAAGTGTAGAAGAAAACTATTCTTCTTTAATCAAAATTAATTTCCGACAAATAATTCAATAGATAAAACGCTTCCTTTGTGTACTTTTCATAATCATTGATGTATGCCGACCCAAGCGCACTTATTATGAATCGATAATTTTTGATTGTACACATCTAACCTATGTCATAATACAAAGCCAATTCAAATATTATCACTAATTAATTTGACAGATTGTGAAATAAACATGTGAAATAGCCTAAGGTAAAAATGTCAAATTCAATGACCGGATGTTTCACCTGTGATCCGATTTTAATCCCAAGGTAATACACATGTTTTGACAGGTAAATTTGACTAAACGAATGTAAATAATATGGCTTTCTACATCTCGGGACCAAAACTTTTATTCGAGACAACGGAAATTCGACTCATCCGAATTCGACTCAACAGGAGTCAAATTATATATATTTATACACAACGAAGTTCGGGAGTTCGATAAAAATTCGACTCAACCGAAATTCGAGTCAACCGAATTCGAGACAATGAGAGTCAACTGTAGCTTCAAAATTATTGTTAAACAAAAATCATTGACTAACTAATGTCCCTGTCTGATACTTAATCACAGAAGCATGAAAAACATAAGTCTTGTCTGACATAGACAAAACAATACAGTTTCAATGAACAGTAATATAAGTGACATGTCAATAATTTGATATATACAAAGTTTATTTTTTCATCATTACTGGTATTGCAATGTAATAATATTAATAATGTAACAGTTATTTGATACAAATATTATCAGACCAGCTAAAGACAATTTGATACAAAAACTACTGGCAACATCAGTGGAAATAAATATGCTGACTTTATATAAACTGTGGCAGTAATTAAGTAGACTTTGATACTAACCTACTGGCCACATCTGTGGCAATAAGAATGTTGACTTGACTAGATTTAAACTTGGCAAGGGAGGCTAATCTTTCCTTCTGTCGTATCATAGAATGTAATACAACACATGGCATTCCAAGTTCTGACAATATAATACCAAGTATCTGTGTGTATCTACAAGAATATAACAATATTTCATTAATGGTATAGTTCTTACAGTGCTGTATTTAAAAAAAAAAAGGTTTTGTTGCATGATATATAAATGATCCTATTTTAGCACCTGGATAAATTATGTTGTAATATTTTATACAAATTACTCATATTCACATCAAATTCATGTATATATTTTATCTTTTACTTAACAACTTGCAAAAGTATTATATTTTCTTTTTCATCACCAATTACATATCATAAACAATTTTTAACAAAGTAGTAGAACAGTAGTATGTAGTATATAGCGACCTCAATAGGCACTTCATATCCTGTTGACTTAACTGCATCGGTGGTGTAATGGTTAGCGTGCTTGCCTCGTGTGCGGTATATTGTGGGTTCGAGACCCGGTCGGGTCAAACCAAATACTATAAAATTGGTATTTGTTGCTTCTCTTCTAAGCATGCAGCATTAAGGAGTAAGAGCAAAGACTGGTTGGCTCGGAATCAGAATAATGTGTCCGAGTGGAGCGACATGTCTACCCACGGACTGTTGTTTCAGTTAGCTAGCACTCTAAAAATTCAACTCAGCGTGTGTCTAGAACAAAGCGGAGATCATCATCATTTCATTGAAATTAACTTGTTCTAGCCATGATATAGCTGAAAAATTGCTCATTTGGCAATAACAACACTCACTCACTCACTGTTGACTTTCTTAAAATAACTACTTGGTTGATATGTTATAGAAGTCACTGCAATCAATGTAGTGATTTTTTTACATAAAAGACTTCACTCCATCCTCAAATAATTTTGTAATTTTTGTGTAAATTGTATTAGCTCAGCTAAATGTATTTTGACAATGTAGCTCTCAGATACATAATTTGTCTACTGTTACCATGGAATTCAATACTTAGATTTCCTCTATTATTCTAATTACATAATTTGAAGAAGATAAATTATTGATAAAATATATTTTCTCATTTTGTGAAAGTTAATTTACCATACTTTATCATGAAAACAGTTTAACTGTGATAGCATACAAACCTATACAACAATAGCAACATGAATCACTTACTTGCATGTATTGGTAAATATTATAACTGAGCTTTTCTTGTTTTTCTCCAAGTATTTATCTAATGTATGGACAAGATATGCATCCTTGACGTCTGCTGGCATTAGGATGTAAAACTGTTCTAATTCCTCCACTGTAGAGAATCTGAAATACATGTAGATATTCTATACAGGTTATTAAAGAACTTAAAACATGGAAAGGTCAGGATGCTGTTAGGATATGTCTAAACAAAACCTAATTGTCACCATTTACATTTTCCTAAATAAACAGGCGTAAATATAGATCATGAATACAGCAGTTCCCCTCTTATGAGGTGTAAATATAGATTATGAATACAGTAGTTCCTCTCTTATGAGGTGTAAATATAGATTATGAATACAGCAGTTCCCCTCTTATGAGGCCACATCTGTTTCAATGAAAAGTTGTCCTTATAAGAGGGGTGGCCTCTCTTGAGGGGGATAATTTTAATATATCACTCTCAGTACATCTAAATCTGGTCTGGAAAAAAAGAGGCCTTATAAGAAGGGGAATACTGCAATAAAACGCAGATATCTATTTTAGTGTGCATGACACATTTTCAGGTACATTTTTCAATTTCAGAAATAACATTTTGTTCAATTTATGTTTTTTTCCCATTACAAAGTCATATTGAGAAAGGATGGACACATAAATATCACAATCCTAAATCAACAGATTTGTCCAGGATTTTGAGTATATTCAAGGAGTATAAAAGCATTGATGACACACAACCCATGGTACAAAGCAACTCCTCAGACCCACTATTATAGCAAAGGTAACAGATGTTCCATAACAACCATTCAGACTCATTATAATAGTAAAGGTAACAGATGTTCCATAACAACCATTCAGACTCATTATAATAGTAAAGGTAACAGATGTTCCATAACAACCATTCAGACTCATTATAATAGTAAAGGTAACAGATGTTCCATAACAACCATTCAGACTCATTATAATAGTAAAAGTAACAGATGTTCCATAACAACCATTCAGACTCATTATAATAGTAAAAGGTAACAGATGTTCCATAACAACCATTCAGACTCAGTATTATAGTAAAGGTAACAGATGTTCCATAACAACCATTCAGACTCACTATTATAGTAAAGGTAACAGATGTTCCATAACAACCATTCAGACTCAGTATTATAGTAAAGGTAACAGATGTTCCATAACAACCATTCAGACTCATTATAATAGTAAAAGTAACAGATGTTCCATAACAACCATTCAGACTCATTATAATAGTAAAAGGTAACAGATGTTCCATAACAACCATTCAGACTCACTATTATAGTAAAGGTAACAGATGTTCCATAACAACCATTCAGACTCACTATTATAGTAAAGGTAACAGATGTTCCATAACAACCATTCAGACTCATTATAATAGTAAAGGTAACAGATGTTCCATAACAACCATTCAGACTCATTATAATAGTAAAGGTAACAGATGTTCCATAACAACCATTCAGACTCATTATAATAGTAAAGGTAACAGATGTTCCATAACAACCATTCAGACTCATTATAATAGTAAAGGTAACAGATGTTCCATAACAACCATTCAGACTCATTATAATAGTAAAAGTAACAGATGTTCCATAACAACCATTCAGACTCATTATAATAGTAAAAGGTAACAGATGTTCCATAACAACCATTCAGACCCACTATTATAGTAAAGGTAACAGATGTTCCATAACAACCATTCAGACTCACTATTATAGTAAAGGTAACAGATGTTCCATAACAACCATTCAGACTCAGTATTATAGTAAAGGTAACAGATGTTCCATAACAACCATTCAGACTCACTATTATAGCAAAGGTAACAGATGTTCCATAACAACCATTCAGACTCATTATAATAGTAAAAGTAACAGATGTTCCATAACAACCATTCAGACTCATTATAATAGTAAAAGGTAACAGATGTTCCATAACAACCATTCAGACTCACTATTATAGTAAAGGTAACAGATGTTCCATAACAACCATTCAGACTCACTATTATAGTAAAGGTAACAGATGTTCCATAACAACCATTCAGACTCATTATAATAGTAAAGGTAACAGATGTTCCATAACAACCATTCAGACTCATTATAATAGTAAAGGTAACAGATGTTCCATAACAACCATTCAGACTCATTATAATAGTAAAAGTAACAGATGTTCCATAACAACCATTCAGACTCATTATAATAGTAAAGGTAACAGATGTTCCATAACAACCATTCAGACTCATTATAATAGTAAAGGTAACAGATGTTCCATAACAACCATTCAGACTCATTATAATAGTAAAGGTAACAGATGTTCCATAACAACCATTCAGACTCATTATAATAGTAAAGGTAACAGATGTTCCATAACAACCATTCAGACTCATTATAATAGTAAAGGTAACAGATGTTCCATAACAACCATTCAGACTCATTATAATAGTAAAAGTAACAGATGTTCCATAACAACCATTCAGACTCATTATAATAGTAAAAGTAACAGATGTTCCATAACAACCATTCAGACTCATTATAATAGTAAAAGGTAACAGATGTTCCATAACAACCAGACTCATTATAATAGTAAAGGTAACAGATGTTCCATAACAACCATTCAGACTCATTATAATAGTAAAAGGTAACAGATGTTCCATAACAACCATTCAGACTCATTATAATAGTAAAGGTAACAGATGTTCCATAACAACCATTCAGACTCATTATAATAGTAAAAGGTAACAGATGTTCCATAACAACCAGACTCATTATAATAGTAAAGGTAACAGATGTTCCATAACAACCATTCAGACTCATTATAATAGTAAAGGTAACAGATGTTCCATAACAACCATTCAGACTCATTATAATAGTAAAGGTAACAGATGTTCCATAACAACCATTCAGACTCATTATAATAGTAAAGGTAACAGATGTTCCATAACAACCATTCAGACTCATTATAATAGTAAAGGTAACAGATGTTCCATAACAACCATTCAGACTCATTATAATAGTAAAAGTAACAGATGTTCCATAACAACCATTCAGACTCATTATAATAGTAAAAGGTAACAGATGTTCCATAACAACCATTCAGACCCACTATTATAGTAAAGGTAACAGATGTTCCATAACAACCATTCAGACTCACTATTATAGTAAAGGTAACAGATGTTCCATAACAACCATTCAGACTCAGTATTATAGTAAAGGTAACAGATGTTCCATAACAACCATTCAGACTCACTATTATAGCAAAGGTAACAGATGTTCCATAACAACCATTCAGACTCATTATAATAGTAAAAGTAACAGATGTTCCATAACAACCATTCAGACTCATTATAATAGTAAAAGTAACAGATGTTCCATAACAACCATTCAGACTCATTATAATAGTAAAAGGTAACAGATGTTCCATAACAACCATTCAGACTCACTATTATAGTAAAGGTAACAGATGTTCCATAACAACCATTCAGACTCACTATAATAGTAAAGGTAACAGATGTTCCATAACAACCATTCAGACTCATTATAATAGTAAAGGTAACAGATGTTCCATAACAACCATTCAGACTCATTATAATAGTAAAGGTAACAGATGTTCCATAACAACCATTCAGACTCATTATAATAGTAAAAGTAACAGATGTTCCATAACAACCATTCAGACTCATTATAATAGTAAAGGTAACAGATGTTCCATAACAACCATTCAGACTCATTATAATAGTAAAGGTAACAGATGTTCCATAACAACCATTCAGACTCATTATAATAGTAAAGGTAACAGATGTTCCATAACAACCATTCAGACTCATTATAATAGTAAAGGTAACAGATGTTCCATAACAACCATTCAGACTCATTATAATAGTAAAAGTAACAGATGTTCCATAACAACCATTCAGACTCATTATAATAGTAAAAGTAACAGATGTTCCATAACAACCATTCAGACTCATTATAATAGTAAAAGGTAACAGATGTTCCATAACAACCATTCAGACTCACTATTATAGTAAAGGTAACAGATGTTCCATAACAACCATTCAGACTCATTATAATAGTAAAGGTAACAGATGTTCCATAACAACCATTCAGACTCACTATTATAGTAAAGGTAACAGATGTTCCATAACAACCATTCAGACTCATTATAATAGTAAAGGTAACAGATGTTCCATAACAACCATTCAGACTCATTATAATAGTAAAAGTAACAGATGTTCCATAACAACCATTCAGACTCATTATAATAGTAAAAGTAACAGATGTTCCATAACAACCATTCAGACTCATTATAATAGTAAAAGGTAACAGATGTTCCATAACAACCAGACTCATTATAATAGTAAAGGTAACAGATGTTCCATAACAACCATTCAGACTCATTATAATAGTAAAAGGTAACAGATGTTCCATAACAACCAGACTCATTATAATAGTAAAGGTAACAGATGTTCCATAACAACCATTCAGACTCATTATAATAGTAAAAGGTAACAGATGTTCCATAACAACCAGACTCATTATAATAGTAAAGGTAACAGATGTTCCATAACAACCATTCAGACTCATTATAATAGTAAAGGTAACAGATGTTCCATAACAACCATTCAGACTCATTATAATAGTAAAAGGTAACAGATGTTCCATAACAACCATTCAGACTCATTATAATAGTAAAGGTAACAGATGTTCCATAACAACCATTCAGACTCATTATAATAGTAAAGGTAACAGATGTTCCATAACAACCATTCAGACTCATTATAATAGTAAAGGTAACAGATGTTCCATAACAACCATTCAGACTCATTATAATAGTAAAGGTAACAGATGTTCCATAACAACCATTCAGACTCATTATAATAGTAAAGGTAACAGATGTTCCATAACAACCATTCAGACTCATTATAATAGTAAAGGTAACAGATGTTCCATAACAACCATTCAGACTCATTATAATAGTAAAGGTAACAGATGTTCCATAACAACCATTCAGACTCATTATAATAGTAAAAGTAACAGATGTTCCATAACAACCATTCAGACTCATTATAATAGTAAAGGTAACAGATGTTCCATAACAACCATTCAGACTCATTATAATAGTAAAAGTAACAGATGTTCCATAACAACCATTCAGACTCATTATAATAGTAAAGGTAACAGATGTTCCATAACAACCATTCAGACTCATTATAATAGTAAAAGGTAACAGATGTTCCATAACAACCATTCAGACTCATTATAATAGTAAAGGTAACAGATGTTCCATAACAACCATTCAGACTCATTATAATAGTAAAGGTAACAGATGTTCCATAACAACCATTCAGACTCACTATTATAGTAAAGGTAACAGATGTTCCATAACAACCATTCAGACTCATTATAATAGTAAAGGTAACAGATGTTCCATAACAACCATTCAGACTCACTATTATAGTAAAGGTAACAGATGTTCCATAACAACCATTCAGACTCACTATTATAGTAAAGGTAACAGATGTTCCATAACAACCATTCAGACTCATTATAATAGTAAAGGTAACAGATGTTCCATAGCAACCATTCAGACTCATTATAATAGTAAAGGTAACAGATGTTCCATAACAACCATTCAGACTCATTATAATAGTAAAGGTAACAGATGTTCCATAGCAACCATTCAGACTCATTATAATAGTAAAGGTAACAGATGTTCCATAACAACCATTCAGACTCATTATAATAGTAAAGATAACAGATGTTCCATAACAACCATTCAGACTCATTATAATAGTAAAGGTAACAGATGTTCCATAACAACCATTCAGACTCATTATAATAGTAAAGGTAACAGATGTTCCATAACAACCATTCAGACTCATTATAATAGTAAAGGTAACAGATGTTCCATAACAACCATTCAGACTCATTATAATAGTAAAGGTAACAGATGTTCCATAACAACCATTCAGACTCATTATAATAGTAAAGGTAACAGATGTTCCATAACAACCATTCAGACTCATTATAATAGTAAAGGTAACAGATGTTCCATAACAACCATTCAGACTCATTATAATAGTAAAGGTAACAGATGTTCCATAACAACCATTCAGACTCATTATAATAGTAAAAGGTAACAGATGTTCCATATCAACCATTCAGACTCATTATAATAGTAAAAGGTAAAAGATGTTCCATAACAACCATTCAGACTCATTATAATAGTAAAGGTAACAGATGTTCCATAACAACCATTCAGACTCACTATTATAGTAAAGGTAACAGATGTTCCATAACAACCATTCAGACTCATTATAATAGTAAAGGTAACAGATGTTCCATAACAACCATTCAGACTCACTATAATAGTAAAGGTAACAGATGTTCCATAACAACCATTCAGACTCATTATAATAGTAAAGGTAACAGATGTTCCATAACAACCATTCAGACTCACTATAATAGTAAAGGTAACAGATGTTCCATAACAACCATTCAGACTCACTATAATAGTAAAGGTAACAGATGTTCCATAACAACCATTCAGACTCATTATAATAGTAAAGGTAACAGATGTTCCATAACAACCATTCAGACTCATTATAATAGTAAAGGTAACAGATGTTCCATAACAACCATTCAGACTCATTATAATAGTAAAGGTAACAGATGTTCCATAACAACCATTCAGACTCATTATAATAGTAAAGGTAACAGATGTTCCATAACAACCATTCAGACTCATTATAATAGTAAAGGTAACAGATGTTCCATAACAACCATTCAGACTCATTATAATAGTAAAGGTAACAGATGTTCCATAACAACCATTCAGACTCATTATAATAGTAAAGGTAACAGATGTTCCATAACAACCATTCAGACTCACTATTATAGTAAAGGTAACAGATGTTCCATAACAACCATTCAGACTCATTATAATAGTAAAGGTAACAGATGTTCCATAACAACCATTCAGACTCATTATAATAGTAAAGGTAACAGATGTTCCATAACAACCATTCAGACTCATTATAATAGTAAAGGTAACAGATGTTCCATAACAACCATTCAGACTCACTATAATAGTAAAGGTAACAGATGTTCCATAACAACCATTCAGACTCATTATAATAGTAAAGGTAACAGATGTTCCATAACAACCATTCAGACTCATTATAATAGTAAAGGTAACAGATGTTCCATAACAACCATTCAGACTCATTATAATAGTAAAAGGTAACAGATGTTCCATAACAACCATTCAGACTCATTATAATAGTAAAGGTAACAGATGTTCCATAACAACCATTCAGACTCATTATAATAGTAAAGGTAACAGATGTTCCATAACAACCATTCAGACTCATTATAATAGTAAAGGTAACAGATGTTCCATAACAACCATTCAGACTCATTATAATAGTAAAGGTAACAGATGTTCCATAACAACCATTCAGACTCATTATAATAGTAAAAGGTAACAGATGTTCCATAACAACCATTCAGACTCATTATAATAGTAAAGGTAACAGATGTTCCATAACAACCATTCAGACTCATTATAATAGTAAAGGTAACAGATGTTCCATAGCAACCATTCAGACTCATTATAATAGTAAAGGTAACAGATGTTCCATAACAACCATTCAGACTCATTATAATAGTAAAAGGTAACAGATGTTCCATAGCAACCATTCAGACTCATTATAATAGTAAAAGGTAACAGATGTTCCATAACAACCATTCAGACTCATTATAATAGTAAAGGTAACAGATGTTCCATAACAACCATTCAGACTCATTATAATAGTAAAGGTAACAGATGTTCCATAGCAACCATTCAGACTCATTATAATAGTAAAGGTAACAGATGTTCCATAACAACCATTCAGACTCATTATAATAGTAAAGGTAACAAATGTTCCATAACAACCATTCAGACTCATTATAATAGTAAAGGTAACAGATGTTCCATAGCAACCATTCAGACTCATTATAATAGTAAAGGTAACAGATGTTCCATAACAACCATTCAGACTCATTATAATAGTAAAGGTAACAGATGTTCCATAACAACCATTCAGACTCATTATAATAGTAAAGGTAACAGATGTTCCATAACAACCATTCAGACTCATTATAATAGTAAAGGTAACAGATGTTCCATAGCAACCATTCAGACTCATTATAATAGTAAAGGTAACAGATGTTCCATAGCAACCATTCAGACTCATTATAATAGTAAAGGTAACAGATGTTCCATAACAACCATTCAGACTCATTATAATAGTAAAGGTAACAGATGTTCCATAACAACCATTCAGACTCATTATAATAGTAAAGGTAACAGATGTTCCATAACAACCATTCAGACTCATTATAATAGTAAAGGTAACAGATGTTCCATAGCAACCATTCAGACTCATTATAATAGTAAAGGTAACAGATGTTCCATAGCAACCATTCAGACTCATTATAATAGTAAAGGTAACAGATGTTCCATAGCAACCATTCAGACTCATTATAATAGTAAAGGTAACAGATGTTCCATAACAACCATTCAGACTCATTATAATAGTAAAGGTAACAGATGTTCCATAACAACCATTCAGACTCATTATAATAGTAAAGGTAACAGATGTTCCATAACAACCATTCAGACTCATTATAATAGTAAAGGTAACAGATGTTCCATAGCAACCATTCAGACTCATTATAATAGTAAAGGTAACAGATGTTCCATAACAACCATTCAGACTCATTATAATAGTAAAGGTAACAGATGTTCCATAGCAACCATTCAGACTCATTATAATAGTAAAGGTAACAGATGTTCCATAACAACCATTCAGACTCATTATAATAGTAAAGGTAACAGATGTTCCATAGCAACCATTCAGACTCATTATAATAGTAAAGGTAACAGATGTTCCATAACAACCATTCAGACTCATTATAATAGTAAAGGTAACAGATGTTCCATAGCAACCATTCAGACTCATTATAATAGTAAAGGTAACAGATGTTCCATAGCAACCATTCAGACTCATTATAATAGTAAAGGTAACAGATGTTCCATAACAACCATTCAGACTCATTATAATAGTAAAGGTAACAGATGTTCCATAACAACCATTCAGACTCATTATAATAGTAAAGGTAACAGATGTTCCATAACAACCATTCAGACTCATTATAATAGTAAAGGTAACAGATGTTCCATAGCAACCATTCAGACTCATTATAATAGTAAAGGTAACAGATGTTCCATAGCAACCATTCAGACTCATTATAATAGTAAAGGTAACAGATGTTCCATAGCAACCATTCAGACTCATTATAATAGTAAAGGTAACAGATGTTCCATAGCAACCATTCAGACTCATTATAATAGTAAAGGTAACAGATGTTCCATAGCAACCATTCAGACTCATTATAATAGTAAAGGTAACAGATGTTCCATAGCAACCATTCAGACTCATTATAATAGTAAAGGTAACAGATGTTCCATAGCAACCATTCAGACTCATTATAATAGTAAAGGTAACAGATGTTCCATAGCAACCATTCAGACTCATTATAATAGTAAAGGTAACAGATGTTCCATAGCAACCATTCAGACTCATTATAATAGTAAAGGTAACAGATGTTCCATAGCAACCATTCAGACTCATTATAATAGTAAAGGTAACAGATGTTCCATAGCAACCATTCAGACTCATTATAATAGTAAAGGTAACAGATGTTCCATAGCAACCATTCAGACTCATTATAATAGTAAAGGTAACAGATGTTCCATAGCAACCATTCAGACTCATTATAATAGTAAAGGTAACAGATGTTCCATAACAACCATTCAGACTCATTATAATAGTAAAGGTAACAGATGTTCCATAACAACCATTCAGACTCATTATAATAGTAAAGGTAACAGATGTTCCATAACAACCATTCAGACTCATTATAATAGTAAAGGTAACAGATGTTCCATAACAACCATTCAGACTCATTATAATAGTAAAGGTAACAGATGTTCCATAGCAACCATTCAGACTCATTATAATAGTAAAATAAAACAACAAACACTGATAGAATTCTATGTTATTGATTATTGCATAAAACCAAAATTTTAAGAATTAATATCTTAAATATGCTGACTCGGACTTTTCAATATTCTGATACATAGCTCCTTTTGTATTGCTCTTGGGGTCATTGTGGTCATTATTGTATGGGGGTTGGATATACAACTGCCTGTACAATCAGTGCCTATCACCAGTAAAGTTGTGAGTTCAAATCCTGCTCATGGCTAGGTGTACTCGATACAACATTATGTTATAAAGTTTGTCAGTTATTTGTGGCAGATCTTTGATTTTCTCCGGGTACTCTGGTTTCCTCCACCAATAAAACTGACTGCCATGATATAACTGAAATAGTATTGAAAGTGGTGTTAAACACCACAACCCTAACCCATATATTACTCTCTAACAAATCTTACTCTGCTTTTTGCTGCCAAAAGAATGGCTTAGTCATAGCTAAATCCTGCATATCTTCAAGATTCTTTGTCATTGTGGCACTAAATAACAATGTCTGTCTTTTCTTTGGTAAAACTTTAAAAATTGTCTCTAATTGTTCACCGAAATCATCTTCAATTAATCTGTCTGCTTCATCAAGTACCTACAAAAACAAACAAAACTTCAAACATTATCTTAACTTGTTACACCCAAATCATCCTTAATTAAACTATTTTAACTTGTTACACCCAAATCATCCTTAATTAAACTATTTTAACTTGTTACACCCAAATCATCCTTAATTAAACTATTTTAACTTGTTACACCCAAATCATCCTTAATTAAACTATTTTAACTTGTTACACCCAAATCATCCTTAATTAAACTATTTTAACTTGTTACACCCAAATCATCCTTAATTAAACTATTTTAACTTGTTACACCCAAATCATCCTTAATTAAACTATTTTAACTTGTTACACCCAAATCATCCTTAATTAAACTATTTTAACTTGTTACACCCAAATCATCCTTAATTAAACTATTTTAACTTGTTACACCCAAATCATCCTTAATTAAACTATGCATAATCAAAGTATAGTGAAAGCTGTGTAACTAATACGATCACAAAAGTTATTCCCAAGAAGGTTTGATTTAGGCAGATTTCACTGTATCACAAAATCAATATTGGCTTCCTTTTTATTATCAAATAATATTCTAATACATGGTCTAACTTAACTGATAACAAACATGAGATGTAGAATAACAAAATCTTCCACATTCACTTGTTGTACTATTATAAGGTTTTATGGAGACAAAGTGTTGAAAATTATGCTAAAGAGCATGTCTTCAGTAGCAAATATATCGATTAAGGGCAGTTATATACTCCAAGAATGTTGTGTCAAATTAATCTGCATCCATGCTATCAGTGTCCAATTAAAATGCACCCATGCAATCAGTATTCTTATTTATTTATAGTTCCGTTTACAAAATATTCTGAAAAACAGTGGCAATTTATAAGGATTTGTGCACAAAAGGTTCCATAAAATACATACAAGAGAATTCTATGTGCTCAATGTGTCATTCTATATTATAAAAAGGGATGTATTTTCAAATTAAAGAGGTATTTTCACAATGCCCCATCTTAGATGCAACCCTGTACATGTAAGTTCATTTGCAAACACAAGTTCAGTTGCCATACAATTAGAAGCTATAGAAAATGTAAAGCATTTTTCAATGATTTCCAAGATTGTTTTTAAATCAACTTTTTACATGACAAAGTATTACAATTTTACCAAGAATTTGATCTTTTTCAAACTGAAAGTATTACAACTCTGTAAATGGTCAGCCAGTCTGCCTGGTGTAGAAATAACGATGTGTGGCTTTACTGATAAATCTATGCCTTGTTTCATCATATCTGGAAAACAATATTACTGTTGTTAGAGAAATCAGCATTTTCAACAATGAACAATGACATCATGGGTTTAAGGAAACATCACTACATGAAATTCATATCGTATCGTATCGTATCATAAAGTAGAATTGAATTGAATTGAATATAGCTGATAAAACATTTGCTGAACGTGATAAACTCAATAACAATCCTGAATTTGATGCAGCTTTTTTATGCCATTTGATTTAATCAAATAATACAATATTTAAGTTTGATACAGCAGATTTGTGATTAAGGAAATGCATTGTATATTGGAATGAATATGGAATAATTCATTAATCAGACATGAATAATTTTTCTAACATTCTCATCTGTCAAGAGTTTTATGTCTACCAGTGACCATACACCTCTGACAAACTTAGATGGGAAGTTCTAGGCCAATTAGAATGACATCAATATATATACAGAATTAGGGCTGAAACCATATGCCTACCTAGCAATACGATATGTTTTTTATACAAGGGTCACGATTCAGTTTATTTCAAATCAACATTTCATGAAGTTTAGATCAAAGTACCAGTATTGTTTGTTTATTTACCTAATCCTCCAGTTATAACAGTCACTCTGACTCCAATCGGCTTTCCTAACACATCAAATTGTTCTGCTATCTGGAAGGCCAACTCTCTGTAAAAATATAAATACAACAATAAACATTGTAAAATATTAATGTAAACAAATCATTAAATTATGGAAAAATATATCATGAAAACATAAATTCTAAAAGCGATATATGAGAATAAAAAAAATCCTGTTTTTTTAGCATTTGCAACAAAATATTAAGATTCTTTTCTGAACTAAATCACTAATGTCTTACCACTTAGCTTACAACAAATAAGATAAAATAATAATGCTAGAATTGTCTCACTAATGTAGTAGCTAGTCTTCTATTCTCGAGTGCAGTGGATCATAGATTTAATCATTCAATGTAAAGACTTAAATTTGTATTAATTGGCTACGATATCCAATAAGCTTTCAGAATTACAGAAGGAGATCAAAAATAAAGATTGGTCTCTGACAAAGGATAATGTGCAAGAGTGGGGTGACATGTGAACATACGGATAGTTGTTTCAGTGAGCCATCTGAAAATCTAACTACTAATGATTTTGTCACATATAATACACTTCGCCTTGCCAGGCGCATCTATCTTTCGTATCCATTCGATAAGAGGGATGGATTTTCTTTCCCCTTTCAACGTAATCTCAAGTCGTCTCTAACCATTGCCATCTAAACTTATTTTTCACTGATTTTCTACTGTTTTCAAATTTCTATCATCGGCTTCCCTGTTCAATTCCATGGGGGACAACGATTCATACGAAAGGAGCGTCTGCCATTCCTACCTCATGTTTTTATTAAGCTTGTGTGAAGGTACAATCCCGAAGAAACAAAAAGATACCATTACTGGTCCTTAGAAGAAAACCAGTTGTAATCGCCATTGCTCTTTGTGATCTTTAATCACTCGGGAATGCCTCGTGACTGTAATAGGAGATTACTCCGATTTGTATCTGTAGATTGCAATCCAATCATACGATATCATTTTCAAGATTTGCCAGACCTAAGCCCCCCTTATATTTTCTCCATGAATTTACACGATTCACAGAAATGGCAAAATTTGACCGCAGAGCCACGGAAAAATCACATCCCTGCATACCATAATACGACCACAAAATTTTGCAATTTTATAAGAAAAGTAAATGATAGATCTTAATATTAAGTCTAAAATTACCTGGTTGGTGTTAGTACAAGAGCAAAAATACCATAAGGATCTTCAGACAGTTTCTGTAAAATAGGAAGAGCAAATGCTGCTGTTTTACCACTTCCTGTCTTGGCACATCCTATACAGTCTTTTCCTATAATGGCAAGAAAATGTTATCCTTTAAAATAACACTTGTAAACTTGAAAGTGCTATATTCCTTCTAAATTCCCTTATGAAGCTCAATGCCTAATGATTTTGAAGGCTTATCATTGATTGGCTGTTTCAAATGCCACCTTTGGCATGACCTGATATGGGATATTGTTAGATCTCTGTTAGTGAATTGCATAATTGCATTGTTTTTTAATAATGATAAATCAATTTATCTAACATTATGTACGTTTTCCTTTGAAATTAACGAAAGTCACCTGTCTGATGCAAAGTGTCTGATACAAGATGTTGTAACACCAAACTGTGGTGATAAAAGAATGGTGCAACGTTGCACGAGACGTTCTCTGCCGAACTACGTAGTCATGACATCATATCATTGGAATGTGAGAGAAAACACAGTAACGTGGCATCGTTGAATGAACGACAAAATAATGTGACGTCATGCACGAAATGTAGTCTCCCTTAGAATATTGTATAAATTTTACTTTAACCCTTGTTATTTGTTTAAAATTCGTTTTTATTGAAATGTTAGATAAACTTATTACATACATAGTGTGTTGGTACAAGACTTTATATCAGGTCTTGCCTGTTGCGTGAACTAACCGCATCACAACTCGTCGTGAGTCGCTATTGCGACTCGTAGTGATACTGGTTCACACAACAGGCTCAACCTGATACAAAGTCTTATACCACCACACTATGTATGTAATGGGTATATATTATAAGGAATATGAAACCTTAGCCAAATTTTGGCTATCCTGGTTAGGTCCTTTGGTTTCCTTACTCCCTAAAAAACTTTGAATCATTTGGCTTTCAAGTGCTTAATGCCACTTTCAACAATATTTCAGTTATATCCTGGCAGTCAGTTTTATTGGTGGAGGAAACCAGAGTATCCAATGAAATTCACCAACCTGTAACAAGTCACTGACAATTTTTATCACATAATGTTGTATCAAGTACATCTCGCTATGAACGGGGTTCAAACTCACAACTTAGTGGTGATAAGCACGGATTGCACAGATAGTTGTAAATCCAACTACCATACGATCACGACCACAGCGATCCCGCAGACTTTTGACTCTAAGCGTACCTGATGAAGGTTATTCCAGAAACTTATCATGCCCACTAAATTAAATATCTACGTTTTTATTTTAAGCAAATATTTTTTAAATTGATTTGCCACTGTAATTGTTGATCATCATATATATACCAGCAGTAACAATTACAAATGTAATCCATTACTATAAGATTTAAAATATTCCAAAATAAAAAATGTTGCATCAAAAACAACAAAAGTCTGAACGGAAATCTACTGATGATTTGATGTGTATTTGGGTACCGAAATGCTAAATTATGTGACAAACCGCTGCAAAAAGGGATTATTGCATTGCAGAGCTGCAATTGGGTACAGCTGTGTCTGGCTTTTAGACGCATCATGTAATTAGACGCACACGATTATTTGTATTACCATAAACAAAAATCGTCTGCTCACCTAAGAAAAAACTGCATGTCTACAATAATGATGCACAGATATCAAAATAATGTATTGAAATGATCTATACTTGGTAATGATTTGGGTCAATGACAACTACACATAATCTACAATTTTTTAGCTGAGCCGATTTCCATAAACTGGAAGTGATCTTTATTGATTTTTATCAGACATCAGTGCGTCTAAAAGGCCGACACAATTTCTGTTGTTGAAAATGGGGGGTAGGTCTATTCAATGCCCCAAAAATACACCTGAATGCTGATTGATTTTAATCAAATTAAGTACAAACAGAGGTTAGGTAATATACTTCCATGATGCAAAATATTAAACATATACGTTTAATGCCAACATCAATGACAGAATCCCTAGGAGCGTCTAAAAGGCTGACAGCATTGTAGATTTTGGTTTATGGTGTTTAACGCCACTTTCAACCAGACATGGGGTAATTGTAATTTGTAATCGATTACATTTTTCATGTAATCGAATGTAATCTGTTATCGGATATTTTTTTTAGATTACATGTAATCGTAATGTAATCGATTACATTCATTTTGACCCTGTAATCATGGTTACTTTCTGATTACATTTAGATTACTTTTCATCATTTTGACTTATTTTGTCTTAACTGAAACATTAAACTCCTTGGATATTTAATGTATGATTTATGTAAATGAATTTTTTTCATGAAATTTATTAAACAAATAATGTAGATATTATTATATGCTTAATTGCAATCAAAACTATCACAGCTACAAAAAATATTAAGTATAAATTATGACTTCAAAGACTTGATATCCAAACAAATAATATCTCAATTTCAATTTCTTTAGGGTTTCAAAAATTCAGTGAAAACAGTTTGTCGGCTTGTGTAAAACACAACAAGCTCTAAAAATTTTAATTATCTGACACAACTTTCAAGATTTCATATATGAAATTGCTTCTATGAAAGACTATCACCATGTCCTCATGATTTGCGGAAGATAAAGAAATATTTTATATAAACCAAAATATAGGTATCTCATGAAGATTTCTTATACAAGTTTAAAAAGAGATTTAAATTTCAATAAAGATATTATATAAAAAGCAAAATGTAAATCATAATTTTCAGAAACATTTATCTATGATGCTCGTACATACATGTATATTACAAATTAACTGATAAATAGCAAGTTGTAATATTTGTAAAATTTTGGATTTTTTTTTTAAAGAATATTCTAATGGGGCTTGTATCTGATATTCAGATATATGTGATATTTCTGCTTTTCATTTTGGTGCTGATTTTCCTTTTAATATCGGATTATATGATAATTTTTTCATTACTTGTGGGTTACTATGCAACTTGTAATGGATATTTTATTAAACCTATTTACATAAATTAAGGATTTAGTTTTCATATTTAGACTTAGAAATTATGTACATTTTTAAGCAAGTTTTTAGAATCAGAATGATTTTTGTTTTTTTATTTTCTGAATTATAAGGACAAACATTCAAATGGTGTGAAATTTAGTAATGGTGATTGTTACATAATTTGGTGTCATAAATAATACCTTAATTACAAATTTGATCAGGTAATTAACTGCTAGTTTATTATTCCCAATAGACTTTCACAGTATGTGTGAAATTATTTGATATATATTATTAAAATGTGCAAATGTATGTTATAATATTTACTAATAGTATAAGATGGAATCAATATTGGTCATATATAGTAATAAGAGAAGATGTATTTTATGAAAAATAGGAAAATGAGAATTGCTGTTTATAATTTACAATGTACTGTTTGTTATTGCATGTAATGATCACATTACAACTGAATTGTAATTCATAGTTCTGAATTGATTAAGAAATACATTAAAAAAAATAAGAGATATTGCAGTGTGGGAAACCATTTTTTTCAAACACTCGCCAAAATGGCGAGTGGACTGAAACAAGTACTCGCCAAAATGAAATAGAGCTCTCCAATGATTGGCGAGTGACATTTTTTTTTTAACTCGCCAACAAATACCAAATACCGTATTTTACAGACGATAGGTCGATATTTTTTTCCCTCAACACGCTGGCTTCGACCTATTGTCCACATCGACCTATACAAGGATGAAGTTAAAAAAATCTGGAATCCCTCAAAAAAATCTTGATAAAAATGACGATTTTGTTTACAGTATACCTTTATTTTACTGTAGTTTTTTTTTCTGAATAAGAAGACTGAAATCATTGATGTTCTTGGTGTTATTTTTTTTTTAAATAAAGCAATAAAAGTATAGAGGGGGTGCAATTCCAGGAAAAAAATGTTCAACATCCGAAAAAAATCAATATTCAATGATTGAAGTGTTAGCGAAAATCAGTTCAATATTGTATTGTATAATAAAATATATACTATAAAAAAATGTATGTTGTTGAAAAAAAATCACAGGGTGGATCGTTTTACAATATTATACAATTAATGACTTTTCATAAGGTGGACACTGTGATTTATCAACCCAGAGGAAGTGATGTTCACCGAAGCCAACGGCTGAGGTAAACATCACTTCCAAGGGCAAGGGGTTGATAAATCAGTGTCCACTGAAATGAAAAGTCATCAATTGTTTTATTAAATGACACATTCTAAGTGTAATTTTAGGGTGAAAATTGTGAATTGTTGCTGTTTCTAAGACATTTCCATTTATCCTTTTTTATATGTAGCTGCTTCAAACCAACAAACACCAGTTTTTAAAGCTTGACATTTCTAATGTTTCAAAACAATAAAATTGATTAAGAAAAAACGAATACAATTTCAAAATTTTAACAAATAAAATATCACAGTTTCAGTAACGTGTCTTAACTTCTGGTTCTACTGACGAAGCTGCTTCGTTCATTTTTGTTTACTAACAGTCGTCTGCTGATTACCGAAGTTTGTTAGCAAGAACGCCTCTGATTGGTTGATGTTCAAAATGTCGGCCAATCAAATTTATCGATATTAAGCAGTCTACTGGTTTTCCCCTGTTACTATATTTGGGTATGTACTAACTGCGACATGAGATTTATTAACCTCACGCGCAAAATTGCGCGGTGGACATGTAGTTCTGTTAGAGGAAGCAATGAACCTTCTAAACCAATCAGAATTAAGAAAATTCATAGTCATTTAATAAAAAATTATTATCACAAAATATCTAAATATAGCTATTATATAGCTTTTCCATCAAACACGAGCATGCGCACGAGGTTGTAGTAAACAATGGTGGTTGCATTACATCTCACAATAAACGTGGAGAACAAGCTTTTTATACAAAATATACTGGAAAATAATTATCGATTTCGTTAAACTAGAATGTTCTACACTTGAATTGGTCAATTAGGAACAAATAAAATAATCACCATGAGATAATCATTAAACACAGGTGAACTTCAGTCGGCACTTTAATATCCTGATCAGCTGATTGAAAATTTACTGGACCGAGACGATCACATAATTTGTGTACTATTAATAAAATGTTGGATTAATGGATAAATGACAGTTAACAGAAAATCTAACTGTTTGGGAGCTATGATATTTTAAAGCTGTAAACCAGTTATCGTGGCGAGCGTTTTCAAGTTCCTACTCGCCAGACTGGCGAGTATAAAGTGGATCTTACTCGCCACCCGAAATTTCCACTCGCCTTTGGCGAGTTGGCGAGCGGTCGCTTCCCACACTGATATTGGACAGATGCACAAGAGACAAAATAACATAAAACACTAATGTATTGGTTGTCATGACAATAACATAAAACACTAATGTATTGGTTGTCATGACATTAAATGTAATCAGTAATGTAATCGATTACATTTACAAAGTGATTGTAATTTAATCGATTACATTTGCAGTCTTCGAAATTAGTCGGTGGTCCGGTGCCCGAGGCCAGTAAAATCGGTCTCGGGCTTGTAAATATCCCAAAACTAGAAGTCTGACTGGCTTGTGCATTTTTTGTCTGAGAAGTGGTAAGTATTTTTGTTTCAGCTGTTGAAAGTTTTGTGAAGTTGCTGTTCCAATTATTTTTTAAATAAAGATAAACAATTTTGCCCTCTCGAGAAAGGAAAATTTGCAGTCGTAAATATCTCCATGTTTTGGAGAACCGCATATGCTATTGAATTGTACAGGTAAGTCCCGAGTTATCCGACAGAGAGGTTCAGAAATATTTACTTGGTCTTTGAAACGTTTGATGACACATGCGTTTTTTGTTGATATATGAATATCCGATTTGATATTGAATAATTATTTTAACTAGGACAAACATCGGTTATGGCTTTTTCCATAAAATATACCGAAGGTGTCCGCCCAGGTAAAAAGCTGCAGACGCTAAAGAGATCGGCAGAAGAAATGTATGATGCCAGTGCGGCAGTATTAACTAAAGGACTATTAAATTTCAAACCAGCTGGATGAAGGATCATCCCTGGTTATTTCCACAGGGGCTAGGTGCGTCCGAAAAAAAAAAAAAAAATTTTAAACTTCATTAAAATAATAAAGTTGTTTTGATTATAAGAGCTTTGTCATTCACTAGTAATATTTGTGACCTTTGTTTTTGTGCATACAAATCAGCAGAACATGTGAAGTAGGTCACAAAATTTCGTGGAAATAGTTTGTTCTAAAAATAACTTTAAAAGGTAAGTAGCAGTATGGAAGCCCAATGGTGACCACAAAATTATGATTTACTATAAGTATATTTTTTAAGCTTTTTACATTCATTTTAACTGATCATATTGCTTTAAATGATACCTGGAATCTATAAATGAAATACACATATAATGCAATTGCATTTTTTAAAACTATAATAATTGTATAATTTAATATTGTACACTTCCCTATCTCTTTATTCAAGATAGTGCTTCAATTCATATTTTGAATTATACTTGTGTACATGAAACCAACTTACACATTTTATTTTCTTCGACATTGCTTAAAAACTCCAAAAACATAAGATTATGGCACTCATTGTGTTTCATTTTTTTTTTATTTTGATCAGGAATTTCCAAGAAATTAACGTGACTAATCACAGTCTTCGAAATTAGGCGGTAGTCCGATGCCCGTGGCGTGTAAAATTGTACACGGGCGTATAAAATGAGTAGTTCCACAAGTCCGACGGGCCTGTGAACAAAAAGTCATATAGTTTCAAAAGTTGATTTCATAAGATATTGTGTGTATATATTTAGTTTATTGTTCTCCGTTTTCAGTTGCTGCCGAGTCAATGCAATAAATGGGTAGGCAAACAAGTCGTTTTAAGAATTTCCGATATTCGAAATAGATTTAGGTGTGTCTGTTTTTTGAAATTTGATTGGTCGATATTTTTACCCTCATGTAGGTTTTAAAAAAGGACGAGAAGCAGGACTCACGTTAGAGGGCGAAGTAGTTGCCTTGTGAAGGTTGACTTCGATTTCTCGTTGGTCAAAAGCGAAGTTCAAGTAGCCTTGTAATTTTGAAGAGTCACCCTATGTTGCCCGCGTATTTTTGCATACATGCCAACCCACGAGAGACTAAAAGCGGTAGGGGATCTAGGGTTTGCCATCCCTCCCCCCAGAACATTGTTTTTCAGAAGGACGCAAAATGGTGCATTCTGTTGCATTTTGGATATAAAATCTGTTCAGTCAAATCTTTAAATATAGTATGAAAAAAACATGAAAAAATGGAAATTAGCATTTTACATATATACAAGTCAAACCTCGGTCCCTCGAACTCGGATGGGTCGAATACCATGGATGGCTCAAACTTATTTGAAAGGGACTTTCTTCCATATATTTTTAAGCTAAAAAAAATATTTCCCTCAAACACTGATACCTCGAACAGTCGAACTTAATAAATGGTCCCATCAATAATAAAATCACGAGTTTTACCATATCAAACTCGAATATCACAATTTAATTGATAGATGTACGTTGAATGTGCTTACATACAAATGTACATATATACATGATTAATCAATCTACTGGCTTGATAAATACACTTCAATATAAAATAGCGGGGTTATGTTACTTAAAATCATTTAATCCATGTCATCTCTTGTGTGTGTTACAATAATATATCATTAATCATAAGTGCCTATTGTCAAGTATGTTTTACTATTAAAGCGGAAAAAAACATTTCATGGTTTATTGTTGAAAACAAGGAAGATTTACTAATATATTTGAGACTAAAATAACTTATTTTACACAATTTGTTCACATTCACAGCTAAGATGATAAAAAAACATGCTAATATTCACATATGAAATTGTAAAGATGAAACTGAGTTTTTAACTCCAATATTAAATGTCTTTAAAACTATGTATATATTATGTAATATATTGATTGATATTTATCATTGCTCTGACTGCCTATTGTTGCTATATTATAATAAAAATGAAACTGAGTTTTTAGCTCCACAATGGAAAATAATTTAACTTTTTTATATTATAAAACCCAACGTTAATTTAATTATACCGAATTAGTTTAAGAAATAAATCATGGAAGTCAGAATGTGTTTTGAGTTTTAACGTGGATTGGCAGATATGAGTATGCTATACCGAATCAGAAGTGAGGGGTATACAACATTTACTAATATCTGCCAAAAGTTGAGGGTGGCAAAATTAATTTATCCCCCTTTTTCGCATTATATTTATGAAAAAATCTTGTTTACTTATAAGTATGTAAGCATACATATTGTCCAATTAGCTAAAGGTATACGGATATTTGGATAAGGTATGCTTTGAAATCATAGTGACTGTTTTTTATTGCTGCACAGTTTTGAAAATTTACCAGGTAAATAAGGAATACATTTGGTTTGTATATTTTTCATAAATATGTAAACCGAATGTAATGAGCACCCATTTAAATTATCATAATCCAAGCTATCATTAATTGACAGATGTATGGTTGAATGTGCTTACTGCAAGGTGTGATAAATGTCAGATTACCAACAGATATTACATTTCTCTGACGTCACACTATTGTTCGAACACCGGATTATTTTGAAGAATCTACAGTTTATTCTTTTATTTTTGAATATATGAACACAACCTTTTACTATGTTAGGCGTAAAAACGTGTTTTACTTATATTGGGACTTTCGTGTCTTGAACCATTGCTGGACTTTTCAAAGTCACTTTGACTTTCAAAACTTCCATCTTATCATTCGGCTAAGTTGACCACTTTAATAAATTCTATAATTAGTATATATAACTCTTGATAGTAAGCTTTTTTTTTTTAAGATATGAACAATTTGCTTTAAAAAAGCAATTGATCAATAGATATACAAGACACGATACAAGTAGATGAGTTCTGACATAACCGACCGCAACTTAACA
Organism: Bathymodiolus brooksi; assembly: GCA_963680875.1. Lineage (NCBI taxonomy): Eukaryota > Metazoa > Mollusca > Bivalvia > Mytilida > Modiolidae > Bathymodiolus > Bathymodiolus brooksi. The sequence continues at coordinate 68,696,240 of OY804577.1, read as the reverse complement.
AATCAGACAGACCACAGGTGAACACCTGGGACACTTGAAAGACCTTGAAATATCTAAATATAAACGATTCTATTCACTTGAAAGACCTTGAAATATCTAAATATAAACGAGAATCGAAAACACGGATGCCGGAAAAAATGTGTTATTTGTGGATTATTTAGCTTTCTGAACATTAAAAAGGTAAACATATAAAATGAAAACACTGTTGCAGATAGAAATGTATTATGTAAGAGAATACATTCCAACTTGTAGAATCAATCAATCAACCAACTTGTAGATTCTTAAAAATAATCAACTCGACCCTGATGAGTCTCGTTGATTATTTTTAAGAATCAATTTGATGTTAACATAAGATTGTATGAATATTGACACGAACAAGTTAAAATAAGGAAAAAGAGATGAAATAATAAAGAAATAAAGAAATTTTATTGAAAATAAATTTGTAAACAGAAAGTTAGAAAAAAAGGGGGGTAATAAGTCCGTGCCACGAGCGCCTGTGGTCTTACCTAATGCATAATTGACATGTCCACATAATATTTGGTACATCATCATGTTTTGAGTTTTGGTGGTTTGAATTAATGGTCAATAATGTAATTTTAAAATTTGTGCCTGTAGAATTGATGGTGGGCCTGTAAATATTTGAACTTACAGGCCCGGTGGGCTTTTAAGGTAAAAAGTTGAGCGTGAAGACTGTAATCACTTTGTTTACCAGAAAATGGAGAAGCCAAACGACACTTGAGTTTGGGATTGCAGCTTAGGGTCAAATATATTCAGGCCGGTGTAAATTGCAAGAATTAGGGAATAAGAAAAATATGCCATTTTGTTAAACATATACCGGTAATTAAAGAATAAATCTGACCCTCAGGGGCTGCTAGAAATGACTAGATTCATATTGCAGGTTATAGCGTACTAGAGAAATCCTCAAGTTGTTAAAACATGCAAGTGATGACGTCAGACAACAAAGCGCATGCAGGATATTTACTTTTCCCGAAAGCCCATGAACTTATGTATCCACAATGTGTGTGGCTAGAGGGATAAATAGTGTTTCAAATAATAAAAAAAAACAATGAAAGAAGAATAACAAACAAGCTCGCCCCCAAATTTGAAAAATTACGTATTTTTTTCGGGCCAGCAAAATAAAATTTGGGCTTGTGGATTTTGACGGTTTACTGGCCCGGTTGGCTTGTAATCTGAAAAGTTTTTCGTGAAGACTGCATTTGAAAATTGATGTAATCGTAATGTAATGTAATCATGAAAACTGCAAAGCAATTGTAATGTAATTGATTACATTTGAAAGTAATTGACTGAATTTATTATTATTTCTTATTCCCACGCATGCGCAACAGCTAGTGATCATCCAGTGGATGGATAGCTGTATACCAAAAGAAGAAGAAGAAGAAGAAGTCTGCTTTCAACAATATTTCAGTTATATCATGGCAGTCAGTTTTACTGGTGGAGGAAACCAGAGTACCCGGAGAAAACCACTGACCTGTCGCAAGTCACTGACAAACTTTAACACATAATGTTGCATAGAGTACCAGACAATGAACGGTTTCAAAAACACAACTTTAGTGGTGATTGCACAGGTAGTTGTAAATCAAACTACCGTACGACCACGACGTCATCCAAATACTGAAATAGGTAGGACTAGCAATATTGAAGACAAATAAACATTGAATGAGTTGAAGCAAGTAGACTAGCAATGACGTCCTCTATTTTTATTTTTATATGAGTTTCACATTGATAGTATATTTTCCCCTCAGTCAGGCTCAGTGGGTACTCAAAATGATTATAAACAAATTTATTGTCCTGATGCAAGTCGCTGTGGAAGTGTGGTTTACCTTCAATTATCGGTAGAACACAATTAACTTGTATAGGGGTTGGTTTTAAAAGTCCCATAGCATGACACTGTTTATATAACCATTCATTTAAACCTAGTTCTTTAAAAGATATTTCCATGATAAATTATTAGCAGAAAACTGAAAAACGTGATAAACTGATCCAAGTCGAATTTGTAGTAGTAAAGGTCCAATTAATAAAAACGTTTTAATGATTGTCAGTTTAACATTGAAACCAGTCACGGAAAGAACCGAATTTACGGATATGTTAATTACATTACAAAGATATCTCCCCAGCATTTGGAAGCTGCATGTGAATTGTTGTTATGCTTTTTTCCACTACAAAATTTAAATATAAAATCAATTGTAAAATCTGAGAGTTAAATTTATTTAGTTTCTGTTCAAAGGTATCCTATGGTGCCTTTATGGTTAGAAAATGGTTGATGTCTTTATCTGCAGTTAAATGAAAGCAATATTTAAAACAATCACAACAACAGTATAGATTGGTAGTTTTCATATACATTCTTAATTTTTGTGGGAGTTGTACATGTGTTGTCAGATAATTTAAAATGCTATTAAATTTTAATTATATATTTCATTTGTGTTATATTTTTTTTACTGTTTTCTCTAATTTGGGATTTGAAATTCATCTCATCATAATCATTGTAAAAATACAGAGTGGGGCAGAGATAACTGGAGATGATGTATACAGTGACTTAACATGTCTATAACATTGGTACATATGTTTGCCAAAAAATGAATTAAAAATTTATAAAAAATAACAAAGTTCAAATTTTTGAAATTATATTGCACTTTCTGGCTCCATGTGGTCAAGTTTCTCTCAAAAACCATAAGAGATAGGAAAAATCTGTACTGCTGGAAGCTGTTAGAACAATCAATTGAAAGAAAAGAAACCACATCCAACTTGGATTAAAAATGAAAATTCTATATACCTACCAAAGATATGAAATTTCGACACATTTTCAAATTAAAATAGCTAAATTTTTGTGGTCGTAAAAAAGTTCAATCTTTTCTCCTCCTTTATTTGGTCCTTTTCATATCAAAAACGGTTAGAGTTTCATAATTACATGCATTATTCTGAAAGAGATTTTCCTAAGGAACTTATTTCAAATACCTCATCAAAAACAGATCAAACAATAAACGCTCCACAAACAAAAAACACCCTTTTCAGCATCCCAGAGCCTTTTGTTCTGAAAAAGGTGTGGCTATAATTCAACAAATCGATTCCACCCTTTATTCAGTGCCAAGTATCATTGTGCTATAATATCATAAAATTAGTCAACTAGAGCAAAAGCTTTGTGCACTGAAATCATTCGTCTACAGACAGACAACAAATCCATAACATAGTTTGACTGCAAACTTTTTTGTCATATAAAAATTGAGTGAGTGATTGATGTTTAATGCTAAATCAGCAATTTTTTTTATCTATATCATGATGAGAACAAGTTATATTTCAATAAAATATTGATGTCCAATTTGTACTAGACTAACATACAGTTGTATAGTGGTAGCTCACAGAAACAACAATCTGCAGGTAGACATGTTGCTTCAATCGGACAAATTATCTTGATTGCAAGCCAGCCAGTCTTTGCTCGTACTCTTTAATGCTGCGTGGTAAGTGGAGGAGTAAATACCAAATTTATAGTCTTTGATTTGACCCGACCAGGTTTTGAACCCACAATCTATCACATTCGAGGAGAGCATGCTAACCATTACACCACCAAAGCGGTCTATAAAATACTGATGCAGCATAAGCTGGAGTAATGACCCAAACATATTTTTTTATGCACATGCAGTCAAAACTGTATTAAGAGGTCACTTTTGGGTCAAGGAAAATGTGGTCTTTTAAGACAGGTGATCTCTTAAAACAGGTTCAATTCATATGAAATTTTCTATGACTGGACAAGAAAAGGTGACTGCTTAATAGAGGTAACCACATGGGCAGGTTTGACTGCATCATAATGAACATCACAATACCAAACAAATCCTATGTAATATATGTAACAACACAAACTATCAACAAAAATAAAACAGGAATCTACATCAGGCTTATTGGAAAGGGTTAGTTTACATTGTAAAAGTGAAAACATCAAAAATCAAACAAAAGAAATGACAGTTAAAACCATATTTGTATTAACAACATACTACATTGTACCAAGGATAACACTGAAATTCATCTTTACTGGGACTTATGGGAAGGGAACAAAATTAACAACATACTACATTGTACAAAGGATAACACTGGAATTCATCATTTACTGGGACTTATGGGAAGGGAACAAAATCATTTGTTCTATTTCAGTCTTCAAACAAAACATATATCATTCAAAAGTCAATTGCCAAGTTTTGTATATTTTTTATTGTATATCATAGTATACATAATATTTGTATTTGATTATATCTATAACAAACAACATCAAATTTGACTAGAAATAAAATAACAAATTCATAATATTGCATCTGATTTTGTACAAAAAGTAAAAAAAAAATTCTATAACATATATAAATTCATATTTTCTATACACATTTAAAAAAACAATGGATTTAATACTATTAAGATTTCACTCATTGATCATATGGATACTTCCAACCTATAATAACTTCCCATTTGGTAAGATCTGACAACATCGTGTTTAAGACTCTGGAATATCTTGACGAACTTTTCCATGATATATAAACCTCCATTAAAATGCCTCATCTTTCTTGAGATGTAGAACTCTTATTATCAATTTATAACAATTTATCATGATGGATATATATATATATATATTTATTGAACTCCAGTTAAATATCTTGTCTTTCTAGAGGTGGAGAACTCTTATTATCAATTTATCAATTTTTTCATGATACATATAGAATAAAAGTAAAAAAAATTCGATCTTTTCTTGAAAATGTAGAGCTTGATCATATATTGGCCAACTTTCTCATGATATATACATTTTGTATATATAACTCAAATATTTGTGTGCTTTTTTTTTTTATATCTTTACTGAGATGATGAACTTGTTTATAAATTGACCAGTTTTCTGGTAATATATATAGAACTAAAAAAAATAGCATCTTTTTTTAAATGTAGAAGTTTTCTCATAATATATTTAGAACTAAAAAAAAAAATTCACCCCTTTCTTGAGATGTAGAATTTGATTATAAATTGATGAGTTATAATGTAAATTCCAGTAATTTTTTCCATCTTTCTCAATATGTAGATGTCTTTTGCAAAATAATCCTGCTTTCTCTGGGCAAGTGTTTATATTTCTATAATATAATATCACATTTATAGGAATTAAGACTAGATATAAATCAAAACATAAGTTAGAAATATATGATAAATGAGTGTGGTTATCTTCAAATCATATTATTTCACACCATGTTTAACATTTACTAATATAAAATTGCAAAATTCATTTTCACTGTATCTGTTTTCAAATCATCAAGTAAACTTGATGCTCCCAGGAGCCTATAATCGCTCACCTGGATTTCAATTTGTCTTCTAAATTTTATAGAAAAAGTTTGAGCATGTTAAATTTCTAATTTCAGCCGATTTTTTTTTTTTTTTTTTTTGCCATTTAATGAATATTCTACTCTTAGTAATGACAGCCATATTGGATGGAGGGTGGGGTATCGTACATAATTTTGAAAGTGGATCAACCAATGATCATCTCAGCTCAGATTTCGGAGAAGAAGATTTTAATGTGATTTTTTTATGAAAATATGATATCTGTATATATCGGCTGACAGAAAAAATTTCACAGAAAAATATAGCATCTACGTTGATCCATTCGTTGCCATACAGCTGCAGTTAAAACTTTAGCTCATTTTGAATTAAACCAGTAATAGAAATTAAAGAAACTTCTATTTTTAGTAATGACCCCCATTTAGAATGGGATGTCAGACACAAATTGAAAAGGGACCACCCAAGGACCATCCCAGCCAAGTTTGGTTTAAGAAGAGTTTGAAGATACCAAAGGGGTAATCAGAATCCGTATATCTAAGAACAGACAACACAATGGTTCAGAGGTTTCAGAGTAGAAGATTTAAATGTGAACAATTTATGACATACAACAGACACAAAGTAATGGGAAAATTTCACATGACCTTTGGCCAGATGAGCTAATAAACACATACAAGTATTTTGATCACCTATTTGACCTATGTGAGTGTCTAACATTATAATACAATTTATGTTTGATAGTACATACACATAATGATTGAATAAAGTGTATTTCACAAGTAAGTAGCTCACAATGAAAATTGGAATTGCAAATTTCCTGAAAGATGCGTATTTGCCTGATCCATGTACTTTTTGAAATTACTGTTGGTGAAGCAAAATAAAGAAAATTTAAGAAAAAAATAATATATGTCCAAATCATATTGAGATGAACATCTCCACGTCCTAGGATCACAAGTTTCCGTTGTAACAAGTTGGTGAAGGACAATAATTCTCAAAACAATCTTAAATATCAAAAATATCCATTTGATTGAAAATGAGCAATGATAAATGAAATAATCCATAGATACACACTATGATAAACAAACCACTAATACCTATAAAAACATGTTTTCAATTCATCCAAAATATTGATATGCATATCTCTATGAGGTTGATGGTCGAAATCATTTTTTTTTATATTTAAAGTAAGTAAATATTAACTATAGATACTGATAGAGTTGTGATTACAAGGTAAAATATAACATGGATGGCACAGACATGGACAAAGTGATCCCTACTCATGTAATACAAGAAATCAAATCCAGAATAAGAACAGAAATATACAACACATGCATTTACTTTAGCAATTTTGATCAGAATAATAAGTTAATTGAAAACAAACTTTTCCTTATACACTTTGTATTTACAAATATCAGAGATATAGAAAAAAAAGTGTTTCTGTCCTTTAAGACAGTGTAGAGTAAACAAAGCTTTTGTTAAACATTGATTGATGCTTACAATTTTAATAATGACAGAATGCTGTGTTTCTATTAGTACTGTAAAAATAAAAAATGTCTGAAAATACTGCAAAGTGAAAACCATTTTGTGGTGGAATAAAAACAATGATGATCGAAAATAGATAATATGAAAGAAACAACATTCTTTTCAGATGAATTAAGACAAATGATGATAAATGATTTATGTAATCAAGATTTATTTATACAATGAACCCTGTCTAAACCAAACCCTGAATAAACAGGAATCTTGTATATACTAGTAATGGGAATCGATCATATTTTCAAGATTGATGATCACTATACCGACATCAACCGATGATCGATCATCGGTGATAATTACTTACTAATCGTATCTACCAACTGTAATTACTCAAATAGTGTTATTGACATCCGACTGATTAGTCAATGTTTCAGATGATCAGTGCACCACTAGAATAAACCAAGATTTGATTACAGTCTTAATGTAGAAACTCTTTGTTAATTTAACCTGTATGAACCAAATACCTGTCTATTCCGACCAACAAAGCTGCTCCCAAGGAGGTTCGATTTAGAGAGATTTCACTGTATAATGATGAATTACAACTACTAATGAATACAAAATCAATGTCATTATTGTATAAATATGATTGATTTTTGACAACTTTTATATACATCTATAATACTTCAGTATATCAGGTTTTGTGTATACCAATGTGGTTATAAAACAAAATAAAATACCTAGTATTTTCATAATCTACATACAGTAAGCAGTTACTGCCATTACATTACATATAATCTACAATATTTACTCTTCAGATTATTCATAGGTACTTGGGGAATTCCAGGATTATTTATACATCATGTTATGACACATTTGATGTAGTTTTAATCTCATATTCTTGTCGAGGGGTCCGTCATGGTCATGATCATATGGTAGTTGAATTTACAACTACCTGTTCAATCAGTGCCTACCACCACTAAATTTGTGAGTTTGAATCCAGCTGATGGCGAGGTGTACTCGATACAGCATTATGCTATAAAGTTTGTCAGTGACTTGTGATCTGTGGTTTTCTCCAGGTACTCCGGTTTCTTCCACCAATAAAACTGACCGCCACGATATACAGAAATATTGTTGAAAGTGGCATTAAACACCCTAACCCTAACCATATTCTTGTCTTGATTTTTACCATTATACAAATAATTGTGAATATTTTTTTTGTTCACATTTTTGTCTTGGTTTCATTTAAATATAAAAATTAATTTATTATAATAGAAATATTGATTGAGACATACTTCACTGGAATTTTAACAAAATCAAGGATATTTGTATCATTACATATACTTGTGGTAAATATAATCATTGCCTTACAATTTTTTTTTTGCTGAATAACATTTCAGTGTTCAACAATTTAGATTATATACTAGTATTATGTAATACAACTATAGGCTCAGTGGGCTCAGCCTGTGTCGCTCACCTTTCATTCTGCTTTGAGGAAACTTAATACAGAACCTTCCATACATGTAGATGCTTCCTACCAAGTTTCGGTTCATATGGCTAAGCAGTTTCAAAGGAGAAGATTTTTAAGAAATCGACCAATCAGAAACAAGAATTGCATGTGGTGGCCATGTTTGCTAACCGATCGGGACGAAATGAGCAATCTTCATAGAGGACATTCCATAGATGCTTCCTACCAAGCTTCGGTGGTAGCCATGTTTGTTAACCGATCGGGACGAAATGAGCAATCTTAATAGAGGACATTCCATAGATGATTCCTACCAAGTTTCGATGGTAGCCAAGTTTGTTAACGATCGGGACGAAATGAGCACTCTTTACAGAGGACCTTCCATTGATGCTTCCTACAAAGTTTCGGTTCATTTGGCCAAGCGGTTTCAGAGGAGAAGATTTTTAAAAATCGGCCAATCAGAAACAAGAATTGCCTGTGGTGGCCATGTTTGTTAATGGATCGGGACAAAATGAGCAATATTTATAGAGGATCTTCCATAGATGCTTCCCACCAAGTTTCAGTTCATTTGGCTGAGGGGTTTCAGAGGAGAAGATTAAAAGGTGAAAAGTAACGGACGACAGACGACGGACGCCAAGTGATGGCAAAAGTTCACATTGCCTTTGGCAAGGTGAGCTAAAAAAAACACATTTGTGAAAGAAGAAGGAGGTATTTTTCCACTATCAATAAAAAGAGACAGAAACATACATACATTAAAATTCGAAAAAATAAACTGATATTAAATATACAATTGTTCTAGTTTGCTGCTGAGGGAACATCAATATTATAACTAATATTTAGATCTGATTTGAGATATACAATTGTTCTAGTTTGCTGAGGGAACATATAACTAATATTTAGATCTGATTTGAGATATACAATTGTTCTAGTTTGCTGAGGGAACATATAACTAATATTTAGATCTGATTTGAGATATACAATTGTTCTAGTTTGCTGAGGGAACATATAACTAATATTTAGATCTGATTTGAGATATACAATTGTTCTAGCTTGCTGAGGGAACATATAACTAATATTTAGATCTGATTTGAGATATACAATTATTCTAGTTTGCTGAGGGAACATCAATATTATAACTAATATTTAGATCTAATTTGAGATATACAATTGTTCTAGTTTACTGAGGGAACATATAACTAATATTTAGACCTGATTTGAGATATACAATTATTCTAGTTTGTTGAGGGAACATCAATATTATAACTAATACAAGTATTTAGATCTGATTTTGGAGATTCTTCAGTTTTTATTATGCATTCCATTCTTAGAATAAGAATTGACAGACATTTCTCCACATCTACGCCCATATCTGTAAAATATAAATAAAAACAAAAATCTGTCAGTAATGATTATCTAAAATAAGATTACAGCCTTATATAATATATATATACAAATGTACCCATTACATACATAGTGTGGTGGTACAAGACTTTGTATCAAGTCGAGCCTGTTGTGTGAACCAGTATCATTACGAGTCTCAAAAGTGACGAGTTGTGATGCAGTTTGTTCACACAACAGGCAAGACCTGATACAAAGTCTTGTACAAACACACTTATGTATGTAATAAGTTTATCTAACATTTCAATAAAAACAAATATTAAGCAAATAACAAGGGTCGAAATAAGATTAACAAATTTGTACAATACTCTTAGGGAGACTAAATTTTGTGCATGATGTCACGTTTATTTGTTCCGTTCATTCTATTGCCTTCTAAACGTTGCTCACATTGACGTGTTTTACCCCGCATTCCAATGATATGACGTCATGACAAAATAGTTCGGCAGAGAAGATCTTGTGCAACGTCACGCCATTCACAAGGGTCGAAATAAGATTAACAAATTTGTACAATACTCTTAGGGAGACTACATTTTGTGCATGACGTCACGTTTATTTGTTGCCGTTCATTCTATTGCCTTCTAAACGTTGCTCACATTGACGTGTTTTACCCCGCATTCCAATGATATGACGTCATGACAAAATAGTTCGGCAGAGAAGATCTTGTGCAACGTCACGCCATTCTTTTATCACCACAGTGTGGTGATACTACATCTTGTATCAGACAAGCTACTCTATTTAAATTCAAAGGAAAATGTACAAAATGTTAGATAAATATCAATATATTGTTATAATAATTTATTATGAAAATTTCTAAACACATGGATTTTTTTCTTCTAATTTTGTACCCAAACAATATCCTCAATGCTATAAGAATTGATAAATTACCACAAAGACAAAGTGAAAATAATAAAGAACATGTAAATAATATATCTATTAAAAAATCAAAATTGTTACCTTTAATGTATAGTCCCAACTTCCTGTACAGAGTGCAGTGCCATCTGGTGAGACACCAAGACAGCTAACTCTGTTTTCATGTGCATACAGTATTGACACTCTATTGCCTTTTAAGACATCCCATATATTAACTGTGTAGTCATTGTAACCACCAAATAGAAGACGCCCTAAAATCATACATTAAATATTATTATAACATGTGCATGTATTGCTTGTATTAATAAATTATAAAATTTGTTGAACAGGTTACAGGTGACGGTTCTCAGGACTTAACATACAGAGCTGCCCAGGTGGAGGATAAGGGATTCCCTCTCAATAGGAGGCTGTTATAATACAGTATGGAAAGTCTGAATGTGGACCATAATGAGTATTGTGTTTGGAAAGTGGAATGCATTACGTGTTAAAGACCCCATTTTCTGTAGTAGAATATAAAAAAAGTATGTGCATTGTAACTACTACAAAAGTCTAAATTGTATCTTCCCTACCTTAATCTCTTCTTGCTACACATGATTCTTAGTATAGTCTAATAAGATCAATATTTGAGGTAAATCATTGCATAGCGAAGTAACAAAGCATGCTCAATGAGATCGTCATCTGATTTAAACCACAGGCGCATGGGGCATGGATTTCGTTTCCTCCTCCCCCCTTTTCTCTACTACCCCCCCCCCCTTTTTTCAAAATTTTCATATAAATCATTCCTTTTTCAAAATTTACATAATCATTCGTTTTTTCTTCATTTGACAATATCAGTAGACGTCATACATCATGAATAATACGTGTATTCTGTGTCCACAGTTTTTTGACTGATACAGTATAAGAGAGAAGGTAAGCAACTCCATTTTCATATTTCGCGCCATATCGCTCACCTCGGTTGGGAAACCCCCGTGTTTTTTTCACTTTTTACCTTGTCTACATATGGCACTGTCGTATCAAACTGTTTCTAAGACACTTACCTAATTGCCCATGTTCGAATTTCAGTCGGTACGTCGATCTTTTCCAAGAAATCTCGCCGAGAATAGCGAAGCAGCTTCGTTTCTAGGTCAAACTACATCATATAAGACGGAAGTGCAAGAACAGGAACCCTGGGCTTTTTACGAATGGATTACCTGCAATGAAAAACCCAGATGCGCTCCGAATATTTTTACCGGAATGTTTTGGCGGGAAATATAAACCGCTGAAAAAACATAACAGCAGACGGATTATTTCGTAAAAATGGCACAACGACCATCTGAATATGGAAACATTGAAATAATTTGATGGTAAATAACTGTTCAAAAAGAAATTCAAACTGAGAAATAGATGATTGAATGGTTAGAACTGAAGTCAAAATTTCAATGAAAAAGAAATATTCAGCTTGCCTCCACTTCAAATTAGTAAAATCATACCCAAACAAATACATATTTCAGGGGTAAAAAATAAATAACTTGTGTAACTATTTGAACGTGAAATAATAATTCGTGAACTTCATTTTTCGCGCATTTAACATCCTCGCGAAGAAAGCGAAAATTAAATAACCACTTATACGGTAAAATAGGATTTTTTTTTCTGGATTTCAACACTGATTTCTGTCACTGCTGAAAAGTGGAGTTACACAAGTTATTTATTTTTTACCCCTGTAAGACAGATTATTGTTTTATAAAATCAGTGACATGAAATGAAAAAGAAATAGCCCCCCTTAGTTAAATGGTCTTACCGGCTCCATTACACATTTGTATCAGTTGGGAGCCCTTTTATTGAGGAAGGGGGTAAAATGCCATAGTCCCATTCAATAGCTGTTCTCAGCTTCTTCTTCCTTTGTTTTTTTTTATTTATTTATTTATTTATTTTTTTTAGTTGTATATGTATTTGTTTGGGTATGATTTTACTAATTTGAAGTGGAGGCAAGCTGAATATTTCTTTTTCATTGAAATTTTGACTTCAGTTCTAACCATTCAATCATCTATTTCTCAGTTTGAATTTCTTTTTGAACAGTTATTTACCATCAAATTATTTCAATGTTTCCATATTCAGATGGTCGGTGTGCCATTTTTACGAAATAATCCGTCTGCTGTTATGTTTTTTCAGCGGTTTATATTTACCGCCAAAACATTCCGGTAAAAATATTCGGAGCGCATCTGGGTTTTTCATTGCAGGTAATCCATTCGTAAAAAGCCCAGGGTTCCTGTTCTTGCACTTCCGTCTTATATGATGTAGCTTGACCTAGAAACGAAGCTGCTTCGCTATTCTCGGCGAGATTTCTTGGAAAAGATCGACGTACCGACTGAAATTCGAACATGGGCAATTAGGTAAGTGTCTTAGAAACAGTTTGATACGACAGTGCCATATGTAGACAAGGTAAAAAGTGTAAAAAACATGGGGGTTTCCCAACCGAGGTGAACGATATGGCGCGAAATATGAAAATGGAGTTGCTTACCTTCTCTCTTATACTGTATCAGTCGAAAAACTGTGGACACAGAATACACGTATTATTCATGATGTATGACGTCTACTGATATTGTCAAATGAAGAAAAAACCAAAGATTATGAAAATTTTGAAAAAGGAATGATTTATATGAAAATTTTGAAAAAAAGGGGGGAGGAGGAAACGAAATCCATGCCCCATGCGCCTGTGATTTAAACTGTATGAGAAACTGCAAAAACCTTTGATCGAGTCTCAATAAAGTCAAGAAAGGGGTATTACGGTACATTTTTACTACAAAATCACATACAATTCAATTTTGTAAGTGCTTTGCTATGCCTCTATCAATTTTGGTGTTGACTAAGTGCCTAACATTCTACATGCAATACTTCAACATGAATAGACCATTTGCACATTTCCGTTCATGCAAAATTCAATGAAAATAACAAATATTTTCCCCATAATCTATGCAAAATCTTAATGTTGTGAATCTTCTAGTTGCTATAAAATTATCCTCTGATTTCTGTTTACAAGGTTAAAATATCTACAAATTATACTGTAATTATTTGTCATTTCTGTTGCTCTTTCTAAAACGAGTACCATTCTGCCTGTTGGAAGGGAAATAACTCTAATGAAAAAAAAAAAAATATTTTTTAGAATCATTTCAGGAATGTACAAAAGGTCTCTTTGTTTTGCTTTTATAGCAATAATATTAATTACACCAGAATACAGTACTTACCACTGACTGAAAAATCTACAGAGTTACAACCAAATATTAAACTTTCTTTCTGGTAACAATTTACTTCCCTGTCTGCTCTAAGGTCAAACAATCGACACTGAAGAACAAATTAAAATGGTAAAACAGTTTACTTCCCTGTCTATAAAATTGATGTTGAAAAAAAATTCAATATTCAAATGTTAACTTCTTAAATTGGGTAAGGTATGGTCACACTTGGGCATTCGATTTAACTGTGTCCCAGAGATGCCCCTGGGAGTGAACAAAATAACATGTATACAATTATTATCAGTGGTAGTAAAGAATGCAACAAGTTATTATAGCATTGATTTAATTATGACTATAAAGCTGTACATGAACCAAAAGTTGTTGTCTAGATATTTGATTTTTGGAAGTTTTTGGTAAAAAATAGGACAGTATAATTTTGTTGTGTGTAATTTTCACATTTTGTGAAAAGAGGTAGGTATATTTTTGCAGTAAAATTGCAGTTGTTGAGTGTTGAATGATCATAATTTAGGATATGAAAATTGAAATCTGAACTGAATATGACAATATGAAACATTGTGATAAACTAGTGCGAGAAATTTAACTTACTGTGCTATCATCTGATCCTGTAGCAAAAGCATCACCACTGGGATAGAATCTTACACTATTGATATCTGACTGGTGTCCTTCAAATACTTGTACACAGTCACCAGTTCTCATGTCCCAAACCATAGCTACTTTGTCACATCCCTGAAAAGAGAGCTTACATGAGTATCTGTAAAATATTTGACACATGTCCTTCAAGTCACAAGTTCTCATCTCACAAAAACACAGATGATGGGTGGTAGGTCAGTGGTATTGTCAGGGACTATGGTTTCCAGAGTCCCAGAGAAAACCACTGACCTACCTCAAGTCACTGACAAACTTTGTCACATAAAATGGTATCCAGTACACCTTACATCAGGCAGGAATCAAACTCATAACCTATGTAGTTGATAGGCATTGATTTATTTAAATTGTAATGTACACTGCAATGTGACATGGATACTGCAAATCAAGACATTGAAAATCTACAAGACAAGAAACAAAGAAATCCTATGTGCTGGTCATGATATACAGGCCATGCAGCAATCCCAATAACTAACCTATATACTCATTTATCCTCAATCATAATATACTTACTCCTGAAACAAACAGGTTACCAGTTTCTGACGGTGAAAGATCTATGCTCATGACATCTCCTGCATGGCCATGAAAACTTTGAATCAGTTGACCACTCTCAACATCCCACAATGCACATGTACTATCTCCACTTCCTGTTAATATCTGGGAATAAAGTACATCAAAATAATGGTCAGAAAATAGTGTTATAGTGAATGGACTGGTACCTACAATGTACATTTCATGTACATTTCATGTTTATACTGGTATATACCTGTAATGAGAACTTATGGGTCTACTCTAAGTACCAAGACATCAGTAGTTGCTAAGTAAATTAATTGTTATGGGACAACAATCTCCTTAGCTTAAGTATCTCTCAAAATATTTTATGGTTATCATTAATTTACCTATCACTATGGGTATTCTGTGTCACAACTGCCATGTGAATATTAGAAGCTTTCTTCCATCACACAAAACTGTACTATAATTTTGACTATGTAAATGAGGATTTCATGATGGGTGCAATGATACATTATCGTCCAATCAACAACTTTCTATCTTCCAATGTGCATGGTAAATAAAATTTCCATTTCAAATTATGTCCACATCAAGTTGTTCTGTTTTTTTTAAAACATTTTCTGTTAGTGACAAATTACTCAACAAAACAAAAAGTAACATGACCTTCTTTGATACACACAAAAGATTGAGTGATTGTTGTGAGCAATTTTTCAACTATGTCATGGCAAAATTTACATTTTAAATTATGTCCACATGTAGTCAAGTTGTTCTGTTGTTTACATCTTTTTGTTGTGGAAACTGCATGGGTGGTGTAATGGTTAGCGTGCTCGCCTCCAGTGCGGTAGATCGTGGGTTCTAGCCCTGATCGGGTCAAACCAAAGCCTATGAAATTGGTATTTGTTGCTCCTCTTGTACAAAGTGGACCCCATCATCATTTCATTGAAAATTAACTTGTTCTCGCCATGATATAGAGGAAAAATCGCTGAGTTGGCGTTAAACAACAATAACTCACTCACACACTCTTTTGTTGTTAACAATTATTCAACAAAACAAAGTAAAGAGACCTTCATTGATACACACAAAAGAGTCAGTGAGTGAATGATTGTTGGTTAAAGACCAAGCACCCATAAGCAATTTTTCAGCTATGTCATGGCAAACATACAAAAGATAAAACATCTTTTTTGCAATAATTTTTTTTTTACACTTTCATCAATTTATTTTTTTCATTCAACAGTAGTGAATTTCCATTTTGTGACTTTTAGACATTGAGTAGGTACTACATACACAATACAATGTTCAGCTATAGAGGTGAAATCTGTTATGGTGTTTAACGTCATTTTAAACAATATTTCAGTTATATCATGACGGTCAGTTTTATTGGTGGAGGAAACCAGAGTACCCTGAGAAAACCACCGACCTGTCGCAAGTCACTGACAAACTTTATCAAATAATGTTGTATCGAGTACACCTCGCCATGAGCAGGATTCAAACTCAAAACTTTAGTGGTGATAGGCTCTGATTTCACAGGTGGTTGTCAAATCAGCTATGAGGATACATATAATTTTCTATCATGTACACTGTTATAATAGATAATTCCCACCTGTTTATCCGAGCTTGTAAAAGTACAACAGGAAAGATAACTGGTGTGTGTGGCTACGGCTCTCTTCTTTGTCAATGGGTCTTCATCCATTGATAATGGATATATAGTACATTTATTGTCTAGTCCTCTGAAAAATACAGAAGAAGAGTTTGAAGATATCAAAGGGGTAATTAGAATCCATAAATCTAAGAAGGAGAGACAACACAATGGCCAAAATATGCTTTTTACATCAGTATTAATTGCCATTTGCAATACAAATACATCTTACATTTATCAAATATGGTCAATTATCAAAATATATTTGTTTTTCAAAGACATGTTGTGTTGGCTTGACCCTAACTTTAAAAAAATATATGTTATAGGAATATTTGTACTGGTAATTTTATTATGAAATTTAACAGAAATATTAATATAAAAGAACACTGACATGGTAAATTTATTATGATTTTTTTATTATGATTTTTTAATTAAGTTCGCAAAGAAATCCAATCAATGGATCAGTACTAACCCACATGCAACAACCTCACCGGTAGGTCCATATGCACAGGCCATAACCCAAGTAGTTGGCATGGTAACAGCATGTTCCTAAAAAAACAAACATAAGAAATGCTGGAATAATCAGGAATCTCACTACTTTCAAGTGACCCCTCTGAATTTACCTAACCTAAATTTAGTAAATAGTTTTAAAGCTGTCTGATCTGATGTGTTCTGTTTTTCAATCATAATTGCCTAAAGGACATCTGTTCATTGTCAAATATTTATTTCTGTCTACCTTTACTATTGGAGTCTTCCATACCTGTGAATATTACTGTGCTTTGATCTAATACCACACAAAAAAACTCATATTTTTGTAGTCTTCAGCAGAAGAAAGATGTCTCTGCCAATTTGCTCAAAGGATATATATCTAGGGAATTAAAACACAGCACAAATTACAAGTTACTAAAATGTGCCATGCTTTCCCCAATATCAAACAAGTTATATTGCTTCTGACTTTCCAGGAAAAAAAAAATACTCATTAAAAGTTATTATTTATGGACTTCATTTCAAATTACCAATCTGCACATGGCACACAAAAAAATACTTAAAGGTGTATATCATTATGTTCAACTAGTGTTCATAAGCTTTGAAAATGTCAGTTCAAAGGTTTCTGAGAAGGCTATACCTGACAATTCTTGTATGAATATGTTACATATAGTTTCAAGATACAATAATGTATCAAGCTCTTCCTCACCTTGTTTGTTGTGAATGCATCCCATACCAACATTTTTCCATCCTGTAAAATTAAAAAAGAGTTACCAACAGAAATGACAACCTGAATCATATAAAATATCATACACATCAAACCATTAATTGGTTTAACACTGCCTCATTTTGTACCTGCCCCAATCCAGGAAAATGATTTTCAACAGGTTCTGTTGTTATATCTTTGTTTAAAAGGGATGATTCCTGTTGTTGTGGTTATTGCTTATATAGTTGAATATTTAATTGTTATCTTTATATTTACAACAGTAATATGAGTTTCTTTAGTATATACAGGGGGTGAATGTAAGTCATAATTGGAAGACATTTTGTGCTGCTTGAAGGTAAGTTTTTACTTTTAGCATTAGTTGTTGTATGAATAACATTAAATGTGATAGTGTGTCAAATGCCCCTAAATGTCTGCTAAACAATGGTGTATCTATTGTTCACAAACTTGTTGTCAAACTCTCAAACACTTCAACAATGTTATTTCCACCTGTTGCGAAAATGGCTTCAAATTATGACGTACCCCCATGATATATATTCTTATGATGATCAGCAAACAAAATGTTGTTTTCAGGTGTCCACATAGTAATCTATCCTATTTGTATTTACCAGTGACCTAGTGACAAATAGTTGACTTTTGACCAGCCCATACAGAGTATTCTCCCCTGTGTTGTTTTACCTGTGACGATCTTGACTACACTTGTGGCACTTGTCCTTTAACATGTCCATACAGAGTACTATCCCTGTATTTGTATACATACATGTACTTACCTGTGATGAGCTGACTATGTGTCGTTTGTCTTTTGACTAATCTATACAGAGTACTCTCCCTTAATTTGTATACATACATGTACTTACCTGTGATGAGCTGACTATGTTTCGTTTGTCTTTTGACTAATCTATACAGAGTACTCTCCCTGTATTTGTATAGTACTTACCTGTGATGAGCTGACTATGTGTCGTTTGTCTTTTGACCAGTCCATACAAAGTACTTTCCCATGATGACCTTTCAGCATTTTCCTCATTTTCATTGTGAAATTGTCAATCTTCGGAATTTTATCAGTTGCAGCACCCACTGTATTAGAAAGAAAAATAATTTATACAATTGTGGTTTTTTTCCCCATTGTGTTTGTTCTAGGCTTTGTCAAGCTCCAGAGCTTGATATTGAATATATTTTATCATATACCTGTAGATAATATAGCTAAAATTTTACCCTGTGATAGAGCTTTGAGTTTTGTTTAGAATAATAAGAGAAATCATGTTTATTTCACCCAGTTTCACAAGAATGGCCCAACCTAGGGCTGATAAAGGGTATGAATCATAATGATATGAAAAATACCATGTGATAATCAATATGTATTACACTATTGTTATATTAGGTAAGCAGATTTGTTTTATCACTAGAGTAATGGCTTACAACCAGTAGCTCTACTTCTACTTTTACCAAATACTGACCACTTTCAACAAGTTGAAGATTTTGTCGGAGGTTGTACATGACAATTGAAAAAGATTAACATTATTTACAAGTTTCGTAAATTAGTATTTCATAGAGGGGACAGCAGCCTTGAATGCTTCAACTGAGCGAATACAAACTATGGGCTGTAGCATTAGGTTCTAGTCAGATTTCACACAGAGGGAAAACGATTCTTGTCTTTGTTAAGTCTTACAAGGAGGGATAATGAAAGATAAGCATGTTCTGTGATTGTCTCAAGGGTGGCTAAGTCTGTCTTTTTTAGCAATAGCTACCTTCTTTACTAGTGGTCAAAGTATGAACATTCACTGACTGCCTTTGTACTGTACTTGTTTAAGTTGTTGACTTTATATTGCAATATGGGATCTTTTGTTGATTTGAAATCAATCTGTGCAGGGATTTTTGTGGTTTATATCTGTTTGTATACATTTGTATGTAGTTATCAAGAGAGGAGGGTGGGATATCATTAACAAGTATGACCCCGTCACATTTTTGTGCCTGCCCCATATTGGTATCGTAATTGTATTCTCTGTTTTTTGTATTGGAGATTTGTAAAGGAAGTTTTATTGTTATTGTGTTTTGAAACATAACAACTAGAGGGATATTTGAAACAACTAGAATGACAGTCAGAAAATTTAGCAGGAAACACTATTCTAGTTTGCTATCCTTGTATGAAAGGTGTCGAAAGTTTCTGAACATTTTGTGTCCAAGATGTTGTCCTTTTTGAACTTTTTGATGTTTGGATCGATAACTGAATGTGTATTAAGGTACCCAAAGGATAAATTATGTCAAAAAATCATTGCAAAAAGGATTATTTAAAAGATCTGTAAAAGTGATAAGGTGGGACATTGAAGAGAAATAAAAATAGAACGAGTTAAATTGAGGAAGGGTTAGTAATGGCGTCCTCCTTGTAATTTCTAAGTGGGTAATACATTGACAGTAAAAACAAATCAGTGGGGCAAACTTAGTGGCCGGGAGCAGTCCCTGTGGTTTACTGTCGATTGCCTGTGGCTGCGTCAGTGATTGAACATTAAAAAAAACACTGACCTTGCAATTATTAGTTTACATGTGAAATTACTTGGAGTGTCACAAAGTTGGGGGTGACGGGACAATGATTTGTCAGAACAATGGAATGTTGGAACATTGGGGTGTCGGATTAACGGAATATAGCCGCAAGACCATCAATATTGGCAGGAAGAAACATTCGAGCAAAAACTTTAGTGACTTTAACACCATAAACATTGTCAGCAGATCAGTCTGTAACAACAGTAGAGGCTTCACCGTGCCATTTTGTAAGACCGACCAGTACAAAAACTCATTTTTCGTTAAAACGACATTAGATTGATTGGAACCATCCGAGTGACTCTTTTGTTAAATGTGACAGTGTCGAGGCATTTAGATCATCACTCGAATCGCGCGACAAATTCGATCCACACTCTCTCACCCGCTGCAAAATTACCATTTCTGGGATATAGCAGTGTACCCTATACACAGGCGCTTTAAGTGCCTCTGCCCTATACCTGATACAGATAATATCATCAACGACAGTTTTAAAACAAGGAAGTGCAAGATTTATGGAGATGAATTCAAATAAAATACACACTTAAGACATCCCCGAGTTTTGCCTTTTCATCTTCTAACTTCTTTTTTAGTGATTCGGCCTCTCTTTGAAGACATTCGATTGTTTCTTGGTTGTCGACTCGCAAGCCTTCACAAGCCATTTTTCATCAATATTATGCTTATGGAAAATATCCGAGGCAATCCACATAACGGAAGTTATTGTCCATCGGAATGTTTTTGTAGTCTTCATAGTGTTAATATTAAATGGAAATGTCAGGTTAAATTATGTGTTATGTGTAATATCATATCTTCCCTCCTCAGTCGAAATGTTATATAAAATATTATATTAAATATTATATTAAATATTATATTAAATATTTTTCATTGTAAATAATCTGAATGCTTATATTTGTGTATTCCTGCATGCATAGTTGAATGTATCGTTTGTTGTTTGATGACAATCCAACCTTTGGATTTTAAATCAATAAAATTTATCTTATCTTATCTTATCTTCCTGAGCTCTGATATTAATTTATTGATATCTACTTAAGAATCTGATTCAAAACAGTTCAATTAATGGTTTCCTTACAAATTTGGCTTGCTCATATTTGCAAGATAACTTGCGGCGAATGTCGGAATGTTTAAGTTACAATTTAGTTGTACATGACGTCTTCTTCTTCTTCTTCTCCTTCTTCCAAATACAGGACTAGACTCAAAGGTTTGAGTGTGTAACGTCCCGGAACTGTGTGCGCTATGTACATGGACAATTTAAAAGTATAATAATAATAAATTAACCAAACAAAAATAACTAAATAGCAAATAGTTCATGGCACTGAGGGTCATATGGCAGTATATGGACCGGTTTGTCACCAAAAAAATATTATATGGACCGAAGCTTTGGTGACGGACCGGTTCATATACTGTCATATGACCCGAAGTGACATGAACTATTTGCTATATTATACTTTTTATCTAAAATAATAATGCAGGTACCTGATCGGTCCATATACTAAAATAGTGACCGGTCCATATACGAAAATAGTGACCGGCTGCGCTAACAAAGACAACTAGGGAAAATAAAAACGTAAAGTGTAAGGGACCAACCATTTGATTTGCAAAGGAGTGGGGGGGGGGGGGGGGTTATGGTTTTTTGTTTCCTACAGAATTTTTTTTTCGGACAACACGAGAGTTAGAATATTATTTTTTTTTGTCGCGCAAAGCGCGAATTTTTTTTCCAGAATTCAACATTAGGTTATATGACAAAAACTCTGAATCAGATTAATTTTTCTTTCCTCTACCAAAATCAGAATATTTCTTTAGAAAAAACCCATAACCAGTTAAGTTAAGTTATATGGTCGTTCCCTAATATATATATATGTGTACAGCTGGCTTGCAATATGTTTTTAAAGGTGGGTTGGGAATCTTTCAAATGTTAATGTGGAGATACCACTTTTGAAGGATTCTAGGTTAGGTGAATAAGCAGAGTTATTGACTGGGGTAAACTGTTCCAGACTGATATTGTATTAGGCGGAAGAAAGAAAACTTATAAAAATCTTTATTTGACTGAATTTGTCTGAATTTATGTGCCACACGAGTGCGCCTGTCAGATTGGGATAGCATGGTTGTTGGTACCTCTACTTAAACCCCCGTTTATTTTATATAGCAGTATCAAACTTGCTTTAGTTCGTCTACAAGACTGTCCCACTGTAAGGTGTCAATCATATTGGTGACTGCACCAGGTGACCTTTGTATTTGCTCAACCTGAGATATTTGCTGTTTTTTAGATGGATTCCAATCTGGTGAAGAGTATTCGACAACCGGACGAACAAGTGATGTGTACGTAAGAAGGTTTTATTGGCTTTTGTATTTATGTTATTAATATGTGGGCCCCAATCTAGATCATTGCTAATAGTTACACCTAAATATTTACTATTGTCAACTGGTTGTAATGTGTGTGCAGCCACTGTTAAACTTCTCGGTATTGATATCGAATACCAGTTATATTTTGATGATCAAGTCAGTAAACAAGATCGATTGTTTAGGATCATCTTTTTATATTAAATCAATTGACTAATTTCGCACTTTCATTTTAAACAATTTACAGAAAAATATGGGCTTAAAAAATCTGAGTGGCCAAAAAAACCCCACTCTTCAAGTTCAAGTGAAACATGACAATCAAATGGAAAGATTGCCACTCTATGTTGTTCAAAAAGGGGGAGCGATCTTGTCCGGAAGAGCCTGATTAAGGAAAATCAGACTAGACTGGACCTCAGTTAACAAAATAAGCATGCAGGGTAATATTAAAGAGAAAGTAACACAAGTGCTCCAGAATTTCTCAACAGTATTCCAGGAAAATTTAGGTTCAGTAACAGGAATTCAAGCAAACCTTATTTTAAAGGACGACGCCAAACCCGTGTTCACAAAAGCGAGACCACTGTCGTATGCTATGAGACCGAAAGTTGAAAAGGAACTAGATCGGTTAGAGCAGGAAGGGGTCATTTTTAAGGTACCAACCAGCGACTGGGCAAAGTCAATTGTTCCCATTGTAAAGAGATCGGGAGACGTCACAATCTGCGGAGATTTTAAAGTTACAATAAATCCACAGTTACAAATTGAACAATACCCTCTACCACGTATTGAAGACATATTTGCTTCACTGTCAGGAGGAGAACGGTTCACGAAAATCGACCTAACACAAGCTTATTTACAGCTAGAAGTCGATGAAGAATCCAAAAAGTATTTAACGATCAATACACACAAAGGATTATGCAGATATAATAAGTTATTGTTCGGGATTGCTTCAGCACCTGCAATTTGGCAACGGACAATTGATCAAATATTACAAAGACTGGAAGGAGTTTATTGTACATTAGATGATATGGTTATCACAGGTAAAGATGATAAAGAACATCTGAACAATTTGAGTAAAGTTCTTCAAAGATTGGAAGAATTCAACCTCCGTGCTAACAAGTTGAAATGTTATTTTTTCGAGGACAAGATTGAGTATTGTGGACATATCATTGATAAACACGGATTACACAAAACTCAGAAAAAGGTGGAAGTTGTTTTAATCACACCAGAGCCAAAAATCAGTAACAGAGGTACGTGCATTTCTTGGTTTGGTAAATTATTATCACAAGTTTTTACCAAATGTTTCAACAGTTGTGCACCCATTACACAAATTATTAGAAAAGCAGTGTAAATGGAATTGGAATGATGAATGTAGAGAAGGTTCAACAAAGTAAAACAGCTAGTAACATCAGAACAAGTGTTATGTCATTATGATCTTAATTTACCTATTCGTTTGGCGTGCGATGGCTCACCATTCGGGTTAGGTGCCGTACTATCACATGAGCTAAAAGATGGATAAGAACGCACTATAGCATTTGCATCAAGATCACCCAACAAGGCGGAACGGAACTACAGTCAAATAGACAAAGAAGCTCTAGGGATCATTTTTGGAGTAAAAAAGTTCAACACATATTTATATGGTCGTAAATTCACCTTGATAACTGACCATCAACCACTAGTGTCAATTTTCAATCCGCGCAAAGGAATTTCAACTACGTCAGCAGCCCGACTGCAAAGACATGCGTTGTTTTTAACTGGATATACGTATGACATTGAGTACAAAAATACGCACAAACATTCAAATGCTGATGCTTTGTCAAGATTTAGGCACGAATCTGTAAAATCAGACACAGAAGAATGGGATGCAGCTGATATGTTTGCGCTAAGTCAGTTTGAGCAAGTGTCACTAAACACTGCAGGGATCAAACGAGAGACCACACGAGATAAAGTGTTGTCCCGTGTTTACGATTATGTAATGAAAGGTTGGGACAAAACTAACGAAAGGGAACTTTTACCCTATTTTAATAGGCGTAATGAATTAACGATAAGTCAAGGTTGCTTATTATGGGGAATTCGTGTAGTATTACCACAGAAGTACAGACAACAAACGTTGGAGTTGTTACATTCTGCACACCCAGGCGTGGTAAAAATGAAATTACTCGCCAGAAGTTATGCTTGGTGGCCAAACATAGACTCGGATATAGTGGTACTTGCAAAAAGTTGTATCGGATGTCAAAAATATCATCGGAATCCGAGTAAAGCACCGTTACATCCATGGGAATGGCCGTCGACGCCATGGAAAAGGATTCACATAGATTTTGCCGGACCATTCATGGATAACATGTTTTTGATATCTGTGGACGCTCATTCGAAATGGCCAGAAGTTATACCGATGAGAAAAACTACAGCAACTAAAACAACACAAGCTTTGAGAACAATACTCTCGAGAAATGGATTACCAGAGCAGATTGTCAGCGACAACGATTCACAATTTGTATCTGAAGAATTTCAGCAATTCACTAAATTAAATGGAATTACACACATTAAGAGTGCTCCATATCATCCAGCCACGAACGAACTTGTCGAACGTTTCGTTCAAAGGTTTAAGCAAAGCATGAGAGCAATGAAAGGTGAAAGTAGCGACTTGCATAAGAAATTAGCGAACTTCCTACTTGTTTATCGTAACACACCGCATAGTATTACCAACGAAACTCCTGCGAAGTTGTTAATGGGTAGACAATTAAGAACTCGACTGAATTTGATTAAACCAGTTACCTGATATTACAAGACAGGTACATGACAAACAAATGAAACATGCTATCAAATCAAGTAAAGAAAATATGCGAGAGTTTGAGGAAGGACAGGCCGTAGCTGTGAGAAAGTATCATGGGAAAGATAAATGGACGAGTGGAAAATTAATACAAAGAGAAGGACCATTAAATTACAAAGTCGAAACAACACCAGGAAATATCTGGAAACGACACGCAGACCAGATAAGGAAATCTGACTTTTGTGATACAACACAATCTGTCATCGATCCAGATATTATTATTCCGGAAAAAACAATTATCGAGAAACAACCTGATGCAAAATCATCGGATATTGTAATACCAACAACAGAACCTGCACCAAGGAGATATCCGTTAAGAATCAGAAAACCGGTTGTTAAATTAGATTTGTGAAATTGGTTGTAGTGAAGGTAATAATAACTCCCTATGCAACCAATGTTAGGTGTAGTTGTAGTGCGCGTCAAAATAATAAGTTTCTTTGCAGCCACTAGGGTTCTTGTAAATATGTAATTTTTTGTTAGGTTAGAATTCAATTTCATTCTTAAAACATATGGACTGACTTATTTTCATATTTACCGACACAGCTGATTCATAGAGGAACTGTTATGTTTACAATACATAATAGATAAACTGATTTCCATATAATTGGTACATTATAAGTTATAAGCTCCTTAGTGACCGTCTATCGTTATTTAGACGGTCAGTAAATCGTTGAAGGGTGAGCGCTCCAGCGCTCACCCTTCAACTATTTACTTACCGTCTAAATAACCATAGTCGGTCACGGGAGCTTATAACATTTGTGTGCGATGTTGCTGATCTATAACTTGAAACAGTAACTAAGTTTTTTCCACGAACTATGTTTGACGGACTTTCTTGGAAGTTCTAAGGCTAAAGATGTAATGGTCAATACACAAAATTAAACACCGCCCACTGACTTTCTGTAATTTTCCGTCTGCATCGTTTCGTAACTGTTCAGAAGAAAATATAAATCATCATCTTCCTTGCAGTTGTGTTTAATTATGCTAAGTCAAAATACACACATATATATAGAGAGCCTGGTCAAATACGTCGTCTCAGTTATCGATTACAATATTTCTTTATTTCGGACAGCGTCAAGATCAAATTGTGCAATAATAGATTACACAATGCTACAGTCTGCTTCTATCGTTATTTTTAGGAATGGAATTTTCCACTGGCCAGTAAAGCGTATTAATCTTATTCTCTAGATTTCCATATATGGCTCTGCCTTCATCGTTATTTTTAGGAATAATTTTATCCAATCATAGGTCGTCAAATAAATGCAACATCGTACAATAGATCTTATCAGACACCTGTTAACTGTCAATCTCTGATATTTACTATACACACTGTATCGTGAGAATTCTTAATTAGTGTAGAATAAAATGCTAATCTATACAGACGCTTTCTATCACTCACCCTGTTATAAATACATAACAATAAAAGACGATTGTTCGATAAGAGTTGGCCTGGGCGCGACCACAACAACCGGCCATATCGCCAATAACAAAATAATCACGCACAGAAATTCGGCTGACGAAAAAAATAGATCAACATATGCCATCAAACGAAGAAGAAGGTAGACCAATCAAATCCTTTGATTTCGCCGTCCGCGTCATAGATGATGTTCTCTCATTGAACAATTTAAGTTTTAGTGACTTTACAGATATAATCTAATCCAATCAAGTTGAGATAATGAAATGAAAAACCAACTGTCGGATCAGTTCCTACATCCAATCAAAAACAAACTACTGTCGGATCAGTTCCTAGAATTCAGTTTCATATCTTGATCTCAACTTGGAAATTGTCAATAAGGATGACTGAGAGATTCAACTTAATACGATTGCAGATTTCCAATTGTGAATTTCCCTTTCATATGCAGCAACTTCCTAGCAGCCGCAGCTATAGGATATATATATGTATTACATTTCGTATCTTTGGGGAACTTTAAAACATAACGATACGAATATAATTGTTAAAAAATCTCACGAGTTTGGCGAGACTGTTCCCACCGAACAAAAATATTGCTACCATGGCGAGACTGTTCTCACCAGTAATGAAAACTATTAAACTCATACAGTTTAAATTCAAAAACATCATAATCGGGAATACTTGTACATAAAATCTTTATTAAAACAATCAAATATGACACAATGTTGGGTTTCTGCTGTATTCAAATTCTTACCAATTTCTATGCACAGTCCCGGGAAACTTTCTGACAATTTCTCAAGAGACCAAAGTCTTGATAATTCAGAAATTGGGTGTATACCATCATAGTAAAATGTACTAAATCTAAAAGTATATCTGGGTTTTTTGTATCTATCTCTCCTACAGTTTTCAAAGTCTAAAGAAAATCTTGGGGATTCTCTTCTGTAAATAAGGTTTGTTTCCCTGACAAAGGTGTTCACAATTCGAATATGTTCATGAAGAATTTTATCATCATCTCTGTAATTTTGATCCTCACGACCTTTATGTTTGTTGTACTCATAAATTGAATATGGGGGTAGCTCTAATAAAACAGGTTCTACAGTTGGAAATCCTCTAAGGAAAGTGTAAATGTCTCTGAATTGCTTTATTAAATCATTATCAGACGAAATATCTCTGGATTTTAATTCAATCAATCCATCATGTTGCTTAACTGTCAAGTCACACGTTCCCAACCATAAATAAAGTACAATATTTGGGTAGTGATGCAACTTTATTTCAAGATTGTCACACACAAATTCATATTGTTTTTCTGTTGTGGCCCCGCCTTTATACCACCAAACGATATCTTTTTCAATCCTTCGTGCGACTTCGTTACGGAGATGACGGGCCTTACTGTCAGATAATACGACAGGGGCCTTGCGAAGCCTAATATTTAGATCAGAAACACTAGAATTATATTCAAGTTGACTCCTAAGTCTACTAAGACTCTTAAGTCTACTAAGACTCTAAGTCTACTAAGACTCATTACAGGGTATAATTATATCAATAATAAAATGGCGACTTTGAAATTTGTCGAATCACACGTGGTTTTTTAAAAACAATGTTATTTTTCCACCAAAACACAGGAAAACACGAATAATCGTGTGTACTTTAATTGTTCTCCACCATTTCGTATCTTTGGGGAACTTCAAAACATAACGATACGAATAAAATTGTTAAATTTGTAATAATTTCTACTGTAAAATCAAAATGTTTGTCTGCTACCTTCGCGGATTTTCATAAGAGAGAGTATAATGCAAGCCGGAAACGGGCTAACCCCAGATTTCGGGTTGCCGCAATATATCCTTCTGTGAATCTCCAACCATTAATACAAATACCAAAACTAGATACACAACATACAGCTGAGATTCTAGGGCCTGTTTTTCGTATCTAAATATTCTAGATATAATGTTAATGGTTACCATTGAGCTTGAAATAAAGGATACCACAGATACAGATATGTCTGCTTCATACCTTGACCTACACCTCGAAATTGACAGTGAGGGGCGGTTAAGAACGAAACTTTACGACAAAAGAGATGATTTCAATTTTTCCATTGTGAACTTTCCATTTATATGTAGCAATATTCCAGCAGTACCTGCATATGGAGTATATATATCTCTCATGATTTCCTTGATAGAGGGTTGCTGCTAACAATAAAGCTACCGATCCAAGGGTTCCTCTTGGTTAAGTTGGAGTCATCGCTTCGAAAGTTTGACGGTCGCCACCATGACTTGGTTGACCGTTATGGACAATCTGTGTCACAAATGATCATAGATATGTTCCACTTGTCGTAAACACTTTCCGGTCCTTTCCTCATTCATGACTTATCACCGGGTTTGTAACTAGATTAACATGACGGATGTCACTAGTGGAGCAGGAACTGCTTACCCTTCCGGAGCACCTGAGTTCACCCCCAGTTTTTAGTGGGGTTGGTGTTACTCGATCTTTAATTTTATGTGCATGCTTTGTAGATCGTTGTTTGTCCTTTTGTGCTTTTTCTTTTTGCCATTGTGTTGTCTGTTCCTCTTCGATATACGGATTCTGATTACCCCTTCGGTATCTTCAAACTCTTCTTACCAACAAGCTACTCAGACAGATTTCAGATTGTGAGGTTTAAGTCTCCTCTCCTAATATTTTATGGACACTCACGAATTGATTGATCTGTACAGAGTGTCTATCTCAAAGGTTATTTTACTCGATTATGACCATTTTCCATATTTTGACTATGATTTTTACACGATGTTTGGCACATGTGGATCATGAACTGCTTACCATTCTGGCGCACCTGAGTTCACACCAGGTTTTTAGTTGGCGTTCGTGTTGCTCCATTTTAGTTTTTTGTGTTCAGTGTTTGTGAATTGTGTTTGTCCATGTGTTTGTCTTCTTTTTACAAAGGTTTTATCGTTTTCTATTGATTAATGGCTTTGCACATCTTGGGACCTTCTGACTTACTTTCTTTTTTTTCTTTTTTTTTTTTCTTTTTTTTTACTTTAATTTTTTTAGACATTTTCAAATTATATACATAACAAACACAGACATTACACAACAGCACAGACAAAGACATTATTTGTACATACATTTTCAATACAAACATATGAAATGTTGTGTCCCCTTGTCTCCATGCAATAAACCAAATACATAGTTTATTTAAGAATATATGTCATCAGATTTTGATTTACCCCCTATATATAATTATATATACATGAGTTTCTAATATAAGTTTCTTATGTATAAATTATTTTCTTGCATGTTGACAAAAGTAGACCACTATAAATTAAGTTCATGTATGCAACACCATTTATTATCATGTTTGTACATTTTATTTTCAACAAGTGCATTAATCTTTTCGATTTTCTCTTTTTGTTTAACTTTAACTTTGAAAATGTTAAGGAATGGTTTTGTGTCAGTCCATTTACAACATCTTGGGACCTTCTGACTTACTTTCTTGCCGCATTAGAAATAAAACTCCAAGATATGATATAAAGTTGTGCGTCGTTTGTACTGTGTATTATATGGAGATAAACTGCTTGTATTCATGAGTTGCAATATTCAAGAACGATTTCAAGTTTCATAATGGAATGACTTTACCACACAGAATTGTTTCAAAAAGAAATATATGTATATGGAATATTTAATGATAAAGCAAAAGAAAAATGTTAACCCTACACCCTTTTCCACCCTTTAACCGATCCTCTTTCCTTTCTGACCTCACCATTAACTCTCATTTTAACCCTTAACCCTCTTTTCCACCATTAATCCACCCTTAAGATTCCCCTTGCTCCACTCCCACTTTTCATTAATTCTCTTCCTAACCATCTCCTCTTTCAACTCTCAACCCCTTCACGCTCACTCCCCTTACCCCACCCTTCTTGCCAATAACTCCCTCTCCTTTTCCCCTTAGCTCCCTTTCCCTTTTCCCTTTTCCCTTTCCCCTTTCCCCTTTCCCCTTCCCTTTCCCCTTTCCCCTTTCCCCTTCCCTCCCCTAACCAATACTTAGGGGTTGACCCCTATTCAGTGTACCAGTTATATACTTATAGATGTTATGGAAGTTGGGAACAATTTGCAGTGTGCCCTTATATATAACATCTATAGAAAACTGGATTTCAATGGAGGAGATGAAATATAAGATATTATAAAATGCATGATATTTGTATAGAAGAGGTAAATGTGGCAAATCATTTTTAGCAAAGTAACTATTATATAATAGACTAGTTACAACAAACACTGCTTAAATATGTTTATTTTGTCATTATAAAAATTTTTCATATTTCAAATTTTGACAAAGAAGTCTTGAAAAAGTGCTAGCTTAGAATTTTCAAAACACTTTTTCTAAACAAGGGCAGTAATTACTTTATAAATAGATATATGCATGTACATATAAAGTATTTGCTTTGCTGTAGGGCATGTGAACAGTTAGTTAACTAATACTCACTTTGATAATAACAAAAATTCAATGCTAATTTTCTTCCAATATAAAAAGGTAAAGTATTTCTGAAATAAGATGGAAACTATGGATGTTTATGTGTTAAATTTGTGATTTTTTAATTGAGCCATGTATTTTCGCTGTTTTTCACAATTCCCGAATGTTTATTTTAATACAACGAAATGCTTGTTGCTCAGAATACATATAGATGTAGAATATGGGCGACATATTGGTATTTTATTATGCAGTGTCGTTCATTCATCTACGCATCTTCAAGGGATGCTGTCCACTCAATACGAAAATCGAATCTTAAGTTCACAATAGACCCCCCCCCCCCTCCGAAAAAAACCCACACAAACAAACTAACAATTAAACAAAAACGGTAAGAAAAAACCTGTATCGATCTGTCAGTGACATACCGAAACACAGTGGAGCCAATACTGGTATGGTGTTATTTCTGTTGCTGGCTTTAACACAACTAGCATCCTACTGTAGTTCATGGTGGCAGTGAAATATACTAAAGCAGTTTGTACTGATTATGCACAATGCTTCAATAGTTTGTAGAATGGGGTGTTGAATAATTCATTGTCAGAGTGGAGTCTGTAGTGCCGTCTTAATGCATGAGAACGCTGGGCAGTTTCCCGGGGCCCCCACGAGTATAGGGGCCCCATGTTAATCTATGTATGCTATTTACAGCATGTTTTGAATGTTTAAACTCTGACTTTGTTGGAAGTACCAGTACAATAAATATATGTTTAATTTTATCGACCATTTACATTTTTATTCGTGTGAGTGGTTGTGTAGATAGTGGTACCAGTGCACTGCTTTGCCGGGGGCCTATAATGCTGTTAAGACTGCCATGGGAGTCTGCACTGGCCATCATGACCGTCTGAACAGCATTATAGGCCCTCGGGCAAAGCAATGCACTGGGTACCCCGTCTACACGGTGTCTTCAACCTACGCCAACATTTTGAAATATCATATTCAAGGTATGCCAACAAACATTATATAACAGGTGTATGTATATAACAATTAATGATAGTTACAGGTAAGTGAATCTGGAAATGCAGGTCTCAAAAGTGAAATTTATTATAAAAAAGAAACTAAACAAAAAACAATCTAAAAATATAAGAATAAGTCTGTTAAAATTTAGCAACTTGAAAACAAATAATTAAACTTTTGTAAAAAGGTCTCAAAAGTGAAATTTATTATAAAAAAAACAAAACTAAACAAAAAACAATCTAAAAATATAAGAATAAGTCTGTTAAAATTTAACAACTTGAAGAAAAAAAATGATAAAACTTTTGTAAAAAATAAGTCTGTTAAAATTTAACATCTTGAAAAAAATATAATTAAACTTTTGTAAAAAATTTATATATAAAATAAAAATCTGGTAAAATTAAACAAAAATCTGTAAATAAAAAAGATAAAAATGTAAAATTTTAGAATAATTTAAATAAACAATCTTTCTAAAATGTGTGAATTCAAAACATTATATGATACTCATGCAATTAAGCAATTTGATTAAAATTTAAATTCAAAAGTTTTTAATAATATTTATTTATAAATTTAGAATTATCATAATTTTGAAGAGTATTTTTTAATTGTTTACTCCAAGCTAATTAATCATAAGATAATTCAGTTCACTCCAAGCTAATTATTTATAAGATAATTTGAAGTATGTTAAAAAAAATATCTGTGCTTATAATATCCTAATTTATTTTCATAATGATTGATGTTAAAATATATGTGCTTATAATATCCTAATTATTTTTATAAAGTTTGATATTAAATAAATGTTCTGATATACTGATTTTTTTTTTGTTATACCATAAAATATGATTTTAAATACCTACTTAGTTTATTCACTCAATACTCACACAAAAACAAGACAACCTTACATTAAAAATTAATTGTGGACTTGGAGTACATTGGGTAGTCATGTTTATATAACAATTAACCTATTCAACCTATGCCAACAATCTTTTTTACCTTTTTATATATATTTTTTAAAATGTTGGCATAGGTTGAATGAACCGTCTACACAACCACTGATAGGAATAAAAATATAAATAGTCGATAGAATTAAACATACATTTATTGTATCGGTACTTCCAACAAAGTCAGAGTTTAAACATTAAAAAAACATGCTGTACACAGATTAGCATGGGCTATGTTTGTTTATTTTTTGTTTTTAAGTTTGGTCGAACATGTTTAACATATTTACAGTTATGACGGACCACTTTATAGATTACTATGGATGTACATATGATGCATCCATTGATGAGTTAATGCTGAACTAACTTGTCAAAAAGTCTAGTTTTTTTCGACTTGTCATAATGATGTGCTATTAATTTGACAAGGGAAACCAAAACTGGTGAAGTATTTAGTCAGACAGTGGAAGTTCATGTTATATCTATAATATTTTTTTTTATATATTTTTACACAGTTATGCATTGTCTTGCTTTCAGTTTCAATTCCAATATTCTTTTTTCCGTTTTTTTTTTAATGAAAATTAATTAATGCCCTGAACATACATGTATTCATCATTCCTTCTTCTGCAACAAAACAGTTAAATATGTTCATTCTGCGTGATAATGCGTTTGTAGTAATGTAGCACCAGCAGTTACACCGAAACCAAGAATAGTTATTAGCACTTTTATCATGTTATGATGGTCGTTAAATTCCCTTTGAAGAATTTCGAAAAATGTCACATACAAAAATGATCCTGCAGCAATACACTCTAATATGCCGGACACAATATTCTTTGTAGATGTGAAGCTGTTGATAAGGATACCGATCATGATGCCAAGTGGAGTGATGAGTGAAAATAAAAAAAGACAAAAAGCAATTTGTTTGAGATTTTTCAGGACGCCATTCAGTTTCAACCCCACACCTGTTGCTACGATGCATTTGTGCACAGAAATTACTATTAATAATGCCCACACTGCAGGGATGTTGTCTTGGAGACCTAGTGCCAATCCTTCAAACATCATATGTAAAGATAATGCAATAACTAGAACTGTCGCACGAAAAAAGGATATTTTACCTTCCTCGGAATCACTTTCAATTCCTTCAATATCCTCGTATTCATGATCGCCATAACTGCGACCTGCAAAGCTCGAAACTCGCTCACCATCATCTACTTCTATTTCGGAAGTAACGTCGGGTAGAACTGAAATCTCACGAGAGGTTCGAGGAGCATCGTCTAGAACTGTGTCGATATTGGTTGTCTCAACTGTCTGTTGACTATCTTTATGATTGGAATCGTAAGAGCGATTTATTTGACCTATATCTCCATTAATCGAATTTTCTTCTCCAGCGCCTTGAAATGGTTTCAAAGAAACGTTATTGTGTGCATTGATTTCATATTCATTCTCCTTTAATTCCGACACTTTCTGTAATTCACTTTTGCCTGTAAATAAAGAAACAGAGCGACAACATACGAAACATGCTCCAAATAAATGTTCCAAGAATAAAATAAGAAAAAATCCACAAGATATGACTACTTCTCCAATCGGATATTGAAGCTGTATTCCTTTATGTATCTCTTCTAGAGATTCTGGTATTAAATGTAGAAAAGTAGTTCCAAAAAATATTCCGCCAGCAAAGCAGTTCATCCAGCTCATATATTTTTGTTGTGATGTGGATTTAGGAATTCGTCTATTTAATATTCTTACAATTCCACATGGCAATATTCCAAAGAAAAATGTTACAATGAATAAAGTGACACACGAAGCAATTTTTGGAATCGGTGCCATATCATATTGAAATATTTCTTCCACATAAACGTTTTATTTTAGATTCCATTCTTGTCATTCGGGATCTCATTTTTGTACAAGACAAGGGTACACCACAAGTACTAGTGTAACCACTAAATGATGAAACGTTCAGGATATAAAGTGTTGTCGATTATTCATTGAAAAACTGACATTTTCTGATGAATTTCTCTATCACTTTATGGCCTGAAGATACGATATTATAACTACATCAATTAGTAACTCGATAGGTATTACATTTAGTGCTTTACATTACCTGACAAAATGCATGTGTATTGAATCAGTGTGTTACGTAAAACAAGGAAACAAATATGTAAGATAAGATATCCTCAATTTCCACCTCAAAAGGTTAAATGAATGAGCAATGATGATATGTTAATGTTTCCTATGGTAGTGTAAAACCAGATTCCATCGAAAAAATTGTAAAATTTCTACTGAATAATTACTAGTGTTCGAATCCAGCTTATGGCGAGGTGTACCCAATGCAACATTATATGATAAAGTTTCTCAATGACTTGCGACAGGTCGGTGGTTTTCTCCGGGTACTCCGGTTTCCTCCACCAATAACACTGACCGTCACGATACAGCTAAAATATTGTTGAAAGTGGCGTTAAACACCATACCATAATCAATAATTACTTTGATAGTTGATTGTCTGTAATATAGTTCAGAACAGTTTAAAAGAATCGTGGTAATTGTAGATATTCGTTATAACTGAGTAATTTTAGCTTGGTAAGGAGTACCTAGACAATCTAGCTATGATTGTAGATATTCGTTATAATTGAGTAATTTTAGCTTGGTAAGGAGTACCTAGACAATCTAGCTATGATTGTAGATATTCGTTATAATTGAGTAATTTTAGCTTGGTAAGGAGTACCTAGACAATCTAGCTATGATTGTAGATGTTCGTTATAACTGAGTAATTTTAGCTTGGTAAGGAGTACCTAGACAATCTAGCTATGATTGTAGATGTTCGTTATAACTGAGTAATTTTAGCTTGGTAAGGAGTACCTAGACAATCTAGCTATGATTGTAGATATTCGTTATAACTGAGTAATTTTAGCTTGGTAAGGAGTACCTAGACAATCTAGCTATGATTGTAGATATTCGTTATAACTGAGTAATTTTAGCTTGGTAAGGAGTACCTAGACAATCTAGCTATGATTGTAGATATTCGTTATAACTGAGTAATTTTAGCTTGGTAAGGAGTACCTAGACAATCTAGCTATGATTGTAGGTATTCGTTATAACTGAGTAATTTTAGCTTGGTAAGGAGTACCTAGACAATCTAGCTATGATTGTAGATATTCGTTATAACTGAGTAATTTTAGCTTGGTAAGGAGTACCTAGACAATCTAGCTATGATTGTAGATATTCGTTATAACTGAGTAATTTTAGCTTGGTAAGGAGTACCTAGACAATCTAGCTATGATTGTAGATATTCGTTATAATTGAGTAATTTTAGCTTGGTAAGGAGTACCTAGACAATCTAGCTATGATTGTAGATATTCGTTATAATTGAGTAATTTTAGCTTGGTAAGGAGTACCTAGACAATCTAGCTATGATTGTAGATATTCGTTATAACTGAGTAATTTTAGCTTGGTAAGGAGTACCTAGACAATCTAGCTATGATTGTAGATATTCGTTATAACTGAGTAATTTTAGCTTGGTAAGGAGTACCTAGACAATCTAGCTATGATTGTAGATGTTCGTTATAACTGAGTAATTTTAGCTTGGTAAGGAGTACCTAGACAATCTAGCTATGATTGTAGATGTTCGTTATAACTGAGTAATTTTAGCTTGGTAAGGAGTACCTAGACAATCTAGCTATGATTGTAGATATTCGTTATAACTGAGTAATTTTAGCTTGGTAAGGAGTACCTAGACAATCTAGCTATGATTGTAGATATTCGTTATAACTGAGTAATTTTAGCTTGGTAAGGAGTACCTAGACAATCTAGCTATGATTGTAGATATTCGTTATAACTGAGTAATTTTAGCTTGGTAAGGAGTACCTAGACAATCTAGCTATGATTGTAGGTATTCGTTATAACTGAGTAATTTTAGCTTGGTAAGGAGTACCTAGACAATCTAGCTATGATTGTAGATATTCGTTATAACTGAGTAATTTTAGCTTGGTAAGGAGTACCTAGACAATCTAGCTATGATTGTAGATATTCGTTATAACTGAGTAATTTTAGCTTGGTAAGGAGTACCTAGACAATCTAGCTATGATTGTAGATATTCGTTATAATTGAGTAATTTTAGCTTGGTAAGGAGTACCTAGACAATCTAG
Organism: Bathymodiolus brooksi; assembly: GCA_963680875.1. Taxonomy (NCBI): domain Eukaryota; kingdom Metazoa; phylum Mollusca; class Bivalvia; order Mytilida; family Modiolidae; genus Bathymodiolus; species Bathymodiolus brooksi. The sequence goes on along the minus strand of OY804577.1, from coordinate 68,658,839 downwards.
CTATGATTGTAGATATTCGTTATAATTGAGTAATTTTAGCTTGGTAAGGAGTACCTAGACAATCTAGCTATGATTGTAGATATTCGTTATAACTGAGTAATTTTAGCTTGGTAAGGAGTACCTAGACAATCTAGCTATGATTGTAGATATTCGTTATAACTGAGTAATTTTAGCTTGGTAAGGAGTACCTAGACAATCTAGCTATGATTGTAGATATTCGTTATAACTGAGTAATTTTAGCTTGGTAAGGAGTACCTAGACAATCTAGCTATGATTGTAGATATTCGTTATAACTGAGTAATTTTAGCTTGGTAAGGAGTACCTAGACAATCTAGCTATGATTGTAGATATTCGTTATAATTGAGTAATTTTAGCTTGGTAAGGAGTACCTAGACAATCTAGCTATGATTGTAGATATTCGTTATAACTGAGTAATTTTAGCTTGCTAAGGAGTACCTAGACAATCTAGCTATGATTGTAGATATTCGTTATAATTGAGTAATTTTAGCTTGGTAAGGAGTACCTAGACAATCTAGCTATGATTGTAGATATTCGTTATAATTGAGTAATTTTAGCTTGGTAAGGAGTACCTAGACAATCTAGCTATGATTGTAGATATTCGTTATAACTGAGTAATTTTAGCTTGGTAAGGAGTACCTAGACAATCTAGCTATGATTGTAGATATTCGTTATAACTGAGTAATTTTAGCTTGGTAAGGAGTACCTAGACAATCTAGCTATGATTGTAGATATTCGTTATAACTGAGTAATTTTAGCTTGGTAAGGAGTACCTAGACAATCTAGCTATGATTGTAGATATTCGTTATAATTGAGTAATTTTAGCTTGGTAAGGAGTACCTAGACAATCTAGCTATGATTGTAGATATTCGTTATAATTGAGTAATTTTAGCTTGGTAAGGAGTACCTAGACAATCTAGCTATGATTGTAGATATTCGTTATAACTGAGTAATTTTAGCTTGGTAAGGAGTACCTAGACAAGTTAGCTATGATTGTAGATATTCGTTATAACTGAGTAATTTTAGTTTGGTAAGGAGTACCTAGACAATTTAGCTATGATTGTAGATATTCGTTATAACTGAGTAATTTTAGCTTGGTAAGGAGTACCTAGACAATCTAGCTATGATTGTAGATATTCGTTATAATTGAGTAATTTTAGCTTGGTAAGGAGTACCTAGACAATCTAGCTATGATTGTAGATATTCGTTATAACTGAGTAATTTTAGCTTGGTAAGGAGTACCTAGACAATCTAGCTATGATTGTAGATATTCGTTATAACTGAGTAATTTTAGCTTGGTAAGGAGTACCTAGACAATCTAGCTATGATTGTAGATATTCGTTATAACTGAGTAATTTTAGCTTGGTAAGGAGTACCTAGACAATCTAGCTATGATTGTAGATATTCGTTATAACTGAGTAATTTTAGCTTGGTAAGGAGTACCTAGACAATCTAGCTATGATTGTAGATATTCGTTATAACTGAGTAATTTTAGCTTGGTAAGGAGTACCTAGACAATCTAGCTATGATTGTAGATATTCGTTATAACTGAGTAATTTTAGTTTGGTAAGGAGTACCTAGACAATCTAGCTATGATTGTAGATATTCGTTATAACTGAGTAATTTTAGCTTGGTAAGGAGTACCTAGACAATCTAGCTATGATTGTAGATATTTGTTATAACTGAGTAATTTTAGCTTGGTAAGGAGTACCTAGACAATCTAGCTATGATTGTAGATATTCGTTATAATTGAGTAATTTTAGCTTGGTAAGGAGTACCTAGACAATTTAGCTATGATTGTAGATATTCGTTATAATTGAGTAATTTTAGCTTGGTAAGGAGTACCTAGACAATCTAGCTATGATTGTAGATATTCGTTATAACTGAGTAATTTTAGCTTGCTAAGGAGTACCTAGACAATCTAGCTATGATTGTAGATATTCGTTATAATTGAGTAATTTTAGCTTGCTAAGGAGTACCTAGACAATCTAGCTATGATTGTAGATATTCGTTATAATTGAGTAATTTTAGCTTGGTAAGGAGTACCTAGACAATCTAGCTATGATTGTAGATATTCGTTATAACTGAGTAATTTTAGCTTGGTAAGGAGTACCTAGACAATCTAGCTATGATTGTAGATATTCGTTATAACTGAGTAATTTTAGCTTGGTAAGGAGTACCTAGACAATCTAGCTATGATTGTAGATATTCGTTATAACTGAGTAATTTTAGCTTGGTAAGGAGTACCTAGACAATCTAGCTATGATTGTAGATATTCGTTATAATTGAGTAATTTTAGCTTGGTAAGGAGTACCTAGACAATCTAGCTATGATTGTAGATATTCGTTATAACTGAGTAATTTTAGCTTGGTAAGGAGTACCTAGACAATCTAGCTATGATTGTAGATATTCGTTATAACTGAGTAATTTTAGCTTGGTAAGGAGTACCTAGACAATCTAGCTATGATTGTAGATATTCGTTATAATTGAGTAATTTTAGCTTGGTAAGGAGTACCTAGACAATCTAGCTATGATTGTAGATATTCGTTATAATTGAGTAATTTTAGCTTGGTAAGGAGTACCTAGACAATCTAGCTATGATTGTAGATATTCGTTATAACTGAGTAATTTTAGCTTGGTAAGGAGTACCTAGACAATCTAGCTATGATTGTAGATATTCGTTATAACTGAGTAATTTTAGCTTGGTAAGGAGTACCTAGACAATCTAGCTATGATTGTAGATATTCGTTATAACTGAGTAATTTTAGCTTGGTAAGGAGTACCTAGACAATCTAGCTATGATTGTAGATATTCGTTATAACTGAGTAATTTTAGCTTGGTAAGGAGTACCTAGACAATCTAGCTATGATTGTAGATATTCGTTATAACTGAGTAATTTTAGCTTGGTAAGGAGTACCTAGACAATCTAGCTATGATTGTAGATATTCGTTATAACTGAGTAATTTTAGCTTGGTAAGGAGTACCTAGACAATCTAGCTATGATTGTAGATATTCGTTATAACTGAGTAATTTTAGCTTGGTAAGGAGTACCTAGACAATCTAGCTATGATTGTAGATATTCGTTATAACTGAGTAATTTTAGCTTGGTAAGGAGTACCTAGACAATCTAGCTATGATTGTAGATATTCGTTATAACTGAGTAATTTTAGCTTGGTAAGGAGTACCTAGACAATCTAGCTATGATTGTAGATATTCGTTATAACTGAGTAATTTTAGCTTGGTAAGGAGTACCTAGACAATCTAGCTATGATTGTAGATATTCGTTATAACTGAGTAATTTTAGCTTGGTAAGGAGTACCTAGACAATCTAGCTATGATTGTAGATATTCGTTATAACTGAGTAATTTTAGCTTGGTAAGGAGTACCTAGACAATCTAGCTATGATTGTAGATATTCGTTATAACTGAGTAATTTTAGCTTGGTAAGGAGTACCTAGACAATCTAGCTATGATTGTAGATATTCGTTATAACTGAGTAATTTTAGCTTGGTAAGGAGTACCTAGACAATCTAGCTATGATTGTAGATATTCGTTATAACTGAGTAATTTTAGCTTGGTAAGGAGTACCTAGACAATCTAGCTATGATTGTAGATATTCGTTATAACTGAGTAATTTTAGCTTGGTAAGGAGTACCTAGACAATCTAGCTATGATTGTAGATATTCGTTATAACTGAGTAATTTTAGCTTGGTAAGGAGTACCTAGACAATCTAGCTATGATTGTAGATATTCGTTATAACTGAGTAATTTTAGCTTGGTAAGGAGTACCTAGACAATCTAGCTATGATTGTAGATATTCGTTATAACTGAGTAATTTTAGCTTGGTAAGGAGTACCTAGACAATCTAGCTATGATTGTAGATATTCGTTATAACTGAGTAATTTTAGCTTGGTAAGGAGTACCTAGACAATCTAGCTATGATTGTAGATATTCGTTATAACTGAGTAATTTTAGCTTGGTAAGGGGAGTACCTAGACAATCTAGCTATGATTGTAGATATTCGTTATAACTGAGTAATTTTAGG